>JADMLD010000103.1:1200000-1800000 GCA_017589585.1 Phylloscopus whistleri
ACACATATATGCAGTTATGGTTTTGCTGTCCCATTGTTTTTTTATCATTCCTATCTCATACTTAAGTTTGCTGGAACGAAGTGGCCCGTTTTTTACTCCTTTTTCCACCTCAGGTCAAAGAGCTAATAGGATAAAGATTTATCAGTCTTGAGGGTCATAAATCTGAAAAATAGATTTAAATGAGTACAGTCAGATATCTTCTAATTAGCTTCAGTTTTCATGTCACGTGTCAAATTATATTTTAGTGTTCGCTTTTGCTTTTGGTTGTTTGTTTTTTGTTTGTTTGGGAGTTTTGGTTTTCGGTGGTTGTTTTTTTTGTGTGTGTGTAGATCCATGATTATCCTTATTGCTGAACTTTGCCCTTTGACAGGAAATAACAATCAGTGTAAGGATTAAAGAGCAAATGCAATTCATTGCTTGGTCTGGTTTCAGAGTTACACTGCAGATAACAGTGTCATAATGCACTGTGTATAACATGAAATTGGCATGATGTGCTTTAAGAGCATAATAAGGAATCATAGAATGCATTGAATTGAATGTAAAAGCTTTCCTCTTAGATTAGTTGTCACTGTAATGAGTCTTAATGCCATAATCATGTTAGTAACAATGAATGTCATACCAAGTCCAGGAGCAAACCAGCTTTCGTAATGTATGAAAGAACAGAAATGTCTGATACACTTGTGTATTAAACTGTACCCTAAATGTTCAGGAAAAGGCAAAATATTGCCTACTGCTTCCTTCATACAGAAGCAAGATGGCAAAATTCTGGTATTCAAAATTAACTGCCTCAGTGAATGCCTTCAGTATGTCTTTATACTGTCAGCAAAATGAGGATTATATTGTGATGGACCAAGTCTCCTACAGACTACAGACTATTCATACTACTTCATAAATTGCAAATGTAAACTTATTAAATTGCATTAAATTCCAAAGGTTCCTGGTGTGCCTGCTCTCTTATACCAGTGGTGAAGAGCTGCATCCACAGCTTCATCAGCAAATAAGGTACCTCTCCTCTAACCTCTCTATCTCAAGATATCTGAATGTGGAACTGTTCGATATCGCTTCCTCCTTGTTTTTGTGATGACATCTATTCTTCCCAAAGATGTGATTATGCATTGTCAAGAACATAAAAGGCTCTCCTAAAATGTTTTGTATGCAAGGTATTGATGCCATCCACCAAAGTTTTTTGGCCTTGCAAGAATAGTTGGCTCTGGAAAATTTGCTATCTTAGTTGTTTTTCTTCTGTATGAAAGGAGAAGGACAAGAGAGAAAGAGTACATTAAAACCTTCCAGGATAGTCCTGCTGCAGATCCCTGGAAGTGTGACTTGACCCAATGGTACTATATTATAAAAAAGAGGGTTGCCTGTCTTTTACTTAGAGTTTTTTAAGAAATAAGGAATAGATAGAGACCAAAGAGCATTGATATGGTGTGAAGGCACAATAGCGCACAAACTTCTGGATGTTGGCTGGAGTTGCTCTTCAAGGGCATCCTAAGATGTCTAGGTTGTGTGTGGATTTGCTTTGAAGTTCTTGTGCTCTGAGAAATCAAGAGAGGAGACTCTTGAATGTAGATGCTGAGGGACTCAGAGAAGTTGGGATTTGATAGCATCACTATACAGTTATGTAAAACATATGTTCATTTAAAGTATGTGAACTGCTAGGATAATGGGATTCTTTTCATCCATCTTTCACCTAGTGTTTCATCTATCTTCACAAGTAATACCTTTGCTGCAACTGTAAATCTCTCCTTGAGCACTGACCATCAGTTTTCCTGTAAGAATACTTATTTTTTCTAATGGGCCTTAGTACTCCTGACTGGACTGTGATTGTGTGTTATCATGGAAGGAGGTGCTCTTTTTTCTTTCCTACCTGCTTCTACCCACACCATTTCCCATGCTTTCTTGCACTGACATTAGCATGCAGTAGGACCATGGCTGATTTATCCCTTTGTCATTATAGAATGAGACTAGTACAGAAATACCTAGACTCAGTGCACTTAGACATACCTTGTCTAAGTCAGCCATCAAAGATGATCAGGAGCAGCAAGACAAAGACAACACTGCAAGAGCCAGCAATTAGTTTCACTTAGGCTGCAGTAGAGCCACGTTTTTGAGTGTTGTTTATTGGCAGCAATAGATTGTGTAAGCCAAAGGTACCATGGTCCAGCCCTCCATTGTTGGCTATATATTTTTACTTTTACCTTTATGCTGGCACTCATGCTTGTCTAAAAGGTGCCCCACGTGAGATTGTCTCAAGGCTTCAAGCACTTATTGCACCACAAAGTATTCCTTCTGGGTTGTCAAATGTGGAGGAAGTTGAAGGAATATGGATGAATTTCCTGTGGAATCAGAAAGGTGGTATACCCTATCCTTCACTGTAGAACCACATTAGTTCTCTTCTTCTGTGGGAGAACAATATAAACACCCTGTTCAAATCACATAAATTAGTAAGAGGAAATCTGTTTGTCCAAATGTCAAATTCAAAACACTGCAATATTCAGTTTTTAGATTTTGTAATTATGCAGAATCTCAAGTTCTCTACTATGTAGATAAAGTCCACTAAGCAGAAAATGTCAGAAAGAACCATTGAACATAAAATCCAATCTCCTCTTTTGCCTGTCACCTCACTGGAAGATCTGGGACAGACTATATCTGGTAAACCAAAATCAGCATTGTGGTAGTTATGACTAGCACCCCTTGGAGGAGAAATGTTTGACTTAATATGAGCTTGGGCAGGGAGGGAAATCTCTTTCTCTAAGTGTCCTTCAATTATTCTCTTTCTCTTCTTTTTTTTTTTTTTTTTTAATTTTTTTTTTCCTCCAGTACCTGTGTCAGTGATCAGAACTTGTACTAACTGACAATGCCTTAAGTAAAAATCTGAGTACTGGTTTTTCTGTGACGTGATTGCATGTATGCTCTACAAATAGCTATTGCAACTGGAGTAAGATAACCTGCTATGACTTTCTAGGTGCATACTGTTACCTTCTGTTATACTTTATCTTATCCTGGACTTCAGCTGGAAATTTCCATGTGCTCTTTCTACTTTCTTCTGACAAAATCAGATAAGTTATTTCAAATAATTTATTTAACAATGTGAAGGCTGATGTGGCTTGAAGAAAGTTAGGAAGAACTTTACCCAATTTAGAGCAGAAGAATTGGTAAAGGAGTGTTGTCATGGGAAAGCCTTGCTACATGGCATGCCATTTTGCAAAACTGTAAGTGTAGTAATCTCCAATGGCAGTGTGATGATGGAAAACTGAAACCTTTGGCTGCCATGGGGTATTGCTGCCCTCTTTCCTGGCTCTCTAATGCTGTGGATTGATAGCACCAGTCATGCCTGCCTACACCAGTTGAAGAACTCACTGCTTCTCTTCTGAGTGCAGCTAGACTGTAGATCTGTGAGTATTCCCTAACAAACTTCAAGCAAAATTGTTAGCAAGACCTGCGATTTAAATCCTTCAAGGCAACTTATGTATCTTGGCCAAGGGGGGTTAGGGACTCCTTTTAGGTGTGTATCTGGAAGTGGCAGCCTGTAGCTCTGCACAGCTACATTACAGAGTTCAGACTGCTATATCTTCTGAGCTTAGACTGCATCCTATACCTGAAGAAGACTTATTTGGAGCAACTTTTAATATTTTAATTAATTTATTGATACATTTTCTTTCCTTCTTTCAAGTTAGTTGTGCTTCGCTTAACAGCATATTCTCTGAATCATGTTTCATTCTTTGTCTCCCTAGGCCTCTTCAGCCTCTTTGGAGATAGAAGACATGATCATATCTCTGAATCACAGATTACTGGAGGCTGTGAGAATGTACAGAACTTATATATTCTATGTTTTCCCTGTTTGTGTGCTCTCCCCTAGGCACCTGCTAATTGTCCCTGTTGGGAATTGAATATTAGGCTAAAGAGATCTTTGGTTTTACCTGTTATGTCTGTTCTTGTAGTCTATTTCTATATGGCTCCAGGAAGACAGCAGGTACTCTGTGACTTTGCAGCTTGTAATTCAGTAGGGAGATACTTCTCACTTTTCTGGCCATGTGCAATCAAGAAGAGGGAGAAGTTGAAGAAATATGTAAAAGTATGAGGAAAAGTATTTGGCCTTTCCACATAAGCATGCAAGAGAGAAAAGAAAGACAATGAAAGCAGGGAATACAATTAAGAGGAAGGGTAAATGCTCTTCATTGATAGAAAAACAGCAAAGGAGCAAAGAATCTATTAGTAAGGCAAGGCATGAGCTGAGAAAGACACTATATCAAAGGGAAGAGGCCAGCACTTTAGCAAACTGTAGTAAAAGCAATACAATATGTTTATTTTTAACAAATACAGATGGTAAAATCTGAAATTTATTTTTGAAATTTTAATTTTTTTAGAAAATAAACACATTAAAATGCATTTTCTGAATACTTTAAGTTCTCATTAACAAGGCAGTGTTTTCAATGATGCATTAATTCACCTGTTCAAAATGCTTCAGTCATCAAATAATGGAACAGTGTTTGTGTGTATGTGTGTGTGCATGTGTGCCTTTGTGGTTTGGGTGAAACTGGTAATTTTTCATTTGAATCAGACAAAGGTGGGGCCAGGGTGTTTTCTTTCAGGCATTTATTTATCATAGCTTACAGTTTGCTTTGTTGTTCAAACAGTATGTGACTCCACCCTCTCCCATTATTACCCAGCAAGGATACAAGGCTGCTTTAGAGAGTTTCTGTATTCATATATTGAATTCTGGTGTCAAATTGCTTTCTAATACCTTTAGGAGCAAGGCTTTGGAGAGTAAATTGTAAGTGTTGTATCTTGACTGCGAAAATCTCTCTGTTTGGAAGCAAACGATGTTGAGAGAAAGTTCTTATACTCTTCCTTTTTTAATGGGAAATAAATTGTCCCTTTCACTCCATTCCATGTGTTGTTGGCGTGTGTGCATCCAGGATTCTATCTGCTGTGTTTAAGAAGGAGTGGGTTTGATCTCCTGGAGGTATTTCAAAGGAATATGCTGACAGTACATGGAAGCACACCTTCATCTCCCCCACAGACAGGCTACCAGAAGTGGTTGCTCATGCTGGAAGGAAATAGTGCTTTATGTTACGGGTGTCACAAATCACACCTCATGTTTCCAATGCAAATTTGGAGCTCCAGGAAGCTCTAATCTGGTTCCTTCTATCCCAGTACTCCCTGCAGGGTGATGCAATTCTATTGTCTTTAGTGTAGAATAGTAGCTGCAGACAAAGGTAAATTCATGAAAATTATGGGTGAAAAGGAAAACCAACCCTGTAAACTACTACTGCATGTGAAACTGGGTCATGAGCCCATACAAATTTGTTGTGCTTGGACCTCTTACAGCATTTCTAGATTTCCTCAAGTGCCAAAATAGCAGGGAAGAGAGAGAAAATAAGGTGAATTTTCATTCTCCTTGAGAAAACTGTCAGTATGTTTCCTGCGATTGAAATATTTCTCACCTTTTTGGAGAGCAAAGTTCCATGCTTCAGTGGTGCTGCTGAAAATTAATTTATTGCAGAATTTTGCTGTGTTCCAATGTAACACAGAGAATGTCACCTGTCTCCACAGTCATAAACTCTTCCATGTCTACTCAGTAAAGTCATCTGTTCTTTTTGCTAGTGTAGTTTCATTCTCAGAACAGAGATTCATTAAAGTCAATGTGTGTAGCACCCTAACACAGAGCACCAAATCCAAAAGCAGAAGGAACAACTATGCAAGGGAGCAGATTCATCAGAGGTCAGGCAGGAACATTTCTTGTAGATGACTAATGGTAAGGGCTGGGCAAACCTTGTGTTGTTTTGAGGTTTTGTGAACCTTGTGAACTGTACTTTTGGTTTCACAGGGCTTGTGAACTGTCCCCCCTCCTACCTCGCACTTCTCCCTTTGGTATTTTTCAGAATGGGGGTTTTGTTGAATTTTTTTTTTTTTTTTTTTTTTTTTTTTTTTTTTTTTTTTTTACTGTAAACAAGAGGTCCCTTTCTGTATGTATTAATGCTTGAAGAATCTTTCCACCTCAGCACATTCTCAGCAAACTACTGGGTGTAGGAAGTTTCTGTCCTTATCATCTCCTCTTTTTCTCATTTTAAGAATATTTTCTTCTCAGAGCACAATATAGAAAAGGAACCTTCTGGGTCACTATCAATAGAAACTACAGCTTATTATTTTTCTAGGTCTATCTAGCTCCAGTTTTTAAAAAGTTTTGTTTCTTTCCTTTAGTCTTCATTTAATCTGATTTATCTGATATTGTATAGTTCTGTAGTCGATTCTTAAAAATTATGTTTGTATTCATCTCTGCTCCCCTTTTTAGTCACTCAAATGATCTTTAAAGGCACAAATCAGAACCCTCCTGTTTTCATTAAGGTCTTGCATCAAGTTAGGTCCTTCAACTCCACAAAATTTAAGAGGATTTTAGAAAAGAAAATCATATTTTTAAATAATTGTCATCTGGAGGAGTGAAAGTGCTCAAATAGAGTCTTAAAGAGATAGTTTTATAATAGTACCTCCTCATTTAAATCTCTGCTATACCATGCTTGTGTGCTACATGTTTAAAGCAGGTTGATTTATTGTGTAAACTGCTGCCACTTTGCATTTGGTGAATTGTAAGGAGCAAAATTTTCTCAGACTTTACATTGGGATGGCCTGCCAGATGACCTGGAAGAAATAGTTGGCAATTTGGAAAATTTGTCTAGTGAATTGTGTTTTGAATATCTTTATCTTATAAATTGAATAGATAGTTTTTTTTCCTATTTTTGGCATGGTATTATGGTAGATTTGGTAGATTATTGCTGTGTTGTAAATTTTGCCATTAGTGAATGCCAATTATGTTAATGAATTCTAGCTGGCCAATAAAAGAAGAGTCAAAGCTGTTTTCTGTTTGTAAAATATCCTAATTGAGATCACTATACACTGTTTAATTGTGTTGGTAAATACTCTAATGTTTCATTTCTAAACAGTTCATATTTTAATGGAGAAGGAAGAGTGGGGAATTTAGTAATTTGCCAAGAATTAAGACATATTTTATAATTACACAGATTATTCATTAGCACCAATTCTTACAAAAATCCCTCAAGGCACAAATATATATATAATTTTTAAAAAAGGAAGTAATGCTTTATCTAAAATAGAACTTAAAACAGAAATCAAAGCCAACTTTGATGAAAGCTTTGTGCATTTTAAGCTGACTCTAGGGTATACAACAAATAGATGTGGAGTATTGCAAAACTCAAATGTTGAAGCAACAGAGCACAGTCTGAATAGTGCCGAGATATAGGAGAAGAATTGTCCAAAAGACCTTGGGGCAGTTATAATGAACTAAATATGCAAACTATGCTGTGTGTGCAGCATTTCTGTACTGTTTACTACACTGCCATAAAAGGATTTCTCTATGAAGACAAGCACTTTTACAAGAATTACAGACTTATAATGGAAACAGGCAGGCATATGTCACTATATAACTGGAGAAGAATTGAAGGCCTTTAGTTTAATTCAGTCCTTCATGCAGGAATATCCTCTTCATTTACATTACTGTACCAGAATTAATATTAGGGCCACCGACAGAGATGCGATTTACTACAAATAAAAGGATAGACTGGCAGATTTATATTCCCTAAGCACTTTCCCACAACAACTCTTCTGATGACAAGCCAACCTAGCAAGTTTTGGCTTGCAGTTTCGGTGGTTTGCAAACTGTTTCATTTTGAAAGTATGGGAGTTACTCAACACCAGGGGCCAAATGATGATCTGAATTGTGCTGGAGTTTACATTCATGCTTCTCTGGTTGCTATTTTGGAACAATTACTAATGTACACTGTTGTTCAGATCGTGATCCGGTCCAGTTTCCTATACCTCGTAGAAGGTAGTGGAAGAAAGAAAATGAGATTCACCTCATCTGTGGTAGATCTTTGAATGTGTCTGTCTTTTTTGCATTAAGTCTAGAGAAAGCCTAGGGCACATATTTTATACACCTACTGAGCTGCCCTGCTAAGATGTGTATCTCTGCTCTGACTGTAGGAGCAGTCTGGTTACCCAATTACCTTAGACCAACACCTCAACATTTATACAGCTAGAATAAGGCAAAGGGAAAGGGGCTGGAAAGGGACATTATGTGTCTTTCATCAATTCTTTTGAAAGAAAAATTGCTTGTAAAGCTGTTCATACTTTTTTTATAGGGCAGATAAATGTTAAAAGTTCTCTAAACCTCAGAAGTCACTGTAATGTCATCCTGAAAAAGGAAATTTTAAAGAATGGGGTTTTTTTCTGAAAAGAAAGTGGAAGAACATGAAATCTAGAGGAAATACTGTCCTCTCCTTTTTGCTTATTCTTCCCAAGAGCAGAAATTGAGTTGCCTCATGGAAATTGCTTGATTGCTTTTAGGGGTACCAGACAATGAGAACTTATTTGTGTTGTTTTGTTTTGGGTATTTTTTGTTTGTTGTGGGTGGTTGGTTTTGGATTTTTTTTCCTTATGATTGCAATTGCTTGAGTTTGTTTTCCTGGAGAAGTGAGCTCTGATTGAAAATATTTATATAGCATTTCTGCTGCTCTCAGTGTCTGTCATGGAATACTTCATGCTAGAGTCATTCCTTCAGCAAGGCTCAAACAAAGCCTATTGGGTAAGTGAAGAAATAAAGAGCTACTGTAAGAACAACTCCAAGATCATGTCAAATGTAGGCTAGCCAAAGAAGATCTAAGGGAGACTGGAATGTTTCTTGTATCAAAGAGCTAATTACTGGTGGGTGGAAAAGGGATAAGGATGGTCATGGCCCAAGGTAAAAGTCATAAATTAGTTTAGACTTTGAATTTGAAAGACTTTTTCGAAAAAGAAATGATGCTCTGAGACAGTCTTCTGGGTGGCAAAACAAAGCAGCTACTTTTAAGATGAGCTTGGTCACTTTATGAAGAAGTTTATATAATATTATATCACAAAAGAACTGCACTTGCTGATCCAAATATTGTCTTTTGATAATAGATTTTGAAGGCTGTAGCACACGGAGCACTCCTGTATTTGCTTCTAGTCAAAGCTGTTACTAAATATCAATATATAGCTTAAGATACTTTCATTTGTGATCAAAAAGCAACTAAAATATTGAAAAATTATCATGATATCTTTGGAATTCTTTGAGTGAGAAAATGTTCTACAGTTTGATGGAGAAAATAGAAAATTGATATTGAAGTCTTATCTAGAGTAGGAAAATTTCTTACCTGTTTTTGGCAGTTGTTCAACTTCAGAAGTAATATTTGTTACACAGATGAGTGCACATAAAACTAGAAAACCCCCACTATTATACCCTCTAACTCAGATAATATTCCTGTTTATGTCTTGGGTTTTAATTGATTTTTTAACATTCAGGTTACATCATTGCTGTGGCATTGTTTTGCACAAATAGTGGATTTAGTCTACTTGGAATCTAATCTGTATTTTAAAATTATGACAGAATTTGGACTAGTACAAGACAATTTAACTTCTAACTATGAAGGAAGATTTGTATTTATGTTCTAAAGATCACATGTCTACATGCACACACACACTGATGTATGCTCTTCACCAATCAAAATATTATCAATTAAGATTAAGAGTCAGACTACAATCTGCAGGTGCAAGGGCACTTTCAGACTACAGCCTGTCCTTAAATCACCCTGTTGTTAATAAATGACTTTTCGTAAAACATACGCATACCTTCAGATAAGTCAACATAGTGAGCAGAGGTCTTGACAAAAGCCCTGTATATTTGAAGTTGTTAGCAGATTCGTGTGTCTGTAGCACAGCATTAATGCACGTACTGGAAAGCAGAGGCCCTGCAGTAACCACACTGAAAAGGATTACTGGAGTCCTTTTGCCAGAGACTGGACTAGCAACATCTCAGTTAACTCAACTATACAGCAAAGTCAGTTTTGATTTCTTTTCCCCATGCTACATGCTGTTGTAATCCATTTGTGATGATTAATGGCTAGTGAAGTGTTACTTCACTCTTCCTGAGCATACAGAAGATTTCTCTTTAAATGGGATAACCATGTCTACGATGGTTGTTCTTCTGTTCAAAATAGTATCTCAGTTGTGCACACCTTGTTCTCCTCATGTTTGTACCTTTCTTGGATCAACCACAAGTTGTTTAATCCTGTTGTAATGGTTTTTGTAATATAGATATTTTTTTTTCCTCAAATGTGTCTCACCTCTCTTCCAAAGGTTGTCCTGATCCAAAAAATCAGTAGAAAAGAAAAGTTTGCCTGCTCCAAGACGCTATCCCACAGTTTTGGTCAAACCTATGGTTGTAGACACTTAAGATAAGAAGCTTGACTTTTCTTGTGTGTGTGTGTGTTTTCTTGTTTGTTTGTTTGTTTGTTTGTTTTGGGGTTTTTGGTTTTTTGGGGTTTTTTTTTGTTGTTTTTTTTTTTTTTTTTTTTTTTTTTGAGTTTTTTGTTTTGGTTTGGTTTTGTTTGTTTGTTTGTTTGTTTGTTTTCTGGATTTATTCAGTGACTTTTATTTTTTTATTTTTGTAAGTCTTTTCCAAAGACAGTAATCTCCCAGAAGCTGATAGGATAGTCAGTTTGGAGAGCAATGCCTAAAATAATTAAAACGAGATTTAACATAATTTTTTTCTGTTAAAGGCCTTACTAAAAATATTTTGTGTCTATTCTTTAATTATTTTATTAGTCTTTTATGTATGTAAAATAAACACATACCAAAGAATGGGGCTTGATAATTTATGCTCTATACCTGTGTTCTCCAGCAGAATTTTAACATGACTTTTGTTGTTAGAAAAATTAAGACTCTTGTTAGACAAATTTTAAAAGATAAATGGGAAGGGAGTTTTAAAGGGCTATATTGACAAGCCTAGCCACTTCACATTAGAGTTTTCACTACTGTTTTCTGTAATCAGTCTCCAAGATTAAACATTGACTAACAACAGAAAAAAATTATCTGGAGCTCAGAATTATGAGCAAGCTCAGTGAGTGATCTGGAGCTGAGAATTTTGAGCAGAATTCTGAACAAGTGGAGTAAGATTTTCTTCTTAACCCTGAAGTTAAATGTTTCCCATTTAATCACCATTTTTCTTGTAAGAAGATGGCTTAAAACAAAGAAAATCACCTCTGGAATATTCAGAGCTTGAGCATTTTCTTAATTAGAATGCTGTATTTCAGCAACAGCCCTGGAACCTTGCAAGGGTCCCCCGCTGGGACGTGTATGAGGTGCATGTGATTTACAATAATCTCTTAGCAGCAATATTTCTGTGAATTGATAAATAACTGCATTTTTTTTTTCTGCTTAAAAATTATGTCCTTTGATACTGTTCTGTAGGAGATGTCACAGAAAGAAACAGAACAGTCTTGAAAAATGTAATATGGTTGCAAACTGAAGCAGATAATTTTTTCAGTCTCAGCCTAAAGAGATAAGCTGTAGTATCTATTAAACCCATTTGTGAACAGCACTCATTAAGCATTGCAAGACCCGGTTAACATTATTGCTATGTCAGTATAACACACTTGCAGTAGGGTCTGTGGCAGTACAACACAGTCTGTAGGGCCTACCTGGTGTAAAATTCCTGTAGCTAGAACACCACTAAATAACTTAAGATACAATTAAGATACATTCTACTAGCTTAAGATGCAAATAGTACAGCCCCTGATCTACATCTTTGATGGCATCAAGAAAAGTAACTGGAGCAAAAGTTGCTGTTATCCAAGTCTGAGAAGAGTTAGATTACTCTTGCAATGGTCATCTATAATTCCTCAACAGGTCAGAAACCTCCAAAATTCTAGAAAAATGTAATTTGATGGTGGGTGATTTCAGAGACAACTGAGCATCAGTTACAAGCTGACAGTCCCCCTTGCCCCATTCTTGATACATAGATGTCAGCAAGATGAGCTATTTCCTCTGCCAGAGGTACCGTTTGTTTGTCACCGAGACCTTCTGAAAGGTCCAAACAGCAGCTTTGAACTTTTGGGAAACCCATAGTTATTATTTTAAAGCTGTTGGCAGATACTTGTCAAAATCATCCCAGGTCTTAATGCCACTAAATGAAGGAATTTAATGTTTTGGTTTTAACAGTAAAAAAGAGGAAATTAATCCTAGGAGACTATGGTGTGTAGAAAATCACACACCAAGTGACCTTAAAATGTAGTTGTCTTGGTACCCCATGGGGCCACCTTATGGGTCTCCATTTCTAATATCAGAATGAGTCAATACTAGTGTGAAAAAAGGGCCCCTCCAGTTTTCAGCTGTCACCTTTGCCAAATGAGATGAAATTCACTTCCTAATCTGAAAACAAGAAATAGAGACAAAAAAGGCAAGGGGCGAGTGGATTCCTTGAGATGAACATCTTGAATCCAGTGACAGAGACTAAACAGGGAACCCAGATCCCTTGACCTCCAGGCAGTTATTCTGTGTGTGATGCTGCCTCATGCACAGAATGGGATGACCTCACCCTTTGTTCTGTTGGTTTTCCAGCATTGCTCTTTCAACCTTGCCATGTAACAGGTTGTAAGGGACACTTGCTTTTATATCAGTGATGAGGAAAACATAAAGGAGTAGTACTGAGTCAATTGGTCTGTTTATAAAATGTCAGAGCACAACACTTGGAGAGGTAGTATGCATTGCAGGTGCACTATTTAAAAAAGATTAAACAATGACCTACCAGATATTTACCTGAGACCTCCGGGGTAGTAATCTGCCACTCGTGAAAATTCTTCTGCATCCTAAATCTATTTTAAATAGACAAACTATGTTCCTGAGCTTGTTGATAGTACTCTTGGATACACTGACAATGGTTGCTGAAGTCAGAAATGATCAACATACCGGTATGATGCTCAGAGCAGCATCAGTTGTTTCTCACTTTCAAATTGTTTGCTTAACAGGAAACATGGACTGTGGGTTGTGTTTTTTTGGGTTTCCCTCTTTTTCCTCATTCTGTAGCAGAAATTAAGGGGCTTTCTTTTCAGATATTTATCGCTACATATTTCAGTCAATTTGACCACCTTAGAGCAATACTTTACCATACATAATCACAGTGCTATTGGCTACCCACACGGGGACCTTGGTTGATCCAGAGGCACTGGGAAGAGAAGGTAAACTGTCATCTCCAGTCTGTGATACAATCTCAAGCCTTGTGATTCCCAGAGACTGGCTTATTATCATAATGAGTCTCTTTTGCGGTACAAACCTTTCCACTAATGGCATGCAAGCTGAGACAATAAGACAGAATCCCTCTCAGAATTATCCCAAATCTCCGGTGCAATCTAAACGAGGTACTTTCCAATATACAGTTAACACACAGCGTGCAGAAGCGGAAAGCATGACTCACTCCACTGTTTATCCTTAGTGTGAAAGATGCAAAGATTGACCACAGTACCATGGTTCGTGTGTGATGCATGCACTTTGTTGCATTTCCCATGTGCTGTCCTGTCTGGGTTAGGTAGAAACCTGATACACAAAATATTCCACTTGATATTAAAATCATGATATCCTTCTACGGAAGTACTTGTGGAAGTGTGAGTATAGTAGGACTGTGAAGATACTTTACATATGATGGTATTACCCCCACTTAGGGTTTGTGAGACTAAGGAGGGCTTTTAGCTTGGCTTCATAAGGCTCAGGACATGATGGCACTAGGAAGTTGGCATATCGTTGAAAATTATTCCCATAGATTTTGCAGAAACCCTCATATATCTCTGTAGGACTTCAATCTAATGCTATCTTTTTTAAAATGCATTGATGCTGAAAACTTGTAACAAATTAACTGTTAATTTCCAAATTCCAGCTGAGCATAAGAACTTCCCTGATACTGTTCAGTTGATGGCACTTTTGCTCAATACAGAATCCATGTTTAATTATCTTCTGCTAATGATGAAGAATAACTCCACCAATAGCCATGTAAGCAAAAAGAGAAATAAGTCATAATACATAAAGACAATGAAATTTTAAAAATTGATAATCTTTCTTTCTTTCTTTCTTTCTTTCTTTCTTTCTTTCTTTCTTTCTTTCTTTCTTTCTTTCTTTCTTTCTTTCTTTCTTTCTTTCTTTCTTTCTTTCTTTCTTTCTTCCTTCCTTCCTTCCTTCCTTCCTTCCTTCCTTCCTTCCTTCCTTCCTTCCTTCCTTCCTTCCTTCCTTCCTTCTCTCTCTCTCTCTCTCTCTCTTTCTCCCCTTCTTTTCTTGTTTTTCTGGGCAGAGCAGTATGAAAATGCTACTTATCTTAGGAATATAGGTGAATTAAACATGTTTGCCCCAGTATTTCTTGCTGGCGTTAAGGTATACTAATGTTACATAAGTCACTATTTCAGTTTCTCTACTCATGTAAATGCCAAGAGATAACAGTAAAATCTTAGAGCTGTCCATTAAACAGCAGGAAACATATGGTTACAGAAATGTAATTACATCTTCATAAGTTTATTTTTTAAACACACTGAAATTAAAATGATTCTATTGGATGTATTCCCATTTTTTACATGTATACTTCTACCTTGCTTAAAATGCTTATACAGTAAGTAGATTCTTTCTACTATAATGTCCTGAATTTTGTGAACAAAGTTGACAGTCAAGAAAATTACTAGATGATGACTAAGTAGCTTCTGTCCATCCTGATTTATTTCTGAAACACGGTAAAACCATCACAGATGCATATTACATTGTACAGAGAGCATGCATATGCATTAAAGACACATACATTATACATTTTAGTGATGTAATTGTGAAATATGTTCTTTTTACATTCCTAATTATGGAGCAGAACAGATGGCAAAGACTTAGTTCAAAGTAATATATATCCATTAAAATAAACGATGTTGCCAACCATTCATCAGTGATAGAAGAGTTTACTACTTCCTTGGAATATAATTAGGCACTAGTCTGGGCTGCAAAAAATGTAATTATTTCAAAGTTTATTTTCTGTAGTCATTTACAGTCAAAATTAGTTAGAAAACTGTTTGAAAGCTTGCATTATCAGGCGCAATGCATTTAACATGGGTTTGTCATTTGACAGCATGAAGCATTTTGCAGGGAAGGTAACACTGAGCAAGGACTATGGGTGACATTAATTTTGGCTCAGTATGTGACTCATGTTTACACCATTGTAAGTAATTGAAAACTGAACTCTTCCTTGTAGTAACAGGTTGCAGGAAGAATGTGTACTGTGAGCAACTCTCAGAAGGCTGAACAGACTAGTGCCAAAGCTGTCCTGGGAAGGATCTCTGCTGTACTGCAGAATTTGCAGTACTGGAGGCTAGCACATTTTGGTAAGTGCTGTGGAGTGATATGCTGGGCTACAAGTCTTCCAAATCAGTTTATGTAATACTGCTGACTCTGATCAACATTTGCTATCCTTTGGCAAAGGGCCTTGCAGCTGTGTTGTTGCTCTTTCAGACAGTAACATGCAGTTTTGGTGACATGCTGAGCAGGAATGCCAACCTCCTTTTCCCTGTAGACAAAATGGAGGGTAGTGTGTGCCCCTGAGAAGAGATCCAGAGCATAGAGAAAAGTACCAGTCACTTTAAACTAACTTCATAAGCAACTATGTTTTGGCAGTTCAATAAAGACAGAAAGAAATTTCATTACTTAGTTCCTTAACAATAGATGCTGCAGATCTATTAGAGTGCCTAATGCTGCACTAATTAGAGTGCCGTATGGCTCAATGTTTTCTCAAAGTGCACACTATCAAGTAACTTACCTGGCTCTTCCACAGAGGCAAAAGGCTAGAGGAAGTCCCTAGGTCTGAGGCTACAGCTACAGTAGTAAATGAAACAGTCTCAGGGAATTTTCCCAGGCTCTAGAACTCAAATTTTCTACATCATTAAATTGCTGGTACAGTCCCCAGCATGGTTTTTGGCTTGAGCTAAATAGTATTTCCCTAAGCAATTCCTGGGCACAGGACAGAAATGTTCATGGGCAGTCAGACTGTTGGCAGCAGGCAGTTTTCATGCAGCCATCTTCTCATGGGGGCTGGGACAGCTTCTTTGACCTCTTGGCCAGGATCTGCCAGCTGCTTTCAGTGCCAGAGAAAGGCTTCTGTATATTTACTTTCCTTGTACAGACAGCTAAGTTAGATTAGGTAGCCTTAGTTAGCAAGTTGCAGAGAACAATAAACACAGAAACAAACAAAAACCAAACAACCCAAAACTAACACCACCACCACCAAGAAACAACAAAACAAAACAAAACAAACAAACAAAAAATTTTGAACCTTAGAGAAGTAAGAGGAGAATTTGTTGACATTTATAATAGATGATGATCTATGAGAGCTTCTGTCAGAAGCTCCATCCGGGTGCAGCACAGCAACATTCCTCATTCCACTGTCTCCAAATTCACACAATAATCAGCTTGTACATGTTCATGGTGAAACTGCCAGTGGGCCTAGTGCCTTAAGCACAGGTTGTAGTTTGTATTCAAATCCTGTATATTTGGTATAAACAGTCTTCACTTAAACACACGTCTGAAATAATCTGTAGATGACAATTATTTTTTCCAAGCTGGCTACCCATATGCATGGCTGGAACTAATGAACAGACTTGAATGTGAGACTGTCTATGATGTGATTATAAACAGATCCTTCTGTATTTGAAACACAACCTGAGTATAAATATAATTTTCTGTACTCCAGCAATGAATTAGACACTGTACGATATTAAGTCTCTGAACTTTGCATAATTGTTGCTTTGTAGAATGATTTCTAGGATATTTTTTTTGGGTTGTGGGATTCTTTTCAGCCTGTGGTGATATTCGCTCTTCCTTAGCAATATGAGCACCTTGTCTTTGAAAAAAGATGATTGCAGGAATTATAATATAAATCTTCTGTCTAAGTGGAATTAACTACTGAAATGAACCAAAGCCCTTTCTGCTAGTATAAATCCTCCACTGACTGTAATTGTGGGAATTTTGCTATTAATTTCAGTGCTTGAAGAACCAGACCTTAAGTAAAAAACAGTAATAATATCCATGGATTTTATTTGTCAATTTTTTATTAATTATAGACAAGGGGGGTAATAGATTTGGGCAAAGTCAATGGGTTTAATGTGAGAGATAGTCATTATTGACACATCTGTTCTTATTGCACAGAAGCCTGTGGAATGTTCTGAAAGGGTTCCTACAACTTTTAGGGTTGATTGTTCATAATAAGCAAAAATAAATACAATACAGCTGAAGGTTTAATTCTTAAAAACAGAGAGGGAAACCTTAGGGAAACCTTCAAAGTTAACTATGGTTCCTAGAAATACAGTTTGTACTGAGATTTTTACCAAGCCAGACAGAATCAGATGAAGATGGAAGGAGTGAAATATGTAGAGAGATCATTAAATGTCCACCACAGCAAACAGCATAACCAAGAAATGTGCTGCATAACTGAAATTAATTACAGATTGTATTAATGTTAATGGCAGAAGAACACATTTATTAATGAACAAAAGGAGAACACTGTCCTGCAACACATTGCTCAGATCTTACTGTGAAGTACAAGGTAAGAAAATTCTGAATTCATTTTGGTGTTTGTTTACATTCAGACTGAGAAATTCAAACCTGCAAGACAGATATGGTTCATTGTGTCATTAAAAGACCTCAATGACTTCTAGTCTGTAAGAGAAATATTCAAGGTAATTCCACTGCAGAAATTTTCAATTCTAATATGAATTGATAGGGTTTTTTGCAGAAAGAGAGCTCCTGTGTGACCAGAATCTTATCATAACTACACTTGACAAGTAAGACATGTTTCAGATATGTCTCCTAAGAAAAAAAAGAATATTTCCTGACTGTCATATTTTTAGCCTCAAATCTTGTCCTCGGCAGAAGTAGTATTTATACCATGATTCCTTCCATGCTCCCAAGAGAAGCCCTGATTTTTAGAATCTGAGTCAAACAAGTTCTGAGAATACATGATCCATCCTGCTTAAGGAGCTCACACGTCTGTTTCCAATGTACCCTTACGTGGAAAGAAGGTTTGGTTTCCTTGAACTGTTCACAGCTGCATTTTCTTGAGCATTATATTAACTTAAGATGACAGGAAATATTATGAGATTGTTTATGTATTCTGACATTGACAGAGCAAATAATTAGTAAAATCATCTGAAGTTTGAACCCTGGAACTGTACATTTTGTAGCATATGAGAAAGTTTCATTTCTGTTACTTGTGATGTTATAGAGGTTGGGTTTTACCAAGCAAAATTTTGGGCTAACATTATGTCCCAAAATGGTTGAGGTTGACAGGTCATCTGGTCCCTACCTGAAGTAGGGTCACTTCAAGTCAATTGCCCAGGTCTATGTCCAGACAGCTTCTGAGTACCTGCAGGGATGGAGGTTCCACAGTCTCGCTGGGCAGCTTGTGACATAACAGTAGCGAGTGACATGTACCAAGTATTAAACTAATTACTACCTCCTTATTGATGAGCAAACGAGGCAAGGAGGGCAGGATGCTATCAGACAAGCCAAAGGACCAGCAAGCCAGACATTGGTACAAAAAATCCTAACAAACCAAGTGGCCATGTCTCTGTTGTACATTGGTATTATTTAGATTTTTAGCCCCTGTGACACTTTGTTATTTATGACTTCTTCCTGATTTAGCGGTAATTTTCTAATGTCCACAGTTTTCTTCTCTTTCTGCTGCATTCTCTCAGGCATGGATTTTGAAGGATGTCTCTTAATGTTCTAAAAGATTCTACCTCTTTTTGGTTATCATTCACTCACTTATGTTTAATTTATTCATTCCGTGTTGGTGTGGTCTAGTATTCTCAGCATGTTGTGATTTCAGAGAGGTGGTTTTCTCACCTCTAAGAGAATGGAGCTGTTGAGCCAACGTTGAGCCAACTAACCACATGGATTGCATGTTTTGTCCTCTTTGGGTTTGCAGTAAAGGATACAATTGATGTTTTGTTTAAGATGGCATAAAAACCATATTGTTTTTCATCAATACAGATCACTAGAAACTCTTCTTGCAGTATTGGGATTTTAAAAAATATAATCAAATAGGCTCATATTTCTTAAAGGAATTTTTAATATAAATTTGTTTTAGTATAATACCCAATTTTAGAAGTAGTTACTGGTTCTATTAGACTTTGTGCTGTTAGACTCGGTGTCTGCAGCAGGAGGACTGGCAGGCAGCACCATATCAGCAGTCTGAAATTACTTACAGGCACCTAAAACATTAATGCCCATTCTTAGGTGCAACTTTATTATGGGAAGGCTGTAAGTTGAAGGGTATGTGACCTTGTGGGTAAATTTGTTACTGTTTTTTACTTTCACTCTGTGGACTTACACTGTAATTAAAAGGAAAATTGGAAGTAAGTTTGACAGTGCACGCTGATAAGGACACACTTAACAGGAAACACCTGGTCCAACCAGAGGACACCAGTATTCAGAGTAATCTGGTATGAATAGGGATCAAGCTATCTCTTGGTGTATTTGATTATTTAGTTAGGAATCAACAAAGCTAAAGACAAACAGGTTCTTAAGAGCTTCTCAATCTATTTAAAAAAAACACAAAAGCCACACTAAAGTGCCATGAGTAATCTTAAATATCCAATGCCTAATCCAGAGCCTAATGATTTTAATGGAAAGGTGTTTGCTGTCAGTGGGTTTGTAAACAATTGCTTAAAATCATTGTGCCAAATCTGACTGGTTTATTCCTTCTGCTGTATGATCAGGACAGATTTTGTATTTTTCTAAGTCTAACAATGTCACAATGTTATTAAAGAATCTGCTCATGCAGGTTCTGATGCTTAACAAAGCATCAGAAATAAAAAAGGCAAATTCAATCCTGATGTAAAGAGACTGAAGAGATGAGGGAAGGTGGAGATCAGAACAGCTGTGTGAAGCAGAAGTTCAGGTCATATCAGATGTTGCTGTGGGCGATGATGGCCAGAGAATTTCCACACCCCTCAGTGAATATATATTGAATGAGAAACATTGACTTCAAATAAGCTTCATGAGGGGGAGGAAGGGTCAGGGCTCTCAGGACTAAATACTTTGGATGGACATAATTGATTGTACTTTGCCTGTATCTTGGGCTCAAAGGCTAAGTTGTACTTGAACTAGTCCCATGGGAGGAGTGGTCCCACAGGTTTCCTAAGGTGTGATATGGTCTCAAGATCTGGCTGTGCAGACATTGGCTGTCTTGTCTGCACAGCTTGATGGCACGGCATCAATTAGTTCAACAACATATGAAATGGAGATGAACAGCACATAACTGCAGGAAAGAAATCTCCCCTTCAATGTCCCATTTGCTTTAAATCCAGTCCAAAGAATATAACTGATAGAAACAGGATAGATGTGATGAATGATCAAGTCTAGTCCTAAACCTGCTATTAAAGCACAGAATTATGCTTGGGACACCTTCTGGTGTAGTGAATTGACCCTATCTCACACCCCACCCTTGCTGGCTTCATGAACAGGACAGTGAGTCTGTACTAAAGAGCTGGAGATCATCAGTGCCTTGTTTCCCTCTCTTGAGGGTCTAGGTTTCTCCAACTGCACCAGTTTGCACCACTCATCAGGGGCTTAGCTGTACCTCATCTGAGCAGTACATAGCTCTGAGGAGGAGGTTTAGAACAGTGCTTGGATAAATTGTGAATCATTAATCAGATTTTGAAAAATATATTATAAGGTTTGCAATCAATGAGATACATTTGTTAATGAATAACAATTTTAAATACATATGGGACATAAAAAAATAATCCAGCAAAGGATCATGGAGATGATTATATTGTTGGAACATCTCTTCTATGAGGAAAGGCTGAAATTGTTAAGCCTGGAGAAGGCTCAGGGGAGATTCCTATTTAAAGGGTAAGGGTAAAGAGGATGGAGCCAGGCTCCTTTCAGTGGAATCTGGTGACAGAACAAGAGACGATGGAGGCAAACTGAAACCCAGGAGGTTCTGTCTGATCATCGGGAAATACTTTTTTTTACTCTGAGAGTGGCTGAGCACTTGAACACTACCCATAGAGGTTGTGTAGTCTCTGTCCATGGAGAAGTACAAAAGCTGTCTGAATGAGGTCCTGGGGCAGCTTTAGGGAACCCTCCTTGAGCAGGGGCACTGAACATGACCTCCAGTGGACTCTTCCAACCTCAACCATGTTGTGGTTCCATGATTGTGAATACACAGGACTGAATATGGTCTTACATTACAAATTCTCTGTGGAAATAGAGAAGTGTGAGTGCACAGTCTTTTCCTCCAGAGCCTTCTCCTTTACCTACAGGTGCAAAAATAAAAGATAAGAAAGCATTATTTAATGGCACTTCCAAAATTCAAGTATTAATTTCCAGTGGAATCAGAAAGGCAGAACTAAACTCAATATAAATGAATCAACTCAGTTACATTGTTCTCTATCTATATTCATGACTTTGGAAGCATCTATTTTTGCCGTTGTTCACTGTTTCATTGTTTCATTTATCTCATCTCTTCCCACCCCATTTAGAAGTGTAGTAAGAATCATGGATTACTCTGTAGAATTGATTAGTTGACAATAGGGATAAGACTTCTCTTTTATTTTCTCATGGTGCATTCCTAAATTTTCATGTGCCTTGTCAGTTGTCTTTTTTTTAATTACATTTCTCAGGAAAATGTTATACTAAAATGACTAAATTCCACAAGACAGTAAACTGAATGATTGAGCTGAATGAACAAAGAAGCAAATTATATAGTAGGTTAATGACACTCCCAAAAAACTTGGGTGAAAAGCTAAAGCAGGAGTGGAATACTAATCAGAAGCTGCCTCTAACCAGCAATTACATATGCTTGTGAAAAATACTACTTTTACGTTACAATAAAACTTTTTTTTTTTTTGTAGCAGCAGCAGAAGCCATGATTTCTTAATGTTTAATTCTTATGAAGCAAGAGAAATATTTGATGCATAATAAGCCATTATTTGGCATGGAGGAACTAGATACAGAAGGTATTTCATGCAGCAAGCACTGCTGTATCTAAGAGGCTCTGACTACGGACCCGTGCTTGCTCAGGGTGTGGCTGTATACGGCAATTTGGGGCAATTTGGCATTTCCCTCCGTGCCAATAGTGTACTGCTTGTTTCTAGCAGACAAGTGTCTGTACTGCAGAAACCACCACAGCATCTTGCAGTAACTGCTCCCCTTGTTGGCAGTGCAGCAGAGCACAAGAAGGGAGCCAATGTGGAGATAATTACCCTGGCTCCATCAAGGTCGGCCCTGGGAAATATTTGTGGGGTAGTGTCTGCTAGGGCTGACTGGGCTTTAGTTGCCATAAAGATTTCATACAGAGGACTTCTACCACTAGAGTTATCTTTCTGACCTCTTTCAAGAAATCTAAAGCAACCTATTTATTTTTCAAATGTGCGCTGGTTACAGATATTACAGTGCTGGTTCTATTCCAGAGGCTACTGGTGTTCTAATTCAAAGGTTTAACTACTGGAAAGTCAGCTGGGAGGTATTGAAGTGTTCTCACTTGTGAATATTACAGCAAATTTCCGAAAAGAAATGAGGAAAACTCCATTTCACACCTTTTACTAACAGAGCCCCAGAAACCCCTGTGCCAGTCATGGCATGCACATGGAGCAGGAGACAGTATTTCTCTTGATACAAAAGGCAGACAAAAGATGGAGGGGGGAAAGTAGAGCTCTAGAAACTGAAGTGATCTGCTGAGGATCACCCAGAATATTCATTGCAGTCACTGCAACTCTGTATGCCATTTGAAAGATGAAAGGAAACACCCATAAGAGCAATAAGTTTATCAGTCCTTAAAACAAAATAATGTTGTTTTTTGTGGAACATCTGTGAGGTTCCCAACATCCTTGCCTTGGCAGAAAAGCATCTATCTCCCAAAGTTACGGAATCCTAAGGAACCTGTGAAGACTGGTCTTCTCACTTTATAAAAGACACATTTCTGAGGACCTTGTACAAAAACCTTGGGATCAGAACCCAGATTTTTGAGGGCTTGCAGCTTTTCAAGTTGCTCTGGTTTGCCAGCTGAATTTTGCCTTCTGAGAACCTTCCAAGCTACTAGTTAAGAAGGTGGGTGAGCAGAAACTGGGCGAGAAGTCTGTGAAATGTTTTGATTTGTTTGTCACTGAACTGGCATCTCCTGGTGAGAGAAAATTGTTGCATAGGAAAATTTCTGATCAGTTTGGTTATGATTCCCTACAAAAATGCAAGATCAATAGATTCCATTTTTTATAGTACTGCATGCCTATAGGCCAGTCTCTTTACGTATGCATGTGTACACATTGCAGAGGGTAAATGTACCCTATTTCAGTATGTCATGTTTGCAAAGCAATGTAAAGCTTCTCTAACAGCAGCAGGGCTTGAAGAGTGAGATGGCGGGGGTGTGATCAGGCCCTGTACTACTCCACATCTGTAGGCCAATCCAGGAAGATATCTTTTGTTGATTATGTGTTATTAACATGATTTATACATTACCAATCATTCTGAAAATATTAATGGACCTTCATTAAAGAGTCGATGACTATATGAAACTAATTAATAAAGAAATAATATTCTTAGAAATGGAAACTGTCAACATTGGTTTCTTTTCTGATTTATATGAGTAATATCATACATGATTATTGTAATAAGTTAAGTTAATGGAAAATGTCTACAATTTATAAGTGCAGTTCTAACTAGTTCCGTCTGAAAGAGATAAATATGTCAAGAAATTATACTAATTCCCTTCCCTAAATATGAGAAGATGTAAAGATATGATTTAATGTGTCACACTTGCAATCAGAAAAAAGTCCTACAATCAGGAATCTGTAATAAATATTTACATCATGTTTTTTGAAGACAGAGAGAGTGCAAACATATTTGAAGTAGACTAAACATGTCTGGAATGAATTCTAAAAATAATTTCCTCTGAAGAGAGGTTAATTCTTGCTTTACAAGGCAGGGCTAAGCTCACAGTGTCTTTCCTGACTGTGAGCTTCTAAAGTAGAATTTTTAGATAAGCAAGTGGTTTACTGTAAGAGACACATATCTGAAAGCTGAGAACACATAAGAGTAAAGCCCAGATGGGGGTTACATATCTTAGTGCAAGTGCTCTGGGTTATACAGTGCAAGTCAGAGGCATATCACAGAATGCATGTGTGAGAAAGGTGCCATTATGCTACATCCAGGTTTGGACCATTGCTAAGGGTGAGAAATATTTGAGAGGTCACAGAGCCAAAACTCACACAAGAGTCTGTACAATGTGAGTGCTCTGTGGTGTTGCTGAAAGCAGGGAAAGTGGGGAGCTCCAGCAAGCTCCATCTCTGCCTTGTGAGAGAACTCAAGAGAGAAAAGGAAGCACATGTGGAAACCTCGTCACCATGCTCCTGCGGTGGGAGTTCTTCAGTGCCTGGGGGACTCCTTATGGCTCATGCATGCCAGAGAAGATGTTCCTAGCCAGTTTGCTTAGAGACCATATTACTGTTTTAATCAGTAAGTTAAGGTACATTCCCAAGATAATATTTCCAATTTGAAAAAAAAAAATTATGGCTGGTAAAACTCCTGAAAGTAAGGTATATTTTCTGGTCATATTCAAAGTCTTATAGCTGATGACTGCATATGTCACAGAAATGAATTCCTCTGTTATTTCCTGATCAAATCTTTTATCTCCTGCACAAGAAAGTGCATTTCCCCCTCGTTCAGTGATTTTGATCGTATCTGGCATGAAAATGGGTTGGAAGCTTTCCCTTGCATTACATGTTGAGGCAGTCCTTGTTAGCAGGTGCACTGCTCATTTTTCTAGAAATTGCCTATGGCCTTGCAGTAGACCTTCCTGAGATAAGGTGGTTTGTTGGCTGTAGAAACTCAGCTGCCCATCTCCCTGCTTTGGTTTTGCTCCTCTTTGTGGTGCTTGTGTGAGTGAGGCAGATCCTAAGTAAGGGTGGGCGAAGTGGAGCACTGTCAGCAAGTTTTCATTTATTAAATTGATGGTTTCTGTTGTAAGTACGTGGCAGCTGGGCTGGAGACACTGGCTGTGCTGCCAGACTTGAAGCAGGAGAATGAATCCACAGTGCAGAAACTCGCACAGACCAAGGGTCTCACTCTGAAACTCTTTGTGAATTTGGGCAACACAAGGAAAGTAGATTCATTCTTTAGAGCAGCCAGGAAGATGCAGTGATGGGCAAAGAGGATTCAGATGGACAGTGGTTAGTGAACTGATGGTATTTCTGACCAGCATGCGAAGAGCGAGCTTGGGCGATACATGATGAAAGGAAACTGAAATAATTTTGCTGGCCTTCAAAATTAGTAGGAAGCTTACAATGGGCTTCAATGGGCTCTGTCTGAGGTCTTGTAGGCAGCAGGGAAAGGCGATGGATACTGCTGGAGTATTCTCTGTGTTTGCAGCACAGCTCTGAAATGTGTCCTCTGGTTTGGATCCTACAGACAGCACCAAAGGAAATGAGGTCTCAGGTGGGGTATGAGAGATGTGGGGTAAACCAGAAGTTTTTACTACTTTGTTTCTTAACTCATTATTGTATGCTTTTAAAGGGAGACATTAAGAGATAGGGGGAAATGACTAAAATAACTCATAATTTGTGCTGAAATGTGATGCACTTGTAAGAAAATTTCTCACCGCTATAATTTTTCTAAATCCTTGTGAGCAATGAATACTGAGCCAAATTTCACAAAATCAGATAAAACATCAAAATTGAGTCTTTTGGAATTTTTAAACTCTAAGTAGCAATATTTTTTGAAAAATATTGTGTCTTCAGCAGGAAAAAACACCACAGGAACCTCAAATATACATTTTTATGAACCATATAAACATACAAGCAAGCAATGAAACACTGAACAGTTTGTCTTGTGATTTTTTTTAATTAAAAAAAAGTACTTAGTAAAGATGGATTTAGCAATTATTTTGGAAACCAAATAGAAATATATTTCCACAGAAAACTGTTGTTCAGACATTTTTTATTATTTATGTGAGATCATAATATAATAAACATTTTTAATTTTTTTGAGATTGCAGTATAGCATTTGTTTTTATTATTCCTCTCTGTGATGCATTTTTTCTACTAGATTAACTCATGTAATTTTATTTTTGCATATTAATTTGTTATAAGTTTTATCCCATTTAAAATTAAATTTTATAAAAACTTTAAAAACATTTTTTCTGTCAGCTTTGTTCAAAGACATATTTTTCTTCGTCTTTTCTCTTTATATTTGTAGCTTTTTGCACTACTGTTTTTAATTTGTAATGAGCAATATTTGTGCAGAGGCATTTTGTTATGAAGATAGCTGAGCTCTGCCAAACATTATCCTACTAGCTCAAACTAGAATTGCAAGAAAACATTCCAGACTATGCCCTTTTGAGTGGCCATTTATTTCAAGCAATGATAAAATAACTTCTTTCTAGATGGTGTTGCATAACTCAGGTTATTTCTTTTCTAAGTTGTTTTTTGTTTGGTTTGTTTTTTTTTTTTCTAAAATGAGAAGAACTATTGTATGCTTCCCCTCCAAAGTTTATTTTCTTCCCTGGAAATGCAATAAAATTCTGCAAAAAAATTGATATTGTAAATGATAGTAAGTCACTGGAGACTCAAATGGTAGATACAAGATATTCAGATGACTCGTTGAAAACACTGTTCATCTGTTGTGTCCTCTGAGCACCCCAGTCTTGGATTCTTCATTGTAGATAATGGGAATTTTGTCTCGATTGAAGAATACAGGAATGTGACAGCATTTCCGTAACAGATATAATCAAAAGTTCAAGCTACACAGATAATTAGTTTAATACAAAGGTACTCTTGTTCTTTTTTAAAATTTAATTTTTTTAATATCTCACATAGAAGTGACAATATAGTGCTGTTTATTGTAATTGCAATCTGTAAGACCATTTAAAGTTATCAGTGCTTTGACACTGGATATCTGTTACAAAAACAATGCATTTCCAGATTATTCATAATTTATATGTATCATAAGTATCATAAGTATCAGAAAATTCATAAATATTTTTTTTCTCAAAAAGCTGATCTGCTTGCAACTTATTTACTATAAAAAACAGCAGCTGAGAAAATTCAGGGCTTTCTATTGTGTAGAACTGAGTGGTTTAGAGTAGCAGAAGACTGGATTAACCAATATGGCATGACTCTTCTCTCAGGAGACCAGCTTCCCACTCATCTCATTATGGTGCTGACACAGTGGTCAGTTGAAAGGGTCTGCAGACAGAGACCAAGCTCTTTGAAAAGTCTCTACTTACAAAGAAGGAACTGAAATAGCAAAAGTTACATACCTTTGAAATTGCTCAATTAACAGAATTGTCATCACAACTAAATGAAGTATTTTTAACTTTGATCTTGAAGTCTTACTATTGAAGCAATTTTAAGTTTGTGGTGCTTTACAAAGAAATGTCTGCTCAATAATTATATCAACACTTCTTGTGATACTGACCATTGGAAATAAAAAAAGGAAAAAAAAGTTTCTACATAAGCATTCAAACTTCTTAGTTTGGCTATATTTGTATATTTGTATTTTATAACTTCTTTGTTTTGGCTATATTTGTTCCCACTCATATTAGTTTTTGAGATCTTGTTATCATTTGATCAGTGGTGGAAGTTAGTGGAAAGTAGAGTACTGAATTGCCTCACTATTTATGGAGACTTTATGTGAAGGTTTTAGAAGTACTGGCTTGTCATGCCAGTACTTGGAGTACTTGGAGAACAATTACCTATCAAATCTGGAAACAAAGCCTAACAACTTTCCTTTTCCATAGTTAAAATATGTATTTGCAATCTGCCTGTAGGATTAAGAAATTTCACCAGATTGAGCAACCTCACATTTGACAAAATCAGAATTTGCTTTCAAATGTGCATACCTACAAAGGTGTGCTGTGATGGACCTACTTATCTCTTCCCATAGCAGCCCTCACAGTGCTGTGCTCTATGGTTGTAGCTAGAATAGTGTTGATAATACTTCAGTGTTTTGGCTACTGCTGTGCAACCCTACTCCAAGGGCCAGTAGGCTGGGGATGGGCAAAAGATTGGGAAGGGACATAGGGACAGAGCCAGCTGACCCAAACTGACATAAGAGATATTCCATCCCATATGGAATTTACTCAGCAATAAAATCCAAAAGGAAGGAGGAGGAGTGGAGGGAGGTGTGTCTTTTATTCAGGTGTTTGTCATCTGAAGCCACCACTGTATGTACTGAGGCACTACTACCCAGGAAGGGGCTGAACATCATCTGCTGATGGGAACCAGAGAATAAACTGCTTTGCTTTTCTCCTCTTCTGTATGGTCTTTGCTTTTCTATATTAAACTGCCTCTATCTCAGGCCATGAATTTTTCATCTTATTTTCTCTTCCTGTCCTGCTGAGGAGGGGGACTGAGAGAGTGGCTTGGTGGCACCTGCAGACAGCCAACATCATCTCACCATGAAAGAACAAATTTTTACAATGAAATTGTAAATTACTATTCTGAGCTTTAGTTCAATCATCATAAAAAGCATGGGACTTCATCCTCTTCAATTCTTAAAGAGATATGATTTCCTCTGGAGTCTCCTGTAAAAAGAAAATGCTCTGGCACGTATAAAGTCAAGTCAATTCAAGTTTATGAAGAATCATAGCCAATAGCCAGGAGACAGGAGAGGCTGCAAAGAAGATTGAGCAGCCCTGGAAATCAGAGCTGGGAGCTCTGAATGGATGAAGATCTCATAGCAGGCAGGCAGGAGAAAGGGCAGTGTCAGGACAGGACACACCTAGTAGTGCTGCAGGGTAGAGTTACTTCCAAGGTACTCTACAGGAACTTTTATTACACAAAGAAAACATTTTTAGCACTTATCAGCTTGGTGGCTGTAGTGCTAATAAGTTCTACATCCTCTCTTGATAAGCCAAGAAAAAGTGAAATATCCCTTGAGTAGGATGTGTCAATCAACTGCAGATTGGGGTACATAGAATGAATACAAAATCTTGGATGTACAAAAAGAGAAGGCTTTTGACCACCATGTAACTTGAGGCTTTTGATATAAGACATTCTGAAAAAGTTCAGGCATGTAGTTGAGAAGCCCTATAGTTGGGTTTCCCATGTGGCTGGTAGACAAGCACCTTATCATAAGGCATGTGCCATAGATTTATTTTGGCCAATAATTTTTGAAAAGACTTATGAATGGATTTATGAGATGGGATAGGAAGAGTACTTTGAGGAACACATAACCTGGGATACTAGATCTATAGGCAAAATAAAAAATATGATATAAAAAACCAAACACATTTTGAGGCAAATTTCTAGATAAGCCAAGACTGTAAATGTGTTTCAACTATAGATGATCATCCAACAAAAGAGACAGTTCCACCCATTCCTCATCTTGATGCCAAGCTGATTTTTTGCCTTTTCTTTTATATACCATCTACATAACTTTTATGTATCCTCAGTACTCTTAGCATGCACACTTGTAATTCCTTAAGTCTGATAACTTAGCATAGTTCTAGTATTGTTAGGCCAGGGGACCAAACACCCTAAAGGCGTCATAGTATGAGACCAGAAAACCCCGCACTATCTTGAGAAACCAAGGCCCCCTCTTAAAATATATCCTGTAAACTGGAGATTTGGCCCATCCAGGAGGGAATCCTCGGATGGGGGAATATCATTCATTCAGGACTCCCATTGGGGCAGCTTTGTTAGAGACAATTTGAAAGATATGTAAATTGTATATGTGATTTATTATGTGTGTGCACTGCGGCGCATTCCACCTTGGTGAAGTGGTGCACCAATAAGGATCCTTATTAAAATACCAAGGTAAAAAACCCTTATTCCTTAACTCTCAATTTTTAAGACCGGGAAAAGGCATCATGCAATTTTTCGTTTCAGTCCATGGAATCCAACTAACTTTCATTGTGTTGGGGTTTTTTTTGAACTGACACCAGTTCCTGACTAGTTTTGAGTGCAGTTGCACAAATGCTTCCCACGGGGAAGCCCAAGGGGATACATGGTGCCATGAAACTGAGCAGGCTGGTGGTAAGAAAAGGGTGGGATGGCCCTTTTCAGGCACGGCACTGTATCTTACTGTCTTAAACAGATCATGGAACTGGACTGTAAGAGAAATTTCCCTCAGGACACAGACATGCTGTGGGATGAGAAAATCCAGCCTGTTGGTATTTAAATTATCTGGAATACTGCACATATCTTCTGCTGGACTGAGACCAGTGTTGTCAGCTCAAAGTTGTATGTTGTATTTACTCCAGTTGAGTTGTGCTAGCTGAAATACATGACATACTATCCCTTGGATACTGAATCAGTATGCCCAATAGACATGAACTGGGCTGCTGTGTGCAGAATTTGATTGTATTCCTCAGGGAAACAAAGAATGAGTTAGGTTAGATGTCTTAATGTAAAGTAATATGAAGTTGGATTAATCTATGCACATCAAATTCATACAGTATTAACTATGCAAAATAACCATTCAGATTATTTGGCAGCCAATTTATGCAGATAGAATGGTATGCCCCCTGATAAAAACTTACTCTAATCACAAGTCTGGATATGTGAAGATGTATGTTTTTGTTTAGAACTAAACAATATAAATTTTGACATGTGGGATCATGGTCTTTTAATAAGTATAATGCCATGACTAAGCACATATTTGCAAATAAGTCTCATTTCTAAGTATTTTTGTTAAATGAATTATGGTATATTAAAAAAATAGAATTTCACTCATGGCAGTGAGTTTAGATGACTACCTATTAACCACAGTACTGACTTACTTCACAGTCTTCTTGGCTTTGCTCCTTAGACAAAAACAAGTTACTCCTGCATGTGCCTCTTCTTTTCTTGCTATTTTTGGTATGCCTTGTTTGTAGACTCCTCAGTACAGATACTATTTTACCATGTTGTGTACATAACAATTGGCAGATTGGAGCCTGGCTTTTTGCTGGGAAATCTAGACATGAATAAATAATGTTAATACTGCTAAATAATGTTAATATGCAGTTGCCTGACTACATTGTTTTTCATGAGTGGAAGGATAAAAGTTCATCAGAAGTCCCACAGCTCTCTTTGTACAGACTGGGCATGCAAGTAAGAGACCTAGCACAGGTGTTTGCAGCTGCCTAGCAAACCCACACCAGCTCCGTGTCATGAATGTATCATGCTATATGGCTTAGGAATGGGAGGTGCACAAGAATTGCTCAGGATCCTCATGAAGGATGTGTTCTATTACCTGCTGGTTTCTGAATTCACTAGGTAGTAGGCAGCATACATATGGATGAGAGAGACTCTTGTTGGAAAAATCAAATTTTTAAGCTCTCTGCAACAAACTTTCAGTGAACTGGGTTAAAAAATGAAAGCATTAGGTCAATGGGAAGGAGACAGAAATTTTAGTACACTTGTAAAAACACTTTCTGCTCAATTAGCAGAAAATCAGTTGCTATGCCCAGGTAATGCAAGAAACAGAAACAGGAATTACACATTTATTAATGTTTATACTATTGTCTTTTCTTTTTTTTTTTTTTTTTTTTGCTTTTATAGTGATGTCTTATTTTAGGATAGGAAACTATCTCTGTTTCTGTTTCTTCAGAGAAAGCTTTAATTTCTTCAGAGAAAGCTTACATTCTCTGTAAAAATGTGAGCTTTATGTGCTTTCAAAAATTTTCACCACAGAAAGCTTGATTAATTATTTCCAGGGAATAAAATAATTCCCTTTTCTCTTGTACAAAACCTATTAGGAAGTTTATAGAAATGTATGTTTTATATTGAATGCCTTTTATTAGCAAGAGTTTTTTCCACAGCAGGGCTGGAAAGAAAGTTAACATGCATAAAAATCAGAAGTAGAAAAGCAGTTGCTTTTTCCTGCCATTGGACTGACTGCTCTCCATGGCAGAATATGTCAGGCTTTCTGAGAATGCTTTTAAGGGCTCAATCTGTTAATGTGAGTGGCATAAAAGTGCCAGTGATTCCGTTCCTAAAATGCCCACATAGCATGTGTTGATCTTCCTGTTTCCTTTCTTGATATTAGTTCTACTAACTGTTGTTAATTTTATTCTATGAACCCTAAATAAAATGTATAACACCAGTATATTCAGTCTGCCACTATGTCTCTATTACACTGTTCCTGGGCAAGACTAAATTTTAAAAATCTTTCTTAGTAAGTTGGCACCTAGTTTTATTGCTCTTTCCTGAAAATTCACTCCTTTGAAATTTTTTTCCTGGTAGTGTGGGTGTAAGAACTGCATAAGCTGCTTGAATTTCTCTTTTTATTATAGCTCAACAAGAAAGGAATTTTGTGCTTTTTCTGACTCTGTTATGTGTACATGCATAGGTAATCTCAGAATACCATTTCTAGTAGCTTATTGCTCCAGCTGCTATAAAACATAAGTAACTAGGCAATCCTTGACTAGGCAATTGACTAGTGAATCAATATTTGACCTTCTCAGAACTTCAAGATCATAAAAGGAGAAAAAAACCCCATGCAATATGTTTTAAGTCCTTTTTTTCCATAAGCTGTTCTTTCAAACAAGTGGATTTTGACCTTTGCCTGTGTTGATGATAATGAGTGATCCAATGGTCTGGCCACTTTATTTACAACTAGTAGCAAGAGCTGAAGCCACTGTGCATTCTGATTTGCAAAGCAGAGATATCAAATATCTATATGGCATTGGACCTCTTCTGGTTATGTAACTGTCCAGCCAGTTACCTGATGGTCCCTAGGAAGGCCTTTCCACTCATCCACTGCCACTGCAAATGTGTCTTCCTTCTTCCTTTTCATCCACAGAATAAAAGCAGCCTCCATCCTCAGTATAAGAAATAACAATCAGAGCTCAAAAAGCTGAGGAGACTCAAGTGCTTGGGATCTTTTATGTATTATAAGCAGAAAATGTGGTTGCCCTATTGGGTTGTCAAAATGAGGTCCCTTGGTAATGTAATTGCATTTATATTATTTTATGGCAGTGATTGCTGAACAGAGAATTTTCCTCCTGCTATCTTCCTTAATACAAGGAAAAGCATACTCTTAATGCAGATTTCTTTGATATACTGCAGTATACCACAAATCTCTGTAGGAATTTAAACGCTCAGCAATAAATCTATTTTCTCAATTCTGAACTCTTATATGAAACCTAACCTTTATTACTCCCCCAAACCCAGCAAATCCTAATGAATATGAAAACCAAAAAGCAGATAAACACTTTTAATTGGAGGGTAGATAACAATATTTTTTCACTTATACATTTCTCCAGAATATAAGTATTCAGTTCAGAAATTGAAGTTGTCCATTGTTGCATCTCAGTTAAATGGATATTGGATTCATGGTGATAAAATGTTACACTAGTCCTCTGGCAGTAGTATTTTTTAATATAATTGAAATCTGAGTTGTTTATAGCATGAAGTCTAACTATCATTGTATATAATTGCAGTGATCTTACACATTTCTCACGAAGCAAATATGGTAAAATACCCTTAGATGACTTAGAGTGATGCATAGTTGACCTTATTACATGGTTTCTTGAAGTGTGACAGCAGAGTAATACTTTCATGTGAGCAATGCCAATAGTAAAGGTCAAGGAATGAAGATGACAATAACAAATCTGACTTTCAACACTCTAAAGTGAAAGCCATTAATGATAATGTATATTATTACAGCCAAGACATAATGTAGAGCTTGAAACTGTGAAATGTAATTTATTTGATTTATTTCAATTTACTCATATTTTATTTGTGCACTTAAGAATAGGAACTGGTTGCATAATAGGGAAGCAGGAGGATAAATTGCTTCCCACCCTCTCATTGTCTACAAGACAGTTTTTATTTTTTTCCTATCCTCTGAATAACTTCATAAAACAACAATGTTAGAAACTTATTTGCATTTTTTCTGTGTTCCAGATAGCTCAGATAAACTTAACTGTGATACAAAAAAGCCTTATGGTCTGTATATCAGAAGTATTAGATGCAGAGGAAATTGACATTTTCTCAGAAACAGTTGAAGACATTTTACAGTAGCTGTATTCTGAGCAGTAATGTCACTAGACAGATTTTTTTCCAAAGAAGAATGAAGGTAGAAACTGGAATTTCTGAGAATTTTGTGTTGTTCTTTTCTTTTTCCTTAGTAACACAGTTGGCTGAAGGTTAATGTCACTCCTACAAGACATTTTACCAATATGTATCCTACAGGCTGTAGGCACACACACATCTGATGCTTCTCCTTGGAGGGACTTCTGGTGTTACAGCATCTGTCTGTTACAGCTTTGTCTGTCTCCCTGGCAAAGGCCACCAGTGTAATAACAGGGGAGCAGGATGGTGTGCAGGTCTGCCAGTCAGCTCAGTTTTCTGTCAGACATTTCAAAATAAACCTACCGTGACTCGGTGCACTTAAAATGAACTGGGTTATAAAAGATTAAGCAGTAGTGTTTATATGGTTCAAGATAAACTGCCTCATTGTCTCATTTTGACCGAGACAGAACAGCCAACACCCATAGGCACAGCCTTGTCAGAACAGATAATGAGTTTAGGCTCAGAGTGATGAAGAGCAGGTGGGAACAGATCTCCAGTGGCACAGGACAGAGTGGCTGTCCACAGTCAGAGTCCTTGGCTCATGGCTCTGTGCTTATTAACACCATGTCCAACCATTCCTGGATCATCTGGCAGTTTAGATTTGAGCCACTCAATGGTTATGCCAACATGCATAACCATACTTCAGGTGGGCACTGCTGAATCTGCACGTGATGGTTGCTTTCACCCTCAGGAGGTCATCCTTTGTGTAAGTTGTGACACTGTTGTCAGCACCCTTCTGAAGATCCTGTTGTCTGCCCTCCTTTGACAATACTCCAGGGATGCCATTTCCTTCTACAGTAGTTACAGCAATGTTTGGCTTTTTTTAATTCTCTCTCCCTCCTTCAGTGTAAAAGAAGCTAACTATGAAGGGCCAAAAGATAATCCTTCCATCTTAAGAACAAGCATCTGGAGGATATTTCTGTACCACTTCAGGTTAAAGATTGGTCCCAGTTTCCCTGCTTTTGAAGTATTAGCAGAAATCCTACACACAGTCAATGACAATTTGATTAAGTATCAAACTCACATGTAAGCTGCAAACTACTACAACTCACTTCATTTTACTGACTTTTTTCTCAATTTTTATTCAAGCAATTCTAATTAGGAAGAAGTGATTTGTTCTTCCGTGTGTATATGCATGTGATTTCTGTAAAGATAGCAGTAATGTGGAGGGATGAAGGGAGGTGAGAGGAAAGGGATGGCATGGATCTTTGGGTTGCTATGAATATAAAGCATAGTTTGTAGCAAAGCCTAAGCAAGACCACTGGAGCAGGGCAGAGAACAAAGGTCCAGGTTGTCAGGTCTGGACCAGGGCTAGCAGGCCTAGCCTATCTTTTTAGGAGCATGACCAGACCCTGGCTATGCTCCCAGGGAAAGCGGAAACCAGGAAAAAAACAGACAAAAGTTAAACAGAAGCAGTCCTGGAAGAAAGTTTCTTTGCCTGAGGTGTGATGATGAAATTTACCTTGGAGTTATGGATTCAAAACCAGTTCTTGTACCACCAAGCCTTTGCTACCCAGAAACTTTTCTCCCACAACAGCTTGATCAGCTTCAGAGTTGTCTGCTCTTTTTGAGGCCACAAACTACTCTGGAATCCTGAATCCTATTGTACTCCCAAATATCTTTGAATCCTAATTCAAAATATAGAAAAGATTCACATAAAATGAAGTAATGATTACAAGCTCTGTGGCTATGGAAGTAAATTAAACATGTCTGAGAATCTTCTAGCTACCAGGACAAAGTGCTAGTAAACATACTTCCTTTCAAGAAGAGAGATGAATGGTTTATTAGCAATTGCCACTGGCTAGTTACAGGAACTAAATAAAATCAGAGGATTTGAGGGAGTCGTAGCTGGAATGTACCAAATCTCTGCTGGGGAATATTTTAGCAATTTACTCCCACAGAATGTGAGAGTCACAAGTAAAATTGAATTTATTCACATAGACATATTTAGGAAGTCCAGTGTCCTCCTTGTCACTGTTGAATCTCCATGTGCAGCTTTGATTCTGTGTAGTCTGCCTTCCTTTGCTGTCCATATTAAAAGAATTCTAAAATAATGAGTTGAATTAAATTGAGTTATTCTTCATACTGCCAAGTGTAATCATTCTGCATGTTGGATCTGTTGGACACGGTGTCCCATCCTTCCCACATGACCATTTTGAATGACAGTAGATGTCATGTAGGTGACAAAAGTACCATTTACGTACACCTAGTTTCAAGTAGGACCAAACACAAATGCAGTGTTGATGTTTGGATTTGCTGGATGCTGAAGCTGGGTTTTAGGCAAAAAAAACATTGATATGGGCAAAATCTGAATAAGGTGTCCAAAGTAGAATCAACCTCTGTATATTTTGTCCAAAGAACTCTAGCATGTCTGCATGTGGGAGGATGCTTGACTGTGCTTTCATTTGGGGTGCTCTGTCCATATCTAGTTGTGATGATCCAAGTGATGATCCAAGTAATGATCCAGTGAAGTAGAATCCTGGCACAGAGCTTAACTGCAAAGCATTTGCAGCTTTTGTAAAATGTAGAAATAATATAATTTACTTTGCATTATTGGGAAGAACTTTTTCACTTTAAAGAGCTTTTATTGATTTGTAGAAGAAGTAGAGAGAAGAAAACACATATGCAGTTGGCTCCACATACATCTTGCAACCCTCTTTACTGGGTAACGGAGTTTCAGTTTGAAATAGGATCACTCACAGCTTAAGAGGTTGCTGTCTCTTTTCTCTCACTACGGCAGGCAATAATTAATAAAGAAGTAAAAAAAATTAAGAAAATATAAATTTCAAATATATAAAAGATGCCTGAAGATTTGAAATATCTCTGTATTGCTAATATTGTTACTTTGATTATTCAGTGAGCTGACATACCCTTTAGTCTATTTATTTTGAAGTGTTCTCTTGTCTCTGCACCAAAGTGAATTAGTTGTGCTAGAGTTGCCTGTTTGTTTGTAGTAGACTTTGTTCCCACTGTTCAAAAGGAGCTTACAATCCATATCGAGCTCCAATTTTTCAGATTTAAGTCCTTATCTGAGCCCAGCACTGAGACCTCATTTCTTCGCTGGAAGTGGTGAAAGAGAACATTCACCTACCAACTAACACATCTGCCTTCTCTGTGTGTTTGGATATTACAGTTACTGAGCTGGGCTTGGGAGGGAACTATTTTTAGCCCTCATCATCAGAGAGGAGACTACTATGGGTTTGAGAAACAATAAATCTAACCCAGAGGGATCCTGATATAGGATGGGAAAACATAATTCAGATGGTCTCCTAGCAGCTCTTGTGGTGAAATTCAGTAGGTGAGATGTAGTGTCTCATCTATTTTAAACAAACAAATAAACCCCTAAGACTAAGGAAGTTTCACTCATAGTAATAAAATGTGCCTTTCCACTCTGAGCTGCATTTGATGGAAAGTCATAAACACAAGATACATGCATCCTGGCTACCATAATTTAAAGTAATTTCCTGGTTGAGCAGTATTAATGGAAGAGGTACTGCAGCCATTTGCATTGTTGCAGTACTAATGTTGGAGTTTATTCATATTAAAGTTGAAAATGTCAATTGTCTTGCTCATGGTAGTAATATTCTGAGCAAGTACTCTATAATGTTTAAAAATTGTCTGAGTAGTAAATATGTCTCAGCTTGTTATGACTCAGCTCATAAAAGACAGAATATTTTAATGCAATGAAAGAATGCTGATGTCTTTTTTCCAAATTCCTCCAGTAATGATTTTAATAGCACTAAACTAGAGAGTTTCTGATTGCTACTTGTCATCAACCCATCTGGCAGAATAAAACTGTGGCTGAGATATTCAAAGGGGCTCAGGAGGGTGAGGCACACAACTTGCTTTTATCTTGTGCTGATGGGGTCCATTCCTATTGAATGCAAACTGAGTCGTTCTTCTCTATAGCCATATTCTTGCTATGAGCTCAGTGTGGGCAGATGCCCTTACCAGATTAGATGCTAAAACAGGCCATTCTGTTTAAAGATTATGATCTTTACTAATGTCATATGTCCATGGGCTACATTGAAATCAGTCACTGGGTTATTCACCATTGTTAATGATTATTCACGCCTTGTTAATGGTTTTTCTCTTGTAAAAAGCCAAACCTTACTGTAACTGATGTCTTAACTTGGAAAAACTTCCTATATGTAGACAAATTAGAAGTAAAACCATGAAGAACTAAGAATCTGGGTATTGTTTTATAGTCTTTGACACTTGGAACCCCTCTCTGATATGATAGAAAACTGCTCTTAGTTTAGGCCAATAATGATAGGGCACACACAGCTGCACAGTGCTTGTCTGAGAAGCACAAGAACACGACTCTCTAATGTCTAAGCTGTACTAATAGGCAGTTGGAACCTTCCCCATTACTGCTGCCATTAAACACAACTAAATAATTGTATATGCAAGTGCTTGGTTTTCTTGTCAAAAAGTGTTATTATCTGCCATCAAGCTACAGGTGGAAAGGTTCTCTGTCTTCATAAGTCTCTTTTCCCTTCCTCTAAAAATTAGCCATTCCCATATGTCTCTTTCTGTCCTTGAGAACCTGAACAAACCCTTACAATATCATGTGTGCATTTGGCTTGGAACTTGTCAGGAGAGGGTCTGGAGCAGTACACTGGGTTCCAAACTCCAGTACAGAGTTCTCCAGTTCCTTTTCTTTTTTTCTTTGCCAGTTGTTCCCTATAAACATCTACCAGGAGGAGGAAACAGCAAAATAAGGATTCTGAAAACATGGCTGATGTCTGTGACAGTGGTATGGATTGACATGAGTCAGAGGAGACTCAGTCAAGTCAGTGTGTTTTAATGACTCCTGTTAGATCCTTGCAGGTTCCTGGGGCATAATTAAGCCAATTTTTGGATACTGAAATGCCCATATCTTTATTCAGCTCACATTATCCTTGCTGGTAATGTGTTGCTATGAACAGAGTGTTTTGTTGAAGAACTGGCAGAAAACCCTCAGTGAGCATCCTGACAAACATAATGTTGCTGCCACAAAGGTGCATACTCAGAAAAGCTAAACACTGGATGAAGCCAGGACTTTTAATACTTAATGGTCTCCTGTAATTTGGTCCCTGCTAGAGGCGAAGCGATTTTCAAGGCAAATGCTGCAATAGTCTGAATGTGTTGCAATTTCCCTCCTGTGATCCTGGTGAGGGAAGGCTTAAAAGTGCATGTGATGATAGTGTAAGACCATCATGGAGTACAAAATAAAAGTGCTGAGCATACGAGAAGAATAAATATTTTCCATCACAAATGTTTACTTCTCTCATCTTCCATCAAGTGTTTCCAGACACCCTGAATATTCTCAGCTACCCAGTGAGGACGACCTTTTCTGTTTTTTCAGTTCCAGGAAGAACACTATTCTGATGAATTCAACTAGCAATATTTTTAAAATGCAGTAAATATTTAAGTTTTGTCATAGAAGAAAAAAGAGATATATATTTTCAATCTACCTTACTGTATAGACAGACAAACCCACACAAACCCAACCTGTCATCTCTACAGCCCTAAATATGCTGAGTTTTATGGGAAAAGCAAAAAGCTGCTTGTAGAGTGCATAGTTTAAGTGCTTTGCTAATGACAGAGTCTGCAGACTTTTTATAAGCAGAAAGACACTTTTATTTTCAATAAAAAATAGGGAAAGTTCATCAGCTGAAAGCTTATTTAGGAATTTTAGAAATTACTGTTTTTCTGTTTGAAAATTCACAAGCATTCAGTCAAGGAGCAGAAATGCACACACACAAAAACACGCAGGCCAATAGTGGCAGGACAGTTATTTTAACAAAATATACTTTGGAGAAAATCTAGAAAATAAAAAATAATTTTTAAAAATCTACAAATAAATCTATTTCCCTTTATAAATCCTTTGTAATTTTAGATTTGTCAGTGAGTGTGTCCCACCAAAACTGTACAGATAAAAGTCCTGAATGATGTCCTTATCAGGACAGACCTGTAGCCCTTATGAACAGAACCCCTAGAAGGTAAAAGCTCTATCTCCAAAATAAAACTTAGAACATTGCAAAAACTAGTTCAAGGTTTCTGGAGATGAGTAGGGAATATCAACTGCTGTAGCCTATGGTTTAGGGTGTTCAGCAGTACAGAAATACAGGAGCAGGGTGCTGCTAACACAGCATCTGGCTCACTTTACCACCCAGTGAAATGTCCAGGTACAGAATGACTGAGACTTGACCAAGGTTTCCAGGAAGAAATTCAAATACTGCATAGGGTAGGAGTAGAAAATGCTGTATGTATTTTGCCACTTTTGTTTTGGAACGAGTCTTGCCTGCAGCATGACCTTAAAGTCCTTTGTGACTAAGGATTGTAAAATTGAAGCATTGACTGTACAGCAATTAAAGTAAAATGAAATAAATTATTGTTCAAATATTTATTAAATGCTTTTTTTATTTATTCTCTGTTCTGAGACTTAACAAAAAACAACTTTAATTCTCTTTGTGTCTCCTTAGTAAAAAACCCGAAAACATATGTTAAATAGGTGCCACCCTCTGTTAAACATCACCTCCTTTTTTACAAACTTTGGCCTCCACCCTCAGAAATGCCAATTTAATATAGGAAGCTTGGACACAGCAGTTGTTCTGCCAAAGCATTATGCAGTTGGATGATAATTGCACAGGCAAAGGAAGCTATTGAGAAAAGAAAGGGGATACAGAACTTAACATAATATACAGAGGGAAGTTGTGGATAAAAAGGCCCAAATGCTCATAGAGTCAAACAGCTCTGAAAAAAACCCAAAACAAACCAGAAGATGAAAACAGTTAGGGAATAAAATTAAAGAGGCATTGGGAAGTATGGATTTACACTTTTTGAGCAAATCTGGTTGTATATTAGGGAAGGAGAATTGAGAGTCATATGGGTGCATCTGTGTTAGTGTTTTTCTTCAAATTTTAAATGTGTTTTTGAGGTGAACCACCTCTACCTCTTCCCACTGTTCTGTGGCAGCCTAATGAAGAATGAAAATAACCTCAGAGAGATGCTCCAGGAGTGAACATACTGAGTTGCAGCAACTAATGGACATTCAGTAGGAAGGACCAGACCAGACCCACTTTCAAGTATAAATCTTTACAATTTTTGTAGTGGGAACCTGGTGCCCTCAGCAGCAGCTGTTTTTCCCTGCTGATTTGATCATGTTGCTCTATAAAATTCTTGCAAAGTCCCTTCCTGTCTGAGTGCAGAGATATTTCCATCCATCCAACCTAACTGCAAACACTGACCTGAGCTGTCAATGTTAGAAGCCCAGCTGGTGGACACTGACTGAGCTGCAGAAAGCAACAGAGAGTAGGTGAGCTCTGTGAAAGTACAAGTCAACAGTGGATGTGTCTGCCCCTCCACACAGGGATTGTAGGATGCACATTGTCAGGGTGCCATTGCCTATATGGAAGAAATATTGACAAGAATCCTACAAACTCTAGATGCAGCTTTAACAGGCCTTCCCATCTCTAAAAACTTTGTACTTTTTAATGCCACAAAATCTCAGTTCTTTCCTGTCCTGCTTCTGTCTAGGAGTTTTCTTCCTAGAGTGTACAGTGCTGTATTTTGGATTCAGTATGAGAATAAAGTTCATAACACATTGATGCTTGAGTTATTCCTAAGTAGCATTCTCTCAAATCAAGGACTTTTCAGTGTCTCATTCCCTGCCAGTGAGCAGGTGCACTAGAAGCCAAGAGAGACCATGGTCTAAGCATCATGCCCAGTATACAAACTGGAGGGAGTTGTCCCATGGAAGCTGCCAGTTGCTGTTTGGGAACAACCTGCTCGTCCGTCAGCGGGTGATGAGGAATTTTTCTCTGGTGCATTATTTTTCTTTCTCAGTTATTTATGTTGCTATGATTATTACTACTAATAATACTATTACTACTATTACTATTATTGCTATTAGTATAATTAATGTTTTCATTAGCTTTATATTTTACTTTATTTCAGTTATTATGCTGTTTTTTATCTCACATCATGACTTTTATTTTTTTTTTTTCTCTTCAATTCTTCTGCCCACAAGTGGAGAGGGGAGAGTTGCAAGTTGCTGCACAGTACTTATATGCCACTGGGGTTAAACCATGGCATTTTACCTAAGTTCTTAAGATGACCCACCAGCTCCAGCACATTCATTATATCTAACACTGTGATCCTGGTAGGAGTTACCACAGTGTATGGTGATGTAAGGAAATTGAAATTTTGGCAGAGTGCTGGGTTTTTTTCAATCTCAAAGACCAGTCTGTGACTCTGAATACAGTTTACAAACTATTTCGATTTCAGGGAAGCTAATTTGGGGGCATTATTGCTTTTATTTTAAACATTTCTCTCTAGTTAGTAAATTTTCAGAAACACACATCTGAGATTTTCAGCAACAGAAATTGAAGCACAAGGTACTTCTGATTCCACTAGAAGTTGAAAGGTCTCTGCTAGCACCCATTTAATAGTCCTGGATTATGGTAAAGAGTGGGACAGGAGTGGAAATTATGAAACTTCTGAAAAGATTATTTTTCAGAAAAAAAAGCAACTTATTTTTCAATTGTTGAAGAAATATTTTCTAGAACTAGCAGTAGATTTGTTACTCTGTGACTGTATTTATTACAAGTAAATGATTACAAGAACCAAAACTGTTGTGATCCTCATAATGCACTAGCACAAGATACACATTCCTACTTGACTATTTTTTCCATGTCATCCTCAATTTAACCTGAGAACATTTTTATACCCAATGTTTAGCTAAAGCATTAGTCCCACTTTTCAAAATCTTTTCATAGAGATTACTATACAAGGGAAGGGTACAGCTCTACTTATCCTTTAATGATGTATGAAATACAACATAAATTAATGTTAATTCAGTTATTAGATTGGTATTGGTCTCGATTCCAGTTCATACAATCATGTTTCAATAGACTACAGCAGACTGGAAGTCCTGAGTAAACTTACAGAGACCCTTACCACAGGGACAGCAGGTCTGCAAGGGCTGCCTCTATAAAACATAAAATGTGCTTCTTTTAATACTTGTAGAGTAAGAAAACCCCGGGGTGCCTTTGGGCACATCCAGCCTGTAACCACCTCCATCAGCCTCCCTCTGGCCCCACCTGTCCCCCAGAGATCCTGGAGGTGGTAGAACAGCGTCCATCAGAGAGGGCCTCCCTGGGCATCTGGCTTCTGACACACAGAGCTTGGCAGTCATCCACTCAATCCTGAACTATGTTACTTCTTTTTTTTCAAGTCAATTTCCTGAAGATATTTCAAATGGGCTAATGGAATATTCCCTGTGAAAATAAAAAATTTCCCAAGACCAAGACATGTTAATGTCTAACATGTAAACACAGAATTATTATTTTTCATATCTGTGTCTATCATTTATAACAAATAATTACCCATATATCACTTTGCAGAACAAGATAAATAAAAAAAGGAATTTCTATAGTAATATGTTCGACTGCCTGCTTAATTTCTACAAACTCAATCTATCTGCGCAACAGAGAGACAGTTTACAAATTTTCAATGTGTAACAATTTCAGAACATTGACAATTTATCTAAGCTCAAGAGTAATTTATAAATTTTTCATCACCCCCAAATGTTTATTACTTCTAAGTGACTCATTTTAGCTGAACATTTTTATTTCTTCCCAGGTTTTCAAAATTTGGGGACAGCAGGTTTGAAAGATAGTTGACATTATTTTGCAAGATGCAAAATAATGATTCTAAGACCAAACCTGGTGATGTGCAAGATCAGCAGCAGCAAACCAGCCATGATTCCCAGGCCACAACTGCAGGAGGAAGAGCAGCAAGAACAAGTTTCATCTGCTGGTTCTTTTGCCAGAGTTTTTTCTTCCTTCTCCTTCTTCTTCTGCTTCCCATGTCAAAACCACTTGGTCCAGAACCATCTTTTCATTTGAAGGATCTCACTGTTGTCAGTCAGATAATTCAAAGGTATGTGAAACCAAAAGATTATCAAAGCCACAGTCTGATTGGGATATTTTCTTGCTCTTCCTTAGAATCATCACTCTTAATGGAGATTTGCAGCTAACTATATATATATATTTTCAGAAATAATTATTTTCTCTCTCTTTGCCATCTGCTTCAGTTTCTTGTAGACGTAAGACTTTGGGATGCAATCAGTTACCAACCCTTTGCAGTAGTTTAACCAGTCACAGTCAAGCTCTTCCACTTCTCTGCCATTAAAATCACCACAGATAAGCAAGACTAGGATGGTTTTTGTCCCATGCAGTGTAATATCAGGTATCTTAAAATAGTGGAAGGATCATTTGGACTGATGCGGGTGATTTACTATTCATGTGCATTAGCTGTGAAGTTGGCAGCCTCTAACTGGGGAGCTCCAGTGAGAAAATGGCACAGTAATATTTGCAAATGTTCCAGCTACAAGATGAAGCAAATTATTCTCAAAACTTGGATCTGTTCCCTTTAGCTTGACAGCACAATAGATGTGTGACTTATCAGAAACTGTTCTTCCAAAACCATCAAATTAATGTTCGTTTCACATCTTGATCCATAACTGAGAAAAAGCATTTATTATTTTTGTTCATAATTATTAGTCACTGATATTTCCTTCAGTTCGAAGTCTCTTCTGCTTTCTGCTTTAAAAAATGTTATAAATGGAGATGTGATTAGAAAAATCCAACTTGCATTGCATTATGCATAGCATATTTATTAGTGCACATACTGTCTTGCAGTTTTCAAATCATCTGCTTTGACCAACTCCTATCATAACATGATTCTGGAAGATGAGAAGGCCTCATTTTTAAAAACACCACAGAATATTTTCTAGTTCCCTTTTTATAAATAAAATAATTTGTATAACTGTAAAACCAAATAAATAACATATAACTGCCTGCTTTTAATATTCACAAGCAGCAGTTTGCACATATTAGCTGCCAAATCCCTGTAGCATCTTTACATAACAGATAAGGATGACCATTTCCATTTAACTAGTCAAGAAACCTCTAAACAGACAAAGACTTTACTTCCCCTGCACACTACTGACAGTAAAAAAAAAACAAGTTTAGGAATCAGTTGTCCAAGACCACGCATCTGGGTGGGATCTGGGATTACAAACAAACAAAGCATGTCACACCCATGTCACAAAGGACTCTGCAGTGCTGTGCCCAGACCAATTTGATTAAGGGGTAAAATCTTAAATGAATATTGCAAAAGTAAAATTAAATCAGCCTTTAACGCAGATGCTGTTCTCATCAGTCATGTTTGCCAATTTTGTAAATAACCTTCTGGATTTATGTCTATAAAATAGGCTTGGTTCATTTTATAGTCTTATTAATTTTTATGTTTGACTTTTTTATCTATATTATGTCTGTAAATACTACAATAATTAAAAAAGGTATTTACACTGGATTTTTTTCCATTCAATAAATATCAGGGATTTTAATGGATCTCCTAATTAGGTGCTAACATTAAAATAAAGAGCCAAAGATACTAATATGTAGTGCCTAAAATAGGAACGTGGTTAGATTAAATTTTTTATATTTGCACATTTTAAATACAGTAAGCTTTAAAAACTGCCATAAATGGATTCTACAAGGCATCAAATAATGTTTATATCATTCAAAGATAAGGCAACTCTGCATTCTTTTCCCATTTTGTGATTTACTGCACAATGATAGAAAACATTTCTGCACGAAAGAACTTTAAATATGCAAACGTTTTAATTATAAAGCATTCTCGGTGAATGCAAAATATGGCTTCAGGTACATAATGAATATGCATGTGTATATGTACACATATACACACCTATGTATTCACATTAAAAATACACTGATTAATAATAAGGGGTAATATTCCACCTCTGAATCAGTTGAGTTCTGACAGTTGACTTCCACACAGTTAGGATTTCATCATCAAATCATACGCTGCCATGCTTCTTTTTATTCCAGAAGTTATTTGTCAGCCCTGCCAGAGGTGTGCTGGTCACACCCTAGAGGGTGTAATGATGTCAGTGATGGTCATTTTAGATGCTGGCCCTCTGTTGACTCCAGGGGAAGGACTCATGGGTGTCCAGTCCCCTTTGAAGCAAGGTGTGCTCGTGGTTTGCAGCTGCACAGTCATTTGGGGTCACAGCCTTTGCTTGCGGGTGCAACTGTTCCCAACCACCAAGGAACTAAGCCTGGAGAACGTGAGAGGTGACAAATTCTGGGACAAAGAGGGCACTTCTGGCCTGGCCTAATCTCTCATGTGGCTAATGAGGCCACTCATTAGTGTTACATTAGGAGAGAGTCAGCCACCAGCTCCTAGAGGTTGAGGAGACATTTCCTGGTAATTGCTAGTCACAGTTAAATAAATGCACAGACACTACAGACTAACATTTATATAACATGCTTACACCTACTGATGTCTTCAGTAACATTACTGCATTTATTTCTGCTATCTGAAATTTGTCTTAAAATAATTTTGAGCTCGTCTTTATTTTTCTTAATTAAATATCTGATGTTGTGTACTCATGTCTTTTTGCCTTTTTATGCTTATCTGCCTACTTGAATGACATTTTTGTGGTTGTACATTCTTCATTCCTGCATATTTTGAGGAAAAAAACAAAACAAAAACTCAGTTAAGCAGAAAAATATAATGAATTATTAGAGAGCAACATAGCTTTGAAACCTATGTATGGGTTTTTAATCTGCTCAAGCAAAGCATGAGCAGAAGGACAAGGAAAACATGAACGCTGAACACAACTGAGAAGTTTTTTTCTCTAAGAGTTAAAACTAAGATTACTTATTTAAAGCTGCATGGAGAAAAACAAATAAAAAAGTATTACAATTTGTATTTTGAATTCTCTGGTAGAATGATTTTTACTTGCTCAAGTTTTGAACATGTAGGCAAAATTTTTCTCAGAAACATGTAAGCAGACAAATTTCCTTCCTAAAGTAATACTTGTAGAAAATTAGATCAACATCTACCAGCATCTACAGTCCACAGCACCACATTAGTAATGATATAAAAGTGTATGCAGGGACAAATGGGTGACTATCCATGCTATAAGGAATTTAGAAGTAAAATGTGAAACCATTCAGCCTGGATAGAATAGGCTTTGATGGCAGGCAAAGCTTTTTCTACATTGAATCGTATTGACCTGTCAGTAAGCTAGTAGTTTCTAATTCAATAAAATCTTGAAAATATTTTTTGAGATTCAAAAAAGAAAAAAGGAAGGGAGAAAGACAAAATACACTCTTGATTGCTTGAAGAATGTGTTTAAATCTTATTAATAAAAAGTATGTTATTTTATATTAATGAGAGAACAGTTATAAATTATTTTTATGTGCAATAAATAAAGCTAAATAATCAGTAATTTAAAAAATAAAACATTCTCAGTGCTCAATTTGATTTTTCAAGGCCTACAATGTGCTTATGGTTCAGTTTATGTTATTCTTAATTTGGGAATGTAAATATAAATACAGGTAGATCTGTTTCTTTTCTGACAAGAAGTTACAGGGACACATTATAGCCTTTGTGATCCCTCTTGTCTCTAAAAGCTCTTTTTGCTGCTTAGACTGAGACTCAATCCAAGCATCTATACCTCTTACTTATCTTCGGTTTAAAGAATAATGTGAAGCAAAAGCCAAACTTAAAATTTTATTCTAGGACCTCAATCAATACCAGAACAGCAACTATCTTTCCATGGCAAGAGTAATCTAGCATATTAGAATAAGATTCTCTTTTCTCTTTTAATTAAAATCCTGAAGGCCTTTGAAGAACTTTCAATTATCTTGAGTGAGGTGGATCTGATGGTGTGATCTCTGTCTTCTCCTGTCTGGTGACTAAGAGAGGTCTTAGATTTTTCATTCCTTAAAGTGATTTCTGGAACAGCTGTACTTCAGTTCTAAGCATTTTCATGAATGTTTGGACTTTTTACTACATTAATCTCTCAAGGACCAAAGATTTACAACAGGTCTAGCTATACACCTTCCCCAGAATACTCAATATGCAGAAATGCTCAGGTATGTATATATGTTTGTCTGGGATAGCTACAGCCAATTCCCACTTGGAATTCCTTTGTACTTTACTGGAAAGAAAGTCACATTTCTTTGAATCATCAGAATATAGAGGTACAAAGCTGAGAATCTTACCCAATATTCCAAGAAGGCAAATATTCACTAAAATCATGCATTTAACATCCAGTTCTCATTCTGTGGTAATTTACCAAGAACTAGAACCAAATGTGACCTGGATTCACATATTGTAAAGTCAGTATGGGGTTATTCCTCTTGTCCTTATCCATAGTACTGTCCTTATCCATAATATTGTCAGAATGCAGGCAACATGGAAACATGGCTATTTTCCTGAGGTCCATGGCATGTATAGTAAGAGATGTCTACAGAAAAGCAGTGAGTAAAAATCCCACTTGTTTGTAAGTTGCAATATGGGAAGAAATCATTGTGCTCTTACAGGTTTCTGAGTGGAGCCTGCAGCTCTGAAATACTGTTCAGAAGCTCTGCTGGGGCTGGGACTTTCCCAGAGCTTTGCTGGCATGAACAGTCAGCAGTGCAGCTCATATCCAAAATGCCCTGAGTGCTTTTGGCCCTAACTTCATGTTCATGAAATTTGGATGAACTAAAAATTGAAACGAAAAAAAAAAGAAAGTGGGCTGTCTGCAATACTTTGGGTTTGTGCCCATTTCCTAAGGGCACTGTGATCACTTTCCTTGTTTAGGTTGGGGTGACAGAATGGCATTTAGATGCAAACATAAAAGGCAAAGCTTTCTAGTCTCAATCTGTTGGATACATTTTTCTGCTTATACTTTGTAATTGGCTCCTCACTAACAGTAAAGTTTTCCTTGGGGAAAACTGAGGAGAATTCTGCCTACAGTAGTTAGTTCCCATGGTCTTAATACATCCATCTTGGGTAAGGTTACCCATTACCTTGTTTTACAAATGCAGCCTGTTTTTGGGTTGTGATCAAAACCAGACCATTAAAATAATCCACTAAAGTAAAAAAGAGACTAACCAGAAAATGTGGATATTTAATCACACGGCTCTATTACAGTGTGTGCCTGTACAAACTGCCAGATCACTATGACTGAGGAAACACTGCTTGTAGGATAAGAGGGGAAATAAAAGGCAAAGTGCAGGCAAGGCTGGAACCTTGTTAATGGGCTGCTGTCAAAGGAAAGGATTCCAATATACAACCACACTTTTGATGCTCCATAAAAATATCCGTGATAGAAAATTTGCATCAAGGGATAACTCTTTCAAAACGTAGTCATGCTGTGGACTTCATTCTCAAATGAGCAAAAGTGGATGCTGTTTCTGAAAACTGATTTTTGCTATTTCTATGCTATTTCTCATAATACAAATTTTCATTATTCCTGGAAGTCCTAGCATTAGAACAGACCATTAAAACCAGTACTTTCTGTCACTAGGTTTGATTGCACTTACAGTAAAAAGCTGCATTGGGAAATTGACTGGAATAGCTTGCAAAGAGAGACTTTTTTCTGGTTATCTCAAGTGGATTAAGGTAAATTTGAAAGAAGAACAAAGGAAATATTCTGCAGAATAAGAGTTCCCACATAGGGATCTACTTCAGAGTAGCCACTGCACTTTAAAAGCAGCACTCTGGTTTATTTTGGAATAGCTTCTACAAGTAGACAAGTTTCTCTTGTAGCTCTTGTAACGTGAAGGATCCTTAAAGAGGGTGTGAACGTGATTAAATTTAGCACCCACACCCCATTATAATTTACACCTTCTTTTAGGTTGCAGTACACTGCCAGAAAGTGGAAAGAGGCATTTCTATCAGTTACAGGCTATTTCATTTGTCAATTATTCTGATTTCAGCAGTGATGTTCTCACAGCACAGCAGTGCAGTGTTAGAATAGACCCTTACAGGCTGCATGATTTAGTGTTTCATTGATTTGGGTTTGTGTTTGTTTCTTTCTCCCCCAAATTGTTGTCTTTTTTGCTGCTAGAAGAGGACTTCTAGCACATGGAAAAATCTTTTGCACCTGCAAGTGCTTCAGATCTCTGACTGGGGATCCCCGTTCTAAAATGGTCCACACTGTTATTACTGACTGTGTTGCCATAGCAATGCAAACTCTGTTTGATATGAGCATTCTTCCCTACAATTACTACAGCTGATGAGCACAGTAATTATTATAGCTTCCTAAGGTGCACTTAAAATAGCAGAAGCAAGGGAATGCATTCTTGGAATATATGGTATGTTCTTTGCAGGCTGTCCTGAAAACTCTCTCTCAGTGGGAAAGTGCAGCTTGTCTTTTGTGGTTATGGATGAGCTATATTTGATTTTTAAGGGTAAAGGTTAGAGAAAAGATACAGCAATAAGCATAAAAAAATATTCATTTGCTGTAACACAGCAAGATTTATAGTATCATTGCTTAAATCATCTTATTGTTGCTAGTTCTACATACCTCCAGTCTTGACAGAACAGGCCCAAGAGCAACATAAACTGATGTCATACTGTGGAATGACATAAATAGGAGTTTTTCAAGGTCAGAAAAATCAGTACTTGGGGTACGTCTCTTCAAACATCTTGAAGTTTCACAGGTGAGAAGCTGCTGAAATAGTCATAATTCAGTCATAGCAGAATGGCAAAAACCAAACAAAAAATCCATTGAAAAAAGACCTGAAAGATTTTGTAGCCAATATTTATAACAGTGGATAGTATTTTAGGGTCTTAAATGTCAGAAAATGACTGGGACTAAGCTTCTGCCAATACTAATTTTCTTCTTAATATAAATATACTTAACATAAATTCTCAAACTGTGATAAGGCATGATTTATTGAAAAAGAAGTTTTAAGATACAACACTTTCTATCTAAATCTTCTTCTTATTCTAAGTGGTGGCAAGCTCTAATAGAAATGTTACTTTGCCAGGGAGCTGCTTATCCTCTCTCACCCTATGAAATACATTACCACTCATTTATTGCATATGATTGTACCACAGTTTTTCTCTCTGTTGAGTGAACAGTCATCAACAGATTTAGCAGGAAGACCAGTTGTAAATGAAAAGTAGCATATTGATGAAGGAAGGAATTAGCTGGACAAATGAAGATTTTGCCTTCAGAAATGATGAGTGTTTATTAATTCAAGATATAAGCAGATTTCAATGGTAGGATAGTAATCGCTTGCAACTGAAGAAAATAGATGAGTAAAAGTGACACATTGAGAATCATTTAGGACAAATAAAGGGAAAAATCTGGGAATACTAATGATTTGGCTACCCATAACTATATCTGCCTTAATTCAGAGGCCTTCTCATTCAAATAGGTTTGATTTTTGAAGCTAATGTTTAATATTTTGTGAATTTTGGGAGTGGTTAATGTGGTTAATGATTATTGAGTATCTTTATTAATAGGTCTTCAATCTCACCATTTGCTGTTTATCCTTTCCAGAATAGGTAATGGGTGTAGAATTCACATAAGTGTTTTAAGTATAAATAAAGAGGTATTGAGATATAAGGGGTATTGAGATATCAACTACTAACCAGCCCATGAAAGTGCATTGAGATATGAGTTATCTATCTCAGTGTAAAATTTTGTATGAGAAAATATAGGGGTGGTCCCTAATTCAAAGACAAAGTTAAAATCTATACTATGCCTGATACCTTCCTGAATAATCTTATCTGCTCTATCTCTGCTTGTATTTAATACAGAAGAAATTACCTCAAAGTAGGTGTAATAGTGTAAAAGAAAACCATTTTAAGACAGAAACAAGCAGAAAGTTTTTCTTCACAGTGCCAATATTTTGTGCTTTACCCCTATCCTAGAAACATGTTCTCTGTGCACAGGGATAACAATATAAAGCTCAAGCAAGTGCTGCTTCCAGTTATGGCTGCTTATACGTGCCTTTCAACATGTCTCGTTTTCTATCAGGGTTCATTCAATGTGTAAGAAATGGTAGTAAGTGTAGTAATAAGTTTAAAAGAATAGTGCAGAGTACATCAAAGAACACCTACACGCCTTTACAGCCATTTATAATTATCACGAAAAGAGAAAAAAAAATATAAAAGTTATATATAGGTGAAGGTGTTCATCAAAATCAACACAGAAGGGAATCCTCTTCTGCAGTTTGAGGGCTGCATGTAAGCCAGGCTGTGAAGGCTTCTGTAGACCAAAGTGATCATATTTGTCTTCCCACCCTGAAAAAGTATAGTGAAGCAGTGGGCAGTGGTTGTCCCCTCAAGGAATCAAACAGCAGGAATCTTAGATTTCAGGAAGTTTTAGAGAATTGCTTCTATCAAAGTAGTTATGATTCCATCACTTGTGTTATATTTTCAGGAAATATATTCATAGAATGTATTAGATTTATAGCTTTACATTATCTTTTGTAGATTTTAATAGGCATAATCAGTACTTAAATAACACTGTAACATGCAAACAATTCTCTCACCACAATGTCCTTAGGATTCTGGTATGTTTTAAAAGATCCTGAGTGTAGATGATCTTGTAATATGTGACAGGAGGGACATAACTCTCATAATTGCATTGACCTCCTTTAGCTTTGCTCTTTTTGACTGATCTTTAAGCAGCCTTATGTACTACTAGACTTTCTGTAGTATACCATTGATGTCCATCTGATTTATTAAAAGGATTTATACAGCTAAGTCATTATTTTCCATTTGTACATTTTTTGCTTAATACCTTCCTTCTTGATTTCTGGGAGCCTATATCATTGTGGATTCACTTGTTTCGAGATCTTTTTCCCATACAGAATGTAGAATTCTAGTTAAAGATTATTAATATGATTTTTTCCTTCTGTTTCTTAATTTTGTGGTCATTGGCAAAGTGCCAAAAATGCCAATATGCTTTGAGCTCAGTTCTGTATGTTAATATTCTTTTTGTTAGGTAGGTAATAACATGTACCTGGATACAGAACCTCCACAAAACATGACATATATCTGATTTTTGACTTCCAGAAACTATCAGATTGTTGGCTTTTTTATTCGGTGTCTGAGCTGTGTGAAAAAGGCTCAAGATTTATTCATTTGCTTGTTTGAAAATTCCACAACTTTCTATTGTTAAAATCCTTCCAGAGTCAGCACTGTAACAATTTGTGAAAACTTTTATGTGTGCAGGGGGTGTTTGAACATAAAGAGTCAGCAGAGTTTCCTATCTGACTGCTCAACAGGCACCCATTGTTATGTGTATTATATAAACTAACCTGACATTATTTTCTAAGGCACTTTGTTATGAGGTTCCTGTGATGAAGTTGCCTAGGTGACACCTTCAGAAAGAGCAGACAGTAGTGGTCTAACACTGCCCAACATCATGTCACCTACAGTGGCTAAAGTAAATATTGTCCTTGTAGGGTTCTACAGCTCTACTGCCTATGTTCCAGTGCAATATTGTCCTCACTGTAAGTTAACCTGTCCAACTCATTTACCTTTCACCCAATCTCTCTGACTGCATTTTCAGATCTACTATTTAGAGACTTCCAGTACTTTGCTCGTTTGCCCATATGAACCTTTTTCACACAATGGAGACAAACCTGATCACCGCTACCTCTCACACTCATTTTTCATCAGCCTACCTGGCACTGGTTTCAGAAATCTAATAAATATCTATATTAGCATCCCTTTAGCTATAGAATGCCTTCATCATATTTCTTAACTCTCCTCCCAAACTGATATTTTTAAAAAAACTCCTAAGTAAAAATAATTTTTAATATAAATTCCTTTTCTCTGTTAGTTTGAGCATAAGGTTGAAAACCACAGCTTGGTTTTGACTCTAGCACAGACAAATCCCTCCTGGAAGGTGGTTGGGCTTGAAATGAAATGAAGGGTTGGGCCATACAGTACCCAGACTTTACAGAACTGGTGAAAGGCATTCTGGCCTGCAGAAAAGGCTCTTTCAGACAACATTGCCCAGCAGATGCCAGAACTCCTGTTTTTCAGACAGGGAAAAACTGACTATTTGTGGTTTATAAAGAAGCCATTGCATTTAAGAGAGATTGTAAACCCCAGAATTTCACCCACACTGATCAAAGGGGTTGTGGGAGGGTTGCACTGAAGCCTGGGTCCACCTACTGCAGGTGTAGGTGTTCCTTGCTGCTTATCTTACAGTGCTCCAGCAGCATCCCCTTTATCCAGCAGTTATTGGAAGTGTATTCTTTTTCCTAAATTTTGCCACACATGTGGCTGTATTCAAACTCTTTAAATAAATTCCTCAATACAATTTTTACTTCTTCTCTGCCCAATTCTTTCAAATAAGTAGCAGGTATATTGATGAGTGAAGGGGTAAGTTATGATATGCAGCACCTATTGATTCATTTGTTAAGTGAATGTGAATTCTTTTTTCTCTTGTGTTTTGATGTACGAATAGTTATTCAGACCAATTATTCTATCACAAACTGAACTGTATCATGTATTATGTAGTAGCATATGACTACTCTATAGGGTTAGAAGAAGTTGACCTATGGTAATATAAAGTTAAAGAATTTGTTACTGCTTCCAGGACAAGTACATAATTTATAGTTGCCTGGGGTAATTTTTAACACATTCATCATTTATTTGTTTATCTGTTAGAAAAATATGTGTAGATTACTAATTTTAGGCACTTGCTCTCCTTTTAGGTTTGATTTGGGTTGGTGTTTTTTTTCTTTTTTTCTTTTTCTTTTTTTTTTTTTTTTTTCCATTCATTAGCTGTTTTGTACTGTTATTGCTTGCAGGAGTAAAAATTTTCAGCTATGACCCCAAGAAAAGTGCTGTTAGTTTTGAAATTAAAGGAAGAAAGACTTCATTAAGTGCTAAGACAGAACTCCTGTGGTGTTTTGGGAGTGGGAGAATTACACACATACACTGATCTATGGTGCTATGGGAAGTTCATCACTTTGAGAGGAAAAATGGTGATTAACTTTGACTTCAGCCATTGTCCCTGAGTTATACAAAGTTAATGTTGAATTTCAGTTTTAACCCACTTACCCAACCCCCAGCTTCTCCTGCAGACTGATACTTAAGATCATAACTAGAAAATTTTACTGCTTATTAAAAACTGAAAATGTTTGAAAAACTTAAAAATATGATTATATTTTAATTTTATGTGTAATTTAATACAGCCATCTTTCAAGTATATTTACATTTGGCAAGAATTTCTCTTAGAATACATCTTTTTCCACATGGAGTAGCTGACCTTACTAAGAACCACAAAATAATTTGACAAATGGTAAAACAGACTAAGGTTCTGTACTACAAACTGGTTTTGGCACTAATTTAGAATGCCTGATCTGATGTTAGAACCTTTAATTTGTTGTAGTTGGCTGATAATGGTTAAAGTATTGTAGAAAAGAACATGGTTATGAACATAGAAGCCATCTGAAACTTTATTGAAATCAGTAGGAAAAGTTATAATAAAGGAATTGTAGTAAAACTTTCAAAGTCTAGGTTAAGAAATGTGTTGCAGTCAAACATTTGTTGAAGACATTAGAATTGAGTGCAACTATAAATGGACCTGTGAGGAGTCAAATACTTATCAGACAAGCCCTGGAGGTATTTGAAAGCCATGCAGATGTGGCATTTAGGGGTTTAGCAGTGGACTTGGCAGTACTGGGTTAATGGTAGGACTTGACACTCTTAAAGGTTTTTTCCAACCTAAAAGACCTTTACGTTTCTATGATCCTTGCTCTCTTGTAGCACATAAATAGCAAAGCTTTCATGCTCTCTGCTTTTAAAAAGAGAAGCATTAGGATTGCAACTCAGAATAAAAGTTTGCTAACACAAAATGTAAATATGACAGGGAATTTTTCCAAGTAAGAAGGAACTTTCTGCTTCATTCGTGTCATTTGTCATTTATAATCGTGGTGTTACCTGAGAAGATGACCTTTAGTATTTGTTGTATTTTGAGAATGAAACCTGTGCAAGATTTTTTTTAACTCTCGGGAACTTCAATGCTGAGCAATGTTAGTACACTCTTGGATTTTATGCAGTCACTGTGTCCTGTAGACAAATAATAAAGATTCTTTTTTTTTTTTTTTTTTAATTGCTTTTGACAAGGAAGCTACAGTTTCCTGGTTTCAACATAATTTCAGCTGAAATACTTTTCCTAATCCGGATATTAGTTTAATTGAAATGCATATGCTTTTTCAGAAGAGAATTAAACTTTACAAATAAATAAAACAAATATAAAATATTTATAAGAAGAGCTTCTGTGTTATTCTTTCCTTCTTTGGTTACAAAACAAGGAAATAAACCATAAATTATTCCTTTAATAAAAAAAACCAAAACAAACCCTGAAAGTTTTAGCCTTGTTCACCTGAGTAAAAAGGAAAGGAAAAAAAGCCTTTGAGAGATCATAATCTCTGTAATGGTTATATTCACTGAATAACCAGTCTTTAGGCCGACTTGCTAAAAAATGATAGGCGATTCTGTTTTCTCTCTTTTGTCTTTCTTTTTGACCTAAAATATTTGATGGAAGAAGTTTACATGGTCTGTTAGAAATTGTTTTTCTTGCACTTGTTCTTATACATGGAAAGTACCAAGAATGCTGTATTTTAATTTCCTGTTTTGTTTAATGCTTGGATGGAGGACCTAGTGATGTTCATGACCTCTTTTAGATACAGTTTTCAAATGGTTACAACCATGCTCAGTTTGAGAATCTCGAATGTCCCTTGATTGCATGTTCAACTTCTAGTAACAATGTTGTGTGCTTGCAGTTTGGGATCTAAGGTCTTGGCCAAATGGTAAAGGAGTTTAATCTTTAATAATGATTGTTACATTAATATTCTGTCAGGTTTTTGTGCTAAGTAAATGTGAAAAATAACAAAGGACATCAGGACCAAGCTGGTGAATAACAAATTGCTTTCCTTTCCTGTCTTTTTTTAAATTTTAATTATTTTTAATTGCTTTGTTGTAAAAATTGAATGAAAATGCCAGGTCTCTTCCCTATTGAATCTGGATTTGTGTCTGGAATTTCTAGCTTGAGAAGTGAACGTCAATAATGGTAGAGTAGGAAGGTGACTTTACTCAGTCTAATAAAGTAAAAGAAAACATAAACCCAACTTCTATTTCAGCTTCTAGATTTTGCTAATATTCTAAGGCAAGACAAAACAAATCACATTAATTACTTTACAAATTAATATATTAAGATTGCACTATGTTGATTTAGACAAATAAGCTATTTTTTCCACCTATCAATTTTTTAATGAAATATCTTACACCTTCCTGTTCCGTAAGACAGGTACAATACATCTTCTGTGTCAGATATTATACTTACTAGAATTTTATGTTGGTGAAATTTGGAATATTTAATGAATACTTCAGTGGAAAATATTTTTTGCCATTATTTACATAACTTAGAAATGCCTTCCTCGACAACTCAACTATCAGCAACCATCAGGATATGATACCACAGTCATTTGTCATCTTGCCTGTGGCTGAACCTTTCTGTCTGTAGTGGCACAATCCATTTGCCAGGCTGAACAATTGGGAGTATGATCAGATCAGATCGCTGATGCATCTGGAAACTGGTGCTCCAAAAAAAAAAAAAAAAAAACAACAAAACTTTTTTTATTCAGTTGAGTACCACAAAACTGAGTTGATAGATCCATCACAGAGTTATGTGAGGTATAGATGAGGAGGAGAAAAAATGTCTTTGCCTTTTGATCACCAGTTGAAGCTCACTGTTAGATCAGATAAACAAGGTTGTGGAAATGTTGCTCTGCTCAGACATTCAACTCTCTTTGGAGTAATGTATCTCTCCATTGGACAGCACTGGTGAAATTAGCTTCTGTAGACCAATGTAATCTTGTAAACACCTGTGAATTAAATGCAGTAAAATTTGGAAATATCCATCATTGTTCACTCAGAAGACCTATGACTCAACATACATAGATCATAGAACATAGAACACAATAACATCTGAGAATGCAAGACACTAAACAAGGATCTGTTGTTACTGCCTAGAACCTTGTCTTCCTTCCTTGAATAGACACCTTCTGAGGAAAGGCAATCAAAAATGATGCTCCAGGCCTAGTAGCCTGGAGCATTCTTGGGTTTTGTTTTTCCTTTTTTTTTTTTTTTTCACTAACATCAGGGGCTGTCTCTGATCTCACATGAAGAGAAGAGAAATGTGCAGTGATAAGTTTACTGGATCCAAATGCTGAAACAGAAGACACCCAGATGTATCTGCATGTGGATAAAAGACTGATAATGGCTGAAAAAAGACCTATGAAATGAGTAGCCAGAAGAGAGGAGAAAATGGTCAGCAACACAGAAATCATAAGGAATAGCAAAAGACATGAGACAGATAAAGTGGGAAGGAGGAAAATTAAGTGAAATTAAACAAATTCAAAGCCAAATAAGCCCTACATATTAATAAACACATAAACAGACAAATAATTAATGATGCAAAATAAGTAAGGATGTACATATATGTCGTAGTCAACATGCGGTAGTTGAGACAAACACTTCACTCAAGGAGCTTCATTAAAAACATCAGGGGATTCCAAGCATCAGGACCTTGTTATTCAAGAGTTTCCCATACCTTTTCTCTGTATCTCCCAAGAGCAGCTCCACACAGCTCTGGCTCTGTCTCTCTTCTCCAATTCTGGCTCACTCCTTCCTATCCTTCACTGCTGCCTAACCCTGTCTGTCCTAGGTACAGCATCTTACCTTTTCTGGCCCTTGCACAACCTCCTGTCCCTTCCTCTTCACAGAACAGCCAAGAGACTCTCACAGACTCCTGACCAGCTAACTCACTCTTTATCACACCCATGGTTGTGAGGGCAAGGCTGTTCCCACTCTTGGATAATTAACACAGCTGCATCATATCAAGGGCAAGACTGCCTTCAGCAGCATCTTCGTTTATCTCCCCACACATATACGTATTTCCCATATGAAATAAAGGGAGAACAAAGACAGAAAAATACTGTAGATCAATGGTGTCTTGGAATCATACTCTTTCCACGTGAAGATCAATTTTAGAACCCAATTTATCTAATCAAAATAATCCACTGTTTCTCACACAATTGTTCTACTCAGTCTTAAAAATCTCCCAAATCCACTGCTTTTTAGGAATTTTTCTGAATTGGAGATTACTTTTTACCTATATGATATAGGTAAAATAGGTAATATAGGTAATAATTCATATTTATTGGCATCTGCTTTACTCTCATCCACCTATTCACATTAAAACCTAAAAGTCTGAAGGGTATTTGTTCCAAGCTATCTTCACAAATCAGTAGTGGTTTGAGGTACATTTTCACTTCTCTGACAAAGGGTTCTACTTGACATCATCAGGGAAAGGCAGAGCAGTTGCACTCTGAAACTTCTTGAGATGCTTGCTCCGGGCACAGAATGTGTCCTGTTACTTTTGTATCACTGGTAGTGTTTAAATATGTTGCATAGAACAATTCAAATCATTTACATTCTGCATTCAGTAATTCAAGACATCTGTTAAGGAACAGAAAGGTTAGCTTTATGTAGACTTAGTCAAAAAGTCCTCAGAACTTATTGCTTGAAGTGATTAGGAAAAAATATTCAGCCATGTGGAGCAAGCAAACTTGCGCTGATGACATGATTTTCACAACTGCACTTAGAAACCCTTCGTGCTCACCTGGTCCTTAGAAGGCCCATGAGAGCTCCAAGGGCCAGATGGGCAAATCTGAACCCTCTTGTTCATTGTCCCCCACAGGGAAGCCAGTTCTCACACTTTGTGAATGTGTCATGTGCTGAAAAAAGTTCAATGAAAAACTCAACTAAAACATCATCTTTCATACACTTCAGGTGGGTTTAAAATTAGATTATTGCTATAAAACAGTGTGAGTGATTTACTAGTATGCACTGCAATCCATGAAGGAATTACAAGGGCTGTACTTCTGAAGAGAGCATGGTGTAGGATTGCTTGGACATAGCTATCAGTTTCAGCTGAACAATGGCTTCAACTTCCAAAATATCTTCCTAAAGCTAGGATTTTCCTTAGCTTCACTCCCAGCTCAGTAAAGTATTTCTTCTGTATGCAGTAAGTGGATTGTGAAAAGCTAGAGACATGCTGCGTTTTAGAGTGCAGCAAATTAATACCTCTAATTGGATTATAGTATTCCATGACTTGTGGAATTGTTTTTGAGCATTCCAGAAATTTTATGAGAGATGTCTCATCTCTATTCTGAATTTTGGACATTTTTGAAATAGTTTTCTGTTTTGGGGCTTTATAGAAAAAGCTGTGTAATCTTAACAAATTGGTTCAAAACATGTCCACATTAACGTTTTCATTTCATGTGGATTCACACCCCCCAAGTTTAACTTTGAGTATGGAGTTCAAACAAACCAAAAACTCAAAAGAGAGCTCCACCCATATTATTGAATTTTGTCTGGGAAACGTTTTTCCTCTTTGAGTCATAACCAACATAATAATGAGTAACAACTGGTTTCCATCCAAACAATGAGTGACCTGGTTTTGCTAAAAATTAGATATTTATCTGGGAAAGCCATAAATCTTGGTGACAAAATTGCTCTCACAGGTTTAAATTTCAATCTTTGTCTGAAAGGTTCATGTAAATATTCACCTTTTTTTTTAGATACACACTGCTTTGCATATCTTTGTGAATTTATTTATTTATTTATTTATTTTTACAAGCATGCGGATTGATTCACTTTTTCTCCTATTATATTTTTCATGTATGGTATGACTTCATCATCATCTTGAATACTGAGTATGGTTTCTTTCACAGTCTACCACCAAAGGAAATATTTACAAGTGCAACCAGGGAAAGAGAGACTCTATGACTGCTGTAAATTTATTGCTGGTTACAAACATGTCATGATTCTTAGTGGTGCCACATCTAATTTAGAGCAAATGTAAACTTTTGCATAGACAGTGCTCTGATATTCCAGTTAAATCTGCAGAAAGACCAGTTACTTGGATAGAAACATATGACCTCATTCTAAGATCTGTGTTAGTATCAACTTCCCAAAATTCTCTGGGGAAGAGTTAAAAGTCAGACATTCTTCTGCAAAGGTCTCATCCATACTCTAGCTCTTTGTTTATTTTGGCTTCAAAACCTTTTCAATAAATTTATCCCATATGTATACTTAAACTTTAAGGGATCTCATATACATTTCCGTGGGATGTAAATTTGGAATTTGGGGGATTTTTGTTCCTTTTTTTCCCCTTAATTTTTTATTTAGCTACCTAAATTTATTTAGATTCTCAAAAATCTAATTTCTGAGAATTAATTTTTGTGTTGTTTGATTTTTGTTCTATTCCTCTCTAATATCCTTTTCTGCATGTGTATATGTTTCATTCATGTACTAAATAATTCCTCAATTGTTTGCAAGTTACTATCTTTAGAAAGGGCAGATTTTAGTATGTAGTAGCTTAGTGAAGACAGGCTTTTGTCGCATCTTAAGTTGATAGAAAAATTCAGAATTGTGCAAACAGATTTCTGAACGGATATGATTTTACTTAATGAAAATAATGAATATATACATCATGAAGTGGAAATACATCATTACATATAGTAATAGCTAAATAGAGAATGAAGCCTTGATTTCCTTCCAAAAGATCATGCTCTATGAACAGCCTTCAAATTCTTCAAACCAACAATGTCTGGGCAGACTTAGAGGACAGTAGGCCAACTCTCTTGCCAGAGTAGGCCTCCTTGACTCCAGTGGAGGCTTCTGAAGACCATGGTGATGCTGTTTTTTTTTTCTTATGATTGGATGTGCCACATATGGAAACACAGGACTTTGATCTACTGCCCATACATGTGTGTATATTTATGTGAAGGCAATACACCTTTGCCTTTTTACAGCTTCTAGAAAAAAGAGTAGCCAGAGATGGCTTGTTGCTACTTGAACAGTATTTTGAGTTTCTTTCCTGACCATTTTCTTTCTCAACAGAACATTAATCACTGAAAATCCAGTGGTGTTGTGAAAGATTAATTATTCTGGGAACAGCAGCTTGGTTTTGGACACCATTTTTCTTCAGCCTGTTGGTCTGTTGGGTTCTTTGGGACCGCTGGAACTGCTAAATGCCATGTGAGAATTACACTTGCAATTTGGTTGTGTGCTGAATGGAGACTATAGTTTCTCAGGAAAAATGACATTAGAAAGCAGCTTGCCAGAGCTAAAGCATTAAATCTGCTGTTGTTCCTGGTTGGTATCTGGTGAGCCTTTGGGAAGGAGGGGAGATAGATGGAAACACTATAGCTGAAATGAATTGTCATACTCAGGGACAAGGTTGTGTACTCCTACTTTTGTTCATCTGTGCAGTGAACAGAAGAGTATGATATCTGTGCTGGTTTTAATTTACTTAGCAATGATAAAAGCCACAAACTTCAGCAGTAGAAAAATACATGGATGTTTTCTTATGGCTCTTGGCAGTTCTAGATAGACTTTTCTGAAATGAATGTCTCCATTCATATTCCTATCTGTACTAACCAGCTTAAACTAGTACAGCTATGACTCCTGATATTGTAAAAATGTCTTAATTTGCAGTGCAGTCAAGCCCTAAGCTCTTGAAGGGGCAAAAAAATGACATAATTAAATTTTCATGAAGAGCCATTTTAATAACAAGAAGGATTGCATGAGCATTTAGCTTTTTTTTCCTTTTGTTTATCTCTTTCTTATTTTATTTAAATCTTCCAGAATATGTACAAATCTCAGAGAATTATTTCTTACTTTCTGGAAAGTATTTTCTTCACTTCCCCTACTCCCTTCCCAGTTTTTGCTACTTAATTCTAATCACTAGATCTAAATGCCAAGAGGAAATATTGTTATCGAATTCATATAATAAATTAACAGATTTCCCACTACTGCTGTGCATGGCTGTCCAATGTAGATTATGTGTAGAAAAAGCTATTGGAAATATTGGATGAGGGATTAAAATACCCCTTTGGTTTCTCTAATCAGTAGATTCCTGTAAGATTTGAGTAAGCCTTAAAACATTTTGGATCAGAAGTTCTGGGGAAACAAATAATTTAACATATTGTTTCACCATCAATAAGGGCCTGGATTAAATTAATAGAAGTCAAAAGAAATTCATTTGCATAAAACTTAATACTAAAGAAGTGTCTATTTCTCAGCAGGAAGCAAGTGCTGATGTCACAATTCAGTATAGTGATACACTCTGCCAGTCTTTTTTGCTGTTTTTTTATAAATCATTTGCTGTCCCTTAAATATATAAAAAAAATAAATTTACGTTGTAAACTAGTACAATACCTTTTTGTTCTTTTTCTGTCCTGTTCCTTAGCAGTTTTGGAAAGTATAAATAAGTTAATATTTAGAATGAGTCATTGTCCCTTTAAGAGTTTTAATGATTAAATGTGTTAACACAATTATGTCTAATCTATTAAGCGTGAAATATATTCAAAAAAGGACATACTTGTTTCATGAGAGTCTCTAAGAGTGAAGTATTATAGGCTAATTGTCCATGTCAGAAAGTATTGCACTGAATTATACTTTCTATCAAAAATTACAGTGAGGTAATTCTAATGTCAGAAATACACTTGACATGACCCCTGTGGATATTTGGCCAAATTGTGAACCTTCTTAAATCTCAAGTGTCTCATTAGAGCCACATTCACAATTGAGACTATTGGTGTTCAGAAACTATCTGACGATTTCATGTGAACTGGGCATGTTAAAATCCAGGACTGGAAGGTGTGAGCAGAATTTTTCTTAGAGTTGCCCCTTTCATCTGTCAGGAACTATTGTCATACTGAAAAATAGATATGAACTTGTCCTTTGTTTCCTGTAGTGCTGCCTAGAAAGGGAGGACGCACCAATGTGTAGAATCAACAGTTGTGAAAACCTAAAGCATAGAAATGACAAGGAGATTAAGGTGAAGGACTAGGTGAAAGCTAGATGAAGATAAACATTTTGCTTAGGTATATATTGGACTCTTAACAATAGTACTCTTGTCCCTGAGATGTGGAAATAATAATGCCAGTAAATCCCACAGGGGTGCTGTCAAGAGTTTTCATGATCATCTACAGTATATTCAGGTATTAAACACAGCACAAAAAAACCCCATGAAGAAATAGATAATAATGTATTACATGGTGAATCATGTACAGGAAATACAGGACTCCATACTGAGTGATAGAAACCACAAAGTGTCAATTACAGTATTTGAAGTATCTTTCCATCATAACTAATAAATTCTTGACTGGAAGGTGCGAGCAGAATTTTCCTTAGAGGTAGGTACCCCATGGAAAAATAATTGTAATCATTGTATTTAAAAAATATTTTAAAAACTGTCAGATAATGAAGGCCTGATTCATAAACTATCATCAAATCTTAGCAAAAAAAGCAAAAGGAGCAGTCACAAGTAAGATATTTATATGTTCTGAGGTTTCCAGTCATCACTGTCTAATGTCTTTGTAACTTACCTTTTGCATACAGTCTTGAGCATAAGGAATAGGCAAAGGAAAGACCTTTGCATCCTGGCAGGAATTCAGTGTGTGTGTATACTGTGCTTCACACTACTGTATAGGATTTCCACCCTTCATCTGAAGACAGACTTTTTTAAACACACCCCTTAATCCACATATGTGTTTAGATGACAGTAGCATATCTGGAAGACTTTTAGAGGCAAATGATGCTTTATCATTTCAATAAATTAATTAGAAAATATTGCTATTTTAATTGCAGAAGTGTGTATTGTTGACAAAAGAAAGAGAGCCCAATGTACTTTATATGTCCTCTGTTGACTGATTTCCCTTTAATTTGTAGCATATTTTCTTTACACTAGTTTGTGTGCTTAGATGTGTCCTCAATCGACTTTTAGCTCAAGCAAATAACTCCAGCAATGAAGGATATGCCTACTGAGATCACTTCCTGCTGAAGTCTGGTTTCTTGGCTGGGAAACTGGCTTCTCTTGTTCCTACTGGAAAGTATTTACAATGGGGATGTTGTAGTATAGTGGCAAAGTTATTCCAGGACATGTTCACGAGTATAAATAGACATATGAATAGTTATGCTAAAGAATCATAGAAGGCAATGAAACTAAAACCTGCTCCTAATAATTTTCAGTCTAGGTTTTGAATTGCCGTGTTAGGAGTCCTATGGCCAACTCATCGCTAAAGGATGTTGGTATCCCAGACAGGGAATGACCATCCTCTATTTCTGCTCATGAAATGGCTTTTATGAATATTCAGTTATCTAAATACCTTGAAAAGTTATAGTGATACACTAAAAATTATTCTTGTGAAAGCTATATGTATGTCAAAATTCCTTTGAGTGCTCTTAGTGCAGGCAGGGTCCCTGTGTGATGTGTTTGCTCTCATGCTGCTGGTCCCAGAAGGGCTGGGTGCAATAGTGCTGGAACTCAGGAAAAGCAGTGTCTGCAAGGCATGCCTGTACTGAGGAGCAGGGCCTGGAGGCACAGGCACAGAGGTGAGGAGCTGGAAAGAGCTGGGAAGAGAACTGATGTTTGGTTGCATCATTAGGCTGTTTAGTCCTCACCTGAGGACTGGTAGAACCACCCTGCACCACCTTTCCTAAAGTGGTTTCTTTAGTGGATACAAAAAGTTGTTTTCAGGATTTGAATCTATGCTTCTGTGTGCTATCTTCAGGTATTTCTATTGCTCAGGAGGAAATTTTTTAACTGCACTGTTTGCAAATGAAAATACAGAAATCTTAAGTAATGTATAACCCATTTTAGCTTGTAATATGAAGACCTGTGTAGTTAAATCTAATGGCATCTGTTTTCTGTAGTTGATATTCTGGCATATTTACTTATTACTCATTAGAAAAATGGTAGTGTGACTTTTTATTTTGACCCCTTTCATACCTAACTATAAGATTTAATTGTATTCTTATTACCAAAGTTATTTCCTGTGTTCTGCTGCTTGTTCTGATGTCTCTTATGTATATCTACTTCTTTTAAAACTCTGGTAATTGCAAAAAAATTAACAATCCAATAATAACAAAAATAATAGCCATTTTTTATTAAAGACACTTTTTTCTTACTTTTTTTTTCAGTTGCTGCTCTACCTTTCCAAAAAAAACACCGCAAGAAATAGATCTACAGGAAAATCATGCAGATAATATTGGTTTGTCAGAAACATTCCATTAAGTAAATGATTAAAAATTAAGGAATTCCATTGTTTTTACGAATTAATGTGTTTGTAATGCACTGTTATCCAATATATACAAGAATGTGCAAATAAATACGTAGTTCCTGCTCATATCACTGTTGTTATTATCACTGCTATGCTTTTCCCAGAAATAGATTTGAAGTCCCTCTGGCTTCTTCCTTTTTCTTAGTTAACCAGAGTCTTGGGCAGCCTGCCAAGCAGATGAGATTTCTAACTTAGAACTAGTTTGTGCTCATTTTCCCCGCATGTCTTTAGTGTATTACCTTCCTCTCATACAGAGGCAGAGTTTTAGTGCTTTGTCGTGAACCTTGAGTCAAAATGAGGTGCTCCAGCCTGTGTCCTTCTGTATGTAACACCTCACCAGCCAAGTTTTTTCCAAGTTTATATTGGTGAGAAAAGAGACATATCTCCCCAGTCCCTCATGAAGTGTATTCAGCTTGATATTTGAGCTATTACTTCAATGCAGCAGCAAAGTCTATGTATGAGGTGGGAGCCCAGTATCAGTAATACAGGCACCGTGCAGTTCTGTAGAGACAACTTGCCCTTTATGTAGGTATTCAACATTAAAAACATTTGTTCACAAGAGCAAAAAGACCCAGCAGAAAGGCATCTTTTCAGCTGGCATATTTACAACTATTTCTGATGAATTAAACTGACCTTTAGAAATACACGTCTGGGCTGGCACTGAAGGCAGAGTTTCTATTTTTCCAGAGTGTGTGTACATAGGAAGGAAGCAGTGAGCAGGGCTCCCAGCTATTGTTTGTGCCCAGGCAGGTACCTGAGCAGGGACGCTGGTGAGCGATGGCAGCTCCCGCTCTGCGCGCCCTCCCCGCACACCCAACAGCGCCGGGCTCTGCCACCAGCACTGCCAAGGGGTCTGGGGCCAGGAACACTGGGATCTTCCTTAAGGCAACCCCGGCATTTTAATGATCTGAAAGGTTATGCTGAGTTATAACAGTATCTGCAGACAGCCCACTGAGGGAAAGAAGTGGGGGGACCTCTTTGGGTGTTTGGTGGGTTGGTTTCTCTCCAAGAAAAACATTCCAAGTTGAATTATTTTTTATTTTAAAGACTAGTGCAGAAGGAAAAATTCTAATAAGGATTCACAATTTTGTTGCCTAAATGAAACTTTTTTTACATACACAGACTTCTGTCTTGTATCCACTTGTCTTATAAGCATTTGCTGTATTACAAAAAAGTCAACTTAGAGACAAAAGGTCATATAGTTAGTGCTTAGACTGAAGACTATACCTTCAGAGAACTCAGATTGTGTTCATAGACTGGAAGGATTATTTTTTTCTGAGAAAAGTTCAGCGTGTGAACTGATGGGTGTGTTGAAAATCCACACTTGGAAAATCTTTGAAAAACTTGAAAAATAGTGTTTTGGAGCTGTTAGAAGCTGAGGCCCAAGCTCTTTTGAAGGTGGAGCTTGTAAGAGGAGAGAATTCCAACAGTTTTTCCAAAGCTGGCTTTATAACATAAGCAATAGAAAATATCAGTGCCAAAGCCCTGATCCATCTTCATTTTAGCCACCTGAATGAAATGTTTAAATTAGAACTGATACTGTAATCAGCTCTCTCTACAGAGTACTGAGAGTAAGAAGCACTTCAGAGCTAGTAACAACAAGAAAACCTTACTCTCTGTAGATGTTTTATTTAAATTTTAGTCAAATCTGCATACAAGTTCTTTCCCTTCTCTCCACTATCTTCTTTTTTTTCATTCCACAGATGGACTTCTGACATTTTTGTACCATCAAATATGTGATGGAAAAGAAACAATCTTGTGTATAAAGTGTTGTAGGTCCGTTAACAAGAGGACTGGGTGTAGGATCTTGCCACAGGAATGGGACTGTTGCCAGGAAGTAGTAATGAAGAAAGACCACAAAACCTTTACATATTAATTTGCCTGGAATCTCCCAAATACGTATGCATGATGAAGACTCAATGTACTCAGATATGACCCCCACATTGTCAGCTAAACTTCAATTAAACATCAAGCATAAAACTTTAAAATTCATTTGTCTTTTGAACTACACTGCAGCATAGCTAATATTTTTACTATTTTTTCCTGTGCCACAAAAAAATAATTGTCTTTGCTGGAACTAACAATAGCTGGCAGGTATATAAAAATTTTGTTAGTTAAGAGATGTTTGAATGTTGCTTATAGTTACCTGTTGTCTCAGATATATGAAAGACTGAGAAGACCATAATATAACTGATGCAAAAAAAAATTTCAATCAATTTGATTAGATTGAACAGTTAATAGCAGGAGATTAAAAAAAAGATTAGTATAAGAAACAAAGTATTGCACGTTTGGAGTGGAGCAACAGATTGTTTCAGGATAAGTGTAGGTATAAATGTGTTGCAATGGTTACTAGGCCATGTAGCAACCACAAAGAAAAAATGTCCATGCTTTTATTTGGAAACTGAAGGCCATTGTGAAATTTCCAAGTAGCTCATTCAAAGAGTCAGGAAAAAAGTGCTGCTCTAGTGGCTGTCTGTTCCTTGTTTGGTGTTCAATTATGATGAAAAGATTTCAGAAAAACAGTATGCCTGGGTTTTTTAACTTTCTGAAGCAAAAGTTAAAAAAATCTCATGATTTTGTGATCTGAGGACAGAAGCTGGAAAAACTAAGGTATACCAGATTCTGCAGAAGCATTAAGTCTGCAGAAGCAGGCAATACTCCATCTGAAGGAAAAAAGATGTATGATGGTGAAACACAGTATTGACTTACAAATTGACTGTCTTATATTCTGTAATTAAAACAAGTTCTTGTGAAATTTAGAAAAATATCTGTTTAATGTACTGTTAGAAAATGTAGATTAATGCTCAGAAAATCTTTATTATTTTTTATATTTGTATTCTTTTGAGCTAACGTGTTCCATATTTTTTTGAACAAACCTGCAGCAATGAGTTGAATCCTGAAATGGTCAGGCAGAAAATAAATTTCCTCTTATTGCTGTGTATCTTTATAAGGACAGTCTCTATGATAAAAGGGAATGCCAAAGAAAAAATGGTTTATGTTTACTCCTAAGGAAACCTGTACTTTGCCTACATATATTGATGAAGCTACTATTGCCTCCTACCTGGTATCTTATTTTTGAAGTCTGTCCTTTCAACTGCCAAGTGACTGTTTTGTTTTCATCACTGAGAATAGCAAAATATTTTAGATGATGCACTGCAATACCAATCCACTATATAGAAAGCCAGAAGTACACTCCTTAAGTGAAAATTCTGCCTTAAAATACTGGAATTTTTTTTCAGAATAATAAGGCCAGGATAACAACTTCTATTTATAACAATAATTTGTCTAGATTTTTGAAAAATAGTTACAAAATATTTGAGATGCAATGCAGCTCTACTATGAAAAGAAAAAGCACCTCTTGGGCCATTAATGGTGGCTGTTGTGAAGTTACCAATCAACTGAGTTCATTTGGTCTATAACACTAGGGGACATGAAATAAATAAAATAATAAAAAAAAGCTCTTTACATGCAGGTCATGCAAAGAGGTAGAAATAAGAGTGTCTATCTTAGTACATAGAGGTGGAGATTGCAGTAAAATGGTATTTCCTCAGATCACTGTCTACTCTTAAAGGGACACATGTTCAATGACAGAAGGGAATGTCAAAGAAAAGAGGATCTGTGAGTGGATAGCAAAGAGATGAGAGTACTTTCCCATCTAGTCAATCTATCTTCCAAAAATCTAATATAAGAAAGGAAATTTAAGTCAGCCATAGGAGTATTCAGCCTGCCTCAGAGCAGGAGCTTTAGACATTTAATAAGGGTTAAGACGGATAAAGATCAGACACAGAAAAAACCCACCCCAAAACCTAAAACTTGGCCTAGCTGATTTATTCTTCTGGGAATTTCTGGGAGTTCCTGACAGAACAGTGTCCTTGGCTGTTATTCACACCAAAGAAATTTCCCTGGAACCTCTCTGCAGCCGTTCTCTGTCTCAAGAATAGCACAAAATGGCTACAGCAGGTGGTAAAAGCTTTCTGGTAATATTTTATTCTGCTGTGTTTCCAGGTGATAATTGAGGAGCACAGTTCATTTTTATGGCTCTGTGATTTTCCTGGCTCTTCTGCAGCAGTATTTGTAACCTGGAAATTTTCCTTGTGAACTCTTTGCACACATGCTTCTTCCCACCTGCCCTCAGCCCTTGCTCCTGTTCCCAGTTTGGAGCTGTTGTGGTCCCTGGAGAGCTGCACAGGGTGAGGCACCCTCACCATTACTGTTGCTGATCAGCTCTGTGAAGGATAATTTTTAAATCAACCAAGATTTGTATGGTTTTGCTTTCAGTTGTGTGTCCAAAATCTGCAAAGCAGGTCTGTATCTAAGAGATAAAAACAAAAACATTAAAAAAAAAATTAAAAAAAGATGCTACTCCAGAAATTAACATTTCAGATTTAAACTTATACCTTCCAGGAAGATGGGTTAATTAAAGTGGGTTAAAATTGTCCTAGGCAAATTCCAACAAATTCCAACAAAATACTCAGAATTCTGCCAAAAGCAAGACTGAAACTATAAATCTTAATTAATTCAACCTTTATACATTAATATAGTCCACTCAAAATTTTCTTATTCTTCAGTAGATCAAGAATCAATATTTGTAAAATGCTTTGAAGAGACAAGCACCATTTAAACACCACATATTAGTCATTAATACTATTGGTAGTGTTGTTGACTTGTTTTGAAGAGCTAAATGTAATGACTGTTTTAAAATAAATTACCAGTGAAATGACAACTGAACAGTGTATGAAAGGAAGCTCAAAACATTCAATCAACACAGTGTTCTACATTCTTCTAAAACACTCTGATTTTTACTTTTTGCATGTCTTTCTTATATTAAATGAAAACATCTGTCTGGGATTTCTAAAAATCTGGAGAACAAATGGAAACGAGATGCAGCATTCCTATCTTTCAATTGTACTTTTTATTAATTGCAGATCAGACTACAATCCAAGACCCAGGTGCAGTGATGTGTTTAAGGAGAGGGCCCCAACCAATCTACACATGAAATGTGTGAGAGCATGTCTGTACCACTCTGGAGCAGCAAGGGGCCAAGATTCCTCAGTAAGGTACAGAGGGGCCCTTCCATCCAAACCTCACAGCTCAGCACTCTCTCATGGAGTCTTGAGGCCACTAAGGTGGGGATAGAGCACTGCTGTGCCCCAGCAAGGAAACCACATATCCTTGCCTTCAATGCTTAGGGATAGCACTCATCCAATTTTTTAAAATTTATTTTGCTCAGTATAAAAGTGAGAGATGGTTTTAGAAGCCAGGTTCAGATTTGGAACTGGTCTTCTTCACAGGATAATGAGGCTTCTTACTGGGGAATAATTCAAGCCCTTCTCGGTTTCTGTCATTAGTGGCTTCATTCTCTAGGCTCCTGGGTGTTCACCCTTGATCATTCTTCTACCAGAATAATATTTTGAATTATCGTTATATTTACAAATAGAATTTTCAAAGTGTTCATGAAAAAAATCTGAAATTAATGACTGAGTACATGTGATTTATGTACACCACAAAGCATGATTTTAAATTCAGAAATCCCCTTTTGAAAAAAAAAACCCCACCTATTTCTTAAATTAAGAGAGAAAAAGTATTCTTAGTATAGACTAAGCAAGAAATTTTTTAACTAATTATTCATTAATAAAAAGATTTTGTACAGCTTATTTCAGTTCTCTTAGGTCAGATTATTTTACAATTAGATTACAAGATGCTGATTATTAAGATACAGTTTATTCTCATATTCATTCTGTTTTTGTCTACTTTTTTTCTTCAGGAACTTGTTAAATGTATTATTCAGTATGTAATTTAGTAATATAATCTTTATGATACACTAAGATGCAAAGAATCCAGACTTTTAATTTGAAATTTATAGCTTTGTAAATAAATTCTCTATTTTTGTAGTTCTGTGAAATGGACACTTGTTCTTTTCAAGATATTCCTAAGACTGAATTTGATCTTAATTTATATTATGTAAGTAGTTTCAAGCTTTGCTTTTAATAACAAAACTTTTAGTGGTAAAAGATACGTGAACAAGGTCTAATTTGGGAGGGAAGTCTTAAGCCAATTAAAGATAAAAGTTGCAAAGGTTATTGTGCTCATTAACATAATGCAAGTATTTTCTCTCCTGCTCCTGCTCTTAAGCATCTTTAATGAACAAAACTGCTTTATTAAATAGTTTTCAGTCCCTAAAAATAAAGCTTAAGTTCCTAGGGAAAAAAAAAAGGGTACTGATGTCATGATGGTAGTAATTACAGTCTGTTATTGGCCACATAAATTCCAGAATTTCGTTAGAAGTCCAGATGATTTATTTTTAAAGGAATTCCATATTAAACTAAAGCTTGGCCTCAAATCTTGAGGTCTGTAAAGGGATCTGAAAAGACCATTTAGTGTTGAATTGTTTCATCCCAAATTAGGTAACAGCCTTACTGTGAGATAAAGGAGATTCTGCAATAGTAGTCCAGCTAAAATATATGATCTTTGCTCCAGACGGGAGTGACAGATAATTAGATGCAATACCTACTAGAATAATACTTTAGAATTGAGAAATCAAAATTGCAAAATGATAGTTAACAAAGCCTAATGGTCATTAACTATTTAATACTCACAGCACTTTTATGAGAGAAGGTAATTGTATTTTCCATTTACATTAAGTTCTTCATGCAAAATTCATAAAGGAAATCAGCATATTCTAAGTCACATAGAAGATGAGCCTTATTCTTGGCATGATGGCTCTGCGCTGCTCTTTCTACCAATCTTAAAAGCCACAAAGGACAGGTGAGGTGAGGAAGAGTGAGGTGAGGTAAAGGAATTCTGGGGGACAAGCACTGGATGAAGGATCCCAAGGTTACAGCACATCCACTTGATGCCTGGGTTCTTGTGTGAGGACAGGTGCAGAAAATGAAGGAAAGGGGACCCAGGGTAAACTTTATGACCTTAATTCAGATGTGTAGCTACCCTTTTTATAGCTGAGTTGAAAGGTCTTGACTTTTTTTCTTGATATCGTAGATTATTGGTAAACCTTACTACCAGGCACTGCAGATCCTTAACGGAGGTGTTACAGCCAACTCTGAGGCACAGCACTTCTTGCAATCCTTGAGAAGTGTCAGAGCCACATTGCAGAGCTTTTTAATCCCTTCTAAAAGTATTTCTGCAGGATGCTGTAATCCAGCTCTCAGGGATTTACAGTGTATATACAGCTTTATTATCTCTGTTCCACTGTTGAGCATACAGAAGTAGAGATGTTGACTGACTTGCACAGGGCCAAACAACATCACAATGACAAATGTTTTCCTAGTTTCCAGAGTAATGTCATTGCCATTGCACTCATGACATGAAAATCAAAAAAGAAGAGATTCAGAAAATAGTATTTTGTTATCTGTGAGTTCTCCTACACTGGACTTTTCAATTCACTTTTTTATTAGCAAATTTTTGCCTATACTACTTAATAAGAAGAAAATCCAACCAACCAACCAAACCCAAACAACCTAGAATGTGGTTTTGTTACACTAAATTTAGATGTCTTTTGTCTTCTTCTTCTTCTAAAGTTCTTCTAAAGCCTTCTGATGTTTAGGTTTTGTGGTGGAGTTTCTCACGCACTTTTCATGTAAATAATGATTATTTTGCATCCCTTTCTGGAGGAGGAGGGAATTGATGGACTGTTGGGTTGACCAGTGTGGTTGGAGAGGACAATTTTCATCCCCCAATCCATGGTCACTGTTGGAATTCTATAAATGTTGAGGCCTGTAAATAAACTTGCTTCTTTTTTACCTTGGACATCTCAGTGTGTGAGTGTTGCTCATTCGTGTCATACTGAAACAGTCTCTGATTTGGGAAAAGACAGGATAGTAGTATCACCTTCATACAATTTATGTTAACAATTTAAATAAGCTAAATCTTGGTATTGTGCTAGATATAATTTTCTTGTTATTCTATGGATTACTTACTACATCCATACTCTTCCTTTATTACTCTTCTATGTGGTTGTAAATAAATTCACAAATTCCTAACGGACATATATATTTGTAATTATGTTGGCAAAAAATGTCTTCCCTTTACTTCCTTAAATTGTTGCAGCCCCAAACCACATGTTAGTGATGTACCAAGGTGCAAGAAGGTGCACGACAGAAAAATCATGTTTCTTTACTCTGCCAGCGCAGATTCCCATTCTGGGAAAGAAGACATTTCCAGGTTTCCAGTGGGATTTTATATTCACCTCTAGCCTTGGAATTTCCCAGCACTATCAGATTCATAAACCAAAAATTTTTGCAGTTTGAGAAATTAAAAATAAAAAAAAAGGCTTTTTAGTATATGATGACACTTCTAGAAAAAGGTCTGATCATGTCTGAGGAAATTGGTTTTATAGATGAAAGGCTACAACAAGCAGCCCCAGTAAAATGCACAATAAAAATGCAAATGCTTTAAAGTATTCTAAAATGTCATTTTGTAATAAAGGTGGTGTTTGCCATCCATATAGTATAATGTTTTAGTCTAGTGTAATATTTTATAGTTAGTAATTTGGTTCTCCAGTTGGAAGGTAATGAAGCCTGCCCAAAATGATTTATAAACATATACATATATCATGCTTGTGTGACTCCATGTATGAAAATCACTCTAGCTATTCAGCTGAGATCAGTCCTTTCATAAGTCCTTCTCAGAACTTGGTTACCATGAAAGAGCCTGATTTTCATATGGGAAATGTATGTATAATAAATTAAATTCACTTTTGTCTTTAGATGTCATTGTAGATATTGTAGATTCTTCCTTTATATCTCCCAACAGTTATATTAAAAATACTTCTGTTACCACAGGATACATTTTTCTCATATTTCAAACAATACAGATTCAACAAAAAATTTCTACAACAATACTTTATTTCATTTCTTCTTGCCCATGGTAAATACAGCAGAAAAAAAAAAAAAGAAAAAAAAAAAGGAAACAGTTATGGAATGACCTAAACTAGAATCAGTTGATTGTTGAACATGAAACCTTCATCTGTACAGAATCAGAGATTCCTGTACATGCGTGCATCAAGTGTGACGAAAATGCAGCTTCAGGAAACAGCTACCACCCTATCCCTGCTCTACCCTGCTGAACAGTGATGTCATTGATGGCAACTGAAAGTGGCAAACAAATTAATAGACAGTTGCAGAAAAATACTGGAAAGATATGAGTTTTCTTCGTTGCTCAAACTCTGCAAAACAAAGACAGTCTGTCAACCATAATTTGAAAAAATATTGTGGTTAGTTTGTGTGTGGGTTAACAGCATGAGTGGCACCTAAAGTCGTAACAGAGATTACAAAAGTGAAACTGAATAGTACATTAAAGCTCATAACTGTTAGTTCTGGTCACAGGGCAATATTCTGTAATATTATCAGCATCGACTCTTTTGTAATAGGCAATGGAAAGAAAAGGGCCCACCCCAATTTCAAAATTTATTACAGTCTCCAGATTTGTCAAATAATTTCTAACTATGCTCTTTCTCTACTTTATGTTTCCCTGATTTAGTTTAAAAGATAATTCTTTGGATTTTATAACTCCTTCTTTATTCTTTTTGCCTGAAAAATGATCTCCTTTTCCATTTGTTCGGTGTTATTAGCTACCATCACTTTCCAGGATACTTTGAGAATGTGCTTATGTACTTGGTGCATGTTGAAAAAGGCACTGCATGGACCATACCTCACCTACAAAGCAAATTCGTTGTAGAATCTATTTCTCTTTGATAAATGTCTCTAATGTTTTTCAAAAAGTAAGCTAGCATTCTTTCATGGTAGTAAAGCTACCACTTTGCTGTAACAGAAAACATCTGTCTTTTATTTGAAGAGGTACCAGAGGTTCATTTGTTTGTTTTTAAAGAACAGTAAAACTCAACTTTCAGGCAGAAAATTTCCAGCTGACTTGGGAAACAGCAAAAATTTATGAGAGTAGTGCTAGGGTGTTTTTGCCACAGCTGTCTGTAAATGGCCATGTATTGCAAGCTCACATTCCAGAATTAGTGCAAGGACTTTCCTCACTGCCATTCCCCTCACTCCAGGAGTGGGGAGAGAAATTTCCTTGGCATTTTAGCAGTACTAAAAGTACTAAAAGTACTAACTTTCCCTTTAGAAATGTTCTTGACATAGCACTCTGCTTACTGCAGGTAATGACTAAGTTTCGAGAATGAGCTACCCATGTAGCAGCCAAAGTATGATCTGAACTCTTCACTTGGATAATACCTTTTTTATTTCTTCCTGCAAAGCAAGTGATTCCCTGAGTTTGCATCCATCATAGTGCATAGGACCTGATGAGATGCATTTGTGGGCCCTAAGGGAATTTCCAGATTTAGTGGTTAAGCCACTATCCATCATATTTGAGAAGTTGTGGCAATCCAGTAAAGATGTTTCTTACTGGAAAAGAGGAAACATAAACCCCATTTTTAAAAAGGAGAAAAAAAAAAATGGAAGACCTGGGGAACTACAGGCCAGTGCGTTTCATGTCTGTACCTGGAAAGACAGAGCAGATCCCCCCAGAAATTATGCTAAGGCACATGGAAAAGAAGGAGGTGGTTTGTGATAGCCAACATGGCTTTATCAAGAGCAAATTGTGCCTGACAAATTTGGTTGGCCCTCTTTGATGTGGTTACAATGTTGGTGGAAAAAAAAAAGAGCTACTTATGTTGTCTACCTGTGCAAAGGAGGGAAGGGATGACATCCAGTGAGACACTGGACAGCCTTGATGGGATTTTGAGCAACAAGGTCTAGTGGAACGTGTCCCTGGCCATAGAAGGGGGTTTGGAACTAGATGATGTCTAAGGTCCCTTTCAACCATTCTATGATATGATGCCATGATAATCCAAGCTTTTTCTTTTAGTCCTGCCAGGATATATCTGTGGGCACACCCCCAAATGAGAACTTTATACTGTTAGCAGGAAGGCTGGCAGATCAGAGAATGGGCTCACACCACAGTATTTTTCAGGGCTGATTTTAAAGACATATAAACTGTTAGCCATTTTGTATTTCCCTGAGACTCAAATTACTTGAAAATTGGAAGGTCATGAGAAAACACGATTTTATCCCTATCTATTCCTCTTATTCTATCGTTCTGTTTGCAGCCCAGATTTAGACCTCAATATGATCATTCAACTGTTTCTCATCTTCTGACAATCTGAAATAAATATACATACCTGAAATCAATGTCACATTGCTGATCAGCATTGGAGGCGCATAAAACCATAATGAATTAACTGACTGATGCTGTTGTCAACAGTAAGAGGAAGATATCTCCTGGAGGCAATTTCAAGATTTCTCAGGGTTGCCTGTTTAGGAAGTCTGTCTCTCCTGGCAAAAAAAAAGGAGCCTACAGTGTTGGAGTCTTTCACCAAAACTGGCCTTGGTGAACAGCCTCTGTCCTACACCAAAGCAGGGTATAACAAGACAGGAACACCTCTGATAACACAATTTTTGTTCCTGTGTACTTTTGGGAAGTTACTTTTATAACAAAACCTGCATGGTTTCTAGGCACATTAAAAGTTATCTCAGTTGTGAATTTTTCTTAGCCTTAGGAGAAACTATAGGGTTAAGACCCTTGCACATTGTAAGAATAGCCACTGAGGATAGCCTTTTATCACTCGGCATGGCATAGCATTCATTTAGCCCAACTGTTAAAGACAATTTAGAAAAGTACTTAAACATACCCTGTGTGCTGCCAGAGGGTATAAAATGATAGAATAGATTTTGCTGTGATCCCCTGGGGAAGAAGCAAGGCAGTCTGACCCTGGTCCTCCCATTTTGTCCCTAAGCATCTACAGAGCTGCATTAAAGAGAGATCTGTTATATCAGGTCAGGCAGAGATAATGTAATTGAAGCAGCATGTCCACGGGCCCATGTACATACACATATGATAAACATTTTGAAATATGGATGTCCCCTCACAAGGTAATCCTGTTGAAACTCAGCACTGCTGGCAGAACACTCCACATCCTCTGATTCCAGAACACTTTGCAAATGGACTAAAATACTCCAAACATACTCTTAACAATTCCTCGTCTATGTACCATATTATTCTGAACACTGTGGAGTTCTCCTGTTATTCTTGGGCCTCCTCACAGATGCAGGGACTGAGACGTAAGGTCTGGAGCCTATAAATACATGCTTTCATACTTTATCACTACTTCTTTCATTTACATGGAAAAAAATACAAGGAAAAGCAGTTTTCCTCAGGCAGCCAGAGTAGTTGGACAGGAGCATTGTTGTAGAATCATACAAATGTAATGCTTTCTTTCTTTCATTCTTTCTTAATATTTTTAAGTTCAGTGTAAATTTTCTCTCATAGTGTAAACTTTGTGATAACAGTTCCAGTTCAGGAGGGGAAAATGTCATATTGGGAAAATGTGTAGACAGATCCATCAGATAACAAATAACTGAGTAGAAAGTGAATTGAGAGTGACAGCAGCAGCCCACTGGGGGTAACAAGCTAAAAAGACAGGAAGCCAGTGAGACATGACAGACAGTAAATGAAATTAATCTTCTTCCTGCTGACAACAAATTTCAGGCCAGCCATAGCCACCCAGCTTTGCCTTACCCACAATTATATTCTGGTTAAATACATTTCCAAATTAACAGGAATTTGCTGTAGGTTTCAATCTACTGGATTTTTGATACACAGAAATAAAAAGTAGGGGTTTTCTAGATAGGGTTGTAGACGAATTTTCTATAATGCATTAGGCTCATTGTACTTGTCTTCCATTAAATATTTTTTATTTAAGTGTCTTGGATTAATGTGAGACAAGCATGCAGGCTGTAACTGTATTGCATTTCCCTCGAGAGACTTCTGTGAGTGGTCAATTTTGCAGAGTAGTAAGCAAACACAAATCAGAACTAAATGTCTGTTTTAAGGAGGCATGATCTTCCATTTCTTTACACTGTCATGACCACGACTGATAAAGAGAATCAGAGTCCAGAAGCACAGCACAGGATGGAAAGATCTGACTTTAAATTAGACATGCACTGGTTGAATCTAAACTATGAATAACTGGAAACAATCCCACTTGCTTTGACAGGAATAATTGCTTTTGTTGGTGCTCTTCCTCTGCTTTGTTTGCCTGATATTTCTCTATCAGTCATTCATGACATGGAATTGTTTCTAAAGAGATTATCTAAAGAGCGCAGTACCCACTATTAATATGTATACTGCTCATCTTTATAAGTGAATATGCTGAATTTCAGTAAAAATATTTCAAAATAGTATCTCTGGAACATAATATATCCAACGAATTTTTCTCTTTATATGTAGATCTAAATGCTGCCATAGTCATATGAGTAATTTTAAGTGTATTGACCAACACAATCTGAATTAGAATCTGTCCCATTCTATCTGGTCAACACAGACATCACTAATTAGTTAATAAACTAACGAAAAAAATAGAATATTGTATGCCAGTCTTGTTGTCTATTCTTAATTCCTTTTAGAGAATTATTTTCTTTATTCATTTTGTTTTGTTAATTCTTTCACTAACATACAGCTATTAACCATTGCTTTTGTCACACAGATAAAATGACCATCTGTCAGAAATTTGGTTTTTAAGTATTGCTGCTTTCATAAAAAATATTTTCTAAAAATTAGCTATCACATATGAGGGATACAGAGGCCCAAAGTTTCACCCAACACACCTTTATGTGTGGTCATGCATAAAAATGGACATACACTTGCACTGGAGAAATAAAGAACCATTTACTGCTGATGTCAATGGATGCCTTTACAAAAAGGTTAGACAAACATCTTCCAGGATTGCCATAGGTAAAAGCCAATCAAATCAAGCAGATGGACTAGATGACCTTCATAAATTATTTTCATGATTCTGCAAAACATAGTAGTATTGCAGAAGCACAGATTTCATATCATACTGGCAGCATAATTTTCTCTCACTGGGACCACCACTTGAATTATTTCATAAATTCATCCAATGATAGAGCTGTTGCCAGAAATACATTGACTCCAAATTCCCCAAAAAGCTAGGAGAACTCTGAAGCAAAATGTCATCTGAAAATAACTATTTTTGATTTCTCTAAGAAAATATTAAAAAAAGAGCTGCTTGAACTGCATGAGTTACAGGACAAAAATCTAAAAATTAGGTGGTGATGTAGAAAAAAAACGGTTTTAGTGTGGATATAAAAATAAATGTCAAGATTAAATAAATATCAGGCAAGAGAATAAAATCCCTGTAAAAGTAATAGGAACATCTTCTCACATGTATGAATGCTATAATCAGATGAAAGTTGAAAAAGATTAAAAAAAAAAAAGGCGTTTTAACAACAAACTTGCTAACAGTGACAGATAGACAATAATATTCTAAGACATGTCTTCTCTTATCCTGTGACTGTCTGTTCCAGTTGGAAAGCAAAATATAAGGCACCCAGCAACACAATCCTCAGTCTGACAAGGAGATGTCAAGCATCTGTTAGAGGTCTTGGGTGAGGTTCAGAGTTGCCAAATCTACTCACAATCTGCCTGTAAATGGCTGACCCCTCATCCCAAGGGTAAGAAATGTGCTCTTCCAGCCAAAGCATTGTAGCAGGTAGTGATTATGTGCAATAGATGCCACATAGGTTACACAATGATTTGGGGAATTTGTCTTCCTAGACAACACATTTCAACACATGCAAATAGGAAGAAAGTTCCAGGTATTTAATTTTTTCTCTTTTTGGTAAAGGCATATATAACAACTTCAAAAGACCAGTAAGTTTTAAAATCAAGCCACATTTAACAATTTGTTTTTTGAAGTTAGGTCAATATTTCAATTTACTCTTAACACCAGATATCTGAAATGACTGTAAAAGATTAATGACATTTTACACCAGCTGATAAGTGAAATGCTGTGTATCTCCTAATTATTCAACACATTTTTCAGCAGATATTTTCCATTTGAGGCTAAGACATCCCTCAAGTCCTACTTAAACTGTCAAAAAGGGGCAGAAAAGGGTGAGATTATCTAGAAATTATCTAAGGAAAGAATAAAATGTTTTAAATAAACAAGATTGTCTTTAAAAGTTTATGGAACACCTTATGTAGTCAGAGACCTTACCAGCAAAAGAGTGCAATAAGAAAATCCTTGGCCCAACAGGATTTCAGACCTATTTTTATTCTAGGTTCTAGCAACACCAAATATTGGGTAACAGTGTTGCTAATCAGTAATTGCAGAATAATATATTTTACTAATAACATAATAAGACAAGCCTGGTTTAATTTATGGGTTAAGTTTGTATGTAAAAAATGTTTAACTGGTTGCCTTCAGATTCTTTGTCATATATGAGATTTGAATTTTGCTTGAAGGCCCTGTCTGAGACCAAACATGGTTTTTGCTTTAGAGGGGCAAAAGGCAAAGGGGCAGTGCCTCTATTTTCTTGGCTCATAGACTTACTCCAGAGCCTGGACATCCACGGCAATCCCATTGTACTTTGTTGTTTGCACTGGCAATCTCTTGCAGGGTTTCTGCTTAGTTCCCCCTTGGCACTGTGAGGTTTGTGGTTGGATTCAATGATCTTAAAGGTCTTTTCCAATCTAAATGGCCCCATGAATGTGTGATACTGTGGAATGGTCCATCCTCAAGATCCGAATATTTCAAACTAAGACGTGATGAAAGTAGCTGTAGCTCCATTCAATTCAAAGTTCAACTGTTACAAGGGAATTACACCAAAGTGGGTTTTCTAGCTAGGCATGAATTGCACCACATTTATGGGTTCTCATACAATCACATAGTTTTACTATCCAAACAGCAGGTATGGATGTTCCCTGACAGAGATTTGGGGGGGGAAGGAGCTACAATAGTCTGACCTCCCAGGAATAGCAGTACAAACACATCACTGTAGAGGTTTGAAGCTCCCTCAGCCTCTTCAATGTTTGTTGCCCAGGATTGTTAGTTTTGGTCTAACCTTGATAAATTTGACAGTTTATTTCAACTGAGATACAGAGAAACTTTGCCAAACCTGATCTGAACTAAACATAAGAATCCTTCCTTAAAAAGAATGAGATAGAAATGTTGACCTGTATCTACATCTATAATTTGATTTCATTTTCAGCCTAGATCATGGCCAAGCAAGCCAGTAAGTGAATAAAAAAGAAGGGTAGGAGGGAGGGAAAAGGTTCATGGTAGGAAATTATTAAACTTAGTTTTCAGCTCTGGAATCTTCTATATGTCAAAAAATCAATATTTGGTGAAAGTTCAAATCGTTTGCTATTTTTATAGGTTTCCTGTTTTCTTAGGTCTGTAAAATATGATGAAAAGTTTAAACTTTTAGTTGTAACTTTCATTATAGTATACTTGAATTATTTGATAAATGAAGACTTGTCTTTATTGTATCTATCACCTGAAGAAAAACTCTGTTTAGAATAGTCTATTGATTTACATTAAAAGTCTTCAAAAAGTGTCTCAAACACATTTTGCCTCACTTAATGTTCAATTTTTTTACACTTCTAAGTTAGCTGAAAGCCTGGTAAATTTAAAGATAGCTAAGTTTGCAAGGTTTGTGTATTATGTATTCTAGCGAATTTATATGATATTGAATGCTCACCATATTCTCCTGATAGTATAATAATAATGAAGTAAAGTGGAAGACAAGCAGCTTTGGCTTTCCTGAAGTGTAGGATATGACTCACCAACACACATGTATCTGAAAATGTATGAAAATATTCAGTTGTAAAAGACCTTTTGCATTGGGATTTTCAAAGTCCTGGTTTCAGGCAGGAGTCCACAGGAGGCTTTTTCAACAGCCTAAAATATCTACCTTGATTCTACTTATATCTTCCACTCCTGGGATTTCTACCAGTACAAAAGCAAATGATGTCTTATCAAGCCTCCTAAGGCCAAATTGTGACTCTGTGTGTGTGTAGGCTCTCAGCTGTGATATCAGTTGGGTTGACACAGCCAAGTTAAGCACTTCTGATAACAGTGGCAACTGCAGCTCACCTTCTTCTAGTTCATTGGTGCCCAAAATTGCTTCTGTTGAAAATCCAAACATCATCCACAGCCTAAAAATACCAATGTAGCCCTGTGAGTTAAAAAAGAGACTTTGACGTAAGAATTTGGTTCCTACTTATTATGCAGGCGTCCTGCTCCCTGCTGCTGCTGCTTTTCCTGGGAGCAGGGATGTCTGCCTTGGCAGCTGGGTGAGCTCTGGCAGCCTGTGTCTGCAGGGGAAGTTGTACCTGCCACAGCCATGGACAGTCCAGGGCAGCTTCACATCCCTACTCTTGGTAGCCAGGACTAGCTGCAGCAAGCCCAGAGAATGGCAGAAATAAATTTCAGAACTTGGGATAACAAAGGCAGCTACAGATGAGTTAAATAAGCTGTGAGCAGAGACCAGATGTAAACTTCTTTTCAATTCTAAACATCCCTTGTGCCAAGTATTCTAGCTTGACCACCCCATAGCTGTTTGAAGCAAAATGAACTCATTTTTCTCTTCTTTCTTTCTTTCTTTATGTTTTTTTAAACAACAGATGGCAAAGCTATTCAAGGTCTCCGTTTAGACTAAATTTTGCTGCATTGTAAACAATCATGAACTGAACTTTCAGTCCAACCATTCCCCAGCCCTCAAATATTTTTATGCAACATATGATAAAGTGGTTCTCAGAAAAAGTTCATGTGTTGCTGTTGTTATATTGTCTAGTTGTTGGGATTAATTGTGTCAGGTGGATGAACAGCCTGCCAAACTCCAGGAAGCCAAAGAGCAAAAGACTTTGTAAGCTTTTGCTATTACCACTTTATTGCAGAGTAAATATCTGTGCTGTGCTAGAAACTGCAGATTGTGAAACTATTGCCTTAGGGGTCTAGAGTATCAAGAGCAATGTATTACAGTTTTCAAGTTCTGACATATTATGCTTTGGTAATTTACTACTTTGAAGTGTGGTGACTTTACATGACAGCTGTGTATATAAAATGATAGTAATGGTCTACATTTTCTGTTTCTGTATGCTTTTGGAACTTGAACAGGGCTAGCTCATCCTGTTCTTTATCCAATTTTATTGTACAAAATGGCAAGATAATAATTGTGATGATGACAAAAATACAAGTGTCTCCATGACGAAAATCATCTTACCTACTTCTATTTAAACAAGTTTATTTGAATGTTACAATCTCACAAGCTGCACCTTTTTTATTTTATTTTTTTTTTAATAGTAGAGATATTTTCCAAAACTAGTGAGGTTTTACAGTAGAAAATGAGCTCCACAGCCAGAAGGTAAATCTAATGAGTTTTCTAATTATAGTGGAAACACTGATTTATTTAAATCTCTAGAGGTTTCCACATTTTTGTCATCAAAGAAACAAAACAAAAATATAAAAAATGACTAAAATTATTTTAAACTGTACTTAATCCTGTAGAAGGAATACATGACGTAAATTATTATTATTTTCTCCTGGAATTAATAATTAAGAGTAGATTTTCATTATGAAGTACTAACACAAGTTGTCTCGCTCAAAGATAAAACACAGAAAAGCTTATAAACAGAAATAACATTTTGCATATGACTACTTACCATAACAGAAGCAAAATAAAGCAAAACTGTGGTTATACAAAATATACTGCAGGTATTTTTTCTGAGTTTGAAGGATGAATTGTGTCTGAAGCCTTGTGAAAACACTTCATCTGTACTTGTTGATCTAATGAAGTTTAACACTCGTTGGTTTGCTTATGAACTTTACTCTGCATATGTCCTAGCTGCAGTGAAATATTACTTACACACTGATTCTAGAAACACATGAAAAATGGTTTTGTAAACATCACTCCTTCTTATGGGGAAACATATGGAACTGGTTGGAGCTTTCTGTGAGAATCTCCTTTCTGATGCTAATGGGATGTTTTCCACATGGTGAAGATTTCTCCTCTGCATCCAGAGAGAGGGTGTAGTGAGTTAGTTATTTCTTCCAAAACCACAGAGATATTTATATAGATGACTATAGATGACTCAGAAGAAAGACATCCACATCCTCATCCTATTTCAATTCATATTTATCAAAGACGACATTACTATAACTTCATAGTCCCAGATATATATGGTCTGTAACTACACCAACAAAAGTCTTGTATTACCTTGCATTTTTTTCTTTATTTTAAGAATAAATAATGCGAGACACTTCTGTTGGGAACTGATTGAGGGAAGAGGAAGAGTGTATTTTGACCCAGCCAGTTCTCAGTCCTAATACTCAACATCTTGACTTAGCAAATGAATACCTGAAGCAAATTTCTAGATTTCTTGTAAGTTCACAGACTCTGGTAGTATTCCTGAGTAATGTGTAACTTAATAATCTCTTTCTTCTACCTTTTTTTTCCTGTCACCCAAATGGACACGTGATGATTGACCAAAACCAACATGGGATTTTGAGACAATTTTTCCAGGAAAAAAAAGTCATTCCATATACTTGATTTCAGTAATTTGAAACAATCATTTGCTTTCAAATATGCTCAAAATGTTCTTAAAATGAAAGCAATTGGGAAAAATAAATTACTCATTTATCCATTTAAAATCACTGAAACTGAAAAAAGAAAATAAACCCCAAATATTTTCTAATTATACCCTTTTTAGAACTTCTAGTTTTGATGGTCCAAAACTCATTGTTTCAAATTGCTGTATCCAGAAACCCATAGAGACAAATGAGTAATGAGAATGAATAATTCTGAAGATATTAGGAAAATATGCTTTCTTTATTACAATAGTGTCACACACGACACAAGAAATGATACTCACACCTTGCAATGTTCAAGGCAGAAAAGAGGAGGTTTATTTTTACAGCTTCAACATTTATCAAATTCCAGCAGTGACCATGGATCGGAGGAAGAAAATCTTCCTCTTCAATTACACTGGGCAACCCAGAAGTCCATCAACAGTCTCCTCCTTATAAGAAGAATGTAAACATGGTTAGATGGTTACAATAACAAGAAAGTTGTCTATGTAAAATCGTATCTGACTTCATTGCAAAAGGTAAACACAGAAGGATAAAATAAAACTTTAGAAAACTTCTTAAAAAGACAAAGGAGAACAGCAAAACCCCAGAGAACACAATAGATGATTCTTTTGGACTGGATTTGGCTGAGTCAACTCTCTTTGGAGAGTGCAATGTCACCATCCCCGTGGACCTGTTCTAGTGACTGCCAGTCTGTCCTTTGTCACAACTGTAAGGTACTGAAACATGAACTGAAGCAAGCAGACTACGAATAATATTGTCTGGAGCTTTTCAGCTGCTAATTTTATTTTTTCACTAGAAATTTGCAGACCTTGTGGTTCAGATATGAGAAGGGGTATAGCTTCCTCTTCCTAATACTGTCAACACAGATGTTCTCCCAGTCAAATGTTTCAGGAACGTGTGTCAAGCAAGTAGGAGCAAAACTAAACATCGAAATAGATAAATAGATGGAGAATAATCAGGGCACATTTTACAACTACCTTGCAACACTAAAATACTTTGAAGAATTAGAGCAACAAACAAAATTCTTCCATTTTGATAAGAAAAATACACAAGTGAAGTTAATCTTAAGTGAAAATAACAATATATTAGAATAATTGATTTTTCATAGTTTCGTGGGAGAAAGACTAATTTTTTTTTTTAACTAACTTAATCAACAACACATTAATAAAAATCAGTTCATGGTAAATATTAACGAAGAAATATTGAATATAATGTTTAAGCATAAATACATTACACTGAAAATATTACCTTACAGTGAACCCTTGAGACTGCTGAAGCATCTAGATTTCAAAGAGTACCTTCATAGACAAGTTATAACAGAAGGATTGTTGCCACATTGTTTCCAACTTACCATCGAGCATATCTTCTATGAAAATAGAATGTCTTTCCTTTTACAAACAGACACTTCTTTAAAAACATACACACTTTTGGCTCAGAAAACCTTTAGTAATCATAAAAAAGGATACTAGAGTCCAGAAGTTTCTCTAATTTCTTTAGGTTTTTTGGCTGGAATGATATTAGTAAAAATGTTTCCTCACGCTGAAACATTTCTTTCCATGTACTTTAAAAATTAAAAAAAAACCCTGCTACTCTATTTAGTGTGACCTGCTAGGCTCAGACAGAAGTAAAAATATGTATTTGCTCAGTTATTGCAAGTATTATTTTTCCAACTTTCATAATCAGGATTTGGTAACAAATCTTTCTTATGAGGGTTTGTTTATTTATTTTTTTTCTTCCACCCCTATTGCAGCAAACAACTTATTTGTCCTTGGCAACTTACTGAAAAAATTTATAGATGCTCCTTATACTTTCCTCATACCTTTATAGGAAGGGCTGACTATTTTTCTTTCCCTTAGAAAGTATATTTTACATAGTAGTGTGAAGAATAGTATAGAAACTTAAGTGTAGTTAAACACCTCTGTCTCCTGCCTGTCTGAGTTTATTCAGTGAGCTGACAAAATATATTATCTATAAATACTATTGCATCCAATTAGTTTAGCAATGCTTATTACATCTATTCTATGGCAATTCCAACAAGTCAGTTTTCCCTATTTTTGTCTGAAGGCTTTCACAGTAGTCCTGTGCTATTCTCTGAACTAGATACTTCAAAGGCAACTTGATTAACTTAAGCTAACTTAAGATTTGAAGCAACCTTAACAGGTTGCATGTTCTATTAGAAAGGATTTAGGCAGTTTCTGTACTATCCTTGAATGTATCTATATAAACCAATAAATAAATGGCTTTACATGTTCTCCACAAACCCATCATTGCTGAGGGTGGTCATTAGGAAAAGGCAAAGGAGAACAAGTTTCCATAGATTTTCCATTCTGAAGAGGTTGCTGGTGATGAGAAAAGGGATTAGAGGGATTGTTTAATGGAAGACAAAGGAGTTCAACGACTACATCCAGAGGCAAAATGAGCTATAACTATCAAACAAATACTTCAAAACTTAAGAGAAAGAAGAAAGGAAACTGTGAGTAGTGAAAGCCCCTTCTCTATGTTTGCTTTGAGGTCTGAGAACCAGTCTGGGACTCATGTGTACTTTAAAGCAGGTGTTTAACACTCAGGTACTGACCTATGACACATTCTGTGCCTCAGTACCTCTTGAATCAATGACATGGAACAGGGAAGGACAGGGAAGGACAGGGAAGGACAGGAAACAGCAAAGCACATATACTCTGCAAACCCTAAAGTGCTGGCAGCTGTGCATTGACAAAAGTCTTTTTGCAAGATTTTTGTAGGTGTGTCTTGTGCTCTGTATATATTGAAAGCAGTGTTTATGCTGATATAATCATATATTAGTATAAATGGCATAATGGTGTCCTTATCAAGTGTGTACATAGTCATTATGTTTATAATTCTTCTGTCAAAGGAGTCCGACAGAAATGGGGTGGTTTTGTACTCGACTCTGAATATATGCTGTTGTATCAGCATTTATGAAGGTCATAAGTAATAGTACAGGTGTTTTGCATGCTGCATGTGTGCCTAATATTGTGGGCATAGAGCAGAGATTTCATGTGTTGGAAGACACAATACAATTGAGTTTTTTTTCTTTTTTCATGAATTCATGAAGTAAATTTGCTTTTTTCATGAATTCATGAAGTGTTACCAAATATACATGGTATGACAAGTAATCTCCAGTTTCCACAGAATTACATAAAAGAGTAGAATTCAGATCACATACTAATATCCCAATCTATCTATTTCAGTGCAGCACAAAAAGCCCAAACCGGAGTGTTGCTAATGACTAACGCAAGCTAATAGCTGTTTGTGTACTTCAAGGTGGTTGAAGGGCAAGCAATTCAGTTGTTGTAATAGCAAAAGTAAGTCATTAACTCATGGAAGTATCTCAGCTAACTTGGAGAGTAAAGAAAGAAGTAAAGAAGTACTTTATTTTTCAAGGCAAAAGTGCACACATTTGGTTTAAATGATTTTTTTTTTTTTTATTTACAGAGATAGGGAATTTTATGATAGAAATATAATCCCTAATATTTATAGAAACTCCTTAAATCTCTGACACTCTTGAGAAGCCCTGTATTTTTACTGGACAGATGTGAAAGGAGCAGCCTGTGACAGAGGTCTGAACAACCATTCTTGAAGAACAAAAACCAAGAACAAATTGCTCATTATTTAACTGCCCTACAATACTGCAGAGTTTGTTTTACCATGGTGTAATAATGCATACTATGGAAAAAAATCTTAGGATACATTAAAGGAATTTTTATCTAATTCCATCAATACTTATAGTTAACCTGTTAATCACATACCCCCTGGATATGTCATCATAGTCAGAGTTCTCTGGGTGAAATGCTGCTTTCTCCCTGGTTGCCTTTCACAAGAGGTCACAAAGCTGCTACCCTCCAGAAAGATGTTGGAGATGTTATTAAAGCTATAAATTGAGGCTCAAAGATCTCATTAAAAAATAAAATAAAATAAAATAAAATAAATAAATAAAATAAAATAAAATAAAATAAATAAATAAGATTTAAAGTGGAAAGGAATAGCCACATAAATATTTGATCATGTTCTTTGCTTGTGATATATTAATGACCCTAAGAAGTATCAAAGCCTCATTTTGGCTGAATGCTATGCAAACGTACAGAAACCACTTGTGACACAGACAGTTGTTACAGTAATTACAGCAGCAAGTCCAGCATTGTAGAAGAAAGCAGTGGGAGGGGAGACGAGTTTTTAAAACAGATAATGGTGCAGTGTTAAGGCCTGACAGGGTATATCTTTGCAAACTCAGCAAGAACAAGTTCAAAAGCTACCGCTGATAAATATGCGAGAAGAGGAATATGAGTTCCTCAAGCCTCAGCCCTTCCCCTGGCTTGTCCTGTTCCCCTAATCCTTTCTGTGACAGCTCACTCTCTGTATGGCCTGCAGCCCCAATGTCTAATGTCAGCACCTCTCCAGACCTGACTCACTCCACTCCTTCAATTTTTAGATTTCTTTCATGTGCTTAACATACAATGAGAACAAGAGGCCTCCCATAAAATTGAGTTCTCCACTTTTCTTCAAAGCTTGCTGGTTCTTCTATATTGTGTCCATGGCACATTTTACAAAGTTATCCCTATTGTAATAATTTCTTGGATGTTTTGCTTTGTGCTTTACAAAGATATAACCTTGTTTGATTTAACCTTTTTTTAAAAAAAACAAGTTAATTAAACTAGTAGAAATACTTTTTTTTTTTTTCCAGTGCACATAAAGGTTATTTTAGTTTGGTTTAGGTAAATTAAGAGGAAATATGAGGTAAATTAAGCAAAACAAAAGAAGAATGAAATGAAAGCAAAGCCTAGTCTACATAGTAAATTTATGCCAGCATAGCTAAGTAAATTTGGCACGTTAAAAATCACTGCACTAAGCAACATCACTATCCTATCTGAATAATGGTAGCACAGGTATGCCAACAGAATGTCCTCACTGTATGGTTTATTTCATTCAGGTACAATTTCTGACAAATTATGATGTTTATATAAATGAAAAGAAATTTCCAAAGTGGAAATTGGAGTAAATAGAAATTGGTGTAAACAGAAAGCTCTAAAATTTTCTGGTTCACTTTTTCAGTATGCATAGGCTATCAGATTCTTTCTACTCTAATTAAATGTCTGAAATTGATTCAAATAAATGTAAGAGCACAAACAGACCTTTGGGAATCTCACTGGAATTGTGATGACAACCACCTTGAGTCCTCCATTTCTCAGAGAGGTTGCTGGCCAACCTTCAGCATCAGTTTTGGAGCTGTATTATAGTCCTTTATAAGCAGGATTAAATGAGCAAGAACAAAACAAAGAAAGAAACATATTTTTCCCCACATGATGCCTGACTAAGTGATGATACTCACTGATGCTGTATGAATGTTGTATAAACCAGAGGTATAAACAATTTTGAAAAGTGGCTATTATGGTGGACGGGCTCACATTAAGCGTGTGGCTTGGTTACAGTAACCACTGCAGGAAGCCTGGGAAGCACAGGCAGTTAGCAACCACTGGGCTGTCCTAGGAACACTCCCTCCAGGCATGCTCAGTTCCCTGCATATCAGTAGCCCATGCTAAGAGGAGTTGGTCAAGGCAGCTGCCATGGCTGTAATGCTGAACATGGGGTTTGCAAGCCTGGTCTGTTCACTTTGCAGGAGCAAAGGAAGCGTCTGTGTAATGGCCCCACCATCAGATCAGAGGGGTCAGGGGCTGTTGACAAATCAGCCCAAGGTGAAGAGGCAACATTTACCAAGCACTTCTTTCTCTGCCCCTTTACTACCCTGCAAAATTTTGCTTAAATAGCAAAGTCAGAGCATTGTAGCTTCTCAGAAGATGTATTTGTCTTAAGTGTTATGATTTTCAAATAAGTATTCCCTCTGTTCCATATAGCTTCTGTCCTCTGTCCTGTCCTAGGATACTTGCTTAGCCATCATAATTCCTGACAGAAGGTGTCCAGTTGTATCTAGCTCAACTCTGAGTTTAAAGACTCAGGCCAATTCATGTGTACAGAAAAAGTTAAATGCATAAAAGCCTAGATATATATTATATAATTCTTCCATAATGTAAACATTTATATATATATATATGTATGTATGTATAATATAGTTTGTTGAGGATCATATTTATCTCCGAGATTTCTTGTCCCAGGTATGGAAAGGACCCTCATGTATTAAACAGAATCAGTCAAAAACTGGTGTTAGGTATTCTGAGGAAAGACATCCTCTGTAATGGCTTTTAATAAGATGAAAAATGAGAGATTTTATAAGTTAGGTGTTCCATATATTGGTGTTTGGGCAATGATTATTTTTAAAGTATTGAGGAAAAGCCATTACTGCCCCTTCAGGTTTAATGAGAGTTCATCCCAATGGCTTAATTGTATGCAACCTGATTTATTGTAGGGTATTCTTTTTCTTCTATGATAACTAAAAAGTAGACACATTAAAATATTAAATGGAGAAGAACTGCTCTCAGCTTTCTGAATTGGCAGCAAAAAGTGCATAGAGAACAAGATCCTTACCTCTAATTGGGAAATGTTCTCACAAACATTTTAAAGTTTGGCTTGGGGCATTCAAAGTGATTTGGATTAAATTAAGAGTTTCATCATATAATAAAAAATATAAATATGGGCTTCTAAATATATTGCAGCAAAGATCTCGAATTTACTTATCATGTTAAATTTTTTATACCCACAAATGAAAGTAAAATTACTTATGGTTTTCTGGAAGAACTAGTAGTAGAGGGAGATAACAACTTTAAAAGTTTGTGATATATAAAACAGGTAAAAATATTGAAGAAACAACCATAACTTACAGGTGTAAAAATGGTTATGGAGCTTTTACAGACCTATCATGTTCAAACTTCTAGAACATAAAGAGCTTAATAGAATTACTATGATTCAGTTACGCTGGGAAATGCTTCTTAATGTCATCCAACATGATGTGCACAAACTCTTAATTTTCCAATTATTTTTCTTTCTATTGTGTAATTCATGTGATGCAACAGGGCAATGATAGAGTAAATAGCAACTGTGGGGTAAAAGGGGTGGAAACTCATAAAATGTGGCATTTCTTACCCGTCACAAACCGCATCAAAAATGTTTCCATGGGTCATATATGGATGTCATTCCATGAGTCAAATCTTGAGTGATGTTGCTTGGTTTGTGGATCCTAAAGCTAAATTGGTGGCTGAAATTCAGGAAGTTCAATTCCATGAGTGCAGGTATTTTTCTGCTCTGTTTGACTTTTCCTATTTCCACAAGGTTGTGTGTTTAGAGAAGAGATCTCTGAAGTAAGTCATAGGCCCTGATGGCATTTCCATCTGTTGGTCTCACTGCTCCTGCACGAGGGATTTTTTTCCAATTTTTTTCCAAATTTATCCTTTTTTTTCTCTCTCTAAAAAGAGAGCATTTCAGTATTATAACAAGGTGGACACAATAAAGCATATGGGAAGCATAAAACATTGTGCATGAATGGTGACAAATCAAAAATCAGAGAAATATCACCAATAAGTTATTCTCACTCTTATGCTGAGATTGGTTGTTGAGAACAATAACCTTCCATTCCATGTCTTTTCTTGGTCCATTTTGATGTTTACAATGCTTCCACAAGAAAAATGAAAACTAAAAAAGGGAGCAGTATTTTTTGTACAAGGAGTAACATGGCCCTGGTCTTTTTCTGTGATTCAGTTTAGAGATCCATAATTGGTGTCAATGACAATCATTTTGGTAAGGGCTCATCTCCCCTCTGAGCTGCCTGGGGAATAACACCACATCATTTTACTATCTTTGGCATTTTGCTACTACTCACTAGCATAAAAATTGTCAAATAAAATCTGGGCAAAGACTTCATAAGTTCAAACTTCTCATTTGGACATTTGCTATTCCTCAAACCACACTTTTAGACAAATTTTCAGTATCCTTCTTAGAGAGAAGCCCATTTTTCTGGAGTGCTTTGAGTGCTAAGGGAGTTACGAACTCTGAAAGAGAAATGTTCCAAGCAAATAGGCTCAATAAACAGACTCAGATTGATTTATAGGGCCAGATTGTGGTTTTGCTCACACCAGTTCTACACTTGTATAATCATATTAAAATGAAGTGATTTCTTTCTGTGAAATGAATGATTTCCCCTCTTACCAATGAAAACAAAGAATTGTGAGTTCTCTCATGTTCCTTTTCCTCTTCCATTTTTATAATAAATTTGTTTACAAGAGCAGACTTATCACCTTTTGTTATGAAGAAATTATGAACAGATAAGAAAGTTCTTTATTTGTGATATGTGATGATATTCAGTTTCTTTTGAATATGACAATGGGGTCATATTTCAGTAATAATTAGCAACTTCTTTCCTAACAGCAACATAATTAGCAACTTCTTTCAGACAGCTGAAGAAAAGTGTTTAATTTTACATCTGGCGACTCCTTTTTGTACCTTCCCTGTATTTTCCACAAACATGAAAATTAAACTGGATGTGAGTAACATACCTAGAAAATTATTTCTTTTTTTCAGAATCCTTTTTCAAATGAGAGGTGTGATTGGTCTTATAGGAGTCTTGGTCCAAGAGCCCAGTGAGAATTTTCACTGACTTTTCAGCTACAAAATTTGTTGTCAAATGCAGGCCTCATGTTCGGTGAGTAAGGATGTTCTGCTATTCATGCCTCTTTACCAATTCCATACCTCGTCAGAGTATCCCTGATGACTTTGAATTCTTTGTTGTGCAGATCTTTACAGATAAGTCTCAGCTTTCACTTAGTAACTTTTATTTTTGTACAATTTTTCAGACTTTGATATGAGAGTGTTCTGAATTGGAGGTTTTCTGACAGAGAGCAGGAATGGTGTTATATCTCAGACATTTGATTAATTGTGATCACAGCAGGGTTAATGTTTGTGTCTATCAAATGGTGCAGAAAGTGTTGCAGAAAAAAGATTAAGTAAATACAGCAGAAGTTCAGGTTGCTCTTTCTGTCAAATAATTGTGTTTGTTCTTCACAGAACACACACAACTGTTTTTGATCATAATGATTTTTTTTAACTGCAATGAATCCGGATTTTAAGTTTAATTTTCATGACATAAGTATTTAAAACAATGGACAAAGTGTTCTTTATAGAACAAGACAATCATTAAGGTTGGAAAAGACCTCTAAGCTCATCAAGCCCTACCATTAAACCAGCATTGCCATTCACCACTAAAACCTATCCCCAAGTGCCACATGCATGTAAGTTTGCACTGACAAATATCTCTCCATCCTTTCCAAAGTTTCCTGAAGATTTCTGGGATATCATGCAAAGACTTCTGAGCTGTCCTCATGAAGGCAAACTTGTGTCTGGAAGTGGCAAAGCCACAACTAGAATCTGACCTTCTCAGTTCTCAGATGTACGTGCTTTCCTATTTGCGAGTTTGTACACTACAAAGCCAGGAACCCTTGCTCCATGTTCTCCAGTCCCTTGTATCCTGTTCTAGGGTTAGCACGGACATTTCTTTGTGATAGTGTTAGCCATTTCTTTTGACATGTCTTTCTGGCAATCCTTAGTGCTCTGGATACAGCATAAACTATTGCACCTGCAGTGTCTCCAGGGCCACAAACCTGGGTATGTCCTGCTGTGCTTTCAGCTGAGGTCTCTCAGCCTGAGGTTTCCATCATGTCTCTCTATCGTGTGGCACAGGCACAGCCTTGGGCAGATGCCCAAAGGCATTTAGAAAGGGAAAGAGGTAGGGGGAGGGAGAGGGGTCCTTTCCTGCAAACCAGTACAGTGGACCCACACCTTTAAATTCCCTTAGGTACTGTGGGCCACCCCTTCGCTCCTCAAGTCTCTCCATACATGTGGCACCATCCTGCCCCAAGCCTGTACAGGTGCATGAGGAAAAGGAAGAAGCTGTCTGTGTTCTTTTCCCTACTTGGCACACCTTGCATTGCAAGTGAGGATTTTGCCTTGAGCATCCATTCTAAGAGAGAACATCACACAAATAAAAGCAAAGTCTTTCTTTCTGTCATGTCATTAAATAATAATCCCAAAGTAGAAATTATGTACAGCGTCTGCAAAATTTATTCTTTATAATAAATGCTGTCTGTTTTTAATGTTCACTTGTAAACCCTCTGGCTTTCATTGCAATAAAACTAATCTTCAAAGTTCTGAAGCAATATGAAGTTTCTCAATGCTCTGTAAAAAACCTCACCCAGTTTCGAAGGTGTCCAATTTCAGAAGTTGACTGCTTGGCTGAATAAATCTCTTTATCCACCTGTTCAAGTTGTAAATTTATGTCATCTTAAAAGGTTCTTTTTGTATAGAGAGAAACTATGGTCGATCACAAATTCTAGGAAAACATTTCTCTACTGAATGAGTAGCTGAGAAGATTCAAAATTAGTCGTCTTGAATAATGTCCAAAAATAGCAAGTTACCTATGTACTTTGTTTATATTTGTCTTTTTCCACTGATGTTTTTATTTGCATTACAGTTACACCTGATCTAGATCAAGACAGGTAATGTGCTGGTACACGGAGAGATGCATTTCCTTTCCTAAAAACTATCTATTTTCAGACCAGAAATAGAGAGGTGGGTGTAACCAATACAGCAGGGCGAGGGGGAGAGGATAAAGGTAAACTGAAAAGATGATGCTGCTGCGTGGGTAATGAGTGTCTAATGGTTTTGATTAAATTAATTTGGTTTTAATTAGTTATATAACTCTCGCTTGACTCTCCCACATTGTGTTTGCAGAGTTGGCAGTTAGGAAAACTATCTCCCTGTTGTCAGATTTCATCTGGAAATTGTTTAGAAACAATGAGCAGCTATACAATGCCATTTTAATACAGTGTATTTTTTTTCTCAGAAGTCTGTGGTTGTACAATATTGTTCCTCTCATTTCTAGCTCTCAAATCTGGTACTGAGGCACTCACAAAAAATGCGCGCTCTCACAACACTGTACCAAACTCTGTGAGAAATAACTGAATTGTATAAACAGAGACATAGCTTATTGCTGTATGTGTCAAATATAAGCATAGAAATTAACCAAATGCATCTTGACTGCCTTCTCCCTTCAAATTCTCCCCCAGCATGTAGGAGGAAATGGAAACTCTGCCATGTGAAATACAAGAGCACAAGAGAAAAAAGAAATCACGAGATTGAAGGGATGACATTTCTAGCAAACTGAGAGTAAAACCCTACATGAATAAAGTTACAAGCTAAGGCTCCAAGCCCTTATTTAGTAAGATGCTGTAAACCCCCATATGGTTGTTCTAAAGTTTAAATCCTATTTCCATGCTTGTATTCCTAATTAGTCATGTGCAGTGCTTTCCTGAATTGAGCCAGTAAGAAGACATTGGTAACCCCAATACATTTAATCACTACCAGTGATCTGAACTACATGCCTTTATTTGGTTTAAACTGTTATCCTAAAACCCCACATTGTTCCGTTTCTGATGCATCTCCTACTTGCTTCTTTTAGATATATAGTCCTTTGTGCACTTTAAAGAGTTAAGATGGGAATAATGCCTTTAAACACTATTTTAAAGTGAAGTTGTTTTTTTGTGGATTGGTTTTGGTTTGGCTTTTGTTGTCTTGTTTTGAGTTTATGTTTTTTTTTTTTTTTGCAGGTTTATGTTATTTGGGGTTTTTTCGTGTTTTTGTTGTTTGGGTGGTGTTGTTTTTTTTTTTTTTTTTTTTTTTTTACTTTATTGACTCATGTCTTTTACAGAAACTTTAGAAAGAAGTGAGAAGGAAAAAAGACATTCACGTTTGATTTGGGAGTAAGCCAGTGTCAACGTGATCGATGATGGGAACACTGATGATACATTGAGTGAGTCTTTCAAGTTTTGAAACATGTAGAAACCTGCTAAACAGAGCTGAGAGATCCTGACAGAAGAGCTCACCTGGCAATAAAACTCACTGCAGGGAATAAGGAGAAAAAAAATAACAAAACGTGCCAGATTTAAAAATTCTCATCCTTCTGCACAGGTCTCAAGTCAGAGAAGCAACACTAGATGTTGCAAGTGAATATTCTGTGCATGCCTGATATACTAAAATACAAGTTGATATTTATTTTTCAGTAATATCCCCAAAACACTCCTTTCGCTCTTTAAAATGACTCGTGGGTGTGGTTTCCTTCATACTTAAATACTTTGTAACTTCTGTTGTTTCATCAGGTGTAAGAAAAAAATCTAGCAAATATGTGACCTCTCTTACTTTGAATTCAGTATTCACAAAAATTGTTGGTTTGTCTGCCAGATGGTTTAGTCAGAATTGAGTTGTAGGTTATACCATATACTGCATGTTTATACAACTACAAAATTTCAAAGCCAAAACAGTCCAGAGAGGTTCCTACCTCCCCTGCTTTTAGTATTGTGCAAGTGCTTCCCTCCTCCAGTTGTGTTTGCCAGTGTTCCTCTATTCCAGTCTCAGCAGGTGAGAACAGTTTCCCCTGAGCAAGCTCTGCTCTGTTTCTCTACTGAAACTGAAACAGGGTATGGCTATTTTATCCAAGCCAAACTCTGACTATGCTTTCTTGAACATAGCTGTAATAAGATAACAATAGCAGCTGGGAGGTGTTGCCACAGGTTTCTGATCGGGCTGAAGGTGCAGAATTGTTAGCATATTATGAAACCATATACTGGAGTTTCATGGTTATATGCTTAAATTTCTATCCCATGCAGGTATTTATGCAATGGTGCTGCCAGGTCTATTTTATGTTATTTGGCCATTGCACCTGAGGTGGCAATGCTTATTGCACCTTTATTTTGATGTGTTCATACACCCTTGTTGCTGTTTTAGTACTCTTGCTTCATGATCTGGCCAGAGGATTCAGATTGCAATTAGAAGAGTTTTTGTATTTGGTACCAAATAACTATTATAGTTTCATCTAACTAGGATCAAAAAATTAACACTAAATAACTTGTTCTGAAAGTGCAGTACAAGCCCATTAGGTTTACCTCACATTTGCATGGATCCAACCTATGTGCTAAACTGATGAATTTCACCACCTCTTCTACACAAGCTGGACTTTTCAGACATCTCTAAGTTAACATACATTCAGTGTCACTGCAGCCCTCATGTCATCCTGCACATCATATTCACAGTTACTAAATATTATTTTGGAAACAAAATAAGCAAATCCTCCCATCTACCTTTGGGGGGTTGAGAGGAGAAATTTAGCAGCTTGAAGACCAGAGGATATAATGCTTCAAATGGTGGTTGTCTAGAAATGCAGATGACTTGAGAATTATGAACCAGGAAGCCTACTAAAACTAAGGAGGAATGAGCTAGTGAGAAATACACCAGGGAAAAAGACACACAGAAGAAAAATTACATCTTTCAGTCATGCAGAAGAAGGACAGAGTGTAACACAGAGTGTAACACAAGAAGTTAATTTAAAACTTGGACTGTATAGAGTCTCACCAGAGATTTCACTTGGAAGGTAAAATAACAGGTAACCACCTGTTTTCCATCTTTACTCAACTGTCCTTGTTTTAATCTTGCCTTTGTTAATCTATTTAAAACAAAGCCAAACAAATTCATTTAGTATTATACTGTGGCTCCACTGGATTTCTTTAATAGCTTTAAATGCAAGTTATCCTGGCAAATTAATATTTCTCAATAATATTAACCTCCTACTACAAAGAATCCCCTCACCTCAAGTCCCCAGACCTCTGTCTTGAAGAAGAGAATAACAGACCTTTAGTTCTTAACACTAGCACTGAAGTATTTGCTGTGGTCATTCATTCAGAATGAATAAAAAAGACAATAAGCTAAGGACTAAAGAATCACTCTTCATGGCAATGATGTTTTTTTAAAAATTGACTGTCCATCTGTCATTTGCTGTATGCACTGTCATTCTTACTTAACCCACTGTCTGATTTGGACTGCCAAATGACAGAGTAATTCAGTTTGGAAGGGAACTTAGAGTGCTCTTGCTTCAGAGGGGAAAAACTGAAAGTAGATCAGGCTGCTTAGGACCTCACCAGCTCTGCCAAAGGTGAAGATTTCCTGGCCTTTCTGCACAACCTGTTTCAATGCTTAGTTATCCTTGCAGTTGAAAACATCTCCTTATATCAGCTTGGAACCCCTCTAGGTTTGATCTATGTCCTTCTCTCATCCTACATTGTCCAGATTGTGGATTCATCTCCTTGGTGTCCATGGGTGTTGGTCAGTCCCACTGAAGCCAACCCTGCGCAGGCTGGACAAGCTCAGGTCCTTCAACCTCCCCTCACCAGCCCACCCAGCACGGTCACCCTATGCTGAACTCACTCCACTTTATCAGCACCCTCATTGTCCTGGGGGCCTAAAACTGGATGCAAGGATCCAGATGTAGCCTAACATGTGCCAGGTAATATGGGATGACCATTTTCCTTCATCTGTTGGCTGTACTCCAGCTGATACATCCTGGTGTGCTGCTAAGCCTCCACCACTGCCAGGGCACACAGGTAGACCTGACCTCTGAAAGAGCTTTAAGTGATAACTTAAACTGATTTGGCAATTAATGCTTTAATTGTTCTCCTCTCAGTTCACAGCATTTCCCAGGTCAGAATAAATGAAACTGGGTACAGAATGTGCAAACCCTTAGCAGGAGGTTGTAAACATTATAATTCACCTGAAAATCATGGGCCCTTCACTGTGAACAGCAGAACAGATACTTACAGCATATGATCCAGTCAGTGGGGAACTGAAAGACAGCTTCTGGGAATCTCTGCAAGCCCCTTGGCCATTTAGTAGTTTAGATTTCTGGCAGCTCTACACTTAATGCCCTTTATGTATTGATCACCTCAGTGTAGAATATCACTCACCCTTCTCTACAGTGGACGCATTCTTTTGATGCTTTCTATCATGTTAACGTTTCAGTGCATTAAAGCTCTGTATATTTGGGCAACCTTTGTCTAACATTTATACTCTTATGCATATTATGTAACGCTGATTACACTGATGAAATGAACTAACTGGCCTGTGAACTGATCTGCCCATCAAAGGCTTTTAGATGTGCAAACGTGTGTGATTTCAGCCAGCAACGTGAGAGGCCATGAAGTACTCTGACCTCTCGGAGTACAGCAGTAGGGAATGGAGTATGAGGTGGGACACAAGGCTTTATTATGCAGGTTTATGAACATATTAGAAACCAGGCATGTGACTGTTTTAGTAAAGCATCGCAGCACTGCTAATTTTTTCAGGATACTTAGTCTGTAGTTATTGCAGAGATACTAATCAAGTACTTATTTTTTAAATGCCCTGTTAATGACCACAGGTAAAGTCTACCTCAGCAGATATTATTTTTGCTTTAAACCTCTTCATCTAATTTATGTTGAAACCAGTGGTAGTTTATTACATTTCACTACAGATCTGTGTATGTGTCTGTATGTATATACGTGTGTGCATATGTGACAGGTAATGAAGAAGAAAATCCAATTCTGCTTGTGAAATGTCAAAGAAAAAAATTAATGTTTATGAAATGTGTCACATGAGAGAAAATTGCTGAAAGATCACAATATATTCCAATAATTTTTAAACAAGTGGTGCTTTTTTTTTTTTTTCTGGAAGTATGAAACATTTTTTTCTCTCTCTTTTGGTAGCATCAAGCCTGCTTGAGATGAGGAAGACTGTGACTACTCCCTTTCCAGTCTGTACTCCCTTTTTGAAAAATCCCTATAAATACCTCACTTTCTTTTTGCTCTTCCTCTTTCTGAGTGTCACTAGGACAGTTTATAAATTCAGACTTCTTTTCCCTAGCAAAATTTGCAACTATATGAAAAAAAAAAAAGAACTCCGAAGTCTTCTACCTGGAATAAAGGATTTTTTTTTTCCATGTTGACTTGTGCAGGTTGTAGTTAGAGGCTTAATACCATACTTTTGCTCGAGTGTGGCCTGACCTTCCATGATAACCTCTTATTGAATTGCTGCAAAGGACCATGGTTACTCCTAATTGTGCTAAATAGTGGGAAATATCTCTCTAAGAAATCTGGAACATGGAACGGAGTGAGAGCAGGAGGCATACAAACACTGCAATGGCTAATTGGATAGACTGTTGGCAGTGGCCAGGTATAACAGACACCACGGCACCTTCTCCTCAGCAACAGCTGAAGTTGCCAAAGACTGGCAGACCTGTAAAGTAAGCAGTCAGAACTGTTCATTGTTTTTTTCCTTTTTTTCCTTTCAATTTTCATGTTCTTTTCATCATAGTTACTTTCCTATCAGATTGCCTGAATAAAGTTCATCCTTCTTTGTAGAAATACATCTGCAGAGCATTACAGCCAAGAGAATCATGTGGAAAGGAGCAAAGATTACTTTCTGTAAGACAAAGATTTCATATCTCTATGAGGACGAAAGTAAGGGATCCTGGAGATTAGAGTCTCTAATGTTAGGAGTTGCTGCAGACTGCAGAACCCAGACAAAGTCTGTATTGTAGGATTTTGTGAAAGTGATTTTATATATTTTCATGTGGAAAAAGTACTCTGCTGCAAAGTGGAATTTAAATATTTTTGCAAAACATTTTTTACTTGTCAGTGCAAGTGAAGAAAATGCACTGTCAACAACATAAAAACAATCCTTTAAAATTACTAGAGCTTGTACAGATAGAAATGCTTTTAAAAAAAAAAAAGAATGTAATACTTACAATAAAGTAATATAAACCCCAGGCCATTTAATGATTTTGAAAATGTTGTACATCAGGAGCTAGAAAACACTTGTTTATATGTATTTAACTTGAAATGTAGATTTATGATGTGGGGGACCATGGGTTTAGTCTTTTCCAACTATCTTTTCTCTACTTCAAGCTGAAACACAAGTGGACATCTGCTACCAAAAGTTAATCAAATCTTCATTGTTTTTCTTTCAGAGTGATTTTAATTGTTCTATAACCAGGCTGGGTGCACAATGCAATCCTACCCACGGTTACATTCATTTATTTAAATTGCTTCAGAACATGACAGTGATAGATATGAAGTTTGTGTTGATCAAGCAAGCTCCCCACAAAATAGTTAAGTACAAGCAGTGCAATAATGTGAACAAATCATTCAGCTAAACAAGCTGGCAGGTGGAAGATCTGGTTTTAAATACTGAGACTGCAATCAGTTGAAGTGCTGAACTATAGGCACTCTTGATTAGCATGTGATTCTAAGAGAAAATAGGAAGGGATGGTGTAGAGTGGAACATTTTCCCTGTTAGGGAAAGCCAACATTTATTTATCTTAATTACAGTGGCTTATAAGTAAAAACCCCTTTTGACAAGACTTCCTATAAGATGAAGTGCTACTTAGTTTACAAAAAGAGTCAAGATGGAAAGTGAATGTAATTGGCAAGTAAATATTCAGAACATGAAATATTGTTTAATAGCATATTTGAAATACAGATTTTTGTAATTCACAGTGCTGAGGATGTCCAAGTCATGATATTAATGCCTAGTACTAGTTATACAGCAGTTTAGGTACCTTGCTGCACTGGGACCACAAATAATAGCATTGAAGTTCATGTATATTGACACAGCTTAATTTGTTCCAACATTATTTTTTTCCCTTTCCCTTTAAGAGCTGCTAGATCAAACGGCCATTTGATTTTTTCTAATGTTCTCAATAGTATGTATATATGCCCAGTAGTTTTCTTTGTAGGGCAGTGGTTTGGCTTCTCAAAAATGATGGCCACTATACCAGCCAGTAATAATCTGAACTTTCTTAATGGTTGATCTATAAACCCTTTCTTTGTTTTTCTCTGGGGCTTTTTGTTTGCTTGGTTGGTTGGTTGGTTTTGTTGTTGGTGGTGGTGGTCTATTTGTTTGTTTTTCTTGAGATGCTAATTTCTTGCTAGGATTTAACATCTCCTGCTTGCGTTCTCCTACAGGCAGCCAATTCACATATGTCATAATATCCCATGATCCAGAGTAACTTAATGAACAATGTGTAGCTGCCCCAACCAGTAAGTAGTGGGAGCTTGTTATTTACTGAGAGAAAAAACAAAGTGAAAAAATATCTGCACAACATTTTTTCTTATTAAGTTTTTGTAGATCTCTGTTAAGGCATAATGCACAGCACAGTATCCATTGTGTGCAGTAAGAATATTTTGTGACTATATTGGATTAGACTTCAAAGTCTCAGACGTTTAAGAAGTCGGCTCATTAACTAATACCATCTCAAATATCCTGGAAATAAGGGGGAATATTAATTCTGGTTTTCAAGAAAAAGTTACAGGCAGGACCCTGCTTCTTGACCTGCCTTCCATGTGACTTACAGGTAAGAGCCTGAACTTCAGTGAGCTGTATCCAGTGCTTAAAAAATGAATAAATGTAAAGGGGGAAAGGAAGATTTCTATGTAAATTGGGATAGTTTCCAAAGTGACTCACCCTAAATCATAGCAAAGATTCTGATCCCTTGAAACTGCTCATTGTGCCAGAATTACACAGCTGAGTACTCTCACCCTGTCTTTCACAATCTCACTCTACAACAGTTTACCGAAAATAATCATGGTAGTGCTCCACCCTGAAAAGAAAATACTGAAATCAACCTGAGGTTATATGAGGGAATTCTGCTAGTCTGAACAGTGAAAACAAATGGGAAAAGAATAAGGAATTACCTTGAATGTAGGTGCATTTTCCAGGTGCCCTTGTAAAGTGGTATCGCTTTTTGACATTATCTTCCTCTTTATGAGAAAGGCTTGGCCCCATGTAGGCAATCTGAATGCACTCCAGAGCATGTTATATACTTGTCAGAAGGTCAAGAATTGATGGCAGAAATATTTTGACCAAAAACTTAGGTTCTCTTTGGCACAATTCATGTTAGCAATACTTCCACAAAGCAACTAGTCTGAAAAATATCTTCAAGATTAGCTCAGCTGGTTAGAACAGGATTGCCAAGATTGTGGGTTTGGTTCCTGTATGGGCCATTCACTTAAAAGTTGTACTTGATAATGCTTGTAGGTCTGGTCCTTCCGAAATCAGAATATTCTCTAATTCCATGAAGTAAACTGAATGAAAATGGAGTACATCAGCAGTGCAGGGAAACCAGGGAAGCTTCAGGCTGCATACTGCTTTTAGCAGCCTGTCTTTTTGTTGGAGTGTTAGGACTTGTGTTTTGTTTTGTTTTACCTTGACCTTTATTTGGGAGAATGAAACTTGTGATCTTATGAGGAACGGGTATGGGAAGAGTCAGGTGTATGAGTCAACTGTTTTACAAGTGCTGATGAAGAGGCCAAGATTTGCGTCATACTGAGAGGAACCTCGTTTCACAAGGGGGTCAAGATTGTTGTTGAAATGCCTCTTTTTGTCAAGGACTCAACCTGTAGTGGTTAATAGAAGATAAATATTTGTTAAGTTAAATAAACCATGAAATTAATTAGAAAAGGAAAGTGCAGAGACTGATAACTTGCAGATGGGAGTTATCATTAAAACAAACAAAACATGTGTTCATAAGAAAAAGTTAAATTTTATTACAAAAAAATTTTTCAGATTCCCTTATAGTAAAGAAAACAATATTAATCCTTGGTCTTTCCCTATGTGGCAAAAACACTGTTTTTAGAACAGGAAAACATATAGCCAATATTGTTGCTTAACATTATTTCAAGGAGATCATCAATAGTGGCAGCAGCTGCTAAATGTTTCATGTTTAGGAAGAGAACATATCTGAAATTATTTATGGGAATACAGACAGCTTTAGCTGCTCCAAAAAAAGCTACATGGAGAAGGGCTAACCATGATTCAACCCCAAACTTTCTTCACATCTTCACTACTTTGATGCAAGACTGTTCTGAGTCAACAGCACCCCAAGGAAAAAATGCAGGCTCCTACATTCCTTTGCAGAGACTAAAACACTTCCCACTCTGCAGGTTTCCAATGTCGGGCTCTGCAACTTTACTCTGATCTCATCCTGACTTTTGTTGTGTTGTCGTGGGGCTGGCACCATGCAGACAGCTCAGCTGAGAAGGTCTGTTCCAGAAGGCTCAAGGCTGGAATCCTTTGAGTCCTTTTCACACTATTTATGCTGGGGCCAACACCAGTGCATCTGCCATAATTCAGTTTTTAACAGCTAGCTACCTAACTCAATATTAGTCTATTTAATAATATTGACATTTCAGAGTAGAAACTTCTCAATGGAGAATCTACATATATCATGGTTGCATATTTTAAGATTAGTCATTCCACTGTGGAGGAGCTTACTTGTATCCTGTTGTAAAAGGGAACTTCCGTGAGGAGTTCGGATGTTAAATTTCACTGTTTAGGTGGCCAGCTGAGTTTTGGTTAGTTTTGATTGAATGGGAGCAGGAACAGTATGCAGTATTTCAAATATACTGACTTGCTGGCACATGCCAACAATTTCCTTTCTAATTAAGCAGAAAAATACTTGAACCTTGCAGTTCTCCTTTCTCCACAAAATCCTTGAGTTCAGGAAGTCTCTGAACTATGTGTCAAATGTCTGTTTGACCTCCATTGTAGAATACCCATCATAGAGAGGTACTTATGGAAGGAAGTTTCCTGGTGAAGGGGAATTCCCTTTCTAAGTATATCTTTTCAATCTTTGCCTCCGCATTCCTGCCTAGAGTACCAGTGAACTAGGGATGGGTGGGGAGGAGGCAGAGCAGGTCTGCAAGGATAAGAGAAGTCCTGGTGGTCTGTTGCACTTGCCACTGGTATAGAAAGTTGGCAAAATGCCTAGAGATGCCCCATAGTACCTTTAGGGCCATGTCTAAAAATGGATATTTGCACTTGGTCTCCAATCAGGCTGGCCCTGGTTCAAAAGCCACACTCAAACAGCACCAGTCTTGAGCTCTGCCTCTCAGCAGGGTTCATTAACAGGGGAAGCATTGCACTGTCAGCAGTTACACAGATGTTAGTTTACATGAGCACACACGATGTGAGTTCAAGTCTGCTCAGAGCATTGTGGGTATCCCTTGTTATGTCTGTAATATGTCAGGTGAATATTTTCCAAGCAGTCCCAGAAGCACTAGGCATTGTAATGAAGAGTTAAGTTCTGCTGCTTTGTTAGTATCTTGAAAGTATAAGGGAACGTTAAAATTTCTGGCTTTGTATGTGGAAAGTTTACCAAGAGGTACTTGGTCTTAGAAGCAATAGCTTACATTAGGTCAGTTCTAAAAACACTTATGCATGTGATTAGCATCATTCATCCAAGTGGTCCCTGTCCAGTTCCACGGGACCATTCATGCATAAAGACCATTCATATGAGTATTTGTAAGATTGAAGTTCATATCAAGAGTTCAAAGTTCACGTCTGAGAGCAGAAAAAATTTTGAATCTCATTAAAAATATAGATCTGTTTCTTGCCAATCAGATGCATAAATTGATAAACACCACACTGAAACACGGCTTTGAGCAGGAAGGTTGTAGGAAAAGGAAGTGATTGTTAGTGATTGTATCTCACTCGAGGGCTTAACCTCAAGGCAAAGCCTGAGGACATACGAAATTTTCAAGAAACCAGTATCAACAACCTTCTGCTTTCCAGAGATCATTATTTTTGTTAGATCAGTTTGTGAGTCTGGAGCTGAAGAACATCATGTAATTTGCAAAAAATCCACGTTTCCTTGAAGTAGAATGTCGTCAGTATACCTTAGCTTTGAGATTAACCTATAAAATATAAATTAAAGTCTGGAAACACTGGATGTCATTTCTAAAACCCAGACATGATGCTTTTTCTCCTCTTGCACCATAGAACTTTGGAAATAGAAATATTTTAAAAACAACTTTTAAATTAATAAAGCATATTGGGTCATTTGTCTCTTTATTACGTTTCTTAATTAAACAACTAAGAAATTCTATAGTAATTTTCCTGAGGAAAAATTGAAACTAGAGAAATAAAATCTGTGTTGCAGATTGTATTGCTCAGAATTTGAGGTTTACTTCCTTTAAAAATATTTTCTTTCCTTTTGCAACCCTTCAAATTCCTGCCTATAAAAACACTGGACTAATTGAATATTAGGACATGCTTTCCAGTCCGTGCTGTATGTAAGAAACAAAAGAGAAATATTTCAAAAGATATGTTAATGCAACATAGTCTTCATTTATAATGACGAGTTTTTTGTTGTTGTATCGATTCTTTCAAGTGCATTTGTAAGAGATGTTCTTTGAGGGCCAACTTGGCAGTCTACAGTTAAGAATACTCCAGATCCATTTTCTCAACATTCACAGTCTGATGGTCCAAACATGCCAAGAATATCTTGGTGTCTCACCTATTGTGTTGCCAAGACTCACTTTTCAGGGGAGTATGTTTGCTTACAAAGTACATATAAGATGACTCTAGTAAAACAGGTTGCTCATAATCACCCTTCAGGCTAACACATTCTTCAGAAATATCAGACAAAGACTCTGTGTTTTGTACTAAGTACCTTTCCTAATCATTTTCTCTCCCTTAGATATTTAACAGCTGTCTCTCTAGCCAACCAATAATTTAGGATAACTTTTCCCATTTTCTTTGCCTGGCCCATTGCTCTTACACTGGCATAAGGAACATTTCTACTGCTTGAACATTTGACAACAATGTCTTCCTTACATTTTTATATATCTTCGCTTTGTGTATGTCAGCCTCAAAACACACAGATGTCCTTAATACCTTGTGTCCTGGACATAAAAAGGGGTCTGTCTATCAGATGTGCTTTACCACACAAGGACAACTGGGAAAGCTCTAAGGCCTTGACAAAGAAGAGTGTACTTATCCAAACTGCTCTGCTAAGAGCTGTTTGGCTGTTATTACTGGAGGCAAGATTTCTCTGGAGAATGTAATCTTGAGAGATTACATCTGTAAGCATCCTCAGTAATGGGGCATCCATTTACCTTTGCACTATTTTCATTGATGCTTCATTCACTTCCTGCCTCTGTTCTTTGTTTATTGCAATATAGTCATTTCACTTTGTCATTCCCTAATTCATTTCTCAGTTGGTTGCTGCCTTCTACGTCTCATCTGGTCTTAGTGCATTCAGCTTAAAAGGAGCTGTGCATTTCAGACATATAATATAATTACTTTTCCCCTGTTTCTGCTTCTCTTCCTTATCCACCAAAGATTTAACCTCCTTTAAGGGAATATATAGTATATATTTTCTGTTAATAAAGTTTTCTGTGTTATATGACATGATATTAAGCAGAAAAAGATGCTTTTCATTTTGAAGTCACAGTGTTTTTCTACCTCTCCATTCTCCTGTAATATAACTTCTCAGTGGAAAGAGGGGTGAAATTAGAAAATTGAAATCTAATTCTACAGGTGTCTCCTCAAAGGCTGGAACATCAAACCCAAAATATATATTAGGGGCAGGTGTGTGTGATGCGGAATATACTTCAATACATAAGGAATATAAGTAATTATGTAATATATGGTTCTAAGGACTTTTATGTAAAAGTATATAATATTTGAATTAATATGTATACTATATAAAATAAACATGATTAGAGTAGAATGGAGTAGAATAGACTAGACAAAACTAGAAAGAAGAGAACAAGAATGTGATGAAAAAAAACAGTGCAGATTTTATGACAGTAGGTAACACTACATCAGATTTCTATTCTATCTCCATACATTCAGAGTAGAATTTATGGATCATGCAAGAGTGGCATGGGGACACTGAAGTGGCATGGGGGAATATTTATGTTTGTATAACTTTATGACTTTGGCTTAGATGCCTTACTTTGCCAGCAGGTCACCTATGACACTGTGGGAAGATAGACTTCTCCTAACATTAAGTGGACCAGAAGGCTGACCAAAGTGCTCTGAAGTAGCATTTGGAGTAGCTATTTATGCTATACAAATCCTTAAGGAAAAAAAAAATATGCCCCACATAATGTGATCAAAAACTTGAGAATTTCTCATCTGACTTAATCCATTTTGCTTGGTGTATGTAAATTGGAACAAGAGTGAAAATTCTTGGTATAAAAAGGACAAAGTGTAGTCTTAGATTTTGATAGTCAAGGTGGATATTAATTACTCTTTTCATCCTCTTAACTTCTGTCTTCAGGCCAAGTTCAGATCAATCTCCTCATGGTATTGTCCATAATATGAAGAATTATTTGAATTATAGAATGGTAATTATTCTTTTCTAGTTTTAGAAATGTTATGGGGGACTCTGCAGTGATTTGCCCTGATGCAGTGAAAACTCTTACCAATCAGTGTTTTGCTATGGTTATGATAACACACACTATTTTGGTTTGGAATGCAGATGCACTAACAACTAGGATAAAAAAAATATAAAAATGAGGCCTTATGTTATTTTTAAAATTATTAGTGCAGAAATAAATTATGATTTTGGACATAGAGCATTCTCACTGCTATGTTCACCTAGTACTTTATTCAATAGCAGTTCTACAGGTATGAAGAGGACAGCTCATGGAGCAGGATATTATTTTCCATGAGAAAAGCTGACAGTATGTCCTTGAGATACTAAATGTGACAGAATTCAGCAATCTGTTAAGGGAGACACGAGTTCACAGTCTGGAGCATACTGGAGTATTTTCACATACTACTATATAGAAGAAGATTAGCACCCCATGTAAAATCACTTTCAGTCATTCAGTCTAAAATAAATATAAGATTGTATCAGATTTGCAGAGGTGAGTGTTGATCTATTTTTTTTTTTTGTAAGAAAATATTATGTGATAGCTTCCACTTAGCAAGGCTGTGGAAATAGAAAAATAATGGGCTGAAATACATATTCTATTTGCTTTATGTTGCATGTTATTCTATGACTATGTAAAAAAAGAAAGAACATAGTGGAAAACATTCAAATCTCAAATGAAGAAGTCATTAGAAATGAATGGGCTGTGTACAACGAAATCATTACCACAACATCCTGTAGGATACAAAAAGCAGACTAGCAGTAATTACAGTCCTGAAGGAAAAATCAATAAGTGCTTATTCCTTTCTGATCGAGACTGTAGCACGATATTAGCAACCTGTGGAACAATGGGGTACCCATTTAATCTTACTTGAAAATATAAAATGTTTATCTGCTCATTCATATTCTCTATGCTTGCATAACCCCTCGGTCTCCTGCTATGATAGTCTTTCTGATGGAATCCTGAGGGAAGAACATTTCTGTTATGCTGACAGGAATTATGTGCTGAAGAGGAACAAGAATGAAGTGGTGAGGCGTGTAAACATTCAAAAGTAAAAAGAAAATATTAAATTTAAGATATCAAAGGTATGTGCTACACCATAGGACTTAATTCTTCTTTCGTTGTGTAAATGAGGAATAAACCCTCTGACTTCATCAAAGCAACAACTTGTGAATCTGTTATAGTATGAATCTAAAGGATAGAACTACCCCTTGTTTTGCATTATGGCTACTAATTAAAAATCAAATAAGACTTTAATCATTGTTACTCAATCATGGTCTTTCAGAACTATTCTTCAGTTCTCAAAATGTTAATGCCAAAAGGACTTCATAGTTACAGATCAGATTGTAATATTATGCTTAAAATAATTTCCTTTAGGGATGATACTTGTCCCCCCTACCTGGGTGCCTACCAGGTACTTTTCCTACCTGGAAAATTAACTACTTTTTAATGGGAAATTGAATTGCTTTCCAAAATGGAGAGGTCAAGAAGCACATTATAAAATTCAGTCTTTTTCAGGAACATTATATCGCTCTGTGACTTATTTATGGCCCTATCTTTTCATATTTGACATGGCAATATAGTATATCATTTACTTACAATTCAACTAATCTTGTTTTATAAAAGTGTCTTGCAAAAATAAATTTTATATCTCTTTAGTGTATTGACAAATTCAGCTCCAAGTCTTCAAAATGCTGATTCACTTCACCACATATGTAGAAGCTTATCTTGAATAACATACTTAAACTAAGAGCTTTTAGATAAGCCACTTAAAATGGGAATTAACTTCAAGCAACTACTTAAATGTTCTGCTCAGTCAGAACCTTTTCCTTCTCACCCTCTGCCCCCATGCCCACATCAACTATCTGAAAAGCATCAAAGTACAACCCTGTTCTACAACTGGGAAAACTTCAATCCACAGATCAAGTTGAAGAATAGGGTGGTATGAATAAGAAAGTGCATTACTAACTGCAATAAATAATAGATATGACAGTTAAGCAGTAAAATCCATTAGGATTGTATAAGTTTCAGTACAGTGAAAACACTGTAAACTAGCATAAGTAAATATGTTCATTGCTTCTTGAACCATGTTTATTTCAGATAAGTTCTGAGACAAACAACATTTTTAACACTGTTCAAACTGTAAAAAATGTGAAACCATGTTTCAAAAAGCCTATTTCAAGAATTAAAATAAAATGACAAAAAATATTCTAACACCCTCTGAAAACAAATCCTTAAAGAAAGGATGCTCCAATTTTAACACAGTCAAATGTGTGTTTTGTTTTATTAAACTGTTTAAATATTTCACAGGATATCAGAAGATTTCTAAAAGGCCTGGGGACGCAACATTAAATTGACCTAGACTACACTCATGTGATTAGCCATCAGTACAGTTTACTTCAGTAATTAAGACCATGTAGAGTATTTCTATCTGAGAGTAAAGAAATGTTTATCTGATCAATTTACCTGTGAACAAACTGCAGTGATGTTTGTTTGTCTTTTTAACCCACTGCATGAGGCCATTATAATAATCCAGCAGCTAAAGCCTTCATGCTCTGTTTGCTTGGCCATAAATGCCTCCAAAATTACAAATTCTTTGTATAAGATACTAGCAGAACTAAATAAAATAGGTGCACTGCTTAATGTTCCATTCAATTTTACATGTACCATAAACCAGACCTACACTTGGTAGGATTCTTACTTTAATTATGAGACTGTCATTCAACTTTATCTCTGGAAATCGATGCCTACCAATTTTTATGAGCATGATTTTCATATCTGCTAAGCATCTGCATCTCCCAGTTTCATTAGAAGTTGTGGATGACCACCACACCTTTAGGTTCAAACGATAAGAACAAGAATGGATTAGAAACACTTGCCTCACAGCTCAAAAATTGCCATTTGTTATTATGCCACAACAGAGTGACTTCCAGACTCAGCAATCTGTGAGGGTAACCCACCATTATGGTCATCACCTATCTGCATGCTTACACGTAGCCTGGCTTTGTACTGCCATGTATACCTCAAGCAAGTCATTAGATTAATTACAAAGCATTTGTCAAGCTGCAGATTTCCAGGCCAGAAGGGACCATTCTAACTAAATAATATGACCACTTGTGTAATACAGATGATACATTTGCCCAGAAATTTCTGCATCAGACTCAATATTTTGTTTAAGCTCAAAAGTAGCTTCTGGAAAAAAAGACTAATAAAGCTTGTAAATTGCTATTAGTAACAGCATCATGTGGCATGCCACTTCTGAATGCATCCTGACATATCTTCATGTCTACACCAGTGTTGTAAGGTCAGTCATTACAATGTTTCTGCTAACCTATTACATATTGCTTCACTTACTTGCAGCCATCATTTAATCATCTCATTTATGATGCACAACCCAATGCTGATGGCATTTGAGGATACACCCGTCTGATTACCTTCTCTGTATATGCAAGTCAGTTTCTCTTTGTGATTCAGTGCTGCTGCACTTGCAAAAAAAACAACCAAAGAAAAAAAACCCAAGCAGTCTTCACTTCCAGCTTTCCAGAAATTAGCTTTGTATTTTTCAGGTAGATACAATATCATCATTAATAAACAACTTGACATCTTTGCTTATTGAAAATATGTCCTGCCAATTCTGTGAGCTAAGTGATTCCCTGTGCAGAAGTGATATATACTAAATTTCCCATGTAATCAAACTAATAAATCAATTTACTTTAAGCGTGTGTGCCCATACTGCACACAAATAGCCTAGCACAGGTTAGTGGATTAGCTTTCCCTATAAAAAGCAGCTAAACTAAGTGTTATAAGAAGAAACATGTTTATATTGTAGTTTTGTTGACAAAGCAGTTGCTTGTTGCCACTTTCTGCCCCACAAGGAGAAAGATAGGCTTCTTTTTCAAAGCCAAAATCATATGACTGATGAAAAATTGTTCAAAATTCTGTGATATTACAACTAAGAATAAAGTAATATACATTCAGAGAATACACTGGAAGTTCAGTTATGCTCAGAAATAATAATAAAAAAATGTTTATTATGTGGATAGGTATGCAATTAGATATAGCAATATGACTCCCTGAATCCAATATGTGCAGCTTGCAGGTCTCTCTTCTAATCATGAAAATTGTTCAAATAGCAGCTACTGTTCCACACTGCACCAAGATCATCAGTCAAATTTACAAATTTGTTTTCCATACCTTTCTATTTCCTATATGAGTGTATGAATTTTTGGATTTGGGAGCACTTTCCAGCTGTTGAGTTCAGAGACTTGCATGGATACTTGTCATCCTCATGCTGGGGCCAAAACTCTGGGACACAGTGTTCCCCTTTATCTCAGAAAACTTCTAATTTCCATAAAGAAGAGGCACAAATGTTTGATTTGTGGGGAGGGAAAACAAACCCACAACAAACAAACAAACAAACAAACAAACAAACAAACAAACAAAAAACCCCAAAAAACCAAAAAACAAACCCACAAACAACAACAACAAAAAAATAACCCCCAATTTTTTCCAAAGACCACAAAGCCTTGGTGAAAATCATTCTCAATCATGCAAGACCTGTTGGTTCAGGTTGTTTGTAGGATGGGTCAGGTCAAAGGGACCTCAGGAGATGTTCAGCCTCCTGCTTAGAGCAGAATGAGCTGCAAGGCCAGACAGATTACTCAGGGCTGAGTCAATTTGGCCTTGGAAATCAGTAACCATGGAAGCTGTATATCCTTAGACATGTCCTCATCAGGGAACAGGTTTTTTTCTTATATCTGGCCATATGTTTGTTATTTCAGACAGTACCTGTTGTCTCTTGTCCTGCCCCTTTGCCCTGCACCTCCTTGATGCCCTCCCTGTAGATGCTGAGGGCTGCTGCCTTCTCCTGAAGTCATCTCTGCTCTAGGAGAAAGAAGCTCAGCTTCCCCTCCTGACAAGACAGATGTTGCCCTGCCAATGATACATGCCAAACTCAGTCCAGTATATTTGTGTCTTCCTTATTGGAAGGCCCAAACTGGGCAGGAACTCAGTGCTTAAGACATCCCAGCAAGTGTTGTGCACATGGAGATAATCACTTCCCTAATTGACAGGCTGTGTCACAAAAGTCTTGGGATGCTGCTGGCTGCCTTCATTGCCAGAGCAGACTGTCTTGTCTCATGCTCACCTTAATGTCTGCCAGGATCTCCAGGGGCTGTTCTACAAAACTGTCCCCCATCATTTTCTGTACTGTTTCAAGGGCCTCTCCCTAGCAAAAAAGGTACAAGGATTTGCATTTGTCCTTGAATTCATTAGGCTGCTGTGAGCCCATTCCTCCAGAAGGCCCCTCTGGATGGCAGCCATGACCTCAAGTATATTGGCAGTTCCCCTCAATCTGCTGCCAGCTACAAACCTGACAGGAGTATACTCCATCCAATTCACTTCTCTGGTCAGGTGTTTGGTAGATGTTGTAGGAAGGAATGAGACAGAGGGAGAACACATCTAGCTTTCCTATTCAGTTTCCTGTTCAGTTGCCACAAGCATCCATACAGACTGATGATAGAAATAATAGTCTTCCAGTATCTAAAGAGTCATCAAGAAAGCTAAAAAAGGACTTTTTACAAGGTCATGTGATGATAGGACATGGAGTAATAGCTTCAAACTGGAAGAGGAGATGTTTAGATTAGATAACAAGATTAAATTCTTCACTGTGAGGGTGGTGAGGTGTTGGAACCAGTTGCCCAGAGAAGCTGTGTGCTCTGCATCTCTGCTGGTATTCAAGGCCAGGCTTGATGGGGTTTAAGCAGCCTGGTCTAGTGAAAGTTGTCCCTGCCCAGGACTGGAGGGTTGGACCAAGGTGATCTTTAAGTTCCTTTCCAACTTGAATCATTCTGACTCTGTGGTCCACAGCTTGCAGGTCAATGCTGCCCTATGTAAATGAAGGCTTACCATCTCTCCTTTTTCTTTGCCTTTCAGACTCAGCATGGACAGGAAGCAGTTTGATGCTACTTTAAGAAAAGAAAAGTGTTCAATATAGAATCACAGGCTATAGCTTCTTTGCATCTAGCAGATAGATAATCAAGATTATGTGTGGCTTCTTGCATCATTACCTTTGCATGTATATTCAACAATAAATATTTGAGCCATATACTTTTGCTGTTTTCCCTAAGCCAAGAATTACATCTGTCTTAGACTTTGTTCTGAGTTAAATGAGCAGTCATGTGCTGACTTGCCAAAGATAAGACAACCAATTTCAAAAGTGGTACCAATTTTTTCCTTGGTTTGGGTATTCTGCTAGTGGCTTTGAGGAATGATTGCTAGTTCTGTGGGTGTGACCAGATACAGAAATTAAAATTTTGCTGTTTGTTTTAATTCCAAAGTAATTTCTGTTTCACAATTCTTGAGTGCTCATGGTAATCTTTATAACTCCCATTAAGATGAGCTATGGCAAATTAATATTCTAGAGAAATCTGACCATAGACACCTACAAGTTGATCAGTTAGTAGCATCACTCATGTACATGAAGTTAATTCTTGACTGAATCCACAGGGTTGAAAATATTTCTACTCTCCTTAAAAAGTCTCTCTCTCTATGCACAGATAACGGCACATCTTTTGCAAATTTATTGTAAATGAGTTGTCTTACTGAAGCATGAATGCATTGATAAGGTTTCCTACATTGATGAGAACTGAGTAAAAAGACCATTCCATAACACCACAATGGAAGAAGCAAAGCTCTCTTGTTAGAATGAAAGTCTATAAAAAGAGAGATAATCTAAATTGCTTTCCTATATCAAGAAAGGAGAAGACTTTTAGAAGCTAGGAAGTGTGTAGTGCAAGAAAGACCAAGCTCAGATCACTTTATAGATCTAGAGCTCAGCTGGTGCCTACAAGAGCAGATATTGGAGCTGGGGCTGCTGAGGTGGTACCAGCATTAAAATCTTCATGTGATCAGTAGGAAGACTGTCTGGCACATATATTTTGCTTCATCCTTTCAAAAATCCCTAACACTTTATGTATCAATGTCTTTCTTAAAATGAGAGATAAATGCCACCTAAATACTGCATTGAGTTGTCACAAATTATACAATTTCATGTCTTTCCCAAAGCCACACGTAAAATAAAAATTACCTTAATCACCTATTTCTTACAGCTGAACATTACTCCAAACAATATATACTGCAGGAGCACATGGAGGCTAAGTCAAGTAGGTTTTGCATTCTGTAGGCCCTTAAAGGAGAGGACAAGAGTTCCTGCTCCAAGGGGTTTACTGCCTGAGAGACAAGACATAACTGGCATATGCAGCCAGCAGGCAGAAGAAAGCAAACCTGAGTTTTTAGTATAGAGGAGCCATTTGAACAGTTATATTTTTTTTCTCATATTTAAGATACTTAGGATAATCATCATATGATTTGTAAGTGGCTTAAATTTAAAAAAATACTCCGGAGACAACTCTAATCCCTAAACCCAGCAACAACAGGTAACAGTTATGTTTGTTTGTTTTTCATAATTGATCCTTAGTAAGAATAGTATTTTTCTTCATATCAAGATAAATCAAAAGGGAAATATATTTTCAGTATTTTAACACACAAGTCTTCTTATCTAAAAGTACTGTCAATTTTAACAGTAACATTGCTAATATTCATGTGCTGGCATGGCTCACTTTGCACTTAGGCAAGTGCAGTTACATTCTATTTGCAGCATTTTTCAAAACCTGCAAGTCAATTAAGCAATGAGGAATGGATTAATCCAATTTATAATACTGATAGAATGTCCACTGATAACAATGACTTCAGTAACAAACAAACTATAATTTAAGATCCATATAGATTAAAAATAATGGCAGATATTCTGAGGGTTGGAATACATACATTTCATATTCTGGAATATTATTGTGGGGATTCTTGTCTCCCTCCAATACACTCCCCTGACATCTTCTCAATGAAGTGAATAACCTGAATGCTGATCTGAATTCATTCCTGAATTCTCACTATTGATTTAAAGGAAATCTAAATAGAAAAGTTTTTTCTTTCTTTTAAATCAATGATTGGTAATCCCTTTAGGAATGTATCACAGACAGAAATCAGTCCTACAAACTCTGTACTTCCAGTGATGTCCTGGCTTGACAAGAATGCAGAGAGATAGAATGATGGAAAGTAGAAGCAATATGTGCAATCATACACTTTTTTTTTTTTGTATTATTAAACTTTAATAAAGTTCTTAAATAGAACATGAATTGGATCTCTTTAAGTCAATTCCCCCATCCTTACACTAAATAAAATACAAGGGGGTTGTGTCAATATATGTTGATATTAGTATAAAAGGCTTGGATTTTAGGATGTTCCCAAGCTCACTTTGTAAGAAGAGGCATTAAATTGAAACCTGCCCATCTAAACCACCACTTGTGTGCTGTAGTTGTTTTATCTGTAGTGTAAAAGGTCATTACTAAAATTAGGATGAAAACCCAGTAGCCTGCTGTTTTATCTTTACTCAATGAAGCAGGTTTTACAGGACAGGAATTTCAGAGAGACAGAGGACCTTAACAGCTACAGCTATATCTATTCCTATGTAAAACATGATTACAGTACAGCAACATTAAGAATATTAGCTTAGAAAGTGTTTTGAATAAATTGATTATAAAAAGGAGTGGGAAAGCAAATCCTATTTAACTAGATCATAATTTCTCAATTTTCCCTAAAAACGGTTATCATGTTAGCAACTCTATTCAGGGAAAAACCTATCATACATTAAATCTTAGTATGATCTAGGTCTCTTCTTCAGCAGTGGAGTGACCTATTTGTTATTTGAGCTCGTATAAGAACTGAGTTATATTGGCTCAAGTATACCAGCAAGAAGGTACAGTCTTCTCCAGTGAGGAACACTCAGGACAGCTTTATCTCTTTCACTGTTACCTGTAATTAAATAAATGATCACTGTAGAAAGATGATGGGATGTTCTGGATTGAGCTCATCCTGTTTATTTTTACATCTATGATAAAGGTGATTAGACATGAGCAAGTGATTCTGTCTTAATTTCTATCAAGTGAAAATAAATTAAAATTTTTGGATATTCTTAGATGTCTGCTTATAAAATTTGATCTTTTTCACTATATCACTTATTCAATATAAAGGAAACTGGGAGTTCCCAGAAGCACACTTAGGAATAATAATTACTATTACAGCAATAGGAATATCCTCACACTGTGTCTGAGAACACTCACACTGTAACTGTGAACCTCATAGTTTCATGATGCAGAAGAAGCCTTTCAGTTTTTCTAACATAACTGTTTGGTTTATGTTTCCTGTATACTTTTTCTCTTCAGACATCATCTGCCTTACTAAAATACATATCTGATCAAAACAGAGAAGCTAAAATGAGACACTCTAACAAGAAAATAAAATTCTCTATTGTCATGTGAAAGTTAAATTCCTCTGTAGGATTAACAAATTCTTAACTGTAGGAATTATAAACTAATATAAAGTTCAACACTAACTTAATTCAAGCTGGATTGTGCTATATTAGATATGGCCTTCATCTATCACAACTCTTAAGTATATATTTGATGTTAAGTAAGCAAATAATATCCTTGACTTCAGGGACACAATTTACACCCAAGTTCATACACATTGGTAGATCTGAGATGAAGTATTCAGAGAACAGAATCTAGAGGATAAAACCAGGCAAAACTTTTTTACTTTTCCATAAACTTAACCTCTGCTCTATTAGGTGCTTAGGTAATGGAATGATCAATAGCTATTTAAAGTTTTACCCAGGTTAATCATTGCACAGAAACAAGCCAAAGATTAAGTGAAATGCCTGCCTGCACTTTTCACACAGGTTGAGATAAAAACCTTCAACTGTGACATTTAAATTAGTGAGCCAAAGTTGAGAATAAACAGTCCTGTAGTGGAAAGCTTTTCCTAACACTTTCCACCCCTCCTCAAATACAGCAACATTAAAGCTTATCTTACAGGCTTATCATATAGGCATTTAATTTTTTTCCAGTCAGGAGATTTTCATACCACTAGTGACAATTCCTCCTTATATAAATGGTCACATTAAAATTTCTTCTAAAATTCTGTTAAAAGAATAGCTTTCCATTTTAAATATAGTCAGATATTTTTCAATTTTCCTTCCTTCTCGTGTTCATCCTGACTACTTACATTTCATATATTCTGAATTTCTGTGTTCTGTCCCACTTAGACCTTTTTATTATTCAGTAAAGTGATTTCCTAGCTATTGCTGTCTAACCTTAATTTTTTCTGTCAAATTTTTTGAAAAAAGAAAATAACATGCTAAATAAAGTCTATGGCATCATATCAGGAATGTCTAAATAACATAACAGTTCTCTGTAGAATTTACAGCAAGTCAGACATAGAAATCTGACAAAAATTTTCTTATAAATGTAAAAGTAATTACATTAATTAATGGCAGGACATGAATCTCTTCTGATGAGTATGTTTTATTTGAAGACTTAGTACCAGACTTCTGCAGGATATTTTAGCTGGGATTGCATTGGATTTATTTCAAGTTTTTCTGTTACAAAAGGGAGAATGTTGAATAAAACGAGAACATAAAAAAAAAATCTACAGCTCAGACTCAGAACCCTCGAGGACATTTGGGCTACCTTGCATTCTTCAGGTAAAGGGGTCTAAATCCTGAAAAGGATGAGCAAGTAACTGATGGAATCAAGTACTTAACAATTTTTAGGGTTTGACCACCATTAACATGTAAATTGCAAATAGTCTTTTGGCTGCAAATCTGTTCGTTCATTGGCATGACCCTGAAATGAACAAATCTTTGAATGGTTGTATTCTCTACTTTTGGGTATCCTACAGGGCAGAAACCACAGGCAAAAAGGTGGACAGACCAGCTTTAAAAGAGTTGGGATGAGCTCTAGCAGATTCAGGAAGAGAAGTGACAAATAAAAATTGACACTCTAGGGACACTACAATTATTTTATTCATGGAACATCTGGGACTGTCTAGTACAGCTGCAAGAACAAGAAATGCTAATTGGGTGATCAGTCATGGCTCCCAGTGAGTCACGCTAACAGAGATGTCGTGGAATAGCAGCAAAGGCTTCTGCAGGTCAGTTGAGAAGTTTGAGATAGACTTGTTTTCTTCCTTCTCAAGTATTCACCTTCACCTAAACCTGGTGGTGATTTTAATGTCTTTACATTAATAGATGAGAACATAGTAAATAATTTTAAAACAATGAAGCAATTAACCTCTGCGAAGAATACTCATGGAATTTGTTTCCTTCTGTGGCTCTTACCAGAGTTTAGGAGAACAGGTGTCACTATTTTTACTTTCAAATGTAGATAAATCTAGAAAATCTATAGGCATTGGGTAGGCAGTCAGTACTGCCAAAAAAATTGTCCTTTATGTCAGTAGAAGTATTTGTAGTATTTCCATTAGAAATAAACCTCTAGTGAATATTTGATATGTTCCCTATATGGCTGGTGGAATGAAGACACTTTTCCTTTGTTCTAAAATAATTTTTTAACTCTGTGGAATTTGATTTTTTCTAATTTTAACAGGAAAACTCAACTACCTTTCCTGTTTAAAATAAGCATGTTAAAGTCACTCTTCTCTGATCTTTTTAATAATTTCTATACCATGCAAGAACACTACCCTTTTAAAAAGCAGAGTTATTGAAGTTTGTATGCACCTGGCAGATGAGAGATTCAGATTCAAGTATAAAGTCTGTTTGATCTGAACTGATACTGAACCAGAAGTTTCTGCCTGAAATCTATTATAACTGTGTCAAAAACCTTCTGACATGAACTTTCTTTAAACTCTTCCTATGGACACAGAAATTGCAGTGAACAGAAGATTTTTCTGAAGACTTCAACTATCTGTGGAGAATGGAGAAACTTGAATAGAAGAAATTTGGCAAATCAGAATATCCTGTGATTTTTTAAATGGCCGCTCACTTTGCAGAGTGAAATTTTCATTACTCTCAAGCAAAGGGTCGAGCAAAGATGGGATTTGAGCTTTGCTCTCCAATATATGACTTCCACAATACTTTGTATTCCAATATTTTCCTTTAAAAATATTGATAAAATCATGGAATCTTGAAATTGAATCTTTATCTGATGTTGCAATGGCAGACAGTAGCATAAGATGGTTAAACTGACTCATTTTTGTTTCATTTTCTCAATTTGTTAAACTGAGATATTAATATCAGCTTCCTTTGTAAAGTGTGTTGGAGTCACTGAATTAATACTCCATTTTTTGATCTTTCTGTTAATGTACTGAATTGAAGGTCTACCAACTTTAAGTGTCCTGCACTCGTTTCTGTCATATTAACTGTGTGCCACATTTCTGTCCAATGGTTAAATATACCCCCTCTGCCCCCAAAATACCAAGTCTTTGAAGATGAGTATAACAAAAGAAAAAACAGGTGAATAAACACTTTCTTCTCACCAGCCTTATAGTTTAAGCTTTTGCTTAACTTTGCATTCTATTTATTTATTTAGTGTTGTCCAGGAGGGACCCCCAGGCACAAAAGCAAGAGTAAAACCCATTCAAGAAGCACTGATTACTCATGTTTTGTTCCACTGCTTCATTTCCCATTGTGTCACATACTCGCCCACATGGCTGTAAGCATTCTTCCTGGGGTTTCTTCTCCTTGGAGTCCTTGATGACTGACACATAAGGAATGCTCTGAACCCCACAAGCTTAGGATGCCTGCATCACACTCAAAGGGCTAAAGACACTGCTTTGATATCAGTGCTTGAGTCCAGCAGCATGTATTTCTACTGACAGCTTAAAGTCCTATATCCTATATCCTATATCCTATCCTAAAAATATGATAAAAATATGTGATCTACACATGGAATTCACTGTCCTTAATACATACATTATATAGAACATGCATGAAATATTGCAATTCTTCCTTGTCCAAACCATACTTGGCCAAGGTGAGTGAAGTAGCAGAGTTCTATCAGACTAAAGTGGTTTGTGTGTGATTTTTTTGTCATGGAACCTAACTGTGTTTGGTAATACTAAAACTGACCATTTCATTTGTAATTACTTGTTGGTGCAAGAGAAGAGATGTAATATGATTTTACTACAGTAGTATAGATATAATCTCAGCCTTATTAATTTCAGTTGGAATCCACATAATTATAGGTGCTATCATTAAAGAGCAGTTTTTGCATGACCAGAGCCAAAATTGCTTAAATATCTGCAAAAATGATCCTTAGCAAATTGTCCAATTAATGTTTGTTACTACTCTTCAAATACATTACCTAATGAACAATATTTGATTAGGTGCATTTGTATATAAAGCAAGTTATTTTAAATAATTTATTCAATGCAGGGAAGATGATTTTCACTAAATAATGTATCTCCTGCAAAAATGTCCATCCAACTTGTAGAATAACCATTTCTCATGATTCAGTACTTTATCCATGTGCCAAAACTGCTAAGAACTGGAAGAAGTCCCATCACAGGAATTCAGCTGGCCATGGGTTCAACTGAGTTCTCTTATCAGACTTTGTTTGTTTTCTGCAGCAATTTGTCTATCTCACAGCTGTAATAAGGCAATGGTTTATATTCAGCAGGTACAGAGTTTAAGAACAAGTTATCAGCAAATTAGTTGAACTTAGCGAGAGGGTCAAAAGCTAACTATTACTTTTCCAACAGTTTATATTTGCTCTTCTCCTGGCATAGTTCTACCAAGTGTGCTACAGCCTTGTGCTGCTTTTGAGTGGAGCAGAGCAAACGTTGTTCACAGTAGTTAGTATGGGACTGTGCTTTGGATTGGGGCTGGAAACACGGTTGGTAACACAGGGGTGTTTTCATTGTTGATGAGCAGCACTTGCAGAGTGCCAAGGCCTCTTCTGTTTCTCACACCATCCACCATCAAGTGGACTGGAGGTGCACAAGGAATTGAGAGGGGGCAGCTGACCCAAATTGACCCAAGGGATGTTCCAGACTGTATGGCACCATGCTCAGTATATAGAGCTGGGGGGAAAAGAATGTGATGGGGCTGAACATCTGCCTGCCCATGGCAAATTAATTAATGTCTTGTTTTGCTTTTCTTGCACACATGGCTTTTGCTTTACCTATCAAAATTTCTTTATCTCAACCCATGAGTTTTCTTATTTTCACCCCTCTGACTCTCTTTCCCATCCCACCAGCAAGGAAGTAAGTGAATCACTCTGTGTGGTCCTGAGCTGATGGCCAGGATCAAACCATGACAAGCTTCAATGGCCACAACTGTGATATCACAAAGTGATATTTGTCATCAATGTTTTATAATGCTTTGTGTATCTGGAAAAAAAAATAAAAAAAATAATTGTACAGTAAACATCAGCTCTGTATTAGTGAAACTCAAAAAATAGAATCAGTTATAATCCTATTACTAAACCAAATTAGGTTTTTATTTCTATATAAGTTAATATCTCATTTTTGTTAGTGTTATTTATCCCACATTAGAATAGCATAAAGATGCTTATCAGAATCAGGAACACACTTTATGAAGTAAAATAGAGCATTCTTATGGAGCATTTTTTTTGATTTAGCTTGAGACTACTTCAGCTTTTCACAGAAATTGGTGTTCTGCATGGTATTTTAAAATTTCTTCAGTGGCCAGATAGTAATATTTGTCTGAAATCTAGATATTATTGGAAAGAAGAGCAAAATGTCTCTTACAGGACTTCTCAGTGAACTGGAATCTTGGGTTACTTCTACAGTTATTTACTCTTCATGTGAGCACATCAAAAATTCTTTATAGCAGGCTTTGTGTTTGTCTACTGTAAATCAATGTCTTTTTATCAGTCTTTCTCAAATATGGACATGTACTGTTCTCTTTCTGGGGATGGAGTAGTCCATTGATGTCTGGATCAGCTTCAAGTTTTCTAGACAACAGACCTAAACTGAAGTTTCTAGCAAAGTGTTTGGAACATCCCTGACTAATATGTACTATGGGCACAGCAGAAATTTCATGCATTTCCAAGAGAAGTCTGTACATTTGGTATGTGTCCCCATCATCCTGTTCTTAGCTTTACATATTCTGGTCATCTTATGTTTTGTGTTACCAAGCTTATCAAAATCTGTTTATAGATCTTATAATCTTTTTGCTTGTCAAAATCTATTTATAGGCCATTCATAGTGTTTGTCTTCATGCAGCAATGTGATTTCTGTGTCCCAATATCACAGGGCACAGAGATTGTTCTCAGGGTGACAGCTGCAGTTTCCTTCATGACAAGTCACTGCTCGTGTGCTACCGAGACCTAAAGCAGATACCCTTCCTCACCTCCTTAGCTCTGGAAAAACATATTCACAGGGCTTTGTTTCTTAAATTAAGTCTTCATAAAACTGCTGAAGCACCTGTGACCAAGCTAGGAAATGCTTGCTTCAGAAAACTGTTATTTTAGTCTACACTGATTAACAGATTTGAAAGATTAGTGTGCTGATGGGAGTTTTGTTAACTCCTATGAACAGAAGTGAAGCTTTTACCACCCCTAACTTCCTGTTCCCATAGCAGAATCAATAAAACATGTCCACACTACAGCAGGGCCAGAGTGCAGCCAGGATCTAGGGCTGAAGCTGTTCCTGAAGGGAAGTTTGAGCTTACATGCTGGGTTATGTACTGTGGTGGCTGAAGTGCTGGCATTAATTTCTGTCTTCTGAGGATGTTACTGATGCCCCTGAGAAGCCCCTGAGAGACCACTAGAAAAGGCTTAGGATATAAACACCACAACTCTGTTCCTAAATGTAGCAATGTTTTTATGTCAGGGTCTTTAGATGTACAGCTGAACCTTTAGAAATAAAACAGATTTTTTTATTTTTGCCTATATCTGGTCCTTTTTTCAGAATGAATGCATACAATCTAAGAAATAAGATGATATAGTCTTCATTTACATCACTCCAAAAACTGTTATTCCACTATGATTACAATAGGAAACTTAATTTAACTATTTATTATGTTCTACCAAGAACAGGATAATTTCAGGAGCCAGTTCTTTAGTTTACTGCATACTTTTGTGAACACAATTATTACTTTTTGATGTAACTCAAAATTATTACCTTGGGTAAGCATGTAGTGGTTTTTTAGCAGTTATTTTTCACTTGTTATCCTAAAACCAATGTTTCTTCTCCATGTATGCATTTATTTTACTGTTTGTGATGCTTTCAACATTACCGTTGAGATTATTAAAAACAACAACAACCCAACCAACCAACAAAAAAAACCAAAACCAAAACCCCAAAACAAACAAACAAACAAAAACCTAAAACCTTTTCCTGGAGTTGTATGTAATAATTAATTTTTATTCTGGAAGATGCACACTTTCTCAACACATTCACCATCTTGCAAATCATGAAATTATCTCTATCTAACAAAAAGCTATTTTTACTAAGTTGTTATACTTTGTTCATGACATCAGACTTAGAAAAGACAATATTGCAGCTCTTAGGATTGAATTTGCTGCAGAGTGTTCCCCTTCCCACTGGAATTGATGTCACGACAGGCAATATCCCATCAAATTTTTGGCCATGTTGCAAAATCAATGTCTTGCATATCCTAGGGTGATGTTACGATGTATCCCCAGTCGTCTGTTGGGTTTATGCTGGATATTACATTCTGTACCTTTAATTTGGATCTGAGAGTAAAACAGGGGGAGAAGCACACAGTTTGTTTTCAGAAACCTCTCTCAACCATAATGTTTTGATCATTTTACAAGGTTCATCACTCCTTCCTTCCTTCCTTCCTTCCTTCCTTCCTTCCTTCCTTCCTTCCTTCCTTCCTTCCTTCCTTCCCCACTTTGCTTCATTTTCTTCATTTATTTAACTTCAGTCATATTAGAATGTGCAGAGAATTTCAGCTACAATTTTTTTTTTTTTTTTTTTTTTTTTTTTTTTTTTTTTTATGTTTCTGTGGATGGTTTTGTTCAAGGAATAGTATGTTACAGCTCTAATCCTGAATCTACATCCTGGAAGGAAAGTCCTGCTCATGACTGTGTCTCATTATACTCAGCTGAGGCCATTGGTGTCTCAGTTACGGTAAAGCTTGCAATAAAACCAGATTACCCCTGAATTGGATGATATTCTGGTAGGAAAATGTTTAAAAGAGAGGTAGAGGCATAAATTTAGAACATTTTCATCACAGTGTAATAAGAAAAAAAAAGTATTTCCACACTCCAATTGGTTTAGTTTCATTTCTGTAATCCAATCATAATTTCATTTTCTGGCTCAAAATTCAATGGGCCAGACTTCTTTGTGATGCAAGCTGATGTACCAACTGTAAAGATATTATATTTTGTTCAATTAGAGCATAAGAAATAGATGAAGAAAAACAAGCAATTAGGCAAAAGAATAAACCAATATTTCAGGGGCACTTGCTCATCCACTCATATTTAATCTCTGCCAGTGTAGATTACAAGGCATACAACAACAAAGAAAGTTAACATATTGCATTTATAACAATATACTGAATGTATTTCACAATCTGTTGAGTATACTTAAAAATACTTGGAAGCCACCCAAGCTCTTAAAAATGGATATATCTCTCATTAGCATTTTGAACATGTCAGCCATTTTTATATTGGGTAATAGAAAGTAATCTGCCAGGGGAAATAGTGTACTGCTGTGTGTCAGAACAAATATGATTAACATTGTGCCAGATGCATGTCCTCATGAACTCCCAGGAGGGACTGTAGAAGTAGACCTTGTAGTCAATTATTGAAATTGGAAGTGCTCTGTACCTCCGATTTGTGTGCACCAACAGTAACTTTTACAAAGGGCCACCAGAAATGCTGCTTGTGCATGCTTCCATGCAGAGCATTAATAAGCAGATACATGCACATCATTATCCATGTTTTCTTCTTCTTTGCTGTTTGTCATTTTGTTCAAGAGAAATTAACGTGCTCTACTGCTTCTACATAATGAGCATACATTTAGCTAAAAGTCATAGAAAGCAGAAAAAATATTGCTGATGTAGATGTTTATTCCTTTTGGTTTATTAATGGCCTAGGAGAGAAATAATTAATTCCAATAACTTGGAAAGTGGTGTAGAAAAAAAGTGTAGTAGTATGTAGGTATAAAAGAATGTATTTTTTACTGGTGTGTTTTAATTTTACCCCTCCATCTTAGGTTAGTGCACACAGATTCTTTTTAACTATTTCAAGTGCAGACTGATGAGGATTAACACATTTATTGTGTTTTTGCACTTATCCTTCTCCGTAAATATCAGCTTCGTAAATTTTGTGTGATGAGTGATGACACAATATGAATTGGTGAAATTTGAAGTTGGTTCATAATTTGTGTGGAAGAAAGTGCTTTTGTAAAGTCAACTGAATTTTTCAGAAAGTCCTTGCTTCAGACTCCTTTCCCTGAGGACCTTTTACTTTGAGATACATATGAAAACTGTTCACTGATTCATAGGCATGAGAACAATATGGGCTGTATCACAGGCTAATGGTTCACTCAGGATACTTATAAACATTACAATTTGAGCAGACAGGAGTCTGTCTGCTCATGACAGTCCCAAGATAGCAGGATACAAGCTGTGTGATGGCATTACAACAGTGCTGAGTATGAATGAGTAAGTGCTGCTGGAAAGAAAGACTAGTGGTTCAAAAGCTTTGACTTGAAAACTGAGGTTCTCTGGGTTTAGCCACTTCAGAATAGCCCGAGCAATGAGGTCATTATTTTTTAATATATTGTACTTCTCTAAAACCATATGAGATAAGGATATTTCTTATGTCTCCCTTGCTTACACTGTATAAAATCTTCCTGGGAAATTCATACTGAACAATATTAGAGGAGGAGCACTGGGAAATTCATACTGAACAATATTAGAGGAGGAGCACACATTTTGATGACTAGTGTGCTGTCCATCTGTCACCTCAGCCCCTGAGATGTGATGGGACATGGGTGTAGCAGCTCCTATGGGTTCCAAACCAATTGCTTGTTTGTCTGCTGTGTGGACACGGCTCTTGTGAGACATTTAAAGTTAACTGCTGCCCAAACTAACACCTGCACTAAAGAGTTGTCTCTCGAGTTGACACATCCCAGATATGCACAGATTTGAATCAGCATGCTGCATGCAGGAGCACTTATGAAAATAACCTGTGTTTGTCTGTGGTTTGGTTGGGGTTTTCTTCCATCTTGCAAAAAACTGTGCTTTATAAAGAATATTTTTGGCCATAGATGGAAGGAGCGCTCAACGCACAAGTACTGGAAGAACTAATTACAATAATTTACATGGCAGAGCTCTATACTATGAACTTATTTGATAAAGATGAGCTATAGTTATGATTATAGGAGCAAACCCAATTCCTGCCATTCCCTTTTGCTGCCCACCTCCTCCCCCTCCTGTGCCCATCAATTATCTCTCTTTTATCCGAACCGAGTGCCAAGTCTCAATCGCACCCAGACACTGTGAAGGCAAAGACATTGTGCCATCTGGGTTTGCTGTTTTGCTGAGAAAGGAGCATTGATCTGTGTCAGTGCCGTACAGATTTTCATTCTAATTACCCAGCCAACCTCCTGTACACACTGAACAAGACAGGTGACAGCAGAGATATCTGCATAACTTCACATAGGATGGAAAACGTCACTTAGGGCTCTTATTGAGAAGCTGGCTGAGACTAACCAGTCTGATCATGTAGGATAAAAGAATAGGACTTCTGAACTACCTCATTCAGAACAGAGTAAATAGAAAGCATTCAACAAACACTGAGTAGAGATCTTATGCTGGGAGAAGACTGCCAAAAATATGCATAGAAATAATGATGTACCTTTGTAGCAGATTAAAAGTGCAGGTAAACTGGATTCTGACTGAAAAAAAAAAAAGTCAAAGAAAAACAACCCAAACTTAGAGTGTCATTTTTCCCTATTTCTTGAAATGTATTTCCATGAGTGTTTAAATGTGTTTGAGAGCAATGTAAAGAGAAATGTTCTACGTGCCTTAGAAATAATTTAACAGAGGGAATTCCTTTTTTTAACTTTGCCATCTTCCTTTATCCATTTGTTTCATCTATCACATGAAAGACCATCTGTTAGAAAAAGATTATTTGATTTTCAGGCTGGTCCCTCTCTGGGGGCATTTAGGTCCTAGTCTCTAAGAATGCTGTGGTTCTCATTGGCTCTCTCCACTTGCCCTCTGGTGAAAAAGCAGAGCAAAAGGCTTGAAGTCTGGGTAAAGAGCTTTCAGACATCCACAAAAAGAGTTTTGAAAATGTTCTCAGATGTAGCAGATTTGACCAGAGTCCCTTATGACAGAACAGAAGGAAGCCCATAGGTATCTGTTAATAGTACCTACTAATAGTACAAAACACACCTCTCAAGAACTTAGCAGACCTATAAGCTTCTGGAGTTTTTAAAAAGGTAACAATGGACAACATCTATAACCTCTTATGTAAGGTGACTGAAACCTTTGGACATTACAAGAAAGAATATATATTTCAGGCATACAGGTGGGAATTTATTTTTAAACTCCCTATCATCTTAATTTCCTTTTTATTCCTTCTTTTTGCTATGGCTGTTTGCCTTTTTCAGCAATAACAAGGTTTAATCTTTTTATCAGATGTTCTTAGTATCAAAAAAATAGAGTTTGAACAATGTCATTGGTATGGACTTGCACAATGTCAATTACATCCAGTCTTAAAATAATAAACATTCACTTAAGAGAAGAGAAGCAAAATTTAGAAGGAGCTTGAGAATCTGGGGGTACAACTGGGAAAAAAATCTGTCCAAATTCTGTCTTCAAAAGAACAAAAAGATTCTTTAAAAGATTTGTATACTTTTCAGAGGGTTTTGCAAACATATTTACTTATTTATTATGATTTAAATCTTTCAAAAGTGAAGCCTTAGGAATCACTTTGAATCATAGTATTTTTAACTTCTGGAATATTCATTTTTAAGTTACATCTACTCATATTTAAGTTAAAAGAGACATTTCATTGTGCCTTTATTTTAATATCAAAACCCAGGAGCCGTTTGAAGCACTTGTTTATCCTATTTCAGTTCCTATTGTATTGGAGACATTCTCGCAATCACTTAGACTGTGGCCCTCTGTTCTTTAGTTCTCCAGCCACAGGAGCATTCCCACCCTTTATTAAGGAGTATTTTGAGGAGAACTAAATTAAATATTGTGAAGTTTGATATTGCATGCAAATAGGTACAAATGTGTGAAAAAAAATTCAAACACTTTTCACTGGAAATAATTGACTATGCTATCAGTGTGCAAATGAGGATTTACATAAACAAAACAGCACATGCATACACGCATACACATGTATATGTGCTCATATGTATATACACACATATATTTTGAGGGGGAAAGAAGATATTTAAATTAGACAGACAAAATCTAGCATTTAAATGTGTCTTAATCTTCCAAATGTCATTGGTTTATTTCCATCTCATTTTGACTTAATTTTTCCAAAACAGTGTATTTAATCCCTGAGCAAAACTGATAAAAGAGGTTTTAGACAGCGAGTAAGGAACCTTGCAAGGTTATCAGCTTGTGAGAGCTCTGCCACCTGTATCTTCCCAGAGTTCTTCAGATCTTTCCTACTGTTTGATTTTCCACTCTCTGCTGAGCTGTTTTACATCCAGCTGTTAGAGTTTGACCAGGTCCCACAACCCAGGCCAAGGTTTGAACAGGAGCATGATAATGGAAACAGCATGCAGGCAAGACAGTATTTTGAAAAGTTTTACAAGAGATTTACAACTGTGGTTTTGCTGAAACATAAGCTGTGCTGGGGTGAGGCACTATGGGGGTAATTTTTGGTAAGCTATGAAGAGGCTAGATCTGTGCCAGCCTTTTGTACACAAGACCTTCGAAGCAGATTATTAAAAGAGATTTCAGAAGCATTTAGAATTATTTTAAAATATTTTAGAAGAGAAAAATTAAATTGAAATATTTTCTACCTCCATTATCCCCCAAAATTTCCTATATGGAGAAAAAGATATGTCTGAATTTGCTGATGATGCAGATTTTTGCTACTGTTGAATTTCTGTGTGGTTTGATTCACTAAAAGAGAGTCCAAGACCAATCTGTTCTGTAAAGGGTAATCCCTTCTATAGCCATGCAAATGGACAACTGTTTTTGTTTAATATTTTTACAGCCCAGCTTTCAGTAATTATGGGCCTGTTTGAAACTGTAATCTGAATGTAAACAGTGAGTTGTTTCTGTGTTTTGTTTATTGTTTTTTTTTTCTTCAGTGGTGATAAAAGCTGGAAAACCAAACAAAGGTAGAAACAATTGCAAAATAGGTAAAACACCCTCTAGGAAAAGAACACACTAAATTAGTTTCAGTATTATAGGTGGAAGCTGTAACACTGTCTTTATTAAGATTCCCATTATAAGTTGTTGCACTCTGCAACCTATAATTTTGTTGTGTTTTAAATAATTGAGCTGACATTTCAAAAGCTGATTGCCTTTCTTAGGCCAAATTAAAATATATTATTTTTACATATATTTTAATTTAAGTCAGAATGATTTGGATATTTCTGAAAATGAAGCTTGAGAAAATATATTCCTTTGTTCATATTAAATAAGATAAATATATCCTTTGAAATAAAGTAAAAGTTATTTGAAGGAAAAGGAAAAGCTCTTTCTATCAGGGATGTTCCTTTTGCCACCCTCAGGAAAGGCTGCACAGATTTGTCTAGGTTTTAAATCTGTCTGGACTTAACAGGTCAAATGTGAAAACTCAGAAAAGCCATAAATAGTTGCTTTTATCTGGGCTTGGACTTGTTTGTTTAGCATTTGCTAGTTTGGTCTTCATGTCACTGTTGTAATCTCAGGAACCTTGGTGCTGGCAGATCTGCTGTTCAGGAACTCCAGCACAATTTCTTTTCAGAGAATGACCATGGACAGGGTAAAGCCCTGACTCACTTGCACTCTGATAGACAGGTGCTAATTCTTGTATGCTCTTGCCATGTACTGGCACATCACTAAGCATTTCTGAGACTGCAAGCTTTTTTGTCGAGGTCAAGATGCTTACATGTTACATTGTACTTGCATCCTCATCTGGATTTCTACATACTTAATCTGTCATACAGCACAGGAAGAGCCAATGCTTCATAAATTTGTTGTCTTTTTCTCCCTTTTTTAAACATCTTCCTTTTTACCTTTTTTTTTTTACAAGACTGTTCACCTTGTACCAGGCTCTTCACCATGTAGGCACATCTATGTGTGGACAGTACTCCTGCCTCCTGCATCTGTGTTCTGTAGGGCCTGCTTTGACTTATTCTCCAGAACACCTGTGTATGATCATACCTATGTGAATGTCTTAGCAGGAATACTGAGCCTACCACTACAACCACAGGCAGAGAACCTGCCCATCCTGTGTAGTCTGATTTATCTGCCCCTGGCCCTCTCTCAGGCTCGTCTCCAAGGAGTATAAAGGAAAACTCAAGGCAAAAGAATGAGGGAGGAATAAGATTACATTAATGAATAAGTACAATAGGATTGGGGAGGAGGAGAAAAAGGATCAACAGTTGGAAAACAGAAAATTAGACTATTCAAGCATGAGACTGGAGCCTGAGGGAAACAAAACTACATGAGGTTTGCACTGAAGAATGAGACTGGAGTCTGGTGAGTGGGCGATTGCATCCAGAAGCTGGTGAAGAGACAAAGTCTAGGTTGGTCTGACAAGAAAAATAGCATGAATCAAGGAAGCAGTGGAGAAAATGGTATCTGGTTTGCTGAAAAAGAATGATGAGCAAAGAATGATTAGACAGCTTTCTGAGACAAAGAATAAAACTGCCACATGATACAGCAGGCTGGAAGAAGGATTGCTTAGAAAACTTAGGTAGAATGTAAGAGATCAACTATTGTGGGAACTGACTGCAAAACCAGTCTGTGAAAAGGAGCTTGTAGGAACAGCACAGAAGAGATTTTATTGTTGTTTTTGTTTTAGCAGTTTCAAAAGACTCAAGGAAGCTGCAAATGAGCTGTGTTGGGTCTAAGGGTAAAGAGGAAAACAGGAAGGAACAAGAAATTGGGATGGTGAAATGGCAATAGGATACGTGGAGGGGGCCAAAAAGATGACTCATGGCTGAAGTGAACAGAAGCTCCTGATAGAGTCCAGGATGGACCCTTGATGTTAATTCCAAATTTCTTCTGCTAGCAAATTTCTTCTTCTATCTGCTAGTAGAAGTACTTATGTGGGTGACGTTTACACTTATTTCTTGTGCCCAGAGCCTAAAAACCTGCAACTGCAATGTTTTAGTTACTCCTTTAGCTCCTGACCACAATCCATGCACATGGGGAGGCATTGTGATGCCCAAAGGAATGCCTCTGTTTTCAGGTTGCAGCTGAAAGGAAGTCACAAAGTCATTTATACACACACAAAACATATACATGGATACATATCTGCATAAAAGAAAGAATGCAAACCCAAAACTTAAAGTATTCAGAAGTTACAAAATTCCAAGATAAAATTGTTAGGGTAGTATTAATTCAGTCTGCTTATACATAAGCATTATACAACAATCTTCAGTGATGTGATCATTTCCCCAGGAATCCTCATGCATTTAGTGCATAAGAGGCATATTCAAAGAGTGAATCAGGTCTTATTATTAAGAGTTTGCTTGTAACTAAAATGGGATATCAAACAGAAAAGTGAGGATTTTCTGATTCAGATCTTTGAATATGGTTCTGAGGAATTTCTTTTCTTCTCTCATTTTTCCCATCTGTGTGATGCTAACCCAAGCTTTCTTAGGGTCATCACTAATTGCATGTTCTCATATTTTACATGTTCAACATGACATATAAGGATCTATGAGAAATTCTCTACACTCAGAACTACAACTAAACTTACTGGAACCTGAACTTGAAAAACATGAAGAGCTATATAAGGTCAGTTTCTTGGGAAAATTGAATAAGTGTTGCAAGCTGGCACCTGAAAACTACTGTGGATGTTCTGACCTTTGAACCCTTTTCCTCTACCCTGTCTTGCACTTGAAAATTGGAGGTTAAAATGGCCTTGGTTAATAGTGGTACTGTAGAAGCAGATTTCGGAATATTTGCAATATGATCAAGTACTAATCTCTAGTATTGAATAGCATAAAAAACACTCACTTTAAAATTATTATTCTGCCTACACGTAGGATAAGGATTCTTCCAAGTAGATAAAACCTGAGCCACTGGTCTATCACTGCACTGATAACTACACTTGGTTAACCCAAACCACAGTCCTAGACATTTTCTCAAATGAGTAAACATCTTCTATCATGTGCATTAAGCAATGAAATGCCCTTAAAAATAAAAGCACATAGTAATTTAATTACAAATCATGTCTTAATGTAAATATACAAAAAGGTAGAATTAGAGTTGAGTAGGTAATCTTAAAGGTGTTTATTCTAAACTCTGAGCAATAGATGTTTCAGTCTTAATAAAATTCTGACAGCATTTCATGTACATTTAGGCATGCAAGAAGTATTTATAAGATACAAGTGTGTGTGTCTTGTATAAGCATAATACCTGTTTTTTTTCACTAGTCTTTTTGTCACACTTCCTCACTGCTTCTCTTCCCATCATTTTGCCAATAAATTAGGGTGAATTCAGTAATGATTTAGCTGAGCTCTGATAATTTAACCTAATTCTCTCTTAATATAAAATAGAGTGTCTGAACCAGCAGGTCTGAGTACATGTGAAATGAGGTAAAGCAAGCTTATGAATCCACAACTGAAATACAGTTTTTGAACATGTATTCAGTGTGTGGGACTTAGTGCAGTACACTTGTGAATTGTTTGTTTTTCCAGCCTCTAGTCCTTCAAGAGGGTACATTATATGTGGCAGTAACCACAGAGGAAGGTCTTCTGCCAAGAAAATATATTACTACAGTTCAGTAATGTAGCCTAATTGTTTTCCCTCTAGTCAAGTTACCCAGAAATACTTGCTTTTCTACAGCTCTGCAGCAACAGTTAGTTAGATTAAATGACCTGCCTTCAAGAGAATTAGAGCCATTTTCCGAGGTTCTATTACTGAAAAAGGCCTCCTTCTTTCACAAATTATGTATCCTCTCTGAGTAGGGTATTTTTACAAATGGAGATTTCTATCGAGAACAATCATTTTATGGTGAAAAATGTTCCTTCCTCGTGGATGCATTACATACCATGCTGTGTGGGATAGCTGTAGGACACGAAATGATTTGCAAGTTACTAAGGCAATAAAACTACAATGGGCAAAAAGCAAAATTAACTACAGTGTGTAGGACTAGCATCTTCTCATTCCTTACCCAGATTTACAGGACAAAGAATGATTGGACAAAGATTGGCCAGTGTTCCTGGATACAGTAATCTGCTTCCTTCCTTATCAGGAAACAATGGATCTAAAGCCATGAAGGGTTGAGGAGTAGAGGAGCTACTCTCTATTCCCCCTTTATAGTGTGTTTTCTGTGGTCCCTTAGGGCTCAGTGCTGGAGTTTCACCCAGCAGAGGACTTTGCTTTTATGGCACAATCCAGAGCCTTAGAAAGTGTGAAGATATTCTCAGCACTCTCAAAGCCGAGTGAGACAAATTAGCTTATCAGTCTCTGGTGGAAAGCTGAAGATTGTTTCTTTACTTATCTCTAAATAAGCTTCTATTAAGCTAAATTTGATAGAGGAAAATTCTGTCATCTGAGAAAAAAATTATAAAGCCCATGAATCAAATAAAATTTTCTGTAATTGGTCTAATGAGTTGAAAAGGGCTGTTCTTCACTCAGCATTGTAATTTAGAAGGCTCTGCTTTGCTGATTCTATTTATGGAAACTGATCTATTGATCTGATCTCTTACACTAATTGAAAAAGCTAACAAAATAGACTGAAGAGAAAGGATTCTGTGAGGTAGAGATAATAGAAATAATTTAAATGTTTTATATTGATTTAAAAGAAGTGCAATTAAGTCTTTCTGGTAATTAGTAATTTCTTTTTTCTACCAGGATAAATACATTGTGCCTCAACATAATAACCACAGCAGATTACAAAGAAAAATTGGCTAACAGTCTACTCTTGGCCTTTCCTAAGAGGTAAAATGAAACATAACTTAAAATGAATTTAGGGTTACATGGAGATTCTTTTGAAAGGAGTGTGCAACTTGACTTTTCCTATGAGCTGCACAGGAAATTCTTCACATGTCTCAGTCACAAGCGGTGTATCCACAACCAAGGGGAATGGGACCTCCAGAAACACTTCACAGGTAAGAGATTACAGCAGCTCTGCAAGGCCCTCTGTTTGCAGGGTTTGAAGAGTTGCCTCTTTCCAGCCTCTCACAGGTACCTGCCCTCACTTCTGTTATATTATGGGGTGTAGGCATGAGAGAAGCACTTTGGTTGTCTTCGAGTTATAGACAGACTTGGGAGTTACTGCTGATCTAAAGGATATGAAGGAGCTACCAGAAGAGAGCTATAACACAATGAAGTCATACTGAACTTGCACTTTTAAAATGTGCACTTCATGGCTCATCTTCAAGCCTTTGTAGTTTCTCTTCATTGAGTAATTTTCCTTTCAAAGAACCTTGTGAAAACTCCTGAGCAAACTAAAATAGTAATGTATTTTCAAGGAAAAAATAATTATTTACAACAGGTAAATAATTATTTACTTCCTTCATGAGTATATGCACATAGAACGTTTTCAGCACCTTTTGTGACTTGGTTATGCCCATTTTCAGTATACTGCATAAAAACCCCCGTGGACTCACATTGACTTTTCTAATTATATATGTAGACTAGATCAGTCAAAACAAAGTTTTTCAGAACTGCTACAATCCAGAGGCTTTTCTGTTACATTCAATAGAAAAACAAACAAAAACCTGAATTCACCAGGAATTTGGGATATCATGCAATTGGGCTTTTCTTTGCTATTGACAAACAGGAGCCATTGGAAAATCTTGAAGAAGATTTTTTTATGACATTCTCACTACTCTGAAAGTTGTATTCTATTTTAGAAGTAGCTAGAAATAATTTTACCATTAGGCTTATTTCAGGCTTTTAGTTTTCTCTGCTTGGAACACAAGGATTTTGGGATGGGGTTAGCTTCTGTTAGTAGTCAATGTGTTTCTGCTGGTAAATTTATTTGCTGTAAGTTTTCTAAGAATTTAAAATCTTTGTAGATGTGTTCTTTAAATACTAGATCAGCTCAGGCTCTTTAATTAGGAAAAAATTGTTAATGGAGTACTGTTGAGAAGAACCCAGCATGGAATTTGTCTTTTTATTTGGCCTGAGAATCATAGTCTTAATTTGCCACTCAGTGCTTCAGATGTAAGAAAAATTCTAGGCAAATGCTTCGATGGTTGAAGTTATTATATTTTACTTTTGCAATGGAGTACAGAAGAAAATTGTGAAAGTGTGTTGCAACTTCAGAATTAACTGTCTGAAATGTAAGAGTGATCCTGGAATGTAAGTAATTGAGCAAAATTAACTCTGAATTTTAACCCTGTCTAGAAGGCTGCCATATTTTTCCTGTCAATCTCTTTATTTAATCATTTAAGATTGTAAACAAACAATGTAATGTGAGCCATGAATGACACAAAATACACAGGGACTATATAATGTTGAAGAAAAGAAAATTCTATTATAATTAGCATTTCTGATAATTGTTGTTTATTCATTAGCAGGTTACATTGCACAGGATTCTCCATCAACATCTTTTCCCTTACTTACATGATTTACCCTTATCTTAAATTCAAAATCATTGTTCTCCACTGTGCATATAGGGCCTAGACTCCCTATTGTCTTGCACAGTGTTATTGTTTATACAATTTTATACAATTTCAAAGTGTATGTGAAAAGCAGAATGCTTGTACATCAAGCTCGTGTACTCAAAGGAGTAAATTAAAGTGCATATGTATGCATTGTTTATTCTTATTAATAATCCAAGGATCATGATTATCCTTGTGTAAACCAGATTATTTTGCACTATCATAAAGAGTTATTTTCATCTGTTTTCTTTATTTAGGAAATCTATTATACCCACTATCACAGCAATTGGAAATGAAATTACTTTGTATACTATGAAAATGGCTTTATTTTGCAGGAGCTATTCCATTTTTTGTAGTAACTTACTTAATTACTAGTTTTAGATAAAAAAGAACATACCTGTCCCAATCTACAGAGTGTTATCCTGCACACTTCATAATCCAAAGCCAGCAGATAGTGAGCTATAATAGGCTTTACTGCTTTTGAGGACATGTATATATGTACATGTTTGTGCTAGCGATATACTTGCAAGCAAATGAAGTGTATAAAACACCAGAAAAGGGCCCAAATTTCCAGTCTTCTCTACAAATCTGCCAATTATTAACACAAAAAACAACAACCACCCCCCCGCCCCCAGAAACCTACTTCCTGAAAAAAAAACAAACAAACCCAAAATTACTGAACATTTTAACAGAGACTGCTCCTAGTGCAACCTTCCTTCCAGTGTTCAGGTGCTAACATTGAACCACTGAAATATTTTGTGCTTCATGGTCCTTTACCAGTGCCTGATGACTTTAATCTTACACGTGTTTTAATTATGGCAGCATAATACAGTTTTTTGCTCCAAGTAGTGCAGGTCCTTACTGGCATTTCTTCAAAGCTGTGTTAAGTGTTAATTCTCCTGCATTGTATAGTATAGCTACTTAAATGTAACTCTTTAAAGGTTTTTCAAGAATTCTTCAGCTTTGCTTTCTTTTGTGTGAAATAGAGCCCCCTCTAGGATACTCATTTGGGTAATAATTCTTTTCTGTTTCCAAGAGCCAAATATAATATTCTGTTCTGTACTTAATAGCTGTAAATATTACAAGAGGTTAATTTCACCATTAACTTCTCTTGGAAATTTCTTTTTGAATGTGATCCAATAGCTCCATATCTTTTTTTTTTTCTTTTTTTTTTCTTTTTTTTTTTTGTTCTCATTCTTCATAAAATATCTTATTTCTGTCTTTCCTTTTAATCCATGCTGTAGAGAGGTGTTTGCCCATGACTATGTAGCAGACGATGCATCCACAACAATAGCAGGGAGACATTCATTCTGTCCCACAGGGTGACCTGGAGGTATCAAATGCTAATTCAAAGGTCATAAAAATGGAGATCAATGAGGAGGAGCATGACACCAGTCCTGCCTTGTGGCTGTGATGGCTGTCACCAGAGAGAGGACTGCTGATGCACAGGTTGTCAGCTGGGGAAGGTTCTCACCAAAGACTCAGCTGAGCAGAGGTGAGTGCTTCAGGCAGTAGATGGAGCAGATTGAGTAGATGGAGCAGATGGATAGGAATACCACTGCTAGCAGGGTCTGGTATTTCCAAGCCATAGATTTGGTCCTTCACCTCTCCCCAAGTGAGAGGGTGTGGCAGCTTTCTGCCCTTACCAAACTTTATCTGTGACATTTATTCTTCAAGGCTCTCCCTATTGAGTCTGAGCCAGCACAGAAACCTCCGTGGAAGACACACACTATTACTGTGGTATAAACTTTGTTTAATTACTTGAATAGTTCAGGAAAGAAAGGGAGATGAAGACCAGTTTCTTTCAAACTCCTTCCCTTTTTGCTAGAACTCAGTTTCCTACATTCCTGTAGTCTGTATTAAACTCTGGGAATGCTTGGAACTCCTATGAGCTGTCGCAGAACCAAACCAAAGGGGTGTTGCTACTACAAGGGTGTTTCTTAAATAACTGAAATGTGCAGCATTTGTGAGGTTTGATTTTCAGAAACTCCTTCGAGCAGTAAAACAGGGAAGTAGCAAGTTCTTCAAGTTGCACATACTACAAGTGTAAAAGAACGCCCTAATTTTAGGTCATTAATTCTTTTTAAGACTAAACCAAAATCAATCAGTTCCCCTTAATCCCTATAAATGCTTTTCCTTTTAAATTGCTATTTCAATTTTTAAAGGCTTCATTTCACAAAGGAATAGGAATTAGCTCTGCAGACACAACAAATTAGTCGTATTGATCCTGCCCAAAGTGCTAAATTATTAATAATCAGCCCCTCCCTACAGAGCCAGTTTTAAACTCACAAAAAGCCCTCATGAAATCTCTGATGTAACCACCTGAGCACATCTGGGCACATTTATATTCTTCCCCAAATCTGTTTCATGGCTTAATCTTCCTCACTAATTTATGTCGCTTGCGATATACATGAAGGAGCGTATAAAAATAGATTTTACCTGTTTTGCTTTCATGTTTTGGGAGGCAACTAGCATTCTTAAATGCACTAAAGTTCCACCAAAGGGAAACAGATAAAAAAGAAGACAGAGAGTCAATATTCTTTAATGACATTCCAGCTGTCTCAGTTCTCAGAGCCTTGTTTGCAGACAGCCATGTCAGCACTCCAAGTGAAATAAACTTTATTGGCCTGAAGTGTCAATAGTGAATGACTGTATTACAGTTGCTGATATGCACACTCTGGTGCCAGAGACTGCTTAGACAGAATGAATATTGTTGCTATAAATTACTCCTCAGTGTAGAGGAAAAAAAAATAAACACTTCTGCTCCATTCTCAGACCAGTACCGACAGATATTGTAGATATATAGATTTGCATTCTGAATGAGCTGTGCTCTCTGTAAAGATACTGGAGCACCATTTAGAGAAGGTCTTTCGACACAGAGTGCTGTGTTTCTCCCACATGAGTGCCATCTCTGTGCATTCCCTCCCCTGTCATCATCACTATACCCTGTGATCACAAGATCACAAGAAGGATGAAAGAGGTTATTCCTATAATGGGAGTCATATTCTATTATCTTAATTCAAAGTGAGTTGTCTTTTTCCTCTGGAAGTGTCTCATCATTTTAAAAAAGGGTATGCCAAAAGGGCAAAACTTTGATATCTTTGTACTGGACAACAATATATATATAGACAATGAACACAAGATGAAAGTGGTGCTGTGATGCATGCTGGTAGTTTCATTATCATATGATATAGAACCATAAAAGATTCCAATAGCCCTTGTGACTCCAGCACCTACTCATGTAATAAGACACTGTTAAGGAGATAAAAACCCATCTGAACAAGGTCTGGACCTTAACCTATTATTTATACACACTATATATTCATAAGCATCTTGTGAGACCTTCTAACTTATGCATCTGAAGTAAAATTTTGCAAATTTCATGCTTTTTTAAGCTGTTTCCTATTATATGTCCAGAAACCTCTTAACAGTTGTACTTTACCCATTCACAAAATTGCACATATATGGAAGATGTATATGTTCATGTATTAACAGAGCAAGATGGGTGTACATTATGGATCACAGTCAGATTTTAGTTACTTAAAATAACAGAATAGAATATTTCAGTTGGAAGGGACCTAAATTGACCAACTAGTCCAACTGCCATTATTTTGTGGTCACCAGGAGTTTAGCAGGACATTTAAAAAAATTTATTATTTTTTCTAATACATGTCTTTCCTTTCTCACAAACTAGACTTATCTGCTAAAAAAATTGTCTAAAATACATGGAGTTCTCTCAGGGCACAGCTACAGCCCAGCCCTTCTGAGCTGTCAAAGTCAATGTCCTGTTGCTTAGATACTCCTTGCCTCAAAACTGGTCCTGACCCATTGAGCATTTTTTTCACAGGGTCTTATGTCATAGAGAACCATGAAATTTTACATTTCTAATTAGCCCTGGGGCCAATCCTGTACTTTTTCAGTCCAGTATGAACTCAGTATCACAGGAAACAGGCAAACCTGATACTTAAATGTTCAAACTTTTCATACAGATGCAATTGAAGAGTCATCAAAACCGAACAGAATCAGTTGTGAATAGACAGATTACCCTGAACATCACATTGTAATAAACCAAGGCACTTCCTGACTAACAATGTAATTTCTAAGTGAAGTTTTAAACTAAGAGACAGATCTTCACTACAAATAAACCATCATTCTTCCACTGAAATTAGGACCACACCCCTTTGTTTAGTAATGGTATGTGGGGTTTTTTTGGGTTTGTTTGGTTTTTTTTTTTGTGTGTTTTTTTTTTTGTTTGTTTGTTTTGTTTTGGTTTGTTTTGGTTTGGTTTGTTTTTTTTCCCCAGAACAATAGGAATAATCTGTTATTATCCTTAGAGCTCCAAAAAATTCTGTCGCTTCACTCTGGGCTTTTACTTACTTTCTCTAGTGCTATCTACAGACACAAACTTATGCAACAGTTTTAAAATACCATAAAATTGATAGCTTCAGAACTCAGACATGGAAATGTCAACAAAGTTTGGGTTTAGCTCAAATCTAAAAGATCTTTGAAGTTTATATGTGCTTAGATTTTGTTCCTAACTTTTGGCCAAGACCTAGACTACAATGATAAAAATAGCTTGGCAACATCATGTAAACCCAAGCCATCTGCACCCAAATTAAGCAAATTTTTTGCCTTTGCTGATTAGTGTTTTTGGACCATTGCCACTCTGTATGGTTAAACTAGTCTAGTCTTGCCAATAGGACATTTCAAACAGTGCAACAAGTATCTGCATCATTTAAAAAGTACATCTTCTTTTTGAGTCACATAACCTACACTTATTTTTGTGGCAGCTGAAGTACTAAACTCAAGGCTTGGATTTTCTCTCTGAAGTGCCGTCTGGGAACTTGAAGGAAGAGCTAGAGTCATGAAACAACAAATTGCATCCAACCTCACATGATTAATATAAGAACACAATGTTCTCTTTTTATTTAATTATGGGATTAACAAATTAAATTGATAAATAGTTTGGGGTTTTTTTCTAATTAAGAACATTCCATTAAACAGCCTTAGGTCTACAAGAAGGAAGCAAAGAATGCTACAGGTGATGTGGATTCTCCACTGATGACTTTTTTTTTTATTATATTAATTAAATTGTTCTACTGTAACAGTAGAACAGTAGTGTCCATAAAGCTCAGTCAAAATTATAAGTCATCTTGCTAGAATCTGCAGATGAAAATATTCTGAAGGAGTTCCAAGACCTATATCCTCACAATTCTTCCAAATCCATAGTTTTTAACAACTTATTTGCTTGCTTTTGTATGTGAGGAGCATAGAGAAGTCTGCTCACTACTGCTGGGCAGGCAATTTTATGTTTCAGTGAAGAAAATTAGCTATATGATTACCTTGAAGTCTATATAGGTCTTTACAATGTATGTAGCAGAACTTAAGTGAACTCTACCTGATTTACCTCCTCGTTATATTTCCAAGGATGTACCATTTGTTATGGGCCCTAAAGAACCTGAAGTGTAATAAAATAATTAATTACAGTTGCAAATCTGAAGAAAAATTGAATGACATGGTGCATTTCATTTCCAAGCTGACTTTTCACCAGAAAAAGTTAAAAATTAAAAACACAGAGCACACGTTTAGAAAGGACAGTTCAATTACAACCACACAAAAGTGCTAAAAGGAGATCATCAAAGTAAGTCTGTGTCTTGACCTACTTTTCTCTTTATACTTCCAGGAATAATTCTTTGTCCCTGTTATGAAATAAATTTAGAACTTGGGAAAAGAATTAGTGTGAAAGCAATGGAAACTGAGCACTGAGGTGAGTTACAGTCTTAGCCAGAGAAGTCAGAGAGTTCTGTGTATTCCCTGCACACCAGCTGAGCTATGACAGAGAGGAGATATTTGGGAGTGAGAGGTGGATCTCTACCTTCACATACTTTCTGTCCTTGGCCTTTTCACTAAGGTATCTGAAATAAGGAACAAAATTAATACTAGATTTTGTTATACTGACAATGGCCAAACTGCAATTGAATATCTATATTCCTGTTCTATACCCTACACACCAAAAAAAAACCCAACAAACTTTGACACATTAATGCCTTTTGTTGACCACCTTTTTAAAACACCTATGTCAATCTATGTCATGCTTTTTTTTTTTCTTTTTTTTCCCCTTAGGGGAAAAGAGCCACATGTTCAGTTGCTGGAAATCAGCTCTTTTTTTTTTTTTTTTTTTTTTTGTGGGTTCCAACTCTCTCAGCTAGTTCTGATTCCAGATCATGCAAGGGAATAGATATAAAATCAGGATGAAAATTCACTGAAAGAGAACCCATTCTTATCCCTCATTTATAGATCTTAGTCACTTTCTGGGTATAGATATGTACAGGTATTGTATAATCTGCCAGTAAAATACAGAGGTGTAACATACAGGCCAGAGAGGTGTCCTGGGCACGGGGCTGGGCTTGGAGTGTGCAGTGCTGTTTCTCTGCCCATTGTTAAACTCAAAGCACTTGCTAATACTCACCCTTGGTTACACACTCTGTATAGCATGTAACAGCAACAGTTCACAGCATAATACTTAGATATTCTGAACTTAATGCAAATATACTAGAACTTTTGCAACGTAAAGAAACTGATTTCTGAGTTTCTGAGATCTGCAGAGATCCCTTTTTGGGATGTATATCTTCTTCACATTGCCCTTTTGCCTCTGTCACGTTTCTCCTATTTTGTCTCAGGCATAAGGAGATACCATACTTATAGCCTCATCTTTATTCCCAGAAAGGAAAAAAAAACAAAACAACAGAAATGAATGAAGGTGTGTCATTCACATACCCACTCTCCACTCTGGAAGTGCCAGCTTCCTGGTGCTACATGCTATAGTAAGGTGTGTTTAGCAGGTGGAATTCAGATATTAAGTAACAACTATTTCCTGTCCTTTGAGAACACGAGGAAGGCTGCACAAGTTACATCCAGCCCAGTAATTTGTCACGGAAATGAAGGTCCTGTCAGATGATTACAAGAATAGATACTTATGATACCTTTTATTCTGCTGGTTACTAAGTGGGGCTTAGCAAGCCACCCTAAGCCAGATGTAGTTTCTATATATTTATTATATCTTTTGTATTTTTCTCTTGTAAGGAGCAAAATGTTGAGACTCATTCACAGTAGTGCTTTTATTTGCATATTTATGAAATGAATTTCAAAAGTTAGGAAAAAAGATATACACTTCAAAGCATAATCACACAGGAAAAAGAGAAGAGGACTTAGTTTTTGTTGCTGCTGTAGCAAGGAGGATGGCTCATAGTTATTACCAACATGAATTATAATAAAGACATTTTAAAACCTGCAGAAAGTATCTCCACTGCATGCTCTAACAGGCATAACAAACCTGTCCAATTTTGGCTTCATATTGCTGTGGGTGAGGTGTTAATGACCTATTGGAATTGAAGCTGATTACAGTCTCATTAAACAAATGGGTGGAGTAAGCATTCAAATACTCTGAGTAGTAAAAACAGCTGTGTATGCAGGAGCCAAAACACACTGCCACCTGACAAGACCATGTTGTCTAATGAAAATCATGAAACTGAGAAATGGGTGTTCCTGTTGTGTAAGTGATGGTGTAGGCAGCCACGGGAGCCCTGGCAGAGCAGCACACACAGGAGAGCTGCCCCTTGGACCAGGACTGAGAAGCCCAAGGTTGTTCAAATGCAAAGTTGTGCCACTGATAATCATATACACGGGGATGTTCCCTCAAAAATTTATCAAAGGGAAAAAACAACAAGTCATTTTCTTTCATGCAAAGGAACTCTTGAATGTCTTGGATTTCAAATTTGAGTCAATGAAATGGTGAACAATATCTGTAGTGTGGCTTGATTGTTTGGGTTTTTCTTTTCATCTGCTTGCACTTCTGCTGGATATTTAAGATACACAGTATTTACTTCTCCTCCTACATTTAGTCCTCAAAATTATTTCAGTTCATATGTCAAATTGATACAACAGATAAAAACAACAGATATTAAAATTTGGTATAATTCTGGGAAAAATCAGAATAACTGTTGATGAAAAGTACTTTATAAGTATAAGGTATTGTCACCAGTCCACGCACCTACATTCATAACAACCACTGTCTGATAGCAAAAAAGATCCAACACCTTTCTGGATTAACCAAAAATGTTAAAAAAATAATTAAACAGAAAAAAACCTTCAAGTTAGTTGCAATAAATAATCAAGAATCATAAAGGATAATAAAAATAACATTTATTTGTTGCATATACATTTATTGCAGGAGTAGATATTGAAATAGTCTTATTTTCAGTGAAAAGATAGTAACACAAAATAATGGAATTCTACATTTCATATGTTTTTCCAGCTTTGGCAGCTGAAGTTGATAATGCTTTGGAACACAGCAGCATCTTCTGATAGAATTGATGCAATTGCTGTCTCCATGGGGTTTCTGAACACTGTATCATCCAGGGTAGAGTAGTACCCTGTTTAGTAGAACTGGTTTTGTTGGCAAGCGGATATGCATGCTCAGTAATGGTGCTGTGTGGATGTATGTAGATTATAATACAAAAAATGCATTTAAAATTATGCCCAGTTCTTCCATAATGTTAATTCTTCAGTGAACTGTGATATCAGAAATTATTCATTACTAACAATATTTCTGTGAGGAATACAGAAGCCTTTACCAGTATTCTTGTCTTACAGAGAAGGGAAAGTGGGACAAGGTGTCTTTCAAATGAGTGTGAATTGGTATCACAGCCACCATGATGGTCTCTCTGCACGGTTCCAGTTAACTCACCCTGCTGCCCCTGCAGGTTTGATTCCTCATCGGCATGCACTGTGTCTTGTGACACTTTCACATCAAAGGCTGCCTGAGTGACATCTGGCCTGCAGCTGGTGATTTCTGTTGTCTGCGCCCTTCACACCCTGACGAGGCAAAGCCAAGACAAAGGTGACCCACAGAGGCAGGTAGGAAGTCTCTCCCCACATGCAGCAGGTTTATCCACTGCTATACAGATCCTGAAATGTGATTACAGAACCTGCTTAGAGGGTTTTGCTGCTGACTCCATCCTAATGACTAAGCTTGTCATTATAGAGACTATGCTCAGGCTTGCTAGCCTTCAGCCAGCGCTCCAGAAAGAATGCAGGCAGGATTCTTCCTCAAGGCTTCCTGAAAAAGCTTTAGAAAATAAATAGCATATTCAAGAGGCCATATTTTGCATCAGTCACAGTATTTTTAGACAGCGTCTTCTGCACCACTTTCCCTGAATCAGGATGCCAAAAAGAGAATTTTGTCTCTCTGTTGCAACTAATATGTTGAACATCCTTCCAGGGTGTAGTTTTCCAATCCACAGGATTGGAAATGGCAGCAGGGAGGAACTGCAGCAATGCAGTGTGGCTTCCTACAAAACTCCTGACTTGCTGCCCACCAACTTTAACAAGTAGGACAGACACCTCAATTAGGATATTTATGAAGATTTTTCTGTATTTAATGCTAGTCTTGCACCTGAGCCTTTCCCTCAAACATGCCTATTTATTGGCAGTTCTGATCCGTTTAGCCTCCCCTAGTCATTTATCTTCATAGTTGAAAGAAACTAATTTGCCTTCAGACCTTTACCCTCCAAACTGTATCACTTTATCTTCCGCCTAGCGAGGGGGAGACACGCCCTGAACATGATTGCATACGCTGTGTTTCTCTAGGCAAAGAGGCAAATATACTAATAAATATCTTTTTCTCTAGTCTGCCTAGAGAAAGCTGCATTACTGGCCAAGCCTTCTGAAGAAATTTTCAGTCTGTTGTTCTGAGAAAGGGAAAGTAAGGTGGAAGGGTCACTTTGGTGAGAAAGGTGTGTACTTCCCTTTGGAGAAGTGCCACTGAATGGTCAATGCACACTTTCATAGAGGCAGAAAGTTCAGCTCATACACAGCCAGATTTGATTATCCAGTTTAAAGCAAATATATGCAAAAGCAATGAATCAAATCCAACAAGTCAAAATAAATTAGAGTACATGTTGTCTATTGATAGCAAACAATTGCATACATGAACGAGTCTCTTTCCCGTGATAATCTCTTATGGGAACTTCTTTCTCTGACTGCACGTCAGAGATGTGCACGTCAGAACTGTGAGAATTGTACTAAAATGCAGTGACCTGCTAAGCAAACATTAGACTTTGCAGAGATTGTTTGTTTAGCAGTTGTTTGATGAGGTACTTTAAGACATATTAGACTTTTGCGTAGATAGGAACTATTTTAAAATCTTTTCCTATTTCTCAATGTATTGATTCCGTAATATACCTGGCAGAGATACTTGGGAGAGTATAAACATGCAGACCATCACACTTGGGAGATGTATTTTTCAGAGCAGGATTCTGTATAGGAGCTTAATGGATTTATGAACAACCAGTGATGTTGTGACTCTGCCATTCTAATAATGAATGAAATTTCACCTCTTTTGGCCATTATTTAGACAGTAAAAACCAGCTGGCCACATTGTACATGATGACTTTCTAAAATTTACAGAGGACAAAATTAAAGGTATGAGTGCAGACATGCTAAAAATTTGTCTATTATACTGTGGTTAGCCTTTTTTCTACCTTTTTGTTATTTTCATGCACTGCTGGGGACTGAAAATCCAGGGTGGTGTGACGCAATTTGATGAGAGCTGCATTTGTAGCAGTGAATATCCAGCCACATCTGCAGCATCTCTGACTAACAGATCTTCAGGGTCTCTGACAGTATAAAAGACCTTCAGATAATTTGGCATAACTCTACTAAAAAAAACCCAAACAGACAAATGGGGTCAGAAAAGAGCCAACTCAGTTTTTTTTTTTCCCAGAAGGAAATAGAAGTGGCACACTCTATCATGTTTTCATTATATTTTTTTTTTCTCAAGAGCTTCTCCTATGTTTTGACTTTACTATTTGTTCTTAAAAGGTCAATACTAATGTATTTGTTGGAGGTTGAGGGTGAGAATTTTTGTTTTCCTTTCTTGACTTTCAAGAGTGATTAGAAATGTTCTTTAAGTTCTTCAGATCACTGATTAAGATCTGAAAAATCAAATCTTTGTAGATCTATTTTAAAATAGGATCTGAAGAAGCTTTCCTATTTTTCTGTCATTCTTGATTGCTCTATTTGCCTTATCAGTCTCATTCAGTATTCAGGGTGACTTGCCCTCTTTTTGCTTAAGCTCAATGGGGCAAATTCTGGCTTTTAAATATACACACATTTCTTGAAATGCCCAGAGCTGTTTTAGCTATTTTGGTGCATGATACCCATCAAACTTGTACATCTTCCATAAAATTTGTAGATCTACATTCCTCAGCTGGCTTTTCAAATCTTGATTATTGTCTAAAATGGGATTCCCGCCCATATTTACAGTAGCAAAACTTCAGCACTACAAACTAAAGGTTAATAAGGGATTATCTTTTCCATGCATCTCCATTGAAAACTAAGCATGGACAATCACTGCTCTAAAACTATTTCCATTTCAGCCTTCTTGAAAAAAGATATTTCATTTTTTCTTCTAAAGAAAGTCTAAGTTTCTATTAAAAAGCAAAACATTGCAACAGCTGTATACTTTAAAATTTTCATAACAAAAAGAAAACATTAAACATTACTAAACTGAAATATTTCCAGAGTTTGAAAGCAATTGTTGGAATTCAGAAGTCTAGAACAAAGCAAAATTTTCATTCTTCACTACTCTCATTAAAACCTTTTGATTACTAGTTACCCAAGGTCTTGTGCACATCACAGGCCCCAGAGGGGTGGTTCTCAAAGGGCTGTCTGTCCAATCTCAGTGTAGGAGGTCAGCACCAGAGGTGGGGTGTTACTTTTGGTCCTGATATGGACTAGAAAAATATCTTGGGCATAGCTACGGTTCTTAGTCCAGCAATATGAAAGTAACGTCTTTGAAAAAGTACTTTTTGAACTATTGAGTATGAAGACACATAAAAGATAATATTAAGCTGTTATTACTATCCTTGGGTGTACACAATATCTCAGTTTTCAAATGTCACTGAAGTGAAGTGGCTTTGTTAAGAAAAACATCAATTTCATATGATTCATGTAGGATGGAAATTTAAAACTCCTTTGGCAAGGGAATGAGCGGGAACTGATTTCCTACATACTATACTCTGTTCTGCTAAACTGAAGAGAATTTGCCAGCAGCAGCCCTACCATCTTCCCCACAGCTTAATCTGGGAAATTTGTCCCATGGATACCTCTAAGATGGGGTTTTGCAGGTAAGACTGGCAAAGAAGTGCCTGCATTTGTATCCTGAAACAGCTCAACTCTTGACACAGAATTAGCAATCAATGTCAGTTTTGCAACAGTTTAATAGTACATTTGTATTTTAATAAATGTAATAATAATCATCACATAATAGATATAATAATATATAATAAATATTCTCTGCTTTAGAAGAACAGTTTGAAGATTATTGACTCACTTGTTTTGTACCCATTTTCCCCATTATTATTATGTACCTCATGCCATTCTTTATGTGTATTTGAATAACACATGATGTCCTAAGAAAGATGATGGGAATTTGAAAGGTTTACATCAAATATGGAACAAACTGCATTTAATTTTCTTGTTGCTTGCTTTTATTTATGGTGGATTTTTTAGCTCCTCAACAGAATCCACCAGCAATTTAAAGGAGATACAAAATAGTTAAGCAATTAGAAATGATGCCATTTCATAAGATATTTTTGAATTTGTCTCTTTTTTATTCTTTCCAATGCATATCTAATTTTTTTCTTTATGTGTAATATTTTTTCTTACTTCTCTCTTCCTTGATGTTTTTTTCCTTGCAATTCAGGAAAACAATCTCAGCAGAGGAATCAACTGGTTAAGTTGGTTTTATGCTCTGTTGGATACAAATCAGGATGAATAAGGACTAGTCAGACATCTCAGTGGGGTGTGAGGGACCCTGTGTGTTCCCTGGTTGAAGTGCTGCCTTGGTTCTGTGATGAAGTTTTGTGTTTTTACTGAAGGGAATAAAGAGTAAGGGAAAAAAAAAAAAAAAAGGCAACCAAAATAATCAAATCAGAGCAGGATATTTGAGTTATTAATGTGATGTGAAAAGGCAAACATATTTTTTTGGTAGTGTGCTCAGTCTAGATAGTGCTGGACTGTAGACTGTCTCCAAATAGACGTGTACACCTTGTCTGATGTAAGTCCTAGTCCAATCAGTGAAAGAATAAGTCTTTCAAAACCAGAAGAGGAGTCTAATGCACCTTTTCTAGCTTCATAGATGGATTCATAAATTTTATGCACAACTGGGAGCATCAGTGCACAGGAACAAACAGGAACAAAACTCTGTTAGCTGTGCCATTATGACTTCATAAAAGCTTTGAAATTAGCCATTGCAAAACATGCTTTCTAGCTTGTCAGCAAGCAAAGAATTAAAAATAGTTAAGAATTGTAAAATAAGCACCATTTTCACATTCTTTTTTCTTTATGCTAGAACAATTAGTGAAGTAATTAGCAGTAGAGGCATTTAAATCACCAGAACAAAGCTCCAAAGTCAATTCTATGGGTAAAGTTGCCTATAACTTTCATTTTAATCTGCTTGCAGACTCAAGAACACAGTGGTCTGACAAAATTTGTTTTATTCAGTCATGATTTTACTTTTTTTTTTAAAAAAACCATTATTTTTACTCATATTTTAATTTTTTTTAATCCTCAATTATGTTTTCAAATATAAGAAATGTCTGCAAAAAAGGGATAGGTGATGAAATACTTTCCTATAGACTAGAAATCAAAGGACATATTCATTTGTCATAAAGAATCAAAGAAGAGATGGGAGTGATAGTAAAAGTAGATAAGTGGAGTATTTTCAGTTCTGGTTTGGGGAATATGGGGTTTATCTGTTATACATAGTCTGACAAGAAACACTGAAAAGATTGTCTTACAAATTCACAGGATTGTCTTGTAAAGTTTAACATTTATTTATCAAGAAAGTGATATTCTCTGGGTAGGAGGATAAGTTTTACTGTGTTGCTATAAACTATTGAAGATATGTTTGGTATGTTTACCAATAGCTCTACTTCATTTATGATGGTGAATGGAAGTATAAATTAAATATTTGCTTTTTATTCATTACTATTTCAAGTTAATTACATGGTAAGTTTAACAGCAATCAGATGTGTAAATACATGGGAAAGCAAACCGCTCATTAGTCTTAAAAACATCAGTGTTTTAAATTTTTAGTCAACAGTTAAAATAGTCCACTGCAAGATAAAAAGTTTGCTTTCCTGGAACTAATTTTCCAGCAAAATAAGTCATTACAAGTATCTCATTGCTCATTCAACTCTCCAGAGCCAGATGAACAGGTGTCTGTCTTGACACTTTAGGAAGTAGAACACACAGTCTACAAGTGGAAAGATCTTCCTTATTTTCAGAAGGACTTCTAAAATTTAAATCAAAATTTTAAAATATTTGCTATATAGGAAAATCACAGAATGGCCTGAATTGGAAATAATCTTAAAGGTTATCTACTTCCTACCCCCTTCATGGGCACAGTCAAAAACTGTGGAATGCTTCATGGATTTGTGTGTCTTGTGAGATCAGTTTCAAAATTCCACTTGAATTTTTGAATCAAAAAGTCCATTCTTGCTTCATGATGCAAATTATAGTGCTGGTCTATATTCCCAGAAATCACAATAGAGGAAACTGAGGCAGAGGGATAGTTTTGGAAAGCAGATGCACAACATTTCTGAAATCAAAAAAAGTCACTCAGTATATTCAAGGATGAACCAACAAAGCAAGCTGTTTATCAATCAGCAATCACTTTAGATATTGAGACTTTGACATCACAGCAGATAAAATTCTATTTTACAAGTGCTTTATCTGAAGTAGTAAATCGTATGCTAGGTGCCTGCACATGTGTGCATGTGTATTTGGGACACAAAGTGAATTATACAGCTTTTTTGGCTCATAAAAGTCAGCGAAAAAGTTTTTTTTCAGGATTTGTTACTAATTTTAATTCTTTGTTTTAACATGCAAATGCCAGACTGATGTCTCAGTTTAATTCCTCAGAGATACCTGGTGGTGTGTAAAAAGAACTGTACATCATGATAGACTATTTGATCTCTCAGAGCACAGTAATTTAGGAAAGAGACATTTGTGTATGAGAAACATAATGGCATGCTCTTAAAAAGTCAGAGAAAGAAAACATCATCAATAGAAATCTTAGGCTTATAACAGGAAATACTGAATTAAGACTAAAATCAACCTCTGTTTTTCACTTCATAAAATCAGAATACATATGATGCAAACTTGGCAGCTGTAAGACCCCAATATCTAGCTTACAAAACCTGAAAATCCTTTTCTTCTCTGCCTCTGATCCCTTTGATTTGCTGTTTATGTTTTGCAAAATGCCTTGAGAGCAGGATTCCACAACATGGATAATGCTGCCCACTGAGAAGTCTGTTTTGACTTCAGGAACAGAAGACAAAACTGTAGAAAGAAAGGACCTTATTCAGCAGAGCTGCTGATTTGAAGAGCAAAGCAATATAGTAAATATACAAAGGAATGTTCTGTAACTTATAATATTGTTAAATAAAATGCAAAAATGAATGCAAACCCGATCTCATGTTACACAATACTTGCAGAAATAATGAAAATGACATCAAGTGTGCATCTCCTGTTGAAGCTTTGTAGCTAGAGATATTCCCTTGACTGGGCAAGGTGGGCTTTAGCATTTGAAGAGAAATTCTTTGAACAGGAGCAGCATTACTGAGAAAAGGCATTGAACAAAATACACAGACAAGGAAAACCAAAGGGTAACACCTCTACCTCAGAACGTTTTCAGATTTCCCTTGCACATACATTTTCCCTGCACTCTGGTATGGAAGATGATAATATTGTCCTCTTCTGTCGGTCAAGCATGTGCCAGATGTGGTGATTTTGCATATTATATTTTACTGTGTTTATATAGGCAAGACAGAGAGATGTAGATAGGTGCACACAACCTGGTTTTAGTTTGGAAAACTAGTATAAGTGAAAGCTTTACAGTTAGGTGTTTTTCAATATCACCACAGTGGACAGAAAACAGTTCATAAATGAGGTTGTGGGAGCAATGACAGCAAACAGAAAAAATAAAATTAAAATGAATTAAAAAATATCACAGTGACCTATATTCTCTTTCTGTTCTTGAGTTGGTGCTTTCTTCAAAGCAGTGGTGTGTTGGGCACTGCTGATGTTTCAGAAGGTATACTAGAAATGAATAACACTGTGTGGAACCACAATGCCCAGCAGATATGTGAACTGTACTGTGAAAACTGGCAGCTACTCGACAACCTTTACTTGTCTGCATAATGGTTAGAGGCAATGATTTTGATCTGACTTTGCAAAAGAGACATATATGCAATGAGCATCAACAGAGACAGTGAATAGCTCCTAAAAGGAGCCTTTGCATTCTCCCGGGATAGCTGCATTCTTCAGTGTTAGTGATAACAACTGTCAGGTGTTTGCTGTGAGAACCCATGCCAGTAGGATCAGAGGAGTCTTCTAATGACTTCAAATAGAATAATCTGAGCAAGAGCTTTCTGTAAACACCACAGCAGTATTTTTTAGCTCTACACTAATAGCATATCTCTAACCTCTCATAAGATTTTCAGAGGGGCCAAGCTGATTCATTATTTGCCAAAAATTACAGAGATCAGTGCAACCCAGCAGTGCTGCCAATGTGGCACCACCCTGTTCTTTTGTGATTAGTGCAAAGAGAAAGATGAGGGGTTTGTTAATTTTGTGTTTGAATGTTATGAAGTCCAAAAGGCCATGATTGCAGTAGAAAAGTTATTGTTACTGGCTCCAAATATTAGAGACAGTTAACTTTATTAAAGCAAAAGTATGCTTCATGCCTAGGTTTTGAGACAATATGTACTTCTGTGACCACTTACACACACTTGCAGTGAATTTTATTTTCCTAGAGTTCAGCATGGCTAGAAATATGAAATTATCTATCTTCACTGTGGAAGTTTGCTGTTGAGAATTTTTGCCCTAATTTGCCCCTCCTACAAAAATACAGACATGTAAATAGCAAGTATTCACGCCCTAAGGAGAGAATGAAAGCATTTCAGAGATCAAGGTAAGACTGAACGTGGGAAAGAATTAGATATGGAGCCTTTTGCTAAGCTCCTTTGATTTCAGTTCTAGTATCAAATTAGTCATGATCATGTATGGCACAAAGAAAAACAAATTATCTTTCCCTCTCTATTTCTTCATTTTCCACGTAGCACTAAGAAATCATAGATCAATATAAGGAATACACATTGTAAACACTTTTAACAGATTGTCTTTTGCAGAGTTCATCAACTTAGAAATTCACATAGCAAAGCCCATGCTGTGCCAAAAGAAGTCTGTGTGTTTGTAACTGGTTTCAATGAACAGTTTTTACCCAAGGTATAACATTATTAAGCTGCTGTCTAATGGTACTCAGCAAGCTGTGGTGCTCTCTCCTGACTTCAAACACCTCAAAGAAACCAAGTACGTTATGATCAGCCTCTCACAATGACTTCAGGATAAGCAGAGAAAGTTCTGTGACAGAGTCCAATTAATGCAACTGAACATAGTTATATGTATGATAAGTTTTCTAGATTTTAAAATTATTAGTGCTCCTTATATGTTTTACATGTTTACATGCCATACTCTATTTCTTGGCAGTGTAATGGCTTAAAAGATGTGATTCTTGAGATGGTCTTGTGCAGGGTCAGGAGCTGAATTTTGATAATCCCTCTGGGTCCCTTCCAACTCAGGATATTCCATGATTCTATGATTCGCTTTATCTGTACTGGAAAGTCCTGTGCTTATTTGAATTCTAGGTGAGGAACAGAAACCCTTTTTGACACCATGGTTGAGCATAATCCAAACAACAATTTTGCCCTCAGAAGGTTTTCTAATTTTCAGCTATAAATCCTAGCATCCCAAAATGCTTTTCTGAAATTGACACTTTGGAAATGGAAGCCATTTTTTTGAGTGTGTTTGTTCTACAGAGTATCACAAGAGATGAATTTTAGCCCACTGAAGTCAAGTTTCATAATCTCATACAGCCTGTGGAGAAAGATAAATCTGCCCAGACACAACTGCCAAAATCCTGCTCTGAATAACTTCAGTGGAGGAGCTTCTTACCTTCTGAAGACTGTAGAAGAAACTCATGGAGATCAGGTTCACTAGGCTCACATTTTCTTTAAGAAACATCCCACTGCATTTCCTTCTCCTCCAGGTGTTTTATCTTAATATCTTCTTTGCCATATAGTCATGGATTTTTTAGTGAGCTTTCTAAGGAAGCAAATATATTCACCCTTGTGTGATGAGCCCTGACATCCTAGCAGCAGACGGGCTGAAGCTGTGCTGTCTGAGATTTCCACCATCTTCACCAACTGGAGAAATTTAGAATGGGGTCCTTGCTTGTTATACTGGAAAGCACCTCTGTTCAGACAAGTCATTGAAAAATAGGACATATGTTTCCTTTGCTTCCTTTGTTATTTGTATAAAAACCACTTTTTTTTAAACATATTTTTCACAGACAAATTAAAATACATTTCCTCACAATCACAGCAAATACCAGTTTTAAATGGAAGAAGTTGTCTTCAGACAGGAAACGCAAGACAGTACAACACATTTGTACTACTTTTAACTTGAAAAGTCCATCACTATTTTATCTTCTTTCTCGTTGTTATTTTAGAAAATCATCTGTGACCTCTGCTGTGATGAAGACACTACTTACAACACCAGCCATATTTTTAACATTCATTTTGTTCTGTTCACACAATAGTTGCTAGTCTAAATATGTTTGGAAACTATGGTTTAGCTGTTATTGTATTTGGTTAAAGCAAAACACTTCTTTTAAACCTCTGTTTTATTGTCTATCCAGTCAGGATATTCAAATTCCTTGAGATGCACATTCTTTAACTAATCACCAGAATTGTAAATCAATAATCAGATTAGTAGCTTCTTACAGAAAGCAAGGGATTTTCTCTTCTTGACTGACAGCAGTCATGTTGCTCATAATTAGGATTAGTCCTTTCAGGAGACTGAAGATTACAATGATACATACACTATGGTATTTTTTTTTTTCTCCTTCAGTGTCTCTTCCAGCTCTTTATTCCAACTTGGACAGTACTATATGACTTACATCTCTGCTCCCCAGATCACCCAACAAACCAAAGAGAGCATGATGTTTGCTTTTTAAATGGATAAAATTTGGCATTTGGAAAGAAACTCCCAGCAGGATGGCCTCCCCTGCTGAAATATGTCAGTAGCCATCTCTCCTCATTATCCAAATGGCCATTTTGATGAATGGCAGCAGCAGTCTTTCCTTGTTACAGCTAGTTAGCTGAATGCTCATCACTATTGTTTTAGCGTAATTATCTTCAGGGTTAGGTGGAGGCCAGACTGTTCTCCATTAATGCTACAATACTGGAGTTGATTTTTGTTCACAACTGTTAGCACCAAGGCATGAAAACAGATTGCGAATACTGAAAAAAACAATCCATCATTTAGTCATGCAGAATGTGCAAGAACATTTTTTTTATTTGTTCCTTTTATAGAAGGTATTATTTAAAAATTCTTTGAAGTGTTTAAACTTATACTCATGTCAAATCAAATGCTACTAATCTGTTGAGCAGGAAGGAATTAATATATTTTCAGGAATGTTTGTATCTCCCTGACTTGTTTAAACTAAACATAATCTCCTGATGTCATTGAGTGTCTGAGAAGGGGGAGAGAAAAGGAAGCAGAGGGGTACAGTTCATTAGTTAAGAAATGTGAAGTGATTGTGTTGCTTGAACTTGTAACAATGGAGAGGTTTTGATAGTTTGAGACCTTACTGCAAATAAAGGGTGGGGGAAGGGGGGGGGTAAAATTTCTGTGCTAATCTCTTGATAAGATAACATATTACATGTCCCCTTACTGTAAGACCTAAGTGCACTGCCTCAGAGTGCATGGCTGTTATATAAGCTGTTATTTGGATTATGAAACTGAGATCTGATTGCAATTCACTCACGGGGAAACAAGCCTCATAGGGTCTATTCAAATTTTCAGAGAAGACACGTGTTTGTGGTGCTCTTTATATCCTCCTCCATTTGCTATGCAATCCTGCCAGGTCAGCCACAGAGGGGAGAGGTCCCAGGCACTTCATCCCCATGGGGAGCAGGAAGAAAGGGGAGGAAAAGGGGGCATCCAAGGGGTTGGACCTAGTCATGTAGGGAGGTCTTTTTCTGTTCAGTTGGGGTTTTTTAGCACAAGAATTTGAGATTTCTTTTCTAAATCAATTATTTAAAACTACAAGCTGTGGGATTTCTCTAAGCTGTCCTAACAAGTGCTGCAGTTTCCTCCACATGAGCAAGAGGAAACATTTCTCTCAGAACTCAGAACTTTAACCTGAACAGTTGAAATACTTGTATCTTCTTTTTTCCTCTTCTCCTTTCCAGAGGCTGGCCTGCCTAAGGTTTTAGGCAAGTGAGGTGTGTTGTTATGTACCTTTGTTATTTGTTTGTGTAGAAGTGAACTGGAGAACAAATTCAAAACAGAACCTGCCTAATCAGAGTAGGTGTTCCCATTGTGGGAAGACTCTAGGAAGTAGGGGCATGAGAAGGCTGAGATGTCTGTATGGTGCTGGCAATGAAAAATATTGGCCAAAGAGCTGCAAATATATATCAGGGTAAGAAATTAGTTCCAGCAATTTTCAGGACAGCCTCCACCCACTTAAAATCCCTTTTTTTTTTTTTTTTTTTTTCCTTCCCATGATTTAAATAAATATTTTTAGTTTCAGTAGGAAGCTATGCATAATTCAAATGACAGTTCTGGTACAATTTATTCAGATGCAGAAAGCACTTTAAATTGATTTTGAAACTAATAGCAGAAGAGAGGAAAAAGGTGGGTGGGAGCACAAGCTGTCTTACCAAATACATACACAAATAATTGTATATTTCATATCCTGATAGAATTATATTTTCTGGTCTCCAAAGTGCTAAAGAAAATTAGTTATTCTTGACATTGACTTTAATTAAGCATATTTTTAGTCATAAACATGAGTAACAACTTGCTTACTGGAAAAAGTTTTCTTATCATTTAAAAGAGGGAAGGGAAGGGAAGGGAAGGGAAGGGAAGGGAAGGGAAGGGAAGGGAAGGGAAGGGAAGGGAAGGGAAGGGAAGGGAAGGGAAGGGAAGGGAAGGGAAGGGAAGGGAAGGGAAGGGAAGGGAAGGGAAGGGACTGTTTAGTCATTTTGTGGGTTATGAGTATTTAAAGTTGAATTGTAATACAGTGGAGGTATTGCCCACCTTGTATTACTGATAAATTTTTGTTGCATTTATTGCTGCTGAGGAAGAACTTTATTTAGTTCTGTCATACTGCATGCATTTTTCCCAGCCGTTTATATTAGGAACAGCTTTTGTATGTCAAATAAGTGAACCTGGCTCCAATCTGCAACTGATTTACTGCTATTGCCTTCAGGGCCATCATCTTAGTGAAACTGGAGGACATACCAGCTTTGACATACTGTACAGGAAGTTTTTTTGAACAAATCAGGCTTGCTAAACCCTAAGGTTTAGCAAGTCAGAGTCATTGAGTAAAAACTGAGTAGTTCTTGAGGTCTGGGTCACTGTTTAACATCAGATTACAAGCTTCTCTTATTTAATAAAAATTCAAAGGATGGCCTCAAGCTCAGAAAGCCATTGTGCACATGCCTGTCTTTAAGCATGTGTGAAGTCCTGCTGATTTGAATATGAGTACTTCCTGCAGCAGAAGGCCATGGGAAGTTGGAGAAAAGTATGTGCAAGATCAAATGTCATCTTCTTTGGTCTTGATCTCCTTGTGAGGTCTGAGTACAGTAGCGCCTTTTTTTTTTCCCCTAAGATCTTGAGATTATTTTCCTACCACATAAAAATATACTTAACAGAAAGCAGAGTCCTGATTCAAAGGCTGGTGTTGCTTGTCACAGTTATTTGGATAGACAGATATTTTGCTGGATGGACTCCTGACGTGCATTTGTGTATAAGTGCTGTGAGCTCTCACCAGGAGCTTCGGGCTCTGTGTGTAACAGCTCAGACACTGGGTTTAGAGCTCTTGAAAACTTGATTTTTTGCTATCACAAGACATATGTGGAAGAGACTTAAAATTAGCATTCTGGGGGAAAAAAGACACTGAATAGAAAAAATAAATATAAAATAGCAATTTATGCAAAAAAATTATTCACATAAAAGTAATTGTAATGCTTTTTGAAAAGGATATGCAGTTAAAATTCCCACTAGTAGTTCTATGCCTCGTATGCCTTGCTCTGCTTTTAATGACATAAATTTCCCACAAGGAACACAAATAGGAAACTGAGGGAGAAAATAAACAATGATCTACTTACTTTGAGGTTTGTGTTATTTCTGTCACTATGGTGTCAGAAAGCCCCCTATGTAAAACAGGCTTGTTTTGTAATCACACATTTTCTAGGATACTTCATAACTACTTAGGAAATTTGAAAAGAATTCTCATCAAGGTTGGAGGCTTAGAATATGTTTTCATTCAGAAATAAAGGAAAATTATATTTGTATTTCTAAGGGATTAAAATTGAGTGTTTCAAGAGTTAGCAATTTTTTTTTTCCTCTTATATTTTAATATTACAGGGTATGGGAGAAGAACTGGTTTTGTCCTGACACCATAAAGTTCATGTTACTGTCATCTTATTTTGGGTGCATTATTACAATTATTTAGATATGTTAAAATAAGTGGATGTTAAATAACTGTACTTTAAAATATATATTTTCCTGGTGTATATGCTATTTCTAAAGTTTTCTAGTATAATGATTATCTGTACTCCTCAAAATTTTTGTTTGTTTGTTTGTTTAAAATAAAATTCGTATCTTCTTCCAATGTGGCCATGGTTTTACTCTCAAAACTGTTCATTCCAACACCCTGCATACCTGTGTAGGTAGTTGCAGGTGTATGCTTTGCCTTTGAAAGAAAAGGAAGATGAGATCAGGTTTGTGTTGTGCATCATTTGGCTGTGTATCTTTACATAAAACGACATTGTACCATTTTTAATGCCATGTCTCAGACACTAAATGGTTTGGTCTCTTTCTTTCCTCTCTAGAAGAGAATTTGACACCTGGCTTTCTCCCAAAACTAAGAGCATTATAATGTGGGAACTCAACCTGCTAAACTTGGGAGGGAGTGGATAATTGTTGTTGTAGGTGTTCACATACCAAAGCATTTATATTCACTCCTGTTTGTTTCTAGCAACCCTTACCTCAGCAAATTTGGCAAGTCTCTCCATTTAGCCCACATGTCTATTGTTTACAGACTAATTGTGGAATTCAGCATTTGCACATAGAGCACTACAGTGGTGTCTCAGGAATGTCTCCTTCAGTGAGAACAGAGGTTGTTGTTCTTTGCCTGGAAGCTAATTTACTGAAAACATCCCAATTGTTTGACTTCATCTGGAATCACTAAGGAGCTGTGAAGAAAGTGTAACAACACACAGAAAGTAAAACTGCTGTCAGTGCCAGTGTGTGAAGAAGTGCTTGTCGAAAAATTATTCTGTTTTAAGCAGAATAGCTTAAAACTAGCACTAGCACTTAAATATTATAAGGAAGTTCTATGACTTTGAAAAATAAACTATTTTTGTCTGGAGTTCTGGGTTGGTGTGAATCAAGCTTTATTGTGTACATGATGTTACAAAGAGATTTTACAGTTACATAAAATAATTCTTACCGTAGTGCTTTTGATCAATTTTTTACTGTACAGAATGGGCATTTGGGAATATTTTCATCAAGCTGTCAGTGATAAAATCCCAGACATTTTTTATAGAAGATCTCATATATTAAATGCATGCTTAAACTTCGTTTGCAGCTTGCATCATGAAAATAAAATCCAGCCCATACTTTTAGCATTTCAGTACTTTTTAAAGGCTTTCTTTATTTTTTTGAATGTCCTATTTTCCTGAAATCTTCCTCCAATATAGTGCAAATGGAACCTCAGAAAAGACCACAAAATAGGACCCCAGTATCCTGTGCAGAACCCTTGTATAACCAAATGTACACCAGTTGTACTCACAGCTTAAATCCACAGAAAAGAGAGATCCACATTCATTAACTTATTTGCATGAGCATGGACTAAATTTCAATGTAATTGGCTTATTCAAATCACATTAGCAGGAAACACAGACCAAAAAATGCAAAGAATGAAGGCAGTTGCAGCCTTATCTAAAATCTCTTACACATAGGTAGTCTATTCACTTTCTGAAAGTCCTGGGAATCAGAACAAAAGTTAAAGGAAGTAGCACTAAAACAGGGCTGCAAAGTTAGGAATTATAAATAGCTTTGGACTTTCTTAAAGCTTGCAATACGTGAAGGATATGAGCACTTTAACACCACCTTTGTATAGCCTCTTTTCAGTAAAAGGTAGAAGAATGCCTCCAGGTAATTTTCTTTACATAGCATATGGATTTTAAATAATTTTTAGAGTTTCTCTTTGCAGGATGATGTTATGAGTATTTGCTTAAGAGTTGTGTATGAAAATTGATTCTCAAATGTCTATAGTTTGAAAGAATGCTATAGAACATAAAAAATTATCCAGTACTCTGTGGTTTTGGTGGGGTGAGACTAGAACATTCACATTTAAAAAAGAACTTCCTACACAACTATTTCTACTCAAGGCTTGTCATTTTGTACATGTGATATCATGTAATGTCTTTTGAAGCCTGTTACTAATTCAATAACATCATGAGAGAATAAAAATTCACCATAAAATAACTGTCAATATTCAACAAATTTCAATAATTGTGTCCAAGTCTCTAAGAAATTTTATAAACAGTGTAGGTTTACATTAAGCTGTAAACATATCCATGTTAAAGAGTCTTAGCCAATTTGAACCATGTAAAATCTTGTTATAAGGAGTTAGTACAAGGAACTGCTCAAAGGAGGGAGTGGACATAGTCAAAAGAAAAAAGAATAAGTTATACTATTTGCTTTCCCAAAAAATAAAATTAACTTACTATGTTAACGATATGCAAAACCCCAGAAGACTAATTTAGGCAAAAAATCTTGGAGAAAATATAAGACAGTTTTTGAAGCTTGAGTCATAACAAATATGTTCATACAACCAAGTAAAATTCTTGGTGATCTTAATTTTATTGCCTTCCAGTTCCACCAATTATTTCCCAGCATACTTCCAGGTCTTTGTTGTGTACCCCCTCCCCACTCTGTTAGCTAGGTGACTTACTGGAGGAAAGCTATAGAACTATAATTTCTATATTTTATAATATAGAACTACATTGCTATAATTTCCTTATTCCCTGGGGTTTCCAGTCCCCTCTGCTCCTGACCTTTTATTTTTTCTTTTGGCTCTGACTTTCATTTTCTACACGTGACCCCATTTCCCTCCTAATATCTTCTTCTGAATCTTCCACATATTTTTCTTGTTCTGTTCCCATCACTCAGCTTTCTGCACAAATGATTTAACTGCATCATCCTTTCTCCATCAGTCTCCAACACCCTACCTGTAGCTGAACATCATTCCTTTTCTTTTCTTTTGATCATATCCTGTCTTCCTTAATTTGAGTCTGACACTTTTTACGGTGATTCTCTAGATCAGGAGGGAAAAACACCAAAGGGAGAGAGGAAGTGAAACCTCAAGAGAAGCACCAACAGTTTCCTACAGACTGGTTGCTGTCAGTCTTCTCCATATTCATTGTAGTTCTTCGTGTTCATGCAGGTAGACTGTTCTGAGAGTTGGTAGAAGGAAGCTACTGATGTTGTTTGAAATGAGATTTTCAAGAGATGCAAAGCTGAGTACTTTTTAGTATATCTTGAAGAGATGTCAAAAGTGTAAAGTGACTGTCTCTCACATGTGAGGTCATTGCGTCTTTGTCTGCAAATAAAGAAGTATTGATAGGTCTTTAGCAATCAGTCAATAAGGTAGCAGCAAAATAATTATCTTACACTGACTTCGTTTTACCTGAATTCCACAGCTGCCCCTCCTGAACTAAGCCTCAGGTATTTCTTTACTGCCTAGAAGAAACTGGCAACACTTTCTTTCTTGAATGACGTGAGAAATAACTGGAATAGTTTGGGTAAAATTTCCCATCACTGAAATATTCAGCATAAACAGTTAAAATTGGGCAAGGTTATAAACAACTGAAAATGTGGCTTCATAAAAGGAAGGCTCAAGCTCATCGTTTATACAGTACGACAGTGTGACACGTGGTATTGTTCTATAGAATGAATTACAAGCTGAATTTTAAGAGCTGTTGTTTGAATGAGAAGATGGAGGAGAATGTGAAGGAAATCCCCTCATAAACCTGCACACACTGTAGTCAGAATATCTGTGTCCTTACCTTGAGAACCTCACTGACCGTCTTTCTGTGCTGTTTGGCAGCCAAGGGTTTGCAGGAGGACAAGACCATAAATAAGAATCAGTTCTGTGGTTTTTTTCTGACTTGAGCCGTAGGAGAGAGGGCTTAACAGCCTACCTGCCCAATTCTTTAGTGCCGATACAGCTGCAACCTATTTCTATCCATATCCAACTGTTTCTATTCCTACCCATATCCAAGAAAAAGATTTTGAAAATTCAAATGGTTCTGATGAAAGAAAAAAAGATACATTAGTACCACTTATTTCTTTTTCATTTGTCTTAAGTCTTAAGCTACCTGTTTAAAAATGATACGTACATTCTGGACACTCATTCTCTCTTTTTGAATGACTAATTATACATTTGCATATTTTTAAGCATTTTAAAATTATTTTCTAATTTCCTTTGTTTAAATCACCTGCTTCAAAATTGTCTTTTTAAGATTTTGTTTTCTCTTTTTGGTCGTTGGTGGCATGCACATAAATTTGAATGTGAGAGTGTTGTCACTAAATATATACAGGACAGAGAGGGCTTGAGGCTGTTCCTTTAATGGTCTCAGTGAAAATCCATAGTGTCAAGTGATTCATAAGACATGTGTGATCAATAATTTGCCAGCACAAAACCAATAGCCATTTTCTCCATTATAGTATTTCCCAGAAAACAAAACAGAGACAGCTGTGCTTAATGCAATTTTATATGAGGGATGTCTATAGAAGACCTATTGAGGCCTAAATTTTTTAAAAAATATAGATAATTTGTGTTTCACCAAAAGTGAAGGTAAGACGAAGAACAGCTTTTGGATATGTGGTTATTTAATTACTTTTAATAGAAATCAGTAACTGAATTCTTAAATATCTTGACACCTGTTCTTGATGGAGTGGATAAACTACTGGGGAAGTGTCCTTGATTTTCAGATGGTTTATGGAGTTTAGGAGGACTACATTTTTATTGCAAACTTCTTAATGGGGCTTTGATGATATTGTGAGCCTTCTGAGTGGTCACTAATATTTGAAGACACATCACGAGGGTTAATATTAGACATAGCTTTATCATTTTCCATAAAATATTAACTATTTATTATGAAAACAGTATTCTGTATTCTTGTGCATCTAAACCATGCCTACACATTTTAAAAGTTTACCAATAATCTATACAATTTTACCGTTGAAATGGTGAAGCTCAGTTTAAGTGATGATTAAAAGTATTCTTAATTCTAGCAGAAAAATTAGAGCTTTGAAGGTTTGTCCTTCCTGAGCCTTCATCATAGCAATTAAGTGACATAACCTCATTAATCTGCAATAAAAGTAATGTACTCTTTTGACATATCTTTAATAATAGAATGGCTTGGGTTGAAAGTGACTTTAAAGATTGTCTAGTCCAACCCTCCTGCCATGGGCATTGATGCCTTCACCTAGACCAGGTGGCTCAAAGTCCCATCTGACATGGCCTTGAGCATCCAAATTCTCTGAGATCATGTGTGAATGCTCTTCAGAGTGGCATTCTTTTTTTAACTAATGGAATACAGCCCTTAGCATAACATGAGAGACACAGACAGTTTTTCTTCATGGGATGTATAGTCCAGAGGGGGGTGGGGAGCGGGGAAAGACACGTATGGGAGGAATCTCTTTGTGCATGTAAGAGACTGAAAACCTGAGATGTTTGTGAGAGTAGTTCCAAGGGTTTTGGCAACAGGAAGAAATGTCACTGTCTTAGAATGGATTATTTAGCAGAATGAAGAAATATTTTGAAAGGACCCGTATGATAAACTACCTAATTTACCTTTGATCTTGAAAGCTATATTTGTCTGTTATTGCTTTTCTCCATCTATTGTTTTCAGGCTTTGTCAGGTCTGCTATTAGACATGTAAGCTCCTAAGGGCCTGGAACATGTTTGCCTGTGTGTTTCCCGAAAGCCATTCTGAGAACTACTCATAAATAATACATTTGTGCAGTCTGCACACTGTCTGACCCAATGTAAGTTCTCTCTTTTTCAGAGGAGAATCATTAAAGACATGTGCACATACACACTAAATTACCTTCTCTAAGAAATATGAGAAGACCCCTTTTATGTGGGGCAGACTCCTAGTCACGTCAGCTGTCAGTTAATAGTTAGAATTCTGGCTGAAGCAGCAAACAGCCACACCAGCATTCCAGTGCTCAGCCTACATGCCTCTGCTTCAAAATTAGGCCTTTGCAACACGGGGTAGCTGCTGCTTTTCAAAAGTATGAGCAAAACATAGTCAATTAGGAACAGAAACTATGCAAACAATTTAAAAAATGAGTTTGAAAATCAAGCGTGCACTATGACTCATATGCTTTAGCTTGTCCAGGACTATGCAGAAACCCACAAGACGGTAAAAGACATAATCCAAATAATAATAATAATAATAAATTAATAATAATAGGAAGAACACTCAGAAAGCAAATTCCTTTGCCCTCATTTTCTTAAAACATTTTGCTGCACCATGTTATTGGCTAGAATAACAGTGCTAGGAACTACTCCATGTATCTGAAAAATTTCAAAGGAAAAAATTAATTATACCTTTAATTTCTGTTTCTCCTGATCACCAGACAATTCCTCTTTCTTTCCCCCATAAAGCAACATTTGAACATAGAATACTCTTGTGCATTTGTAAAATTTTAATATAGATTGTAAGACAGAATGAGGTTTACTTTTTCGTATGTGCAGTGAGAACAGCTTTGGACCCTCTGTATGTAAAGGTCTTCCAAAGAGCTGTGTGAAATATCAAAAGTGTGCACTTGATCCTTTCATAGCCTAATTATATTACTTTGCAATTTATTAAATAAAGATAGAAGCAAAGAGTCAAATCCCTTGTTATATCACATGGATACTCAGTGTGTTGTGGTTGGTGTTTTAGAGATATGACAATAAGTTTGTCTTCTCCCAGACATCATGGTTCAAAAGCTACTTCTGCTTGCCCTGGCCTTCGAACCACCTCCCATGGGAATTTCATTGAGTGGAAAAGCATGGCATTAGACCTACTCTTTCCAGGTTCCTTAAGTGACAGAAGGCATCTTTGTCTGGAGATACATCAGAAAGATGATCTCCAAGGCAACTATGCATGCTGTTATCCAGGCTGGGATTGCTCTGACAGAGTAAGTTCCATATCCCTTGTAGCTCAGTTGACATGAACATACATCCCTTTTTTCTATATCATTCTAGTGAACAATATATTCTAAAAAAAGGATTATTTAATTAAAGTAAATAAGTTTATACTGTCAAATTGTACCATCCAGTTTAGATCAATTGAACTTCCATGTCCAAACAGGAAGTGTTCAGAGATTTAAAAAGCCAGCATATTGATTCATAAAGCAGTTACAACTTCAAAATGTCAATGAGAATTAGTGAAGCTGTAAAGGAATAGCAGTAGTAAACTTGGTTCTTTAGTTGGTCATTTACCCAAGTAAACAAGATAAATGTAATGTAGAGGCATAGTGCACAGACTAGGTTTTTGAAAAACAAAAATCAATTACTAGGAGAAAATACTTAAAAACTATGTAAGAATAGAGGTAATCCTAGATTTAATTTTAGCAGTGAAGTTCTACATGTAGCTGTTAAAGAACCATTTTATCATCGTGAGGGTAAAGTGTAAAATTCATCATCTTGGTTGGATGAAAGGAGACACATAAAATGCACACTGCGTTGTCTACCTTCAAGTAAAGCAATGAGATTAAAATGAGAATGCTAATTACAAAGCCATTCTAAGTAGCAGCTGAAACTTAGGCTGCTTACAATTAACACATCAGTTGTTCAGTGTTCACGCATATCACTGACTGAAAAAAAAAAACACCATCATTTTTACCAAAATGTAAAGAAACAAACACAAAGATTGGTGGAGTTAATTGGCACTCTAACAGATGATACCAAAAAGAAGAACACTGTTAAGAAATTGCAAGTTGTATCAATATTTAAAAAATAATGAATGAAGAAGAAGCAAGTTAAACGCAAACTCAAAGGAAGTCAGGCTGAATTATTTTGAAAAGCAATTTGCTTAACTTAATATAACCAATCTTTTTTTTTTTTAATGAGATGTTGAGAAGCTTTCCTGTGAATGGAAGTCAAACTGGAGCTTTTCTACTTAGTAAAAAGATGACTGAGACTATAAAATGGAAGAATGAATAGAAAATATGTATTCATCATTTCCTGTTCAGTATTAAGTGCATCAAAAATATAATGATACTGAAAATTTTAATACAATTAAAATACAATTAAAATAATTCTTTCCATCCAATTAATAATTCATAATTTTCTTGCCACAAGATGAGGCAAAAATAAGATGATAAGGTGAAAAATATAGATGGATTCAGAAAAAAATTAAACAAATGCATGGTTAGAGATCCACTGGTGTCAGCTAAAGATGTTGGTCACCAGCTTAAGAAGTTATTAAACCATTGCTGTCTTGAGTATAAAAGCAATAAACTCAAAGTTTTTATTCAGTATCCATTATCAGACTTACTTATAGACACAAGACTTTATACTCAACAGGCCCTCCAAGTTTGAGTTGACACTACTGTTCTTGAGGTTCTAAGTTGAAAATATACAGCATGGAGTAAAATTCAAATATTTTTCTGAATTGCTCTGAAAAATTTATTCTTTTTTGTTAAATAGAAAAAATACCAAAACTGCAAAATGCAGCTGATATTTATACAGCTGAAAAAGAGCACTGCAAATTGTTACTTCCACAGAATATAACCACATAATAATGAGCTATGATATTTAATCTAAAACATAAATGTTGTTTTCTAACTTTCCTAGCATTTTGCATGTGGCGAGACATTGGTCTCCTAGTTGATAATTAACTCTTTTGAAAACTGAGTACAGAGAATTTGTTTTGTAAATTTAATTCCTAGGAAGGCTCTTACATGCTGAAATGTATGCAGAAGTTTTCATTAAAATTCTTCTCATTTGTTTTTACAGGTATTATTCTTACTGCTTATATTGGTCTCATGTATTTTAGAACTTGTTTAGACTGAGAATATCTTTGGCACTTTGTGAACCAGAAATGTCAGTTCTCTGAAAAGAAATTAAAGGTGGCATCACTGGCATTGTGGGAGGATTGGTCTAAGTATGAAGTATTTGACTATATTTTACCTGAATAAAGTGTTGTATAGAGTACTGTGTTGAAATATTTTTCCTTATTTTGCAGAAGCTTATGTTACATCAAACCATCTAGCTAAGACAGCAAAGTGGTAGGTACATACTTGCTTTTTCTTAATTATTTACTAGAGCCCGGTGTTCAAAGTAAGCACACCTGTTGAAGACGACCCAGCAGAACCTTGCTAATGTTGCTATATTATACATATATATGTAGCTATATTGCACATTCAACTAGTACATTATTAGTTGTTAGTAAGGCCAGGAAATTTGTTTTCCTGTATATCTCCTATCAAACAGATCAATAAGGTAGGATGATAACTTGATAAAAAATAATAGTGATAGGTGGTTCTATCTATTGTATATCACAGAGGTCAAGATATTGCAGAGAATCACCATCATCATCATCATCATCATCATCATCATCATCATCATCATCTAGAAACAGTTATTATCTATATTTTGCAAGAAATCTCAGACAGTTATGGTTGTTCTCGTAAATGAATATATGCTCATATTTTCCACAAACTCTTAGGACTTCCACTGTTTTTGAAGTAAGAACTTCACATCATACACAGATAATATTTCAAGGTCTTTTAAATCTGTCTTTCAGAATGAAGAAGGTTGAAGGAATCAAAACCCAACAAAGGTGCCCTCCCAGTAATGTAGGATCTTGCCTACATAACACAAGTATAATGTCTTCAGTAGCAGTTACGATAGATTAGAGTCGTTCTCTACTTTTTTATATCACAGCTATGCAGAACTGCTTTATCTTCTTATCTGAGATCCAGGTAAGTGCAAAAAAAGCAGAAGCTATGGGATCCAGGTGGCATTAGAAGGGCCATGGACAATTTAATTTTCTTTGTTCTACTCTGGCACAGGATTTACTTTTATAAAAACAACTTTATTAGCAAACACTGTGCTGATTTACAACATCCTGTATCTTCCCTACTTTTAAAGTACATGAACTGTCTAACATGAAAAATTGTCTTTCAGCCTAAGCCTTTCACTTTGGGTCTTTAATAATTAAGATGTAGGCATAATAACTGTTTGCTGAGCTGTTTAGGGTTTATAAAAACAAGTTCATGTCTTTGAGACATCATATATTTGTATATGACAAGTATGACAAGTTCATGTCTTGAGACATCATATATTTGTATGATGGCTATTTCAATATGTATGAAAAGAAGAAAAAATGTTAATGCATTTTTTTAAAATTATTTTTAACAGAAACTACTGGTTATTACATTACTTTTATACACAATATTAGTACAATTTGATGAAGTGAAAAATACATAAAATCAAACACTTACTGAAAACCAGATATTCAAAGCAAATTTATTTTCCTCATACTGTTGTGGATCTTAAATAATGAAGAGAACATATGCAGTACAATCCAAATAAATAATTCTTCAGGACATTTACTCAGGTCAAAAGTTGTGATAAAAGCGAAGGCAAACACTCATTTACAAAAATGTGTGCTTTAAACATGAGAATGAACCTAAAGCACCACTTTTTCTATCTTGGTTCTCACAAATTCCTAAGAAAATGGGTTTAACCATCATACTGTGCTCTCACCCACCAGAGAAGCTTCCTTCAATATGACATTTAGAAGACAAACATTGTATTGTGTGATTTTTAACTTCAGACAGGATTTGCTAAGCTATATTTTTTTATCTAAATATTAGTAAATCCAAGCTGTAAATAGGCTTAAATCTTTTGATACTTAAAGGTGAACTGGAATTTACTTTAGATGACTGGGTTTGATGCATGGATGGCTTTTTGGATGCACTATTGCATTTTTTCTATTAAAATAAATTAGAACAGTTTCAGAGATAACTTTAAAGGTCACCTGCTAATTATCTATGCTGAACATCTTCAAATGATATGACATATTGCAGAGTGAAACCCAACCAAGAGTGGTGCTGGAATCAGTGAACTTTATAATCAAAAGCATGGCAAATGGTAAAGGTTTACCTGGAAAAAATGAGCAATATTGGCTACTCAGGTCAACAATTATCTTCTATCTGCGAAGATGAGTGCCTTTTTTATGCACCATATTATTCTTTAACCTTTTTCATTCTTTATTTTTTCCTTTTTTTCTTTCTGGATAGACATGAATAGCATGAACAACAGCATCACTCACAGTTCTGAGTCAAATTAATGCTTGCAGGGAGAATCACTCAACAATGATATTATACCCGAGATGTGACATGCCTATACACCTCATTTTCCTTCCTCTGGGACTCTGAATTCAAAACTCTAAGCTTCTTTTTGGTTTGTGATGTTTTTTCTGAGATTGCTTAGAAGACAAAATAAACCAAGCTTTTATTTTTAGTTTTATTATGAAGTCCCTGACAAGATTTAAATTAAGCTATCTGCAGAAATATGTCTAGAAACCTAGAAATCCAGTAGTGGCATCCTGCAGCCAAAATACGTGAGTAGTACGGGCACAGTTTGGCTGCCTGTGAAGCCCTGGAATTTAGGGACAATTTGGTGTATTACACAACTAAAGAAATATTGTAAATATTCTTTTGCATACAGTTTTGATAAAACAAACATTTTCCAGAGCAAATTTAAGATTTGGTAGATGAGCACCAAAAAGGAAGCACTCAAAATTTCTAAAAATCTAGACTTTATGAACCTTAGCTTATCCAGCTAAATATGCATTTCAGTACAAGGCCTATCTTGCATTTTCTTTCTTTCTTTCTTTCTTTCTTTCTTTCTTTCTTTCTTTCTTTCTTTCTTTCTTTCTTTCTTTCTTTCTTTCTTTCTCTCTCTCTCTCTCTCTCTCTCTCTCTCTCTCTCTTCTCTCTTCTCTCTTCTCTCTTCTCTTTCTCTCTTTCATCATTTCATCATTTCATCATTTCATCATTTCATCATTTCATCATTTCAAAATTTCTCATTCAATGGCTGCACTCTTTTTATGTCATATCACTTTACCTTTTCCCTCTCATGTCCTGACTGAAGTAAAATGACATTTATTTCCTACCAAAAGTAAGCTTTTGATTCAGTCATCTGCATAATTGTGTAGAAATGTATGGCGTTTTGAGGGTGAATCACAGGAAATAAATCTGTACGCATAACTTCCTTTGAAAAAGAAAGGTAGAGGTAAATTGCACTAATGAGACCCAACCCTATTATGCAGACAGTTCAGAGCTTAAGTTTTGGGAGCAAGGAGCTGAGGCCGGAGGCAGACCATGGACACCACAGTGCCTCAGTGGTGGGGGCCGTGTCCCTGCAGAGAGGTGACCATTCTGTGCACTAGAGTGTGAAGCTCCACGTCTGCACCCAAATTTACAGGACCAAACACTGGATTCAGAGCAGTAGATGTGTTCCATCCATGTCTTGCTCTTATGCTGTGCAAACCAGGAGACTAAAACTTGTACACTCACCAGCTCAATACATACAAAGGATAAACAGAAATGCTCAACTTTTCCTATACGAGTAGTCTTAAGAACTTGTGCATTTTAGAGTCTATAAGATTTCAATAATTAGTTTAATGATCTAGTTCTTAAAAGACTTACAGGAGTAGAAATTGGAGGTGCAGTGTGAAGCTGTAAGGCATCTCACGTGAGCCATGATGTGTATGGATTAGCTCTATGTGTCTTAGTCTGGAATGTAAACCCCATCTTAAATTTAAGCAGTCCTCATGCCACAAAACATATTTTGTTCTATGACTAAAATCTTTAGGCCTGATATTATTTTCTTGGACTCATTCACGGGAATGAATTTTGTTTATCTGAATGTTAGCAAAAGGAAGAGATAAAAGTTGTCCAGAATGATTTGAACTTAAAAATTGAAGATATGTTTGGAAGGGTCAAGTGTTTTCATGCCGATGATATTTTTATGTCATTAATCTTGTTATGTTGATATCTCTATCTAAAGCTAGGTTTCAAATTTTGTTTTTATTTGCATTGTTGTAGAAGTTCTATTCATTATCTGATAGACTCCAAGAGAAGGTACGTAGGAATTCAGATTATTAGACACATTTCTTACCACTTGAAGGAAGTCTGACATAGTTGTCTTTGATTTACTTTGGTCACTAAGGATTTCAAAATCTAAAGTTTATCTACATGACATTTTCATGTGCTACTTCGTGGAAAAAGAACCACATTAAGATCTGTAACTACCCTATGCGTGTTTCATCTTTCTAAACATGTGCTATTTGATGAGTGGTATTTATACTGCATTTGCACAGGGTAATGTAAGAAGCTCCCTAAATCCCTTGGATTATGTGTGTGGTATCAAAACTATCTATCTAAATCTATGTGCTTATTCAGATTGAAGAACATAATTCTGAAATCTAGTAACAAAATCATTAATATCTTCCTAGCAGCTAATAGGCACTAAGCTCCTTATACACACTCATTTGCTCCCCAATTCTCAGAAACAATAGTAGACGTAAAATCTGAAAGAATATGTTCTTTATTGGCATTATTGTATCTTTAGATTCCTGAGAGAATAATTTAAAAAACCTTTGCATATTCAAAAAAAAATATTAATATCTTTAGGAGCAAAGATTACATTGCAATATCAGAGATCACTAACATATTAGACTTGGCAAAATTAAATATCATCATTTCTTGAAATAGGAAAATAAATCAAAATAACTAAGTTTCCTTGAATTCTAAAAATGACATTACTACTCCTATCTGACTAGGGTGCGTTTCACAGCTATTTTTTTCTGATTTTGCAGCCTCAATAGTGTGATTGCAAATTAAAGTTCCATACTAAATTTGTTTCTGTTGTTCTTGTTCTGTCAGTTTTTGTAGCCTAGTTGTCTATTAAAAATATGCACAGGTGCATGAAAGCAGCTTTAAGTCCTCCTCCTTTTTTTTCTGTTAAATTAGTCTGAAGGAGTTTCAATGCAACCACGAGCCACCTCCGTACAACACATGGCATAATTGAAGAACATTGTCTACTCCATTACACAGCTACTTCAATGGAGTTAGAGAACACCTCCTGCCCCACTAAATCCCCATCCATTTAATCAATTGTGCTTGTGCAGACGCAGCAGAGCTATGAGTATTTAGCCATCCAAATAAAATTTAGGGAGCTGATGCTACTTTCTTTAGAGCGTGTGGATTTGTGAACGCAGAAGTATGGCTTGTGCTTGTAATTTAACCCCATGTTTATGCTTAGTGTTCATATGCACACATGAAGCATTGAGATACAGACAATGTTCAAGACTGAAGGGTCCACTGCATCCTCTCCAACTAAGGCCACAAGGTTATTTTTCTGGATAACAGTCACTAAAGAATTAATCTCCAAAGAGCCATATGTCCCAGGTCCAATCTCCCTAGCAAAGCTCTGGGTCAGTCACCAACCCATTGCTTATCAAGCTGGGGATTTTCTTCCAGTAAGTTTTCTGAGGAGAGGCACAGAGTGTTTTCCCACTGGGTAAGAGACAGTTCTTTTTAATGGTCTTTGGTATAAGTCCCAATAATGGGATATTCCCGTTAACTATTATTTCCTTTTCTCTTTCCCCACACCAGAAAGAAATGTAATTTCATTTATGCTAACAATCAAATTAAAGGAAAAGTCCTTCAAATCTACTTTACCTACAGTTCCTCTTTCCCTAATTTTTTGGCACACTTCTGCAGATCAGTTTGTAAACAATGTCATACTTAGAAAACCTGAACACAACCCGCAACACACTTGTCTGCGACAGATTACTGAGTACAGACAGTCACTGATGCAATAGAAGCTGAGAAAGCTTGTATGAGAGGAAGTTATCTGCTACTTATCTGCTGCTCATGAATAATACCTGAACCCATCCACTTTTAAAGAAATGATACAGGAAAAAAATTGTACTAAAACCTCCTAAGTGCTTTATGAGTCACTGGAATATTTTTAGTTTCATGTGATCAAGCATTTGCTGAAATAAGTTATTCTGGCATCAAATTAGTTAATACCATTATACCCCAAAGGTAAAGATGACTTTACAAACCTTTAAATTCACAGAAGTTGTTCAAACAGTTTTGGGCTGTTTACTGGATGTGCGGTGGCTAATCAGGATGACCAGTAAGGATCTAATAACCTAATGCTTAGATTATTTTGTAGGTGAGAAAGCTGGCTGTTTTTATTGAAAAGGTCAACTGAATAGGGGGACATGATCTCTGATATAATCTTTCTCTTTCTTCACGAGTCTTACCAGTGCTACTACTCTTGCAGAAACTGAAGGAGTTGAAACAAGGCTGACTTTCCTTCTCATGCAGATATTTACTCTGGAGTCAAATAAAAGAGTTTATTTAAAATTATCATGGGGGGGGAAATCTCCCAGACACTGGCCAAATCTTCCTGGTCTTCACATTGCTCCAAGTCCTTGCCAACTAGTTTGGAATTTAAATTCTGATTTCCAGCTTGATGGCATAATGAACTGCCACTGCACCTGCTGAATGGCTCCAATTAAAATCTTTGACATTTTTTGTTTTCACTGTTTAAAGATTGAAATCTTCTACAGCCCTTTGCAACTGTTTTATTCCCACCCCGACAATCTCCAGGCATTTTGCTTGTTAAACAACCCAACACCAAATGTGCTGGTTTTGTTTGACCTATATTACAATGCAAAGCTACTTGGTTCTTTAATTCACTGCCAAATAAAGCTGTTATCTCTGGATAAAGGGAAGTAGGCCAAATGGTGATAAAGTCTCAGGGATGAAATGAGATTAAACCAGTTCTACCTCACCTTGCTATTTACTAATTATATATGTGCTGGTCAGCAGAGCTCACTGTCTGTCTAATCATATGTCTAAAGGTCAATTAAAAGGGGTTAATGCCCACAAATTAATATCCAGTGAAAAGTATTGATTGCCATAGGGATTATACCTGTCCTTTTCTTTCTTTTTTTGTCTTTTCAAGACCTTTCTGGGGCATGATATATAATATATAAAATTACAATGTGATTTTAAAACACAAGAGGATTTATACACTTTTTTTCTTTTCCTTCAAAATTCAAAATCACTTGGCAAACTCAATTCTAGTGCAGAACTCCAATCAGGTCAAAGAACTACCTCTCATTTATTTTTTAATTAACACTTGGCAAAATTGTTAAGGAAAGCATTACTCAGAGAGCTGGAGTCATGTTAGCACCAGAAACATCTCCAGGGCATCCAACAACGCTGAGAGGCATTCATGGAAGTCTTTTTAGAACAGTGTCTCACTTTACATCTTTGTTGTACTGCATAAACAAACATAGATCCCTCTATAAAATGGATGACTTATAACTAAACTCAGTGGGTGAGTTTGTTTCGCTTGTTGAAGGGGAGCAATAGGGAGATCAAGGGTTTATCAGCTCCTGGCCTGCCCTGCTTGAAAATACAGCCAACAGAGAAAGCTGTGGACAAGGGCAGTGGTGCAACCAGGAGACACACTGCTGTTTTCAGACTGCCCCAGTGTATCCAGTCAAACTGAGGGCTGCCCCTCCTGGATCCTTTTCCCTCTTGCCCCCAGCTGTTCATTCATAGCTAGTAAGACACCTCAGCAGAACAAGTGCAAGTGGCAAGAAGAACAGGTCCTCTTGCTGTCCTGTCCAAGCAGCTCCTCCTGAGGTACCATCTGGTGCTTGGCAGATGAGAGCAGGATTTGCAGCTTCACAGCTGCTCTGCTCTGAAATGCACACCTTGCCAGCCTCCCATCCCCCCTTTCAAAGAACTGAGTAAACCAAAAATCATGGGGGGAGGCCTAATACACAGAGGCCACAAGTAAAGGAAAGAGAGCTGAGAAGGCAGGGAATACATCAAGAATGAAGGAGGGCGTGAGAGTAAAGCAGTGTAGACAGAAGGGAAGGGCTGTTAGATACATCTATCTGCAGTGTCCTTTAGCTGAAACAGGTGCAAGAGGAAAAATGCTGGGGGAAATGATATCAAAGCATTAAAACTGACAGGTCTGTTTTTTTGAATTTCAAACAGTTCACAGGTTAGAACTGAGGAGTGGGGTATTTAAGTTCAAAATAAGAGCGCACACGATATCTGAAGCATAGAAAGCTGAAGAAATGCCAGTTTCAGGCAGGGCAATTTCTTTGAGACAGGACACATATGGAATAAGTTGTCATCAAAGCAATGAACATTAGCAGATGTCTAGACATCTGTATGAAAAGAGACACTTGTTGGTATAGCATGGCACAGTAGGGACGTGAGATTGCATTTAGAAGTAAACTGTCTTTTTAATAAAGAATAGTTCCCTGCATCTTTTCAGGAGCAGATTGACATTCTTCAGAAACTCTAGCTACTGAACATTTACAAATTGCTGTTTCAAATGTCTCTGAGATCATTTAATCAAAACTGCTAATGCAGTAATTTGAGTACTTCTAGCAGATATTTTCACTCGTTCTCAAATCTTCAGGAGAAGGGACCAGAGCATCTTGTTTCAACCAAAGTATATTATCTGTCCTCAGTGCACTCATTTACTTCCAGATACACGTATTTTGTAGACAGGCATCCACTACCCTCAGGTACTGGCACACTGGAAGGTGGACCTTGCATGCTTGGTACTCTGTTGCAGTAACTGATCACCACCACTGTTTATACACATGCTTTAATTTCAAATTTGCCTGGCTTTGGCTTCAATCTTCCAGCCAATACTAGATGAAGAGGCTGGTTTTGCTTTTATCCACTAACTTCACAAAGGAAAAATACTTCTTCCATGAGATAAACTTTGATGTACTAACTAGCTTGGTAGATAAGGGGGCAGAAGTGAAAAGTTCTAAGGCTTCAGAAAGGCTTTTGAAACTGTCTTCCATATCATCCTCATAGAGAGGACAAGAGAATTTGAAGATGGATGAGCAGCCAGTGAGGTATATTTGGAAAATGGCTGAATGACTGGGCTCAGAGAATGGTGATCAGTGCTGCAAAGTCTACCTGGAGGCCAGCAACTAGTGCTGTACCCCAGAGTACCCAATACTGTTCCACAACATTGCACCCAACATTGTTCAACAACATTATTAATAATTAGACTAGGGAGTAGAGTGTACCCTTCTCATGTTTCAGAAATCTTATTCTCCAATTTAGTATTCCCCTGGAAACACTCCAAACCCCTAACCCTATCCCTCCCCACTGCCTCTTCTCCCTGTTCAGCAGGCTGGAGAGGAGAATTGGAGGCACAAAAAGTGAAGATCACAGATTGAGAGAAGAACAATTTATTGGAAATGGCAATGAAATGAGAAAACACGTAACAGCAGCAATACTAAAAACAAAAGTGTAAAAGTGTAAAAAAGAGAGGGGGGAGTGATTCACATGCAAGGCTCACTGCAGAGCCTGACAATACCCAACCACTTCCTCCAGCACACTACCCTGAACCGGAAGAGATCCCTTTCCTGCCCCTGGCAATGATGTGAGGTGGGAGAAAATAACCTCCTTATCCTAGCCATGCCCCCCGGGTACTGCAAAAATTGATTCTATTTTAGCCAGAATGAGGAAAACTCTCAAAATGTTTGCTGTGAGAAGCAGCCAATATAGCCAGAAGATTGTATTGCCATCCAGAGGGGCCTCACCAGGCTGGAGATATAGTCCTACGCACCAGTACGAGAGGAGGCCAACAGTATGGGAAGGAGCTTAGCAGAGAAGGACCTGGAAGGCCCTGGTGTTCACCAAGTTGCACATAAGCTAGCGATGTGTCCTTCTGGCAAAGAAGATTATGAGTATCCTCAACTACATTAGGAGGAGTGTTGCCAGCAAGTGGAGGGGAATCATCCTTCCCCTTCATTCTATACTACGGAGACTGCAGCTGGAGTACTGTGTTCAGTACTGGGGTACCAGTGCAAGAAAGATATGGACGTATTGGAGTCCAGTGAAGGGTCATTCAGATGATAAAGAGACTGGAGCATCTCTCATATGAGGAAAAGCTGAGAGAGCTGGGACTGTTCAGTTTGATTAGAGAAGGCACAGGAGGGATTTTGTCAGTGTATCGAAATATCTGAGGTGAGGTATAGACGGAGCCAAGTTCTTTTCAGTGGTGTCCAGTGGCAGCACAAGAGGCAATGGGCACAAATTGAAACATGGTAGATTTTCCCTGAACATAGGGAAGCACTTTTTTACTGTGCACGGACTGTGCACTGCCTGAGATTGCCGAGAGTTGTGGTGGAGACTCCATCCTTGAGGATACTACGAAACTGTCTCTACATGCTCTTGAAATCTGCCCTAAGTGGCCTTTATCGAGCAGGAGAGCTGAACACGAGGACCTCCAGAGGTCACCTTCTGTGATTCTGTGATTCTGTGATCTGACACAGTCATCTTTTGTACAATTGACCCCAGATACGGGGGGCAAATATAGTAAGAAAGAGCAAATGCAGTATGTAGAAGGGTTTGATGTTTGGCAAGTTTCAGTACTGCAGAAGAAAGAACCAAACAAGTAAAATATTCTTATTCCAAATTGAATTCTAAATAACACATGTAAAATGTGGATTACAGAAGTGTTTTGAGGGTCTATTACTGAATATTGGTGGTAAATGGCATTGTATTGAATGGGAAGAAGCAAATAACAGTATGGAAAAGAATCAATGTTAAGTAGTGCAGTAGTTAACAACTTTGTTAATGAACTGGAAAAGGGGATTAATGTCATGATAATGAAACTCACAAATTAGTATCTGTTGATCTGTTTATATATGTTAAAATGGGATGGAATACCATGGAAATATAAGCTAGAATAAAACAAACAAACAAACAAACAAACAAACCCCAAAACTTCAGGAAATTATGTTTAGCATAAAGGAAAAAAGTGAGTTTGCATCTGTATACATGCATAGACTGTGTGTATGCACAAAATGAGAGAGTAACATGAAGGAATAATTTTGAAAACCAATAAAAGTCTGAAAAGTTAATTAAAAGTGGAAAGTTAATTAACTCTGATTTGAAAGAGAGTGGCACATAAAACCATGGAGTTTTAGGCTTCTTACTATTTCTTGAAGGGTCTTAATTATTCTTCATTCCATAATAATACAGGAGTATCTCAAAATCTCATGAACATTCAACCATATCTTATCTCTGCAAGGAAAATGCTTTTAAGACAATTATTTGAATATACTATTATTTTTATCTTATAGACAGGCAATCTATGGATAGAGTAAGTTTAGTAACTAGAATCAATAGATGATTTTCCTAGTAGTTATTGTATTAAAAAACATACAGATTGACTTGAAACTAATATAATGAATTAATGCAATTCAACAGCTCTGCTTCTTACCCTGTCTCTCTTCTCAGTCCCACTAATTCAATGGCAGGAACATTTTCACTGCCAGGGAAACTGAACTTTGATTATCTCTGTGTAGGCAGTACTTCCTAGCTGAGTGTTTTAACCAGTACTAAACCCAAACCTTCACCACAACAAGAGGAGGGAGTTCAAACTAACCAGCCAAAGAACATAACAAAACAAAACAAAACAAAACAAAACAAAACACAAAAAAACCCAAAAAACAACAAACAACAACAACAAAAAGAGGAAAAAGAGAACAAAGCATGGTTTTGGGTTTGAATATAGATAAATACAATATGTAAAATGTATTTGATTCCAGAAAAAATGTCTTAATTACCTAAGTATTGAAATGAAATATAGTTTGAAATAAACTTAACAGCCAGCAACATTTACAGCTGCTTAACCTCTCTGATCAAGAATTTTTAGGAAAAGAATCATGTCTCAAAACTGTAAATGCAGTGTTGACCTAAACCTGTGTAACTCTCATTGTTTAAGTTCCTGAGATCTTCATGATCTCCCTCTTCATCTACCAGAACTCTGCCTTCAATGATGTTAATTTGGCTATAATGCTTATAGACTGAGATACTTCTATGCCACATTGTCTTAGCTTCTGTTCTCATTTAAGAGCCTAGGTCTTGGACTTCGAAGTATTCTCATGCCACATAGCTCTGTGAACTCCACCAGTACTCTTCCACCTCTGACTTGATGAATATTTTTTATTTAAGGGGCTAGAAGGGATCTTGGGTTCACATCACACATTTGACAGACTGTTGGCTAGGAACTCTTCAAACCAAGGAATTGCATCTGCTATTCAAGGTTATTCAGGGTTATTCAATCCTCCTAAGTTTAGGTATATAATTTACTTGTCTTTCAAAGTTAAATTCCTACTCTGAATAATCCCCTGGAGGAGCTTGTCTTTTGCAATAATTATATAGGAAGCATAAGGTGACTGGCCTCATATCTCAGTCATACTTAAAAGTCTGAAGTTGAATGCTATTAAGGTCCCTTTCTAGTATTTCTCTTTTCCTAGGTGTTCTAACTACTTGGCTGTTATTATGAAAGGACATTTCTTTAAGAGAATTTTTGTAGATACCTACAAGAGGAAGAATTCAGGACTGTGGATTCTACACAGAATGAGGTGGTATTTCCTGAAGGGAATGCCAGTTGTACAAAGGTACATGATTTCAGATGTACACTATTCTTCAGGTTTCCTCTTGAATGACAGCTTATGCCAGCATATTCATCCCCATTACCCCATTCAACAGGAAATTGAATGTGATAAACTGTATGCTTAGAGAATAGGGGCCAAGGTTTCATTAAGTACCTGAACCTCATAGCAGCAATCCTTTAAAAGGGTCATGTTTGTGTTATTCACAACATGTCTGTTTTGTAAAGATGGCAGGGCTGGTAGCAGAAATAGGCATATACCTTTACATCTAATTGAAGATCAGATTCTCATCTTAATTTCTGAAACCACATGAACACTGACACATTACATTCACATGGATGTAGTGAGACAGCAATAATCAAATTAAAATACATGGCTAACATGCTCACTGAGCATGGTCCTGGACATCATGGAAAAGAACCAACCAAACCATTAGCCAACTTAACACAGCTATGTATGACAGCCACGCTAATTCACTGGAACATGTTAATTAGCCTAAATAGCACATTTATCCCAAGCTAGGCCTCAAGCATGGAACTCTGTAAGTTGCTGCAGAGATCCCACATGGGCTGCTCAGTGGTTATTGCCTTGCCCAGCAAAGCACAGTAAAGGTCTGCCTTAAAAACCTCATTGGCGTTTGGCCCTAAAGGACTTGCCTAAAATTACAGAGGATATCTCTGTATTTTCCAAGAAACAAATCCAAATCTTTTGATGCCCAGGCTAGCATTTAAACCACCGTGCCGTCCTTTCCTGACAAAAATCATTGCACCTAAATCAACAAGGTAACGATGCTTTGATATGTAACTACTTAGAACATACACCCAAACCATTACAATTAGTTCTGTCTCTCCACTGGTAAGGGACATCAACAAATTTGAAGGAAATGGCAAAAAAGTCACACGTTTGATAAAAAAGATAGAGGGAATGATACATGGGGAAAAGACTGAAAGAGCTTGATAAGATATTTTGTATGTTTAAATAATAATCAAGATGAAACATGGAAAAGTCTATTCATATTTAAACAATGCAAAACACACAACAACATACAGATTATTTAACACGAAGAAGCAATGGAAAATGGACTTCAACTTAAGTAAAAACTGCAAGCAAATTTCTGGAAAGTTACAGTATTGGGTACATATGACAACTGTGCTGTAAATTGTGCATTTCAGGTCCCTGACACCTATCAGAGTGCGAAACTGACTCTTGAAGAGAAGTTGGGGATATTATGTCTCTCTAACACTTAAATTTGGACTGGACATGTTGCTGAAGTTTTTAATGCACTGTACTGGTGAAGACTTGGACTAGTTGAGTCTTGTGTTATTTGAGTGTCTGTTACCTGCAATTGAGCAAGAACTTACAAGATTTCTGCCATCACTGACTAAAAAAAAAGTTGATTCTATAATATAGCATAAGAAATATAGTTTCCTGGGATGGGGCCAGTAATGCATTAATTAACTTTCTTTGTCCCATTAAATGCTTGTTCATCATGTGGGAAGAGTTTAATCCTCGTAAGTAACTAATAATCCTGTAAATAAAACTGATGAGTTAAAAAATCAGCTAAAAACCTGTCAGAAAGAGTTGAAAACTAGATTAATCTCTTTCCTATTTCCATATTTTTGATGCTGCTTTCACCAGGCAATGAGGTTGTTCTTTCTTCTCTCTCTGCCTATTGGAAAGAAAATGTACTCCCTTTCCAGATCAAGATGTTGGTATTTTGTATTTCATCCCCTGTCTCAATCCATATTTTATGAGGCTGGCATATTTACAGTAAGATTTCCTTTCCTAGAGGAATCAGAAAATCTATGTAGTCTTTCCCATATCAACAGCATCCAAGAACACAAAAAAAGAGAAAAAGCAGACAAAAATTGCTAAGGACCAATTCCTGAAGCATGTGGACTCTCATTAAAATAACAGAATTAGAGATTATCCTGACTTGGAAGGGTCACAAGAGGATCAAGTCCAAATCCTGATTCCACACAAAAACCCTAGAGGTAAAAACATATATCAAAGAATATTGTACACACATATCTTGAACACCAACAGACTTTGGGCCATGGACTCTTACCTGGGGAGATTGTGCTAATGATTGACCCACCTTCTCAGGAAATTGCTTATTCCTAATATCCAGTGTGAATAGATGTATCCCCATAATACAGCTTTTTAAGCCATTCCCTCTCACGCCTCAATGGACACCAGAGATGAAAGATCAGCACTTCTCTACTCACCTTCATTGTGAAGTTATAGACAGCTATGAGGTCACATCTCAGTCTCTTCTTTTCTAAGGTGAACAAATGAAATATCCTCAGCCACTCCTCCTGAGTCTTGTCCTCTAATCCTTTAATGATCTTTATTGCTCTCCTCTGGACACATTCTAATATTTCTATATCTTTCTTATATTGTGAGCAATAGATTGCAAAACTGCAATCAGGAGGTGAGCTGAGGCTGCATCAATGCTGTACTGTGGGACAATCACTCCTTTTCCCTGCTTAGCTATACTGTGCTTCATGCACTCTGGGATATAATTGGACCTTTTGTCTGCCAGGATACACTGTTGACTCATATTGAATTTTCCATCAACCAAAACCCCTATGTTCCTTTCTGTACTCCAACCCTTGTTCCCCCATTCTATGCATATATCCAGGATCACATTTTTTCCGGGTGCATGGTCTGGCATGTGTTCTTGTTAAATTTTGTATGGTTGGTGCCTGCACAAGGCTCTAGTCCATCAAGATGTCTCCTGAAGGTAATCAAGAGCTTATCCAAATTTTGTACTGTTGGCAAACTTAGTGTGCACTCAACTCCTTTGTTCAGGTCATTGATAAAAATATTGAATAGAATAAAAGGGCTCCTAAAATTGAGTCATGTGGAATCCCACTAATATCTGGCTACTAGCCACATATTACTCCATTTACTACAAACTCTTCTAGTGCAACCCTTCAGCCAGTTGTTCACTCATTTCAGTCTGTATATGTCTATCTGTGTGCTGGACATTTTTCCTTGGAGGATACTGTGAGAGATAGTGTCAAAAGTTTTGTTAAAATTAAAAAAAACCCAAACAACATTCAGCAACATATCCACTGTCGTGCCTCCTTCCAGGAGGAAGGTAACTTTGTCATGATAGGATACTCAGTTAGCAAGGCATGATTTTCCCTCCATATACCCATGACAGCTTTAACACATGACTGCATTGTCTTTCATGAGTTTTTCAATACTTTACCTTAATCTGCTCTGTAATTTTACCAGGCACCAAACTAAGACTGGCAGGTCTAAAATTACTAGGATCATCTCTTGCCCTTTTTTAAGTATGAGTAACATCTGCTAGCTTTCAGTTGGCTGGGATCTCTGCACATCTCCAATATCATTAACTGAGAAAAATCTTACTACTCTGAGATGAATCTCGTCAGGCTCCATAGTCTGGCCCTAAATTCTTATAATAGGTCTAGCTACCTAAATAGATTTTCTGAATTTGCTTACTTTTCCTAGCCATTAAAACGTTTCTTAAATAAATATGTTTCTTTTAAAACTACTTTATGATGTGTAGTTTTAGAATATATTTTAGATTTTCTGGGATATAAAAATCTCAGAGTTTCAGCCCTAATCAGATTGAGATATTCAAAGCCTTGTATTCAATACAGCTTTGGTTTTATTTCAAGGTTATACATTGGAGTCAAATGTGCCAACCCAAGCATATTAAAACATTAGATTGATTATACAGACAAGTTTCTTACTGTGCTTCTGTTGTTGTTGTCTTGGTAGTGAAGTGACAATATTAAACTTCTTCTTCATCACCACATAAAAGAGATAAATGACCTGGGAAAATAAGCTGTAGCTTATTACTCATCATTATTAATAATTGAAATGCTTTCTTAGTTCCATTCAATGTATATAGTGAGAATGTAAGAATGTTTGTGACAAGTTTTACTGTAGAATGAAGCAAAAGTATCATGCTGTAACCAGTCACATAACCTAGTTTCATATGAAAGTGCTAAATTGCTTTTTGTGGGTATGAAATTCCCTAATGGTTTTCAGGAATTACTGATCAGTGACTTGATAATTCTGGTGGTTGCTATTCGTTTTGCAATTGTTTTCAGAGTCCTTGCTCATGTCAAGTTGCTGTGGTCCTGGATTATAGTCAATATAACATATATTCTGTTTTGTTATGGTCCTCTTGCTATAATTTAACTTTTATTCTACTATCTTCAGTGAGCTCCTTAGACAAATATACAGTCTATTAACAAAAAATTTTAAATAATTAATTTTATTTAGTGATCACTCACGTGCTTAGGACTACAGAGGTGGCACAGAGATGAGGCAGATCCTTGGCCATTGCCTTTACCTCTCTCCCTTGGGAACCCTTCTATACTTGAAGAGATTCAGTTATTAATCTTGGCACAGCTTATACTCTACAGCATTTTTTTCTTTGTGGTTTTATGTAGTATAGGAAATAATAAATCTATCTGTCTGTCTGTCTATCTATATATCCCCTTTGCCTCACTCCCTCATCACCCATAAACACATCAAAGAATGGTTAAAAGGAAAGTAAAACCTGCAATAACTGATAGAAGGTTCTAGCACAAGCTGAAGTGCCTGATGGTGAGGACCTTTACTAGGTGGTATCCAGTCCTGTGTATCTTACACATGTCAGTAAGTTTCTCCGGGTGGTTGAGCCTGGTCTATCTGCAAAACCACTCCAGACCAGTCTGCCAGGAAGGTCCATGAAATCTCCCTTTTCCTCTAACTTTTCAAAGTTATCTATGAACTTTATCTTTTTAATCGACATTTTAATCTTTGTGGAAGGCTCCTGACCAGTTACTTTAAGAAAGTGAGACCCTATGTTTCAATAGGAGACGAGTAATTTAATTTCCATATCTTTTAAATTAAACATTTAATTTTTAAAATTTACTCTATGTTTATAACAAATGGTTTCTTGGGGCAGGACTTGGTCTTGTAATTAAGATATCCTAACTTAATAAAGAGAATATACAAATAGGATTTAATTGTCAGATTCAGGTGAAATAAATTATTTTGTGGTAACATTTTAGTTTTTAGTTTGCCAGAAGATGCAAAAAAAATTCCATTTTTTTCACATGAATAATTTTATCTTCTATTTATAACCTAACAGAAAATATTATTTTCACATTATTATGCCTGCCTTGCCTGTAGTGTTTAAAATTCTTATAAAATCTGAAGATAAATTCTACTGTAGTAAGAGAAATCGTATCCTGGTATAAATAAAACCCATTAGTGTGCATTACTATATGTAAGCAGACAACAAAATTGGTGAATTTCCACTCTTTTCAGTGGGATAAAGTTCTAAAAGAACTGGAAGACAAATAAACATATTTAAGTCTTGTGTCTCAGAACTCAGCAATGCCAACCTGAGGTTCCATAGCACTCTGGAGAGTCCTTGAACATGTTCATAGATCTAAGATGCTTAGGTCTTCTACATACTTAGAAAATTAGACACAGACTTTGGAAATTTCATGGTAGTGCTTGGTTTGGTTAAAAAATCTCAGGCACTTTTTAGGATACTGTCAGAGGATACTAAATCCAGATTCCTGACTGAATATTTTCTCTAAATCTTTTTTCTTGTTGCATAGGCAAAAAAAAAAAAAAAAAAAAAAAAAAAGAAGATGGAGCTGAATTTTCTGCTTTATTAAGATGATGTAATGTCACAGATATTTTTAACTCTTTATGTATTTTGTACCACAACATAGAATTCTAAGAGTTATCAAAGGATTTAATTTATGTTGCATTATCAAAATGTCTGCTACATTAAATTAGAACTGAATTCAACTCAAGTTTTATCAATTTTTCTTTTTTTCGCTTGATTCAGTTCTGATTAATTTTCTGACTGGCAATAAATTTCTGCTTTTCCTTCTTTCTGGTGTGAATGCCAGTCTGCAACTCTTTTTCTCTGGTGTTACAGGTCAATAATCTTTGCACAGCTCAGCAAGAGATATACTATTATGTCTACTTATGCTTATTTGCCAATACTGATACATTTGAACTTATTATCCTAATAATTAGGCGTTTCAGATATGCCTTAACGTGTAGATGTGAATTGCTGACTGCTCAGTTGCTTGTATCTACTGATGTCATGCTCATTATCTTAAAGCTATCATGAACTTTCAGAGCAGAGGTACATTCTTTTAGGAAATGAAGCTATGTCCTAAGTACTAAAAAGATGTAGCTTATTCAAATATACCTTTAAGTAAATGTCTGTCTCTCTCCTCCTCACTACTAAAAAAACCTCCAGAATTCAAACAAAATAAATCCGTTTAAATGATAACTGACTTAAATAAATTTTACAAAGTAGTAGGATTCTTGAAGACAACACCATGCTTCCAAATATTAACAAAATAGCTGAGAAAAGGAAAAATAGTCTGTAGATTTTTTTCTACAGAGGGAAATGGTGAATTCTCCTTTTGTTACGTATGACAGAATATGAGGGTGGAAGAGACACTCAGATTCTGTCCACACCCAGGAAAACATCTTCAATCAGATCATTGCCAACTGTAATACACAAATCAGTAGCAAACTAGGCTGTATTTATTTCTGTGTACTCCAGATGATTTATTCCTCTTATAGGTTTAGCTTATGCAGCTGGTCAAATCTCATTTATTTTTCTTTTATTTTGAAGGGTTTATGGTTGGATGAGGACTTCTAGGCTGAAAGAAATTAGAAGTTCCTGCTATTTAGCTCAGCTACAGCTTCCAATTTTTAAGTCTCTACTGCTTTTGGACCTACTCTGTGCCAAAAACCGTGATGGGTCATCTGGGTTTGCCTCAAATATCACTGCATGATGTTACATTGTGTGGTCATTCAGGGGTTGTCTCTTATCAGTATGTTTTATTTAGAAACCTTCCATTTGGATAGTTACTTTTTGAGGCAAGGCAAACCCTTAACACAGGCCTTCACAGGGTCAGGATGCAAAGGGTGAATCAAGAGGACAAAACACTCAGATTGTCCACCAATCTTATCCTGAAATGGCTGCACTGGAAGCAGAGAAAAGCTTTTCTTCTTCTCTCTGGCCTAGTAAGAGGTATTTGGGAATCCAGTGCAGAATTTGAAATAAGTTCCTGTCCTGCTGGAAGTTTGAATTAGCAAATCAAATATAGTTCATTAATGGTATTTGCAGCCCGTGTTGTACTAACTAAAACAAACTTATTTTTCTTTTATTATTTGCATACTGTTGCTCTGCAGCTATGCACTTGGAAGGATAATACTGCCTTGAGATGCCAGTTTTTTGGCATCAGTCTGTGCTAATGAATAGAACTGTACTGGAGCTATTCTTAAATTGTACTGGAGCTTCTTGTTTTTTTTTGAATATGTCACAACTACATAACTATGAAATAACAACTTCTCTAGCTAGACTGTGTTAAAGAACTGCTTGTTTCTATAATGACAAACTAAATCTACTCTGTAAACTCATTTTTATATTAAAAATAAATTCTGTACTTTTGAATAAGACTCTGTAGTCTTTTCAGATCACAAATTATTTGGGACTAAGAGAAAAAACACAGAGGAACACTTAGGGGGGAAAAAAAAGCAGTAGAAAGTTTGGGGGAATAGTGGTAAAGGAAGTGTTTTAAGTACTTTTAAGATTGGCTTGAGTTTCTACTCAAATGTTATGGCCAAGATAAAGGAAGATGGAAATCCCAGAAGTGACTATATCTATATAAGCACAGTAGGACTTGGAGCGTCTCTACTGATCTGAGTGCTTCAAGATTTAAGATGCTACTCGATCAAAATGTTCAGAGATGAGAAAATTTCAGACAAAGGAATCATCAACAGAATGGACTCATGAGTGCAGCTCTGGAGTTTGATCCTCTTGGTCTTGAAAACTTATGTCAACCCTAAATATTTAGCCATATTTAAAATCTCTTCTTAGTCTCAGACAGAAGAAAACTGAAGATTTTCTTGAATAAAGACATGTAAGACAAAAGTAAAGTTTTTGGAAGAAGTTACTTTACAAATTTAGTAGCGTATTACATAGAGCAATACCTGAATTTGTAAAGTTAATTATATTAAGAATATCTTAAGCTATGAAGAGTTTTCAAGACAAACTCTGCTTCATGAATTTGCTCAATTACTGTGATGGTGGTCTTGAAACCCCATCTTCTATGACTCCCAGTTACCTGGGAAATTTATTCAGTCTACTTTGTCTTTCATTACCCTGTGGCTTTAGGACTGATTTATTCCATTTCCCCAGATAAGTAATTAAGTGGGGAAATGGAATTTCTAAATTAAGACAATTTAGCCAATATTAAATGCTTCTATCAAAGCCTTTTCACCATAAATTCTTTGTGCAGGAGAGAGTGAAGAGGGTGGTCAAACTGAAAAAAAGGAAAATTGGCAAACATATAAAGCATTCTTTAACTGGGCTGGTCATTGACAACCCTAATAGCTCATTGGACCTATTGGCATCCGTAGTTAATTAAAACTGCCAGAAGCCTGGTCAAAATTTTTAATTAATGTAATTATAGGCTATTTTTTAATTTAAATTGGCCATTAAGGAATTTTTGTGTTGTTTCAGTTCATGGGCTTCCCATATATTGGGAAGTTTCAATGTTTTTCAAAGGTGCTATGCTGGCTCTGTCGAGGTCAGTAGCACAGGAACATGTGTGGCACCTTTCTCCTGTACATGATTCCTCAAGGCTGGCAAAATTGTTTTGTGGCCTGCCACTGTGAGTGACACTTGCCAAATGAGACAAATTATGGTACACCACCGATTCCAGGCCTTAATAAAGAAAGGTGAGGGTGTGAATATCTCATATTTTTAATCAAGTGTCTTCTGCCAGTTATTCAGAATTGCTAAACTATGAGCAGGAGGTATAACAAAATTCTTTAAAATAATAAATACGGTTTATGAACTAGCTATTAAAACAAATCATAATGTAGAATTTTCAAAATGGAGAGAAGAAATTAAAATCACTACAAATAGTTAGATGAGACTATAAACCTCAGTGAAACAAACCAGTCACTTCCTGAGAGGAGGAACACACTATTTGTTTGCATTAATCTTGACAATAATGTCAAGAGTTTCTGATCTTCTGAAACTCCATCATATTCCCTTAGGGTAATTTTCACAATCATCACTTGCATCAGTACTGGGTTTGTGAGGTTTCCCAGTGAGTCAAGGTTGCAGAGAGCTGACTGCAGATAAATTAATCCCTTGTTTTTGACCTGAGTCAGAGAGCTGATCTGACTCGGTAGATGTACAAGTGCAAGATCTCAGGAAGGGAGGAGAAACATTATTTGTAGCAGCAGCCCAGTTTTATAGCTCCTTAATCCAGTGATGAAACCACACCCTTGGAGTATATTTTCTTTCCTCTCTCTCATCTTCTTCAATGTCTGTGGCTGCCCATAAATCCTTGCCAGTTTTAACTTTTAACCCTCTTATAAGTGTAAGATTCTCTTATATCCTTAGTTCTCATCACCTATAAACATAAACTCAGGATCAGGGGTCTATAAAGTCTGTCTCTTCTAAAAGCAATTGGATGTGTCAGCATTAAGCCAAAATCTATAATCAGTTTCCACCACCAATTAAAGTTAATCATGGTTTTGCAGGAGAGTCAAATCAGCTTCTAGGTGGTTCTATTAGCCTACAGGAAAAAAATAAAAAAGAACACTGTTTTGCACAAATGAATTTCAAACTGATATTTACTGTAATTGCAAAGAAAATTAATGGAAAAGTTTTGAAAATACATGGCAAAATTCTCCACTCTGCTCCACCTTACTGTTTTCTCATCTGGGGACTGCACTTTTCTGACTTATTAGTAATCATCTGCCAAAGTACCATCTTTCTCCATTCCTTTGTATGACTAACTATTTAAGTGGTGTATCCTTCAGGAGAGGTTGGAAAGATGCCTGTGACTAACAGGATGAAATCAATAATAATGAAGGACATTTTTTCATTTTTTCATCAAAGTAAATGGCACAAAGAGGGGATCAGATATTTTTTCACACTAAAAGGGAAAATACAGAAGGAGACATTGCAGGTATTAAGATGTTCTAGAGGATGTGTGGTGTGGTGGGGAGTAGAAAGGTTTATAATTGATTGCTCAGGTAGGTGGGCTCAAAGGTTTATTACATACAAGGTATCAGGTCACATATCAGTGCCAGTAGACACCAGTGACATCCACAGACCTAGTTAGGGTGTAGCTATAGGAAATGAGAGCAGGTGTCTTCACTCCTCCTTTCAGCAGTCCACTGTTCTCTTATATGATCTCTGGAGCTTAATGATGAGGGGATTTGTCATGAAAACTTTAAAAGAAAAAATAAATCCCTCTTCTCACACCCTGGAATTAAAGCATATAGTGCTGTGATGAGTCAAACTGGTTAAGCAAAAAAAGAAAAAAAAAAAAAAACAAAACAGAAAAGGAAGTGAAAAGAAAAGAGGAGGAAGATATTTTCAAAGGGATTGGCTTAACTGTCTTGTGTAACTTCACTCTTAAGAGTTATTTATAGAAAGTGTTTCCTTCCTTGGCAAGGTTATTTCAAGAAATCATTCTACATTACCAGAGAAAACTCTAAACATCTCTATACTGACCTGGATGACATGGGTTGATTTTAATTGGGTTTTGGCTTTTTTTGACAGGTGTTTTAAAGTGAAAAGCAATTAAATGATTTTGACCCAAAAACATCCATAACAATACAAGTTTGCTATGTCAACTGTGTCAAAAAGTTGTCATGGTTTAACCACAGTCAGCAACTAAACATCATGAAGCCACTCACTCCCTCCTCACTGTCCTCCCCAGTGAAAAAAAGAAAAGGGGGAAAAAAATAAATGGCTTGAGACAACAGTTTAAAAATGAAATTTAAAAATATATGATGATGATGATGGTGATGATGATGATGATGATGATAATAATAATAATAATAATAATAATAATAATGGAAAAGAAAAAGATGGGAATAAAACTTGAGAAAAAGGAGTGATGCACAGTATGATTGCTCCAGCAGTTTATATACTGGACAAGGTGTTCTGTGGGGTGGAACATCCCTTTGGCTAGGTCAGGTCTCCTGTCCCAGCCATGCTCCCTCCCAGCTTCCTGTGCAGCTCCTCACTCACAGGGCATAGGACACTGAAAATTCTTGACTTATTATCAGCACTACTCAGCAACTGCCAAAACACCAGTGTGTTATCAACATTGTCCTTGTACTGAATCCAAAATACAGCACTGTACCAGATACTAAGAAGAACATGAGCTCTATCCCAGCTGAAACCAGGACAGTTATTCTATGCAAGGCTGTCCTGGCATCAGAGAGAGCAGAGAAAGGCTTTATCAGTGAAGAAATTGATTGTATAAGTATGCCACTAAGTGCATCTAAGGAGCTAAATGCTGTTAAATTGTCCTGAAAGAACCTCCTTCCCTCAAGAAATATTACAATGTCCATTGGTGTGCTAAAATAATGCAAAAGACTCCTTTATTTTAGTCATGTTCCTTTCCTTATTCCTTCTCTTTTCAGCATTCTTTTGCTGTACCAATGTTCCACTTTGTCAGCAGGGAATATTTGAAAAGATCTTTGCAGATGTCACTTCTTTGTGCACTCGTTTAAGCTCACTGTACTGACCAACAATTTCTGTAAAACCCATCACAGAGAATAATTCAGAAAAGCCTCCTGATGTTACTTGGTCTGCAAAACAAAAAGAGTGTTTTTGCTTTTTTGTCTTTTGGATTTTGTCTTTCCTGTAAAACACGTGTCTTTTCTTACACACACAAACACACAAACCCCCACTATCCTATGATGTGCTTGAAATTATTTTTCCTAAATAATCACCTGTTTTTAAGGACTTTTCCTACTGATGCTTTCTCCCATGAGGACAGCTACTGTCCATATCTGGCCTGTGCATCTTCTGGTCTTTGTTAACCATTTGGAAAAAAATACCTGTTGGACATTTTTGTAGTGTTCATGAAAGGAGTTTGTGCTCTCAACTAAGCATCTCTGATCTAAAATAACCCTTCCTTTTAATGTTTGATAATCTGGAAATGCTGAGAACAGAGAAGTGACAGATGTAACTATTTTAGTGACTCTAGTCTAAGTAGTTAGCTCTTAAGTTCTGTTATTTGATTGAAAGGTGTACAAATCCTGTGAAAAGCAATGGTTTACATTTACATTGTCTACTGGTAAAAACCAAACATGCAAGCTTCAGAAGATCAACCTCCTACTGTCACATGGGAAACCGGGATTTTACAAAAACTATTAACAAAGTGTAAGACTTGAAAATATTTTAGTACAAATTTAAATAATAATTGCTCATCTGTAATGTTGTCTCCAATAATATCTACTTAATAAATTATTAAGTGTTGCTTAAGCTCATAGTCTTTAGTCATAACAATAGTGCCAACCCAATAAAACATCAGTTTTTCAGAAAATAAATCTGTCAATGCTTTAATTTCTAATATAAAAAATTGCGTTGCAAATATCCCTGTGCAAACATTAAAACTAAAGTGGTAGAAATCAGTGTCTGTGGTAAGAAATGCATAATGAAGATGAATTCCAGACTCATACATAAATTGTCAGGAAGGAATTGAAAACATAGATGGTATATATGCTGCAACAGCAAATAACAAGTTGGTTCCACATCAGGGGAAGACCTGGAAATAAGGCAATTCTCATATCAATTCCTTGGTTTTCAAAGAAAGGAATTGCAGGTCAGACCACACATCCTAACAGGTAAGTTTTGCCTCAGTCAGACTCAGAACAGTGTAAAAAGGAATAACACAATCTGGAACCCAATATGTCATCACATTCTTCTCTATAGCTACAGATAAAGGTATGGAACTGTTTGATTGCAACATGACTTTTTAAACTGTCTTCTCTGGCAGAATCTGCAGAATCTGGAAAATTAATACCTGAGTAAATGTAAGATACTTTTTTTTTTTTTTAATCAGGATTCTTGGTTTAACATATAGCTGCTTATGTTGTATGTTTATGTATATGTAATAAATTATAAAATTATTGACTTTGTATTCATCTCCTATTTACAGGATAAATTATGGTATCCAAACATTTTCATCTCCCAAAAATATTAAATAACTTGAAATTAAGGACTACACATATCAACACAAGTAAAATCTCTAAAAAGAGCAAAATCTAATCAGTAATAGTTTCAATATCTTGATTTTTTTTTAACTAAAGATTTTGGTAATCAAGACTAAATCTAAAAGAAACTTACTTATACCATTATAAACTAGATCACATTTCATAAGCTTGCAGACAGCACTTAGCATAATTAAAAGTTAACACACATAACTTGTTAAGATATTCAGTAATAGATGCAAGTTTTTTCTATTTATTTCCCCTCTGCTACAAGACCATGAAATGAAACAGACTGAAACCAAAATATGATATGTCATCACTTAAAGAGACCTTCCATTTTATTAAATGCCTTACATGTTCTTGTCTGCTGAAAGTGAGAGACATAGCAGTGGTTGAGGAAAAAGCGAACTTTGAAAACAGAACCTAAACCCCAAGGAAATGAATAATGTTGGAGAGCTTCAGCTAGTGGAAAAAGATAACTCCATTTGAAGTTCTCTTGCTAAGTATAAGGAGTCTGAAAGAGGCAGTTTCCTATCCTATGTCTCAAATCACTTCCACAATTTGCATTGGTGGCTGAGGAAAGATGGCAAGATGTAGACATGTAAAAGAGCTATGCTTTATAGGTAAAATGTGATGGTTGTGTGAACACACATATTTTAACAAACCATTTTAAAGATACATATGGAGGCTACATATGCCACAGAAGGAGTGCCACAACTAAAATGTACTATATTTCTTTAATAATATTTAGGTTGGAATTAAAAGTGATAAAACAGTAGTAGACAAGTCTCTGGTATGGCAGAAGAGCTGGCACTATAATCAAACTTTAGAAGAATTAGAAATAAAAGACAACAAGATACTCTGAAAGCTTCAGCCCACTGAAGCCTGTGATTGAGGAAATTGCTCTGAAGTTAGTGTAAGGAAAAAGTCAATCAAAATGCATATCTGCATGGGACATCTTGAAGGCAGAGAGATTCTCATTTCATGCAACTTCTGAGCCAGCAGGACCTGGGTGGTGTGGCATCAGTCCAAAAACCATATAGCTGTTTTACTGCAGCAACATAAGCAGGTATTTCTGGTTCTTCCCAGGGTATGTTATTTCAGGATGAGCAATGCATGGATGCTGTGATGGCCTTCGTCCCATTGACTGTTGTTCAACTACCTGCACTTTACCATGCAGACACAGATAAAGGTTAGTCAGACTTCTTTTTTCCTAGGGTAAAAAACATACCAGACAGAGCAAAACCACAGGGGAACCTGTATCTAGGACTCAGTTTTGGTACATCAGAGTGGTAGTCTCACACCAAAAAGTATGCAAGAGTGTAAAGTGAGGAAGTGCTTGTAGTCTAACAGGTGTGATCAGGGATTTGAAATGCAATTACCTCTTCTGTAGACAAAACATCTGATTCTGAATAGCAAGAGCTTCAACTATGAATAACAATTAAGCATGTGATTCTTTTCACTGGACCACAAAAAAAAATCAAACAACCCCCCCAAAAATAACAACAACAAAACCTGCTTTTACAAGTGCTCAAAATAATAAGGTTATCTTCAGTCTTGAGTCCAGAGCAGAAAGCTCTAGCTAAAGGCTGAGTAGGATGAAGATTTTTCTTCTGGTATTTCTTTAAAAGTGTCTTTGGGGTTTTTTGTTTGAGCTTTCTTCCCTGTTTGTTTGTTTGTTTGTATGTTTTGACAGAGCTATAGGGTCTTTTCAAGTGTTTATATACAATTTCACTTTCTATAGCTGTCCTTCCATGTTTTAATATTTCATTAATGGTTCTAGGACTTTGCAGCATAATAAAAGAAATGCAAATATTTTATTTGAACAAATTCACTAGATTAATTACTTAAAACTTAAAAATTTCCTTTTGCCTTTCTCTTTCCCTTGATCTATTTCACATTAGATATTGAAGTGACTGGTTACTAGAAATGCAGCAGATGCTAGAGCTTCTGAATCTTATTATGGAAGTGCATATTTTCTAAGCATTCATACAAGTTTAGAAAGAGAGGAAATTGTATTTCCAATGTATGTAAGAGAGAAAAAATACAGCATGTGTGTGGAAAGCTGGACAGAATATGATATGAAGAGGAAAAGAAAGAAGAGAATACACATCTACACTTCCTGCAACCCTCCCTTAAAGTAAATACTTAATATACCTCTATCAAGTCATTACATAAACCTAGACTGTATGCAAATTGGCTTCAGTGCAATTAATACGAATCATCTAGCTGAGTAATAAAAGAAAGTTATTAATCACTTAATCCCAGTTATCAGCCTCTAGTGACTGCAAATGTTGCTATCTTCAGCAGGAATCCTCAACTAAACACAGCTGTTGAGAAGCTAAACATTGCTCAGGAGGTTACTCTCAGCAAGTGATCTGTCACTGCCTGATATATATTCCTTCATAAGAAAATCTGCTACCAGGTGTGTCCATAAGTATGGCAAGCTCTCCCTCCTGATGACTGTACAGATGTTTGCTATGAGGTAGGCAGCTCCTGGGCTCTTTCCTCACTTTCAGACATTGCTTGTGGTAAAAGAGCCCTGTGCTGAATGTAACCCATTACATCACTTGCTCCTTTAAATATCCTGAGATATTAATCTGAATTCTTTTTACATGCAACAATTTACATTACATAGGTCTTGAAAGAGCCATGTGAATTTGTTGTACCTGTATCTCAACCCATGGAGAAAGGGAAGAACTTTAACTGGTGGTATACTGCTTGAAAAAAAGGTCAATGACTCTTTCAAAATAAGATTGATGCAGAAGACAGATAGTTTATGAATTCATCTTGTTTTCCTGGTCTTAACTACATAGTTATGTACCACAGCTACAAAAAACCCCCTTTTACTTCCCAAAGATAGAGGAGTCAGAGGACACAAGAAGGTGCAGTGCTGCCTGACACTTCCATCCATATGTATCACTCAAAGTAATGCAGGGCAAGATTATGTCCCACAAAATACTCCCCAGAAAAAGTCACATGAACCACAGAAGGAAACTTAAGCTTGTCTTTCCTTGTGATTTTCAAAGTGTCTTTCATGGCCAAGTCAGGAGAGAATACCTTTCCCTACCTAAAGAAATGAACTGTAGAAACAGGATTAACATTTTATTGACTTTTGGATGAAAAAGACTCATAGCTTTTAATGTTCCCTCCATCAGATACCTGAGACATCCAGTTCACTGTTAACCAACATTGTGCACACAGGTTTTTCAACTGCAATTTTAAGCTTTCCAGATGAATTGTCGACTGAAACCATGTAATTTCACCACAGTGAAAAGCTAGACTGGTTTTACCTGTTCTGACAAAGAAGCAACCTTAACCAGTCATAGATTTACTTGTGAGGGAGGATAACAGTGTTGAAGGAAAGAAGAAAGGAGAAATGTAAGCATAAATGGCTACTTTTTGCATTTCTCCATCACAGGCATGTCACAGTGCTTTCTGCTTCTTTCTCAGATCACATCATCTGGCCTTGTCTGAACTTCTTTAGAGTAATTTTTCAGCCTATGCATAGTGACAAAAACTAAGGCTAAGGAGAGATTCTAATGGTTGTTTTGTTTTGCTGTCATTTGTTTCATTCTCAATCTGGCAAAGTCAAGAGTAGTTAAAGACCCTCTCCTAGGATACAAGTGCTTTAACTCCCCAGAAAGAAAATAATTTGCTCTCCTGTATCCTCAAACCATAAGTTATTGTGTACGTGAGGTCACATATCCTTCCCTTGAGCTTTGAATAAAAGCAGAGGGCCTCAAGATATTTGAACTCTGTCCCTAGAGGAATTCATAATTATGTTCTAAGAACAGGATCCTCTCGTGAATAAGTGGAAAACCTTGTCTGTGGATCCTAAATGTGAAATATATACAAAACTGGTTAGATCTGATAAAAAATAAATTAGTCCTGAAAATATGTGGAAGGCAGCTAGTAATTTAGGGGGTATAGTGATGAAAGATAGGATATTTATGGACTTTCCCTACCTAGAGGTTTTGAGAGAGAATTTTATTACAGCACCGATAAACTTAAATGCCTAAATTATGTGAACCTGTCCCTTGGGCCCTTCAAGGAAATTCTTTTAAATTCTTTTCAATATAACCCAGAAACAGATTTTTATATATGTTGGCATATGGCTGTTAAGGGTTGTTTTTTTCAATTTAGTTGTGCAAGCACTATTTGAACAATGTATTGGCCAGATTTTGTCCATATTTGTCAAATAAATTATTCAACAAATCATTTTTGCTTTATTTGATCAGCTATAACAGCTTTTCTGACTCTTCTGCAATCTAGATACCTTTTAAATAAATAAGTATGCTTACCTCCAGAGATTTCAGGAGTCGAACAGCTGGTTTCCATCACCATGGTAAAAGCCTTGAGGGTGATTCTGGATGAATACTATTATTCTTCCCCAATATAGGACAGTGTAAAAAGAACCAGAGAAAGTTGTTGTTTGTTTGTTTTTGTTTTTGTTTTTGTTTTTGTTTTTGTTTTTGTTTTTGTTTTTGTTTTTGTTTTTGTTTTGTTTTTTGTTTGTTTGGGTTTTTGTTTGTTTGGTTTTGTGGTTTGTTTTGTTTTGTTTTAATTTAGGTACACAAGAATGTTTGGAAAAATGAGTTCTAAGTTGGCCTTTTTTGGAAAAGAGACAAGATCCTGGATCCTGATTTAGTATGATGTAGGCAGGTAAAACCTACTCATTTCTTAAAATGAATAAGGTGTGGGGTGGCAGGTGGACCTGAAAAATCAGGCATCAGAAACTGAGTCTGCAGGACAGTCAGTTCATCAAGGCAGGTGATACCACTCACAGAAGGAAGGAAATAAACTCTTTAAGGTACCCATAATTTATTTTTTTAACAAGAAACAAAGAACTTTGATAAAGAAATTTGAAGCCTTTTTTAATGAAGCATCTTCAATCATAACAATCTGATTCACTAGGCTTTTACTGGATAGATGAGAAAAATATGCAACTGTGATTCCTAAATTTTGATATTCAGTTATTTAAGCTCAGTATGGCATTTCCAGACTGCTATTGTTGCATATAAATGTTCACTTGCATAAAAAAGCACATTTTCTACCACAGCAACCTCAGGGATGCAGCTGGCTGCAAATGGGAGTATCATTATTATCTTCCAGTCCTGAAGGAGACATTGCTGTAATAATAAAGGCTTACAATTGTTTTACCTAACTTGCAATTAAATAACCTTTTTCTCTAATAGAAAATTTGGATTAACAGAGGAAAATCTGTTGTAGGATTCACACTCGATTCCTCATGGTTATCATCAGCCTCAGGGTTGTACCCTACACTAAAGGTAAATCTATACATAATTTATTTAAGATTCATTAATTATTAATGAAAGATTCAAGTGTGTTACAGGTGTATACGGTATGTGCTATGGATGATTATGAACACCACAGTAAAATTTGTTATATTCACTTGCTGTCTATGACTACAAATGATACAGTTAGTTGTCAAATTCTGTAGCCATTTCTTTAAAATAATAATTTATTAACTGCATGCTAAGTTCATATTAGGTGTTTATCAGTTATTTAGAAATTTATATTTGGAACAAAATTTTCCCCAGTGGCTGGGGAAATGTCATGTGAAAATACACAGCCTCACTGTATTTTAGTGGTTCATTCTTAGAAAAATGGATTTATTTGGATTAACAAATTATGTTTATCATTTAAATTATATGTGTTTCATTTTGCTGCAAAATTTGTACTGAAAAGTAGAACACTGCTAGACAGAAGATCTGGCTGTGATTATTCTCTACTTAAGTGCTTCTTTAGGCACTGACAGACTAAATGCAAAAGCTACCACTGTGAAGCCAAGGAACAAACAGTTACATGTTAACTGAAACAGTGTGAGCTGCAATCTCACTGAATTCTTTTGGATAGAGCAAAGACAGATTGACGAGAAGAGTCTATATCTTCCTACAGTGAATAAAGGAAAGGAGAGAGATTTCTGGAGGAATCAGTTTCTAGATAGGCCTTTTTCCAAAACAATATGGTCTGCTAATAGGTTTGGGGCGTACGTGCCTGCATGCACATATAGATGCAGAGTGCCATCAGATTGTAGCTGTCAATTCCTCATTTCAAGGGTAAGAGTGTGCTACTCATGACAAAAAGCTGGGAGGCACTTAGAAACAAGTGAATTTTAGAAAAACAGATGAACTTTAGAGCTAGAAAAGCAGTAGTCCATCTCTCCAACCTGTTGAGGTCGTTCTGAACGGCTGCACAGTGACAAAGCGAGCGCTCAGAACCCTCTGACTCGGGAGACCAGGGTAAAGGAATGTTGAAGTGAGGGTTTTCCCTTGTTCAAGGAGGATTGGATTTGAGAATACCTGAGCAAACTTGACATCCCCATGGCCCTGGGCCCTGATGCATCCATGAATGCTAAGAGGGTTGGTGGGCACAGCAGTAAGGTCACTCCTAGTGGTCTTTGAATGGTTGTGGCGATTAGGAGAGGTGACAAGAGGAAAGCACATCATCACACACAGACTAAGGAGGTGTGGACTGGGTAAGTAGGCAGTGACTTGGATTGAGAACAGGTTGAACAGCAGATCCCAGAGGGTTGCAGTCAGTGGCACAGGATCTGGTTGGATGCCTGTCACTGGTGGTGGCCCCTAGGTTCAGTACTGGGCACACTATTAAGTTATTCAATGACTTGGATGAATGCTTAGAGTGCCTCCTCAGCAAGTTTGTGGACAGCACAAAGCTGGGAGGTTTTCCTGGCTTCTGAGAGACCCATAGACTGGTCTGCACATAGACTTAAAGAAGTATAGAGTAAATTCCTGGCTACATTTCAAATACATTTTCATAGTGTCTGTTTCATAATCTTCTTCCTGCTCCTTTGCAGTGAACATTAGTTTCAAATGGACTACGAATCCTTTAAACAATTGAACAACTAAGGGCCCTTTTTGATATCATTCATTCATGACCTATTAATCTGATTAAACCTGACACTATTAATTTGAATTATAACTGGAATATTAGTTTTGGCTGTCAGTAGGACTCTCCTAGTGGCTCCAACTTGATTATTGTGTGGTAGATTCTTTTTATAGTATTTTTTTACTTGTTATTGGACATCAAAATTGTATAAATGTACAAAAATTAATACTAAACAGAGTAGAAATACCTAAAAATTGTTATTGATTCTAAAAGTAACTGAAAAGGCACTTTTCATGTAAAACATGACCTCTGTTAATATAAAGCAATTGTCCTCCAGAGGATTTTGTGAGTGCTGAATTCAGTATTTTATCCTGTGGTGGAATTCAATGCTTACCTATGGCACATAAAACTTCAAATCTAATAGCTGTATAGGTTCTGTGTGACAAAGAGGAAGAAGGGAAAGCACCTTGAGGAGACCCTAGAGAGAGAAAAGTCAATATTTTTTTCAGTATAATCTGCAAATGATGCATAATTTAACCCACAATTTTAAGCAATAAAAAAAATGTGTCATGCTCACTGTGATTCTCAGATAAAATAATCTGGAAGTATTTCACAAAGATACAGATTAGATGTTTATTACGTAAATGTACTTCCTCATCAATCTGTTCTTTGTTCACTTAGATAAAGTGATACACTGTTTCAATGTCAAACATCTGATTATGAATAAATAATTCAACAATGAGATACACTTGTCCACAGTACATGAAAAGGGAAATAAATTGGAAAGAAATGTCAGTGAATTGACAATATTAAATGTCAATCAACTTACTCTGATTGCATAAATAAGGAAAGGGAAACACCAACGTTTCCAAAGGGTGCTAATATTTAACTTGTTCGCACATAAAACCTTAATAATGCAGCAAAAATTGTCCCCATAATGACAGAAAATAAAACAATACCTCTATCATGTCATAATATCGGCATTACTGTTGGTTTTAATAACAAGAAAAGGAGGCAATTAGCTTGTATATTTATTAAGCACTTACGCTGAAGCATTGCAATGAGAAGAAATAATATTATTGTCTGTTACATCAGATAAATTTAGATTGAAATTGTGTGTCAGGGTTGAAATCAACAAATTTTGAGAAACAGAAAATAATCACTGTAATAGATATTTGTAGAAAACCCTGACCAAAGGGCATAGGGCATATTTTTATCCAATTATTACTCCAGTAGTGTTTAAATTAGTCAATGAGGTAATAAATGTATTCTATATGTTTTGTTTGAAGGTGTTTTGGTTGTTCAAACATTTTCCTTTATCTTTCTAGTTATGATATTTAAAATGTAGAAGCATCTTTGCATTGTAAAAAGTGTTTTTCTTCACCTGAAACCACGTGTGACCTTTGAGAAAATGGATAAGCATTTTTTTAGTTTCGCACTGCTGGCTCTTCCATGGAAACTTTCACTTTGCTCCTTGTCTTTCTATCTATTATAGAAGAAATATTTCCTGGAAACCAGATAATGATTTCTCAGCAGAGATTTCTGAAAAAGAAAAGGAGAAGACTATGGTATTTCAGATTTCTTTGTTAAAAATTTGTTTGTTTGACTAGATTTAAAGGATAAATTTGGGATTATTTTTTCAGGGCTACCAAGTAAATAAAAAGCTGAAAAATTTTTTCCAAGTATATATTATGCTCCCATAATACAGAAAATTATACTAGGTGATGATAAATTAAACAGTAGCACTTAAATAAACAAAACAAAACAAAACAAATAAAAGAAAAAGAAAAGAAAAATTAGAAGTCACAAATATATGGTAGAAGTAGTAATAGAACAAGCCAATTTTTGATGATGAAATCCTGAAGGAACCCCTTAGTTAGTATTTAGATATTTACAATAAGAATATACATTTGTATATATGTTTTGCATTATTTTAAATTATCTTATTATTGTCATTTTTAATGCAACTGAATGGGGAAAGAGATTTAGTTGAGTAGCACTAAACATTTTATGTTTCACTTAATCGTTTATTAGGCTACTGCTAATTAGACTGGAGGTTTTCAACTATAACAGCACATGTTCCACTTTATTATACAATTAGGAATGCAGTATGAATATTTCATGCTTTCATTAGCTTTGCTGTACACAGAAAGAGTTGCATCTCCTATAAACAACAAAATCAAAAGATTCCAAAGGCCCAACAGGGAAAAATTAAGTTTACATCTGTATTAATGTAGGTTGAAGATAGGTTAAAGAAAATGCTGGAAACTAAGCAAATTCTATTTTATGCCAACGTTTCTATTTGTTGAATGTCTGTAAATGTAAAGAAGGGGAGAAAATAGAAGGAAGATGAAAAATACAAGCAATGCAGATATAAGTTAGGGAGAAGGAAAACAGGGAATGTTAAATATGCATTTTTTTGGCAGCCCCACAAAATTATATCTCTGGTTTCTTTGCAGATACCAGGTCATAGGTAAGGCAGAATTGAAGGCACTGTAGTTCAGGAGGGTAGATGGCCTTGGCCCCTGATGTTGTCTCAAGTCAAATTGTCTGATAGTGGATGGAGGAAGTAGCTATCAGGAAAACAAACACCAGATGAAATTTACATGCTATGTGGCTCTTTGCCACTGGGTACTACAAAATAAAAGAAAAATCAGCAGGCATGGAAGGAAAAATGTTTGTAGAAAACTGTGAAACAATGTGAAAAGTGATTCTGTTCACCATTTAGATTTCATGTGCAAAACAAATTAGAAAGGAAATATTTTCAAATATTGATAAATGTTTTGGCTTCAAAACATACCTGTGGTCTAAAGCTGCCACAGGTCTGGAATTAGCATACCTAGGACACAGTGAAACATACTACAGGAATCATATTATACCTGTGTTTTCATGAGTATTAAAAGCCAACAGGCACTCACTTCCCGTATTCTCCACCCTTTTACTCTGTCCTCATCCTCCACTGCACTTCCATTTTACTGCCTGTGCTTTCAGTCACATATTCTTTCCTTTCAGCCAGCTTGTACTCTTACATGGTTACTCATGCCAGTTCATGTCCCCTTGCCTGTTACTCAGAGTTTGAAGTGTGATCAGGGGAGCCCTGTGTTAGCAGCAGAAGCTTGCAGAGCAGTAGGAAGGAGGAGAGCCTCCTTCTTTCCCTAGTTATGAGCTGTGCATTTGTGTACAACTGCTTTCTGAACTCTTGGCCTTGGAGGTGCAGGTGTTTTGAAATTGTCTGAAATGGAAGCTTTACTCAGGTCCCTGTGCTAATTGCCAGTTGAAGCAATCGATTGTGTTTCAATGTTCCTTTCACTAATTCTTCAAAACAGGTTTCACAGCTTGCCCAGAGAATGCACACAATGCTTGCTGACAGTGACCACCCTAAGGCCAGACTGGAAGGATGTGGAGAGCAGTTAGGATGCCATGTGCCACGGCCAAGGAGATGGCCAGCAGGGAGTCTGCAGGATTACTGACAGAAAGGGGTGTAAGGAGCAACACTACCATGTGTACTTGGTTTGGGACTGAGCTTTCCAATCAGTACATGTCTATCCAAACAGTCTGAGTTTGAGAGAAATTTGTATTTCCTTTCACACCCATGTGTGAAGAGGACAGAAATCCAGAATGCCGTTACAATTGTCTAGAATAAGTAGAAAGAAATTCCCATCCCTCAAAGCCTTTCTATTTTTACTTTATGGTACATACTTGCATAGTAAGTGTTGTGATACATATTTCCCCACGGATTTTGGACTCTGTAATTGTGCTTTTTCCAGAGGATGCTTTCCCCAACCCCCTCAACACTTTTCACTAGTGATGCTTTTGTAACTTTACTAAATACCCAGTCATGAACTGTGATAAAAATATCCAAGAATTTTATCCTTCCATCCTAATAGCAAATCTGATGTCACTTTCAGCTGAGCTCAAAAGACAGATGTCTTCCGAGGGAGTGGGAGGAGGGTGGTATGACCCAGGGAGAAACACAGAGGATAGTCTTCCTTTTGGGGCCAGGTGAAAAAAATTCTGTCTCTGAGCATTTCTCAAGATTTCTCAAGGCTCTGTTGTTTATAAAATAATTGGAATAAATGAGGCAGAAATGATAGAGGAGAAAGAGGCTGGCAACAAAATTATCTTTCTAATTTATGTATCCAATGAGCTTGTTTCTGTAATATAGCTCTCCCTTAGAAAGCAGTTAAAATATCCTCTTTGTATATTTGCTATGAGTAAAAAATAAATCCTGAGACATTTCTTCCCTTTCTTTCCTTAAGGAAACATTCTTGGGTGTTGGAGAAAGGAGAATTCCCAAGGCAGTCTTCAGCTGCAATCGTTAAATTATGCTGCTTGTAAAATGGAAACTGACATACATGTGGCAGAGATTGTCATCCAGTGGTTTCCAACATTGATGGTATCAAGATTTAAAGAGGGGAAATTCCAGGTTCTCTGTACTTCCCCCCTTGTTGTGTATGAATTATGCTGATCAGGTTTCCATAGAATACTTAGGTACTCTCTTATCTTGTATTTGTTTTAGATTTGGTAACTTTTGCTGGTTAAAAATGATCCAAAATTAAATGCAAATGAAGTGCTTAAATGCTTTCCCAAATGGGGGCACAAGACAAAGTTTGTAAAGGTCAGGGAAGCCAGAAAATTGAGGGCCCAGCAGTTCCCAGAGAACGTTTTTCCTGAGTTTTAAAAACAGTCCTGGCATTTCAACTCAAACCCATAATTTAAGTGCTGTATTGTTTTATCTAGTTTATTTATTGAAGGCTATTATGCTTTGTGTTAAACAACAAGAATTGTTTTGATTTTTTTTTGCAATAAACATTATTGCATATTCTGTGAGCATTAAGAAGGAAAGAAAATATTAATCTCTTAAATATTCTTCAAGCCTTTATTCTCTTTTTATACATCTATAAATATTGAGATGTTACTGTAATACACTGTGACTTGATAGTTATATATATGAATTCTAAGAAAGTACACTATTAATTAATTACAACAATGGAAAGAGGGGGTTGATGCAGATTCTTCAAAGACTGTTACCAGGGGTAATTGATCCCTTATGCTCACTTTCCATTAAAACATTCAAGTAAATGATGTTTCATATATGGGCTTGTATAAAATCCCATCTTAAAATTCCCAGTAGAAATAGTCTAAAGTAGGTGTAATCAGTCTTTTATCAGTCACATAAAAATGCCCCTGATCTGTCATATTAAATCATCTCATTAATATATGGTCATCAGAGAAGGTTCTTTCACATGTTTGGAGCTATTGTGAGCTGCTCACCAATACTACCACCTTTTGACAGAAGGGTGGGATAAAATGCAACAGCCAGCCATATATGTTTAAAATCTTACCCAAAGACAAAGTGTAAAATAGAAGCTTGTGCTTTTGTGGAGAGACTGTAATACCCATGAGCCCTGGTTGTGTTACGGGTATCTGCTGTTGAGCCAGCCTGTTCAGAAATTCATCCCTGTGTGTGGCAATGCTCAGTCTTCACAGGTGAGCTGGTCACATGGTTGCAGAAATCACTGGGGAGCCACCAGCCAGGCAGGAGCTGCCTTCTGTCTCCTTGGTGTCCCCACACCATGCTGGGTGTCAGTGCCAGGCAGTGGCTGTGGGCTCTGGAAGGGGAGGCCAGAGATTCCAGCCAGATCTAACCTCCTCACCACAGGACACAGCAGAGCCCCTCAACCCAAGGGGGCAGGGGAACAAAGAACAAATTGCAGGATGGCTGTGAGCAGTTTAAAGCAAAATATTTTTGAGCCAGTGTGCAACTGAAAGAAAAGTGAGAAAGATAGTTGATTGTTAAAAACTTTGGTTTGTTTCGATACATTGTTTTAATTTTCCTCGCATGACTTATCTATGGAAATTATTTTCTTCTTTTCTTTTTAATTAGTGTTGCTCATGTATATATGTGGGTTTCCAGACTAGAATAAATGATTTCACAGTTAACAGAAATGCACTTGAAGTTGATGAAGCAGCATTTCAAAAGCTGTGTTAGATAATGGAGCCTATTATGTTCTACCAGCAGCAGGAACACCAGATTTGTACAACTAGATTTGACAAGCAATGAAAATGTTTGGGCTACTACTAAATTTGACTCTGGCTTAAGCACACAGCAGAGGTGAGTTGTCCTGTGCCTGTACAGATGTTCCTTCTGTTATATATCAGCATAATCAACATTGCAGTGGTAGACTGTGTGTCTAATGTACAAAGTGTAGCTGAGATTATTACAATAGCTTTGTTTTCTCTCTGCCAGTGTTGTCTCGGGAATATCTGTTTCAGCTGCCTTGGAAAGAAAGAAGATAAAACTGTTTCAGCATTTTCAGATGGCTGAATCCTTCCCATGTCATGTGGTGTCTCCAGCTTATTTTTGACTGAATGACAACCACTTCCTCACTGGAGCCACACTTATATGATCAAGTGGTGAAAATATAAAAATGAAGCAATCATGCATCTTAAACACCAGTCTCACAGTTACCTTCCTCTTCTGATGTGAGTTCTTCTTCACAGTCATCAAGTATAAGACAGATGTTCATTAGATATGTAAACAATGTGGTTTGTGGAAGATATCTCTTCAGTCTGCACTCATTACTAGAGCATCCAAACCAGACTCCAAATGGTTTCCTGGCTGCACTTACGCTGCTTTTTAAGTTTTGCGTTCAGATAACTGGATGTACGTCTAATCTCAGGGGCAGAAAATTTGGTCTTTGCCTTTTAGTCCAGATCTAAGATTGCTTCTACTTGATTTGTAGACTAGGCTGAGATATATAAAATATGGCACACGGTTTTCCTTCTTTTCCACCTGCCATTTCAGTCCTGTGGAGATTTCATGGGTGGTAAAAGTTAGCTCTGAATATCTTCCCAAACATCCAGAAGGATCTTGGTCAGGGCATCTGGAGAACAGGAAGGACACATGCAGGAATGAGGCAGCAGTTTCATCTACTGTTCACTTACATAGCTTGTGGTCTTTTATGCAGTCTAGGCAACCACGTCTTTGAATCCAGTCTATGAGAGAACATGAAGCTTCCCAGAATTCAAGTAGTCTAATAAAAGATGTGAATCATATCAAAGGCTGCTCTTTTCTGTATACATGTGATTTAGTTGATATTATGGTGGGTCAGAAGTCAGACTCAATGATCTTTGAGGTCTTTTCCTACCTTAATGATTTTGTGTTTCTCTGTCCTAGAAGAGTTGATAAAGAAACAAGTTCTGGCTCTCCTTATGGACAAATGCTCTGAAGGATACATAGCTTTTCATTATTTCTTTCCATTCCTCTGTTAGTCTTAATTCTTATAGTGTGTGACTGTTACCCTTTGTAAAGTTTAAAATGTGGCGCTGTTCATTATTGTAGCAGCCACAAAGAACTAAGTTGCGTTGTTTTTTTTTCCCAGAGTATCTACCCAGTTGACTTTTTAGGCGACAAAATAAAAGATATAATATATTTTTAAATATATATACATATTATATATACATAATATATATATAAATAATATATATAACGTATATAAAACATAAAACAACATCTTGATGCCACACAGGGCTAGTTTTCCCTCACACTCATTCCCTTCTGTGCTCCTGAGGAAGAGAAGCACTACAGGGACTCTGCAGACTTTATTCTCCAAATCCTCAGGCTAGATATTGAGTGAGTTTATCCTGAAGGTGAATATTGTTTCTTACTGTATATGCATGGCAGAGTTTTGTTAGTGGGGAGCTGCAAGAGGAGCCTCTGTGATGAGAGGATGAGAGGCTGGGACTGCCCATCCAGGACACAAGTTCAAGCTTCTGCACAGTGAAGAGGAGTGAGGAAAAAAAAAAAAAGTGAGAAACAGCCCTGGGAACACCAAAGTCAGAAAAGGAAGAGAGAGAAGAGGTGCTCCATGTGCAACAGGTGGTATTTCCCTGCAGCCTATGGAGGACCCCATATCTAAGCAGAAGGATATTCCCTGCAGGAACTGCAGTCCATGGAGAGGACTCGTGAGAAGAGCAAGGAGCAGCAGAGAGGAAATATAGATAGACCATGACAAGTCATAGCAACTATTATGGATTGATCGTGGATAAGGTGTAATGGTTTTAAACTGAAAGAGGGTAGGTTTACATTAGTTGTTAGGAAGAAATTCTCCACTGTGATAGAGGTGAGAAACTTTGTCTAGTGGAAGCTGTCCCTGACCATGGCAGAGATGTAGGACCTAAACGATCTTTAAGGTCCCTTTCAACCCAGGCCTCTCTATGATCCTGTGATTCTGTGACCATAAACCGCTATTCTCCACCTGTCCTGCACCACTCAGCGGGGAGGAGGTAGAGGAGTTGGAAATGAAGGACTGAAGTTGATCTTCAGTAAAAGGGGGATGGTGGGAGAAAGGTAGTTTAGCTTTTGTCTTTGTTTTCACACTATCTACCTCTGTTATTAATTGGTAATAAATAAAATTAATTTTCCATGACTTCAGTCAAACTTCTTAATCTGTGCAATGGATAGTTGTTCTATTGGGAGAGGACAGTAAGACCTTTAAGCAGCTGCAAGGAAGAAACAGCTGACAACCTTTGTTGGGTGTAAATGTGAAATGTACATTCAGTGTACTTATTTTGTCTTTTGTTCTAACATCTGTGACTTAGTCTATATGCCACCAGCAATTACTGGTAGAATTCTGGTAAAGAAAATAAAATATGATTACAAGTAGGAAAGCAAATATGATGAGTTATCATGGCCATTATAGAACAAGAATACTGATCTGGCACTCTTCAAATTGCTTAACTGCACTGCAAATGCAATCAATCAGCTTTATTTGTGTAATATATTAACGCCTTTTAGATATTTTTTAAAATCTTCTACCAAAATATGTCCTTTATTATATCAATTCCATTGTATACTCCTCTTTTTTGGGTGTCTCTGGTTCTCACTCTCTCTCAAAGCCTTGTTTCTAGGAGAGCTCTCATATCAAAAATGTTGCCCCAAGCTGTTACCACTTCATGGTTCATCTGGCAGGAAATGGAACTTCAATTGGAAGGAAGAAGATAGGTTTTCATTAATGCCTTTCAAAACTGTGTACCAAAATTTTTTATTCTGTACTTATTTTCAGGGTAATTAAACTGGGTCAAAGAGTGAGAAGTATTTGGGTGGCTATTTTCAAAATGCATTAGCCTCTGCATTGTTGTAAGGATGTCTTACAGTAGTTTCTCTATGTTTAGTAGCATGTGCAGTAACCTTTCCTCCTCTTGTAATTATTTTCACTCTTTAATTGCCTCTATCCACTGCTCCAAATGTCAGGTTTACAATGGAAGATGGTCTTATTAAGGAAGAAATGAGAATAATAAGTTAGAGGGATTTCCATGTTGATATATGATGCATTAGAGAAAGGTAGAAAAGAGATTAAGTTCCAGTTGAATAATTGCTCTGAGCAAAGCACACTTTTAGTCACCTAAAGTGTGCATTTTTCAATTAAAAGATTTTTTTAATATGTTAGTAATATTACAGTTCATACATCAACAGTATTTTCTTTTTATTTACTTTTTCATCAGGTGGGTTTTTTATTAAGGTCAGTAAAATTGATCTCTCTACAAAAATTGTGTTCTGTAACACCTTCCCTCCCTGATTTTTTTTGTGTAATACAGATGTTGACTTGTGGTGGTATTTTGCTAAAAATGCACCTTCCTAAGTGGAATTAGCTTTGATACATCAAGAGTAAACATAAGATAATATACATTTAATCACATGGAAGGTTGTGTTTCCCTTTACACTGTTGATGTCTTTCACCCCTGTGGGCTAAAACTGCCAAATCCAGATTCAAAACAAAATAAACTACTGAAACTATGAAGAGGGTTAGTTATTCTTCATTAGACTTAAATTTTGTTGTTCGACATGCACCAAAAAAATTAAGTCTTTGTAATCCTTTTGTCACCAGTATTAAAACCATAAGTCTGTAATCAACTTCAGTCAATTCAATAAGAGTTCAGGATCAGGATATAGCTCCCCCTTTCTGCTTGTGCAGGTGTGGTCCTTTGGATGCCATTTGTGTTGCAGCAGATCAAAAGACAAATCTATGTGACATTTGGTATCATCAGCGTTCTCTGAAAAAAGTATTCCATCCACAATGGCCTGATCATATCACCATTATTCACAGGGAGTATTACTAAAAGTAATTCAGCAAGGAAACTCAATTACACGAAAAAAAAGTTAAAAGCAGCAAAGAAACGGAGAGGTCCCAATTAGACTGTGCCCACTTTCATCAGGTAAATTAATTAGAGATTTAATGATTGAAAAGAAGGAACTATTAGAGTAGATTGTAATTTCCAGTATCTACTGCATGAAACCCTGTTGCAGAGGAATAAGCACACAATATACCATGTGGCCACACCTTTCTTTGTGAGGAAAAGGACTCTGACCAACAACCTACCCAAAGGAACATGGAGACATTCCTGTTTTAGTAGCTTAAACTCAACATCTATTTATTACTGCTCGCCATTTACTTTCCCTTCATGAGTACTCTATTTCAGGTAAGAAAAAATAGTAATAACAACAAAACTGATGTTCTCTGGATACAAACTGTATGCTTTGAAGACTGTCATGCTGTTGTTGGACAGCTGCAGTAGCTCAATGATGACAAGATATCAGTGGCTTACTTGCTTTGCTAGATCTCTAGCAAAGTTTTTTTCTTCAGACCACAGTTTTATCCAACCCTGTCAAATGCTTATAGCAGTATTTAATTATATATTTATTATGTATTTAATGTAAATAGATATATAAACTGAAATAATAAAAACTATGCACTCATTTGTCTCCCTTATGTTTTTTTGCTCAGTGGCTCTAGCAGTGGAAGCAAGAATAGGCTTCATGAGAATTTCTTACATATTTCATCCAAACAAAAAACACATGTAGATGTTTTTCAATCCATTCTTAGACTTGCCTTTGATTTGATCTGAATCTGAAATGTAGGCAAGTACAGAAGTGGAACTTATAGCAGATATGTTTTTCATTCTGAAAATGCTAAGAATAATAACTTCATAAGAAATGTATATTAGTTTTGAGGCTTTAAATTATAATTGCTTTAAAATAAGAATTCTAGATAAAAGTAGGTCCTGACAGAAGGACCTGTCAGAATATACAGTATGAAATTTACTTTTATTTGGAAATGTAGCATAGCAATAATTTGCTAAAGGATCTTACTGACCTATACAAACTTCTTGGCTAAGAGGATAAAAGAGGATCTAAGACTTCTCCGCATGTGTGTCTCTATAGCTACATTGACTAGCATAATTGCAGGGGCATCTTTTCAAGCCCTCAGAAACTTCTTCCAGGCTGCAAGGCCTAAAAAATGTTCTGTCAGTAGAAAACTTAATAAAGAAGGTGGGAGAAGAGAAAGGGTGATCAGGAAACAAGGAGCAAGAAACAGGAATAATATAAAAGCATCTTAGCAGCAATAAGTTGAAGAGAATACTGAAGACATAGATCCAGGTCTATATAAGGATAATAAGATAAAAGTTCCAAGGGCAGAATGGTGAAAATAGGCTTTCAAGTTCAAAATGCCTGCCCATCTGACAGTGGCTGTCCAATTACAATGGCTGTAATTCTTTGTTATCCCTGACGGGGTGGTGGGGTGACAACTTTGGAGTCCCTTTTCTTTTAGCTATCTGCAGGAGGAGAATCTTTTCCTAAGGTACAGGTGATAATATGTTCCTGGTTTTCCAGATTTTTTTCCTCTTTGTATTTATCCTTAATGTTTTTTTTTTTTCTGAAGGCTTCTAAAATGATCCTTTTCTACTCAGCTGTATCTAAAGATAAAGTCAAAACTTTTGCCTTACTGTGTAAACAAAGAAGGAAGTCAATGCTCTCTATTCTCCATTGAAGCAATGCAGTAAAAGTTTAAATAATAATAACCTCACATAGAAACATTTCTTGTGGACCCCATCTATCGAATGCATTCCTCTAGTTAGGATTAGTTAGGTTAGATTGATATGCACGATGTGACAGATCAGGAGGTTTGGGGAGACATGATTCTCTTAGGTTCATCCTTCCTTCCTATTTTCTCGGGTACAATGCATTTTAATGGTTAGATACAGTTTTCTATATTGTAGTATGATGCTTCAGCAAAAGATTGGTGAGGGAAGAAAAATCAAAGTCCACAGAATATGTGAGGTTCTGATATTTTGTTTATCACTGCAACTTTTGGCCTAAGTATGGTAAGAGAAACGGTGTTTCCAAAATCATAGTATATACATGTGCAACTGACCAGAAGCTTCTGAAATATTTCAGACTTCAAAGATCATTTTGAGGAGTTTTCTTTAACTGTAGAGTTCTAAATTACTTTATCTGCTTACTTCAGAAATCTCACTGTGGCATGGATCATCCACTGTGTCTGCAGCCTGGGAATTTGTATGTCTCAGAAGGAACAAGCTCATGAGAGATGCTCGAGCTGCTTTAAAGTAGCTGCCTCAACATTATGACACAATACAGCTCTCTGCAGAGGGTCCCAGGAGCAAGATGGTTTTGTTAGTGCAGTGGTGGGCTGCACAAATATTCTTACAACAGCTGAGTAACTGGCAAGGTGTTTTTCGTCTGTTCCCTTAACACAGCTATATTTCCATCTTTGGGTTAAACTCTTTCCAAGCATGGTGCTTCACAGATCCTGTCTGAAATCCAGCTGTAGTCAATGTCTTCTGTTGGCAAGTTGATGAGGTCCCTCAGCTGAGAAACCTGGAGCCCTTGTTGGGTGTTGATGGCAGTTAAGTGTGCTACCTGAAATCCGTGTGGGAGCATCATCAGTGCCTTGATCCACTCTATTGACCCTGAATTACAACTTGACTGACAGAAGTTTTCGGGGCAGCAAATGGCTCTCAGTTATACAGTTGCCAGGAACACTAAGGTAGTGTGAAGATAATGGTATGGACCCTTGATCACCAGTGATTTGCCCATGCCAGCAGGAGGAGTGAGGTTGATAAGAGTTACAAGAGGTTGATAAGAGATACAAGATCTCCATGCCAGAATGGGATCAAGTGTCCTTTACCTGGCTTTTTCCATGAAAAAGTGAGCTCTGTTTTTGACAGGCCTTTTCTATTGCTGTTTGTTTGCAAAAAAGGATCTTCTGAAATGCTCAGAAGGAGAGTTCATGTTAGTATGGAATGGCGAGAGCACTTGATTGCTGAAAAACCGCACTTGTAAAATGTATGATCTGGATTAAACATGGACTTTGAGGGAAGTGTGACATTTATAAGAATTAAATGAAAGAAGCAGGCAGGTAAAGTGGCTTAGCAAACTAATGCTTTTATCCACAAGACACTTTAGGCAACGTGATGCTGTCAGTTTTTCACAGGATGAAAGAGAAGATAATCTTAAATCTTTAAAAAGGAGTGAGGCCCCCATATAAATTTTAAGTAATTTTAATTTTAACATGCATTCAAATAAATCAGAAAAGCTATTTCAAAAGCTTCTTTTATTACAGAGGAATATAAAGCAGTGATTAGCCCCACAATGACTGTAAGGCCACTGTGTATAAGAAAAGTTACTACTTTTTCCTTCCATCTTCACTTGCTGTGTAGGCACAAAGGATGCCATGCTATAATATGTGACTTTGTTGATAAACAATAGTGAATTCTTTAGCCACACCCAGGTTTTCAACCTGCAATTGAGCTTTTGACAATTGTACTCCCTCCAATTTGTTCAGTCTGGTGTTAACAAACACAGTTGGGATGACAACATACTGTAGGCAAATCATAGGCTTCAGATCACATGCAAAGGTTTCGTTTGCAAATAAACACATAAAGTTTCCAGTGAATAAAGTTCTGCATCACTGAGTTTCCCTCCAGGAAGCTGGCAAGGCACGGACAGGGATATGGGAACAAAGTCTCATTTGTAAACACTTGTGTCTGTTGCTATTTACAGTAGAGTAAAATAACCATAATGGGTTTAAGAATAGACCACACCTAGGTACTGCATAGTATATTTGTACAGAAATAGAAATCTGTGTGCCCTAAGATAGAACTCTGGGTTTTATTGGAAAACTCACCTAAAAACCAGTGTAAAAGTTAAGAGATTTTTTGTATTGTTTGATTTGGACTATCTGTAATTCAATGCTCCTGTTACACCAGATGCATAATGGATGTATTTTGGGGGGCCAAATGCCTTTTGGAAGTTCCCAAACTATCTAGCAGTTTCTACACAGAGTGGATTCTTGTGCTGATGGCTTGCCAGAAGTAATTTAGGATTTGGGATGATGCTATCTTCAGCCCTGGGACAGATTAATGGATTCATTTGATTTTCTTTCCCACCCTAGGAGGTATTTATTGAGCCAGCCTTTAAATGCATACATTCCTTTCACTAAGCTATTTCACAGTCCAGTAACTTGAACTCCTCTTTCCATGACTTCTGACCATCTCCAGGCAATGATCAGAATAAGAATGATTGTTTATTAAGACTTCATATTGCTTCTACAGAACAATATCACAAGAGGAAAGATGTTAATCTATTTTTTTTCAGACATTTGTGGTGGTGAGATAGCTACAGGACAAGGGGCAAAGTTTCTAAGGAAGAAGGAAAATCTGATTTGAAAGAGAATGTTTTCAGAACTCCACTTCTGGAACAAATTTCAGTTCTGAGCTGGTGTCAGGTTTTGCAGAAAAATCCACATCTTACTGGGCTGTTTCTAATTACTGGACAGGACTATAACCACTCACCATTTTGGCTACTATCCACTTTTTCTTTTGAGTAACACACAATTACTGACTTATAGCAATCAATATTTAAGGGCCAGGAGAAACGCTTTGACCAGATTTACAGTTACAAACATATTTGACTAGGTTTGCAGACCTGATTTGGAATAGTATTCAAATGAATCAGAATTCAAAACCATGGAAATTATGGTAAGGACCTCTTGCAAACAATATTTTCTATGAATCTTGCAGTATTTTCTAGCTTAAGTCTTTGGTAGAAATACTACAGACACAGTATTTTCTTTACTTTTTTTTTTTTCTTTTAGGCTTATATTTCTTCCTCCACTCCCAGCTGGCTATGTTCATATTAAAAGAATAGGGTGAATCTCCAAGGTGACACTCATTGTAATTAGATAAGTCATGATGTTTGGAATTTGTTTTTACCAGGAGGAAGAATAATTCATAACACTGTGACTGTACTGAAAGATGCCTCAACAGGCTTTTTCCCACAGTATCTGTTCCAGATACTGACTTCCTCTTCCCTCCTCTCCCTATGGCTGCTCTTATATCTCTTACATGCAGGGTGGATCTCACCTGTTCCAGCAAGTCAGCAACCTTCAACATCTCCCTAATAGGCTGCAACTATCACAAATATGCAGTCAAATATTCCTGTGGTTTTCTACCTACCAGACAAAGACTGGACCCCACTGGAGGCACAAATTAGGGCAGAATTCTGTGTGGGATTTTTTTATTCTATTTTATCAAGTTCTAACTCAGCAGTGGGTAGAGTAACACAAATTCAGAATTACTACTTTTTTCAGGTGAATCTAGCAGATATTCTTTATCTGGGCACAAGCCCCACAATAGTGGAATTACTCCATGCCTCAGGTTCTGTGAGACAGCAGCACCTGGGTTTCTGTTACAGACTGAAGTGACTGCCATAATAAAAAGGAAATTTCAACTCCCCAAACATCCATAGCTTGCTAGACTGGCCTTTCCTAAACCCAGCTTGACTGTGCAGCTCATCCTGGTGCCTAGGGCTCTGTGACAACCCCTGTGAAGTCACAGTATCTTTCAGGACTAAGATATGGGTACGTCTCATCCTTCTACATGCCTCAGTTTTCTGTGGATATGTGTGATCATGGTCAGGAAGAAAACTCTGGAGAGATCCATTAGGCTCCCCAGCCCATCCTTTGCAGAGAACCAAGCAGCAGTTTAGCTGCAAATGGAAAATTCAGAATAACCTGCACCGTTAAACGCTGAGGACCACCAGCTAAGTAATTTTTTTTTCTAAAAGTGAATCCTCTCTAGGACAGCAGTTTCACCACCCTAATGTCATATTATTATTAACATAACAGTTCTTGCTTCTAAATGTTTGAACTGGATACAGGTATTATATAAGGAATAAACCACATTTTAATTATTCACGAATTATTAACTTAAAATTAGAAGGATAACTTTAAAAACTTATTTAAAAAATTCTTCCAGAATTAATAGTTTGGCCAAATCTACTAGGTATGGAAGCTTGGCTAACTTTATTCTGAAGTCAATGGACATTTCTGTTAGCATTTCTAATTGAAGGCCTGCTGCAGGAGGCTCAAATAAATTCAAATAGGTTGGAATATACATTTCCCAGTTGTATCTTTAATACTTTACAATTTTTTTCCTTATATTGTTCACTAAAAATATAAGAACTATGAAATGTTATACATTTTTGACTGGACTGATAACAAATTATACCCCATTCTATTTTATATAGGAAATATATAGAATCAGTGAGAAATATTATCTCTACTCAATGACACTTTCCAAAACTCTGCCCCTACCAGGATCACAGTCACCCAATGTGACTGCTGTTTTCATTGTTTTGTAGACAATTCTTTGGGAAATTTCTTCCAGAACTAAAGAGAATCTACAAGAGCAAGAGTGGACTGTTAAGGTCAGGCACATTCCTATGCACCTGGCAAAATTCCAGTGCTCTTTAGATGACTGGAGGTTCATTATGACCTTCTGTGTAAGGATCAGACTACTGATGTCTGCAAAGTGCTGCTTGGTTTATTCTAGGTCTCAAAGTAGCTGGTGTAAAAGAGGAGCCCAATGTCTGTAGGAAGCTCATGTCTATAAAAAAACATGTCAACAAGAAAGCACATGTGTATGCACACCAAAGACAAGGGGGTTCAATTTGAGCTTGTCTGGGATATTTTCATACTCTGTAATAAAAGTTAAAATTTCAAAGTACTTCCGTGCTTTTTTGTTCTAATGGCAGATGGTTTGAGAGGAGCAGTCTATAAATGAATTGGTGCTGACCAACACTGGGCACCATTTATTTACTTTCTGTTTATAAACCTTAATGTTTGTTTTCCATGAATTCTGCTTCATGAAGATGATCACTAAGTACAAGAGTTCCTTTAAATCAGCAGTGACTGTGGTTTGGCTCTTCTTAACAATGTAAGTTTATAGCTTGGTTGAAGACATTCCAGACTCCACTGCCTAGTTCTTTTCTCTTTTTTTTTTTTTGTCCTTTGTGTCTGTGTGTATCTTTATATAACTGATGTTGATTTTGAGTATCTGACTTCAAAAACAGCACACAACAAAAGAAAGCAAAGAAGAAAAGTCAGGGTTTGTGTGGATTCTTAAATTCAGCGTACAAAAACGAGCAAAAATCCATCACACTTATAAAGGATGACTCTGCAATCATTTGATATGATGCTCACCTTCTGGTCTCTGATAAATTTCAACAACTAAGTCTACAAAATAATAAAGGCAGAGAAGCATGGCATTCCTGAACAATACATTCAGCTCTTCAAATGTCAGTTCTGGCCTCTCTTGCTGACAGCACAGTCTGACCTCTAAATCAACCTTCCTCTATGTGTCTGGAATCATCCCTAAATCATCTTTGTCAGAGCAACAGGTGACCTAACAGGACAGCAATGCTCTGTGGGGTCTCTGTAAGTGTTATAGAGTAATTCCTAACAGCAGCAAGAGAAGCTGCAATTTCCTAGCTGTTGTTCACTTTTATCAGTGTCCCACTTGTAGCTGCTACTAGGGATACACCTGGTTTCCTGGTTTACTTGTCATGTGGCTGCCTTAGGAAAGGAGAAGTGTTCAGGGTAGCAGTGCTCAGATTCTTCAAATCCATGTGAGATGTCATCAGGACAATGGTGTCAGCAAATTGGAGATTCCAGCTTGGAGAAGGTTTTCATGCCAGAAAAGGAATTTTGTCCCAACTTGCCGTTCTGGTTCGACCTCACTGAATGAGACCCTCTACACTTTCTATCGAGTACATGCCCTGGTTCTCAGGAGGCAGACACATGAGCAAACAAGACAAGCATATTTTGTCTTTCACCTGATTTTCCTACTTCAACTTCTTAACTGAAGTGGAGAAAAATTATCTTGGTTTTAAATTACGCCCCCCGCCATGGAAAAGGCTATTGGGTGATTACTTCATGGACTGTTGTACATCAAATTTACCTGCTCCAACTCTGTTTATGGGATGATGGCTTTGAGTTCTAACCAGACTTACTGCTCCACACACTTAAAATGCAGTTAGTTGCTGTGTATTTATCCAGTAGCAAGTGCAAGGGCTTGTGTTAGTCTTTAGCTTTTATGACTCTTGTCTCAACTGCCATTTTTACTAATGACTCCTGCAACAAAGCAACCACTGATACTGGGCAGCAAAACATTGCAACCACAAGTTGTCTAATTTGAATACCTCTGCAAACATGCAGACAGACAAGCAAGTAAACAAGGCAACAGGAGTATCAGCTGACTTATAGTCACTGTTTACATGTACACTCTTAGCCTCTGGCGAACACAAGGTAACACAAGTCATGCCAGATCATTTCTTTGAGTACTTTAAATGAAGTCCCAAGATCTCTCAGAAAAAAATTTTGAGTGCCATCTGAACATGCTAAAGTGCACCTTGTTCATCTGTTGCTGTCAAGTACTAACTGCTAGCTAAAATACCAGGTTTTAGGTACACAGCATTTTGTGGCATTCCTAATGCTGACTCAAGTAGCTGTTGTTGTCATGTCTGTGGTCAATTGGTTACTTAAAAGTGGGAACCATAAAATTCAGGACACTAACACAGCTGCTTAAACTTAACCTATGGTGAAGTGAGTGTCTTAATCCTCCAGCTACAAACGTGTCTCTTATCTTGAGATGCAGGGAAATCTGCACTTAATATTACCCTTTTTTTTTTTTTTTTTTTTTTTCCCTTGAGTTAGGAATGAAAGGCAGCCCTTTATTGCCACATTTGTTCAGACAAAAGAGAAGTTCACTCAGCCTATGTCAACATTTGCAACTTGTGTAGTGCAGTGGATCTGTACAGGGAAAAGCTGTAGCTGAAGCCATCACAACTATGTTAAACATGTTTCAGGGGTTTACTTCAGCTTGGCTGTTGCCTGGCCCTGGCTGCTAAATGACCATTAGTGGCAGCAATGTGATGGGTATGCCCCTGAGGCTTTATGTATAATTTAGTTTCATCTGAAAGGATCCATCGTATTCATTAGGAGTCTTTCACAGTGTGAGCAAAAATATGGTGCAGGTGATAAAGAGGTTCATTTTAAGTGCACACCCCTGACCTCAAATACAAAGCTAAGGCAGGTAACCCCAGTAGCTCAGTGATTAGACAGCTGGGTTTGGAGGCTCATACTGAGTTTTAGGTAAACTTTGAGAAATACCATGCCATCCAGAATCCATCTTCTAGCTAGTTAACTCACTGGGATTCAATACGCTGATGCATATTTTCCAGTTTCTTTCCAGTTCATCAGAATTTCTTCTCCCCAAGTGTTTCTATGTAACTGGCAATTGGTTAACAAATGGGCCTTTGACCCCCAGGAATACATGCTTCCCTTTTGATAAAAACAGGACGTGCTACTCTGTAGTTCAGCTGAGGCCCGAGAGTGCCCTTGTTGATGAACATGCCTTGGAATTACATATACATATTTTTTACAGGAAGAACTTTTCCTTTTCATGATTCCTCAGATTTCATTGCATAAGGCTGTGCCAGAGATTGCTACCTTGTGCACATTCCCCAAGTTAGAACAAAATTACTGTTTACAGTTGCATAGAGTATTTCATAAACCAGTCAGTGTATTTGGGAACACTAACTTGTCTGTCTCCAGCGGGTTTCAGAAGAACAGGGACAGCACTGTGTTTCTGAACTGTGTTACAAAGAGCAGAGCACCTCTGCAAGGACTCCTGGACTAGACTATTAGCTGCTGTTATGGTGGAGCACTTCTTTGCTCACACAATCATCAGTGAAAGGTCAAAGGCACTTCTGCAGCTACAGCATCTGTTCTTGAACTCCTTGAAGGATAGACTGTAAATTGCAATCCCCTACAAACTAAACCCCTCATCTTTTGACCTCTTCCTCTTCTTCTTTACTTCTCATCTATTTTTCATATGTCTTATATGAGCAGATGGACAGGACCAAAATCTGGAAAAGATCTTGGCTAGCTAGAAACTAAAAAAAAAAAACACATTAGTCACCAGATTCACTTGTATCATTACCTACAAGAGAGGCTAGCCAAACCAGAAAGCAACAAATGTAACCTGAAAGTACTTTATGTAAACTTTGGAGGTTTTCTAGTTTGTTTTTCTCCCTTGAAAGGTTGCCACTTTCAAGTATCTCCAAACGTAAGCTTTCTGTAAACAAAATACAGTATTTTTTTCCCAGCATTTTGTACTACTGGTTTTACCAGCTCTACACTTCTTATTTCTTTTAAAAGTCAACCAAGTTGTATTTTGATTTTTTCTTCTGACCTTTTAAAGGAAAGAATAAAAACAAAGATTATAAGAAAGAGTAACAGATTCAGTGAAATTAAATGTTTAATAGTGCAGTGTCTACAATTATTCCATTCTTTTTAAATTTGCAATATATTTTTCCACTTTACAAATAAATTAATATTCTAGTAAGTGGATAAGATTAAGTGTGAAACCATCTATGTAACAGTATTTATGACTCTATTTAAGAAGATTTATTTTATTTTTATTGTTGTGAAACCTGTTAGGAAATTAGTTGCAAGGCCTGTCCCTGTGAAGGAATGAGCACATGCATGAAGATTGGAACACTTTGCTTTGGTGGTGTATGGCTAAAGGAAATTTTAACTGAAAAAATGAATTATCTACGATGCAAGTCTTGGTTTCCAAAAGGGCTGGCTTGAGTGGAACTCTTCAGTCATGTGAATGTGAGAGTAGCATGTACACATATGTAGTTAAAAGAGGAGTTCTTGGCAATTTAGCACTCACCATGTTGTTTTGCAGAATAACACTGGATATGCTAGACACAAACATATGTTGAAAAATGTCAGTATGCAGTCCAAAGTTAAAATATGCGGCTCCTAATTTCTTGACAAATCTCTGCAGTGCATAGAAAGGAAAACCAGGCTCCCACCATGATCCTGATATTCTGTGAATAAGAACATGTTAATTTATGGAAAGGGTAAAAAAATGTACTCTTTGTGGATGAATCTGTGGTAGTATGACACATGAAGGAATATGTTCAAAATTTCCCCACAGGTCAGCTATCAAGAGTGTTGTAATGGTGATTTCTAGGAAAATTAAACACAGGTCTCAGTTTTAATCCTGAGGCCTGCCCACTACTAAAGAAAGGGGGTGTATGACATCCAGTCTAAAATCTTCTCAGATTTTTTGTTCTTCCCAGGATATTGGGAACAACAAAAAATATTGGGATATATTATATATATATCCCAATATTGGGATATTATGTATCCCAGGTTGAGATACATAATTTCTCATGCTGACAAGATGTAAATCAATCTTTTCCAAGCACTGACTCCATTCTGTCCCCCCACCTTCACTGGCATGAACAATGCTGTGCACACTGTGTATTACACTGTAATACACAGCTGCCTGTGATCTTAGTAGTTGGCACACTCTGCACCACGGTGCGATGTCTGGAGAAGGTGTGTGCTTTTTAGAAGTATTATGAAAGGAGTAATTATTTTACTCACAATATAATTAACACATGAATCTGAGATAAGTTACCATGAAGACTAGTATTTCCTCTCTGAAGTTTCAACACTCATTCAGAAAATAAAAAAACACATCATAAGGAGAAACAGAAAAGTGGGACTGTTACTGATACTATTTATCTAGATGTTTTGGAGTACAGCTTGAACTAGTGGAATCAAGAAAGAATTTTCTCCCTATGCACAAAACCATTCTAGTAAACACATTCAGGGAACACATCTTTCTTTGAAGCACCTGGGATTTATTTTTAGGAGGATACAGAACTAGAGAGAGCATCCAGACAAAATATGTGGTGACTGGTAGTTGTAGATTTCCATCAGATGTCCCTATGTTGTTGTAATATAACTGGCTAGGTTCTGTCTGCTACAGTTCATAACCTGTGAATGTCTTACAAACAAACAGGGAAGAATAAGAAGAGTGGCTTTCCACTGGGAAGAACTTGAAATATACAACTGTGTTAGAAACATTTCTGTCTCTTCCCTCCTGCATTTGGCCAGACACAGTGACAAACCTCTCTTTCCACCCCTGACAGGTTTCATTGCAATAAGTGCCAATAACAATTATGCTAAGTTTGGCTGAATGCAAATTCAGTCTGAATTCCCTCAGCTCTTCAGATTTTGACAACACTATCAGTTCATAACAGACCACCTGTTTGTTTTGTAGTGCCTGCCAAAACATATAAGTGTTAATGAGGAAAGGAGATGCTGCCTTTAATGTGTGTATATTTATATAATATGCATAAATTCATACACAGCTAATGTACACATTTCTTTCCACTGAGGCAGATAGAAGATAAACAACTTGATTACAAGGTGACACTGTTTTTTTTTTTTCCTTTAGTCACCTTAATGAGTTTATTTAGCATCAGGGTTCAATGTGGATAGGGAAAAGTGTTATCAATCCTTTCATGCAAAAATTTTAAAGAACTTCAGTATCTGTCCTGATTTCAAACTCACAACTGTAGAGTTGTAGATGTAGACTGTAGATATCATGGAATGATCCACAGATTGTATATCCTGAAGTCAGTGGAGCTGTGCTATTCACAGCAGCTGTGTTATTTTCACTACACACCAATTATATGCAAACAAGCATGCACATGACATCTTCATGAAAATAACAGCAGAGAGCAGGGTCCTTTTCTCTCAAAACATTACAAAAAATGCTAAATATTTCAGACTATCCAAATATCACACAATGGCCTGCACTGAGCTTGCCACATGTCTTCCTATTTCTTTTCTCCACCTTTCCCACATGGCACTGCTCCTGACGAGGATCTAGCCATATATGTTTCATACGTAACTTAGAAGACAGGCAAAGAGAGTGAAGACAAAAATTTACATGAGCTTTTGTCTCAACACAAGGTACCAACCTTTTGCCCCAAGACAAGGTACCAAATCTCTAGATTTTCAGAAGTTCTTCAGAAACAATTCTCTTTCTCATCTGAATTTTCATGAGAATTTAAAATTATCAAGACTATTGATTGGAAGAAGTAAATGAAAAACAGGGGGAAATAATAGGAATAAAAAAAGACAAGTGAATAACAGGGGAAGGCAGGTAACTTATTCTAGCTCACTTCTTCCATTTGAAGTACAACCCTTCAACTGTTTAGAAATATCTTTCTAGAGCATAACAGTAAACACCAAAACTTTAAATTCTGAAAATTGTGAATTTTAACTTTGGAAATTAGTGGTTCATTTTGCAATTTGTGTTCAAGTTGATGTGTCAAAGGGCATCTGTAAGTGTCAGGTAACACACAGAATCATTCACAGAGGAATGTTGTCTCTTCTGCAATAGAACTCCAGGTATTGCATTCTGAAAAATGTCTGCGATTGAATGGATGTGTTTTTAATCAGATTTGGAGGAAACATCTGAGATATACAGAAAGTGGCAAAAATTCTGAAAAGATTGAACATCCCTGTCCAGGCCATCAAAAGGCAGAAAGAAAACATCTGATCATCTCAACCTCCAATGAGTATTCACATTTATTCCATAAATTTTCCTGTAGTGTAAAACTAGATTTCCGCTTTTCTCGAGACTTTGATTCTGTGTGTCCTGAAGCTTCCATTACCATATTATTATTTCTACCCAGAAATTTGAAGTTCTAGGTATAAGCAGAGCTATGTATAGCCTCAGGCTGTTAGCATTTACCAATGTTCAGTCCCTACATCATAATTATTTCATGCATTAACGGTGTGTACACCTTTAAAGCATGCACTGTACATAAAATTTAAAAGGAGGTGAGACTTCAGACTCTTGTTAATTTTCAGGTGTTTTCTCCCTTTGTTGAAATTTACTTAATTTCTTGCCTGCCTTTATGTATTTTTTTCAAGAATTAAATAAAATAAATAAATAAAATTAAAATGCACTTGCAAAATAAATTGTATTTAAAAGCTAATTTTAGCAGGTTTAGAAGTAAATTAGCTTCTTTTGCTCCAGAGTTGAGTCCAAAAAGGTTTATTAAGGAATAGCTTTTCTGCTATTATTTCTGAATAATTCCATAAATCTTCAGAAAAGCCTAAAGACAGCCAAAATACCTCTGTATGTAAAACAACACAGATAGGGCCAGAAGCAAAAGATGTTGAACTTTTATGCTGCTGATAATGATAGTACAACCCTGAGTGCTTCCATTCTGTCCTGCAGTATGCAATGCAGACACATTCCCAACATGACCTTGGACTAATCTTTCATTGTATGTCAATGTCTCATCTTTAGAAACAGAACTATTGTGTTGATAGAGTTCATTAGTGAATGTGAGATGGTCAGATGGCATTGTGATGAGGTAATAGAACATGGATTATGCCTACATGTAAGCATTTGCTCATGCAAAAACAGGAATTGGGAATGATTTCATCCACATCAGAATAGCTAGAGAGAGGAACCAGAACAAGGTATTTTTTATGGAGAAACTGCACTTTGACAGAAGTCAAATTTTGTAAAACAGCATGGATTATTGCAATACTCCTGTCTCTATTTGGACTAAATTCAAGAGTAGCACCAGCCTCCAGTCCCAGGGTTAAATGGATGGAAAATATTTATAATACAATAGACAAAGAAAATGTTGAACTCCAAGGTCTGTGCTGCTTTGTGTTGCTGGTAAGTAAGGCAACCAAAATCTAATGCTAATCATGGTAGCAGAAGTAAAGTGCTGTCTTTTGTTCCTTAAAAAAATTAAATTTGATTCTACAAAACTGAAACAAAATGCTAAAATATGGCGACAGAAACCAGACTACTGTAAAAAATATATTTCAGGAGCCATGATTTACCCTTGGAACTGTATATCATGGCTACTAAGGAAAGGGAATGTGTCGCAGTATGACGCAAATGAACGACACTCACTCACAGAGATGTCTAAAGCAAAAAAGGGGAAGTTTAATTATAGACCTCAACATTTATAGAATTCCAACAGTGACCATGGATTGGAGGAAGAAAATCTTCCTCTCCAACCACACTGATCAACCCAACAGTCCATCAACAGTGTCCTCCTTATTAGAAGAATGTAAACATGAAAGAACAGTTACAATAACAACAGGTTGTTTTTGTGAAAATCCATGAGAAATTCCATTGCAAAAGGTAAACACAGAAGGCTGAAGGAACTTTAGAAAAACTTTAGAAAAAACAGAGAAGAACAGGGCAACAGGAATGAATTTCTGCATAGTACATGTGCCTTGGCAGACATTATTATATAGTGAGATGTTTTGAAGTAGTATTTGTTTAGTCCCCTGAACTATAATGATTTTGGCTGGAACACAGGGTGAATGTCATCAGATACAAATAGTAATGATGGTCTTTTCCAGGAGAAAAGTGATAGTCTACAAGTTTTAGAACAGATTTATAATTACCATGTATTTCTAAAGTACATCTTTGGCTTTTAAGACAAAGTTTTCAGATATTTGAGCTGCACTGACACACTATCTTCCATGTCAAGATACTATGTATAGTAGTTTTGAAAAGATTGTTAACACATTTGTGAGCAAAATTGTGAGCAAACCCAGCCTGATGGGTCTTGTATGGCAAGTGGAGAAGTTTCCTGGAGGTTTAGTTACTGGTGGAGTAACACTTTATCTTGTTCACGGAAGCACCTGGTAACGCAACCTATGTCAGGTTTCACATTGCACTATGCTCATAGTCTGTCTTCCAGGAAGTTACTAAGCTATGTCTTTATCATGATTTTTTCCTATCAAGTACCAAATGAGTTTTTGGTATCCAGGTCCATGGCTTCATAAAGATTTTGTTGATGGGTGTTTATAAACTGGAGTTGACTGAAATGTCTGAAATGTGAATATAATGAAATTATTGAAAAGAAAATGTGAAATTTTTATTGGAAAGGAGTGGGAAAAAAAAGGCAAACAACTTGGAAATTGATAACCTACCATATCCTGTTAAAAAACTCTGCATATTACTTTTAGCTTGTTGATGATACATACATGCACATATATATAAATACACGTTATCCTCAAAAACACAAGAATGGATTTCAAAATGTCACGTACTGTACACTCTGTGTTCTACATGTTACAGCAATACTATTAAAAGCACTCAAGGTATCTCACTGGAAATTTATTGGACAAATTCCAAGAGCACTGTTTAATATCTGCTGTTTCCAATGAAATGACTTGGAAAATGCTGAGTAATGCAAATACTCAATGCAAATAGGTATGCCTAAAAGTTAGTACATCCCACTGACTGCACAGAGCCAGTGAAGTCATGCTGGAACAAAGAATCAGGCAGCCACAGCCCCAAGCATCTGTGTTTGGCATACAATCAGCAATGATGTGGTATGTATTCACATCCAGAGGGAGAGACAGAGATAAGAAGACAGGAAGAAAAAAATTACCTTTCTGAAGGGAGTGCACTCAAAAATTAACTTTAACTCCTTTGTTAATTAAAAACTGTGGTCAACAAATGTAATTAGTCAAAAGACTCTACTTGTCAAAAAACTTTGCAAACAATGGGGTGAATTGAATTAAATTAAAATAACTTCTGTGAGATTTTTCTGGTTTAAGAAAAAATAAATAAAACAAGGTTTGGTTTCTTCCCCTCAGCTCCCAAACATATTTTGATGAAGGAAAACATGCAAAATTTTACAAGTAAAAAGCAAATTGCAGTCATTTGTTTGTAAGTAAAGTGGAGGAATCAATAAAATGTATAAAATGACTGTTTAAAACTCTGTCCATAAACCAGGTCCTGCCATGAATTAGTTATTAGCTGTTATTCTGATCAAGGGCACTTCCTTTGAGATACCTGACATTTTCAAGATGTATGACTCTTCTCTCTAATGGGCAAAGCCCAAGACATCCACTGGAAAAGTGAGATTTGACATTTCAGGTGAAAGGAATTTGTGTCAAAATGATTTTGGAGGAATTTCTGAAAGTACGGTTATTTCACATTTTCCTTTCTTGTGACGCAAGTAGTGTTTTTTTAATCTCAATCATTTTTTTTTCACAGTCCACCAAATTTGAAGGCAGCTTAAGGACCAGGGCACTAAGTTGCTAGGAGCCCTGCTTGTTAGTGTTCCATGCTAATTCACAATAATTCATAGAAACAGCAGTAGATTTTGCACACACCAGGGACCATTCACAACAATTTTGAAGGTAAGTGAGGTAAGACATTATCATTATGAACTGTGTTTTTTCATCAGGATTTAAAAGTCTAGAAAACAGGGTCCATAGGATTTACTAGTACAGAAAAAGTTTCTCTAGTGCTAAAGGATTACACATTTTCTTTACAGAAATATTTCCTTCATCAGTTATCACGAAAACATATGATCACTGAAAACATACTAATGATTTGAGCCTTATGTTGGGTAGCACAAGGGTTGGCTGCTGCACACAAAATGTATAAATCCCAGCTTGTTAATGCGTGTAACAGGGAAAAAGGGACAAGACTGTTTTCCATATGTCTCTTCAGACTTCAATAATCCCATGATGTTGTTCCTTGCAACTTGGCTATGCAAGACCTGTTACAGCATTCTGCTGATACAGTCCTAAAGCTTAATGGACATCACAGTCAAAATCTACCAGGAAGCCTGCCTGTGCCAAAGCCAGGCAACCTGTTCTTAAAAGTTCTAGTCCAAGACTTTGACCACCTTTTCTTTCATCACATCTACCAAAATCATTCTAGTCTTCCTCCTTGTTGCAGATTGACAGGAAGAGAGCTAGCTGAGACATGTAAAATCACCCTTTTTTCTGGCAATTGATATTTTCCACAAATGTGTGTACCTCCTCTATATATCATAATAACATATCAGAAATAAATTGTCTATGGGCAGGTCATGCTTAGTTTTGTGCCAGTCCATCTGTGGTCCATGCATGGAGACAGGAGTGCTAAACAGAACAGATGTCATTGGAAATATAAGTCTCTAAACATGCATATGTTACATGTGCTTTCATCAGAAGACTGAGTTATGAAACGTCTCTGACTTTTCTAGTGTCACTTTATTCTATGTTTCAGTGTGGATTGTGATGTCCTGTCTGTGTTCACAGCAAAATCTTAAAAAACTTCATCTGTCTGTTTAATGGAGTAAAGTTATTCAAAAAAATCTTTCTTCCATCTTTTTGTCTCGGGTCATTAGGACAATAACTCTCAGACCTTTCTCATCTAAACCTGCAAGGGGCACAGAGGAGGGAAATGCATACCTGCTCTTCATCTCTTTGCAGCAATCATTAGGGCAAAATTTACTGCAAATAGTAATAAATAAAGCATTATATACTGCATTTTATGTGGACTACTGGAAGTAAATCTGGAACCTGTATTGGGGTTATCATGCCTAGGCATCTTTACACATCCAGTGAAGACCTTTCTTAAAATCTCTCTGAGGAAATTCCCTTTCTGCAGAACACTTGAGAAGATATAAACAACTAAGTGCCTAAATTTAGGCTTATATCTCAGTAAAGAAAGAATTAAGCCTATATTTCTATGTCATATTGTGTGGAACTTGGTCCACAGACCTGTATTCTGGATTTGGTTTTACTGTTTCATGTCAGCAGTTCATCACCGTTCTTGTCATAGTTGGGGCTAGCTGGGGACTGGAGCAAAGTCCTGCTTGTGAAGTACTTTTTAACTAAGAAACTATCTGAACAGTACAATGCTTTCGAGTGGTTTTTTTAGAATTGGATATACATAATCAACATAAACATGATTTATAAATTTGAGATAAATCAAATATATCTCTAGCATATCTCAGAGCCACAAGGTTTTGCTTTAAGATAGAAAACACATTCATTTTCTCTTTCTGTAATTTACATCAAAGTAACTGTCTTGATGGACATGATGGGGAACAACCATCACTGGGGAACAACCAGCCTCTTTACAATGCCTTTATTTAGAACATAAAGCTAGGTGCTAAGCACCTGTCATTGATTTTTTCATATCTCAATTATGTCAGTTACTTCTGTTTGGAAAACCAGCCACTTAAAAGATGCATTCAAAATTAGAACTATAGTTTAAGTGGGTTTTTTCACATCCTGGAAGTCTTAGTCTGCCTTTTTCTTATTGGTTACATACCACTTGATTTTATTGTATAAAATGTATTAGAATGCATTTGACTCCTCATTAATACCAAAGTATGAGAATAAGTCCCAAGTAAATAATTCTGACAGGTTTTAGATGGTCAAGAAGAGATGTACCTCATCTAACTTTAAGACATCCAGGGTCTGCCTCATTCACCTGCAGAGACAGTCAGTGACTCTATAAGATGTCCCTGGAGATCCAGCAAGTTTACCTGGGGGTTCCAGATAAGACACAGGAGGCACAAGGCACTCAAATATTTGTGGAGACTGTCATACAGGGTTCAGCTTACAGATCAAGGCACATAAATATTTATGCCTACTTTATAGACTTTACAGTGTCATTATGGTCTAGACTTTCTTTATAGGCAATAGAAATTTATGAAATTGATACGGCTATTGAAACCTACTTTAGTTAATTTAAACATCAGTTCACTAAATTTGTTTTTACTGAAGAGTACTTCAAATGGCTCAATGGATGCCATTGTATCAACTAAACTACATGGACTGAATATGAGTTTAGATATCATTTCCAAGAGAGGGTAGTCTAGTTCTGAGATTCTCCAGGGTACCCTCTCTGCCCTACGGCTGCCACTGCAGATCATGAGTCCCTTGTAGGTCCTTCATCAAAATTATTAACAACACATGAATGTCTCACAAGTCTTTGGGCATCTCAGCTTACACTTCAGAGACTACATTTAGAAAATGGAAAAAAACCATCTTGTCTGCAGTCTCAAACATCGTAGTCACACAAAAGTGTGCATCTGAACATCCTTTCCTGAGGTTTTAAGGAGTTTCTCTGAGCCTGGGGTAAGGAAACATAGCTGTATATCAAGGAATGGGCAGTCAAAATTAATTCCAAATTTTAAATTATACAGACACACACATATGTAAACTTCTGCCCTCAAGGAAAAAAAGTCAGCAGTTAGGTATTTACTAGCCATAAACATAAGAAATCATGGGTTCTAGAATGCTTAGATGCTTGGATCCATCCGCAATATCATGACTGTATAAATTTTTAGCATATTCTCTTCTTTAGCAGATATAATTGTTGAAGTAATGATCATATAATTGCAGCATTCCACTCCTTTCACTGAAGCATAGCATAAAGAAATTCCAGATTTACTGAGACCAAACTGGCTCAGCATTACTATAGTGCACAGGATATATCAGAGGGACAATATGTCACTATATGAAGTAGCGATGCTTTGAGAGCAGGAGGCACAAAACCTCTGAATTCCACATAATCTCACTTTTCCTCACTCTCCTAAATCTTTTTTCTCAGCAATGAGCTGTATGCAAAATTACAGAGCCCCTCTGAATCTTTCTCTTTCCTTACATAAAATCATGGCATGGGGCTATAACCTGAATAACTTTTTCTTTTTAATACATGATTCATAGAGAGCTTTCCAATAGGTGAGAGAAATCCTTGCTTTCCATTTGGCTGATCAACAACCGGAGAAACAAATAGAGAAGTGCTCAGAAAAATTGTGATGAAGAATCCTGTTTGATAATTTAGCAAGAGGTCAGATCATTTTATTGACTTTGTCAGCAAAATTGTGAATTAATTGACCAGAATAAAATGTATTGGTTCAGTATTTGATAGCAGACTACACGCTGCTAAGTTCCCACATGTAGTCTACTATTTACATCATTAATTTGCTGATGTCAAGCTGGAGAAGATTGTAAGTTATCCAGAAAATGTGTATCATTTTGCTAGTATTTTATATTTGTCCTTATGCAAAACCTGTTCTGTCATAAGAAGAAAAAAAATCCCCTGTGTTTTCCCAGTACAGTTGTATGCAAATGATTTCTGCTGAATGAATGTTCATCCTTATTTTCTACAGTTTCACATCAGTGCCTGTCATCATGCAAATTTATTCTCAATGGGATTACTTGGAATTATGCTGGTGAGAGCTGTATTTGTTCATTAATTTAGGTCTCATTAACCACAAATAACTTGACAAGGATAAGAACAGATTATCGTCACTTTCTAATGTATATTAATAGTTTGTTTATCATGTAAATATAGTTGCATACTAGTGAAATCTGATACTGGGCTACTGATATAACCTAAAATTCAAAGTCTCTGCAAGGAACATGATATAAAATTAATATACAAGTCTCTTATATTTGAATGTGCTGTGTTGACAATGATAATGCATAAAACAAAATATATAATACATGTAAATTCTAGTCTGTATTTTGAAATGAGGGAGTCATTCAACCTTAATTAGACTAAGTCTTTTTGGTTAATAATAAAATACTTCAGAACTTTTCATCACTGAAAAAATGTATCTATCAGTGTTCTAGGAGCAGATTAAGAAATTCTTGACACTAGTATATGGCATTGGCTTCAGATTATTTCAGAAAATAACTGGACTGATAATGATCAGTAACAGGTGATACATGACCTTTAAAATATACTACCTTGGAACCTATTGATTATTTACTTGGGTCAACTTAAGTCATTTTGCTTATGCAAGTGCACAATTTATCTGACTAAACAGTGCAAGAACTAGCAAATTTAAATATTTACAAGAAAATATATGGTGACACACCTGTTGTCGTGAATAACAAAACATTAGAACTTAAACACTGATGATCTGTCTCCATGAGTCAGTTCTAAATTCAGACTGAATTTTGCAAAAAGCTAAATCAAACTTAACTTTCAATTGTAACGAACTACCAATTCACCTCTTCCCATGTTCCACAATTTCCCCAGTCACAGATGCAAACACTACTAAAAATGTAGCAAAAGTTTTTATTGACATACTCAATTAACTTGAGCTGACCTCAAGCATATAATTATAAAGATAATTTGGATAAGGTTCATTATTGGGCAATGATATCTTCCTAAGGCACTCCCAAATGATTTCTCTCCCTGTCTTTCCCCACCTTCTGTTAGTAAGTTCCTGTTTGGGTATCCAAGCTTGTCCCTCCCTGGGCTTTGCCAGCTTAGTTCCCTGGGAAAGAGGGAGCTGGAGATATTGAAACAGACCCTGGACAGGGGAAAAATGTTCTAAAGTTGGCCCTTGACAAGTAAGGACTATAAAGAAAGCAAGACAACCAGTGAGGGATGGGAGCAACCTGCAGAGCAAAAAGGTGGGGGAAGGGCTTTTTCCAAGGTAAAATTTAGAGCTGAGGTTGAAATTTTCAAAAATTAAAGCCCTGATCAAAAGGCTTTGGAAAAAAATTGTAATAGTTATGTTTTTCTCTCTGTTTTCTGGAGGAGCTCTGAGGAAGGAGTGTCCCTCTGTGAGAGTGATTTAACATTGAAGAATTTGCCTTGATGTTACCTCACATCTGTACACCTGACAGACACATAGGAAATATTTTAACGAAGGCCTTTCACAGGACTAATTTTTATTTCAAAATCTGATAATATGAATATGAAAGTATGATCACTTGTTATCTTATTTAAACAAAACACTTCCTCAGAACTATAAACGGAGTGAGAAAATTTCTCTTAGCACACATACTTATATTCTTTGCAATAAATATTTATTCGTTCACTGTTAGCAAATACATGTAAAATTACATCTTAACTGCTAAGGCATCTGTTTCTGCTGCATACCTGAGCAGCTGCATAATTTCAGTGGAAGCAGACTGAATAGTGTTAAGAGTTTACACAGGGATTCTTTCCAGGAGTAGATCCCCTTTACAATTTAAAACTGTTTCTGGTGTGCGCCAGAAGTACTGCGAGCAGGATAAAAGTGCAGAACATGATCTAAGACACTCTGGAAACAACAGAATAAAAAGGTCTACATATGTACAGCTGGTTTACAGAGTATAATATGAATTCTTAGGGGAGAAAAATCATTCGGACTTTCTCTTCTGAAGTATTCTCAGTATGAGGAATTATATTATTATTTTTTTTTAAACACACTCATAGCTTCACACCTGGAATAACTGATGATGACTAATGCCACAATACTTCTGTGTGTGTGATTGCTTTTTTGCAATATCCTGAAAAATCCTAGGCCAGAGCAGTTTGGACAGTGAGAGCTATGGAATGTTTGAGTGGCATTGTCAACGTAACCTCACTAGGTTTTTAACAGTTCTGTAAAATTGTCTGGAATGCAAAAGCCAAACTTGCTTCCTTTAATGGCCTCAAGTGGCCTTTGGCAACCCCCTTGCTATCAGAGGGTTACTTTAATGGTATAGAGATAGCTCAGGCTGACATCAACACCATCAACAGTGCTGAGACAATGTCAAACGATATTCTTTTGAAAGCTATGAAAACAAAACAGCATGTCTTGCTTCATAAGTTATGTAACTAATTATTACTACTTATGACTTTTCACACAGATACCTTGCATCAGCTTTTATATGTGATGCAAACTGGAGGAGAATTCAAACCTGGCTTCTTGAATTAATGGCTTGGCATTCCCTCTAAATATGAAATTTTGAATTGAAAATCAGCAGGTTTTGACAATAATTGAGGTAAAAATATACTTTATTCTATTCCATACTCTAGTTGCACCTACAGGTGTGATTGTATAGCTCACCTGCAAACATTATGCTATGTACTGTTCTGTTCAGATAGCACTCACAGTCTAGGTTGGAACACAGCTTCTTTTTTGTTGGAAAAATAAACATAACATTAGGGAGGCGTTTGTGGTGCAATCATCTGGCTGCAATAGGGTGAGTTGCCTGAAGAGTCTGTGTTGACTATAAACTGCTAACTGTAGTGTGCTGGTCTGTCTTAAATCATGCAACCACCATTAGACAGAAGCAAAGAAGTTAAAATTTAAATGGGAATCCACTTGTCAAAGCTTTCTTCATTTCCAGAGGATGACACAGTTCAATCTTTGGTTTGTTTTGTCATGAGTGGATTTTAATTGCTGGTGTAGTCACTTTTCTTAACATATAACTTATCACAATGACTCTAACACTTTTATGATAGCCATCATAATTGCTGGAGATATCTTCCGAAGTCATTCACATTCCTCTGAGCTGGAAGAATTCCAGAGTTTGCATTGTTTTGCCATGAGAATAGCTATATAAAAAAAAAAAAAAGTGTTATCTGCTGAAAACATTTCCTTCTCTGAATTTTAAAATTGTTATCTGATTAGCTGGCTGTAAATTGCAGAGGTAAATTTAATGCAACACGCGTAGCACTCTGATCTCTCGTGGTGACTGGAATTACAAATGCACACATTGCTGGCTCCTGACCCTGCTGCCACCTGAGAAATGGCTACTTGCTATTCTGCTGCACTAATAACCTACACTGCTAGGAGCAAGGCTGACACATAAGAGGAGAGGCTTTAACTGCCAAGCCTGTGGTTCAAAACCAGCTGTTTTTTCATGAAAATTCATCACTGTTAAAAATAAGTGAAGCATTTCACTTGTTGAATTTGCCTCACTAGTAGGAACCCTAGCAGTTGATATTGTCCTCTGCTAAGCTTGTAAATACATCTTAAAGAGCTTAGAAGGAGTGAATGATCTGGCTAAGGGATATGTAGCTGCCTTAGCTACATATTTCACAACCCAGTTCTCAGTCTGGCCCTGACCTTTTGCAGGAAGGTTTAAATGTCCTTTGCATTCCAGCTGTTTCAGCTTACTAATTATGTCAAAGTGCTGATTTCATTTTTCACTTACCTTTTATGCTTGCACACATGGAATCCATGTCGTGTTGCTGAGGAGGTGTTACACAATGGCTGTCCATGGCTTTGTTACTTCACCTTTTCAAAAGGAACTCTCCAGACAAGGTCACCAAGTACTTTACTGGGAAGGCACTGCAAGACATCAGACATTTTGAACCACATTAACCCTTGCATTACTAAGTCCATGTGCTTTGAATAAACCTTCAGGTTGCAAAGAAGCACTGAAGAGAATATACCCCTGTGGATGCTGACCAAGCAGCCTGGAGCAATGGACTCGTAAGTGCCTGTCATGTCCTTGTTGCATCAAAACAGTAGCTGTGCATACAAACTTTTTTGTCTGTGTAGAGACTTCAATGGCCAAATAATTAATAGCCCTTTTCTTTCTTACATATCTCATTCTATCTTTTTTACTACCCCTGGCTTGTGTAAACCAAAAAGCCCTAATTCTTTAAAGACTTTGTGGTCTTAGGCAATGTGAAAGATTTGGATGTTCAAACAGCAGATTACAATAATCTGGGAGTGAGCAAGCAGGAAAACATATTGACAAGTCATCTCGATGTAGCTCTTTATGTCAATAAAAATTTTGATACTGGGAACAGAAAAAAACCAAAACATTTAACAAGCACAAAATTTACATATAAAAGTGGTTCTGGGAAAATTTCTTTGACCAAAGTACAAAATTATGTATAAAAGGGCCTAAAAAGGGAAAATACTATTAAAAGGGAAGCATTCACATGTCGAGAAAAGCGGAGGGCTAAGATTGAAATCTTAATGCATTTTCTGGTACATTAAAGCTGTGTTTTTAACAGTTTTCAATTAAGTGATCATATAAATTTTCTCCTCATGGGGACTCTGTCTCTATAAGTGCAAGGATAGACTGTTTTTCTTCTAAATGAGAAATTATTTTACAATTTGTTTTATTGTTCACTGGTTGGCCAAATATCCTACTTCTTGCACATTATTCAAACATTGCACCAAAGGCAGAATATTAGTTTTCTTGTGAGTTTCCAATCATGTTTATCACTATCATATATGAATATTTCACAATTTGAGGAACTAATCTTAGAAATGTTTCAACAAAAGGAGGAGAATGATTTTATTTCTAGCTCATAAATTCATTGGTTTGCATGTCACAAGATTAAATAAGGGTCAAATAATTTTACTAATTTAGGGTGTTACACTAAACAGTCTAGGGCTTGTTTTTTTCATATAAATTAACACTGTTAAGTACTCTAAAACATATGTTTGTTGTTAAGCATTCTAAAATGCCAATATAGCTCAATGTAGCTCAGGAGGCAGGTGCTAATGATCAGTATTTCTAAAAACCTATGACAAGGATATTATAGTGGACACTTGAAAAATGGAAAGTATCAAATTAGCCATAGTCTGTTACAGGCTTGTATAGCATTGGATTTGTTGGAGGCTTGGATTCCCCAGGACTCTCCTAATTTAATTCAAGACAGTCACAGATCCTCAACTCATATTTTTCTTTATTTAGTAAACAATGAACAAAGCAGCTTCTTCAATGAACAAGGTTGCAGATCTCTTGGCAGCACAATCTTCAACCCCGAATCACCTCCACAACCATCTTGAGCACTGAATGAGGTTGAAAATAATGACTGAGATATCATTAAAGGTTGTCAACACCTGCATATGCATAAAAGAAATTAATTCAAATTGCCCAGAAAATATATAATTTTAGTGTTTCTTAATCTTAGTTTACAATCTTTTGAAACACAATCATTATATTTGGCTGTGTTTTGAAATAGCAGTCTAATATTGCAGGTTAGGAAAGAAACAGACATCCTAAAGCACTTTCTATCCGTTTGGTGGCCAAATATTGATGTTCACTTTCAACCTTTGTGTGTCTGAAATAACCGCATTTTTGAATCTGACGGCTACCATATGAGTAAGCATATTTAACAGACACAGAAGTTTCAGCAGAAACTGTCCTTTTGGCTTCCATTACTGGATACAGACACTTTGTGTTTGACTCCTCTGTCCTATTCTTTCCAGTCTATTCTATTCTAAGGTCCAGTTTTTGTTTCTTTCTTTAACCTACCTCTCCTTTCCAGTGACACAAACTCATTGAGGGTGAACTCTTCAATGGGAAAAAAATAGGAGTTCTAAAATTCAAATTAAGGCATTAACATATTAATTCAGTAAAACAGTATTTGGCATGTTTTATATTTTCCTTTGTATTATGTAGTCCCAGCCATATGTCTTGATATTGTTATTCACCTGACCTGCAGTTTTTAAAAGTTTGTATGTCCCCTAGACTCTTTATGTTTCCTCTAGAGTTAATATTTTATTTGCTTCATTCTGTTGCCGTCTTATAGATAGGGTTTACACTGCCTGGGTGAGAAATCAGATTCCAGTTCTCATTGCATTTTCCTTGGCTTATTTATTATTTTATGGATGTGTTGAAGCATTCATTCCAGTTTGCAAACTTCCTGCAAATGATTTGAGAACAATTATATGAATATTGTTCATATAATTCTAGATCTTGTCCTAACCTTAATGGATGCATTGGACAGCATCCATTAACCTAAATGTATGAGAATTCAATAAATCATAATAGAAATAATACCAATTTAAAAGTAGTGCTTTGAAAACACAAGCATGATTTATGGTCATAACTATATTTTTCCAGCCTCACTGAAATGCACAGAGTTTAGAATGGTATCAAGTGTGATACAGACAATGAAAGCTCCGTGGCCATTCAGATTGCACACTGGCAAATTCTATAGAATAAGTATATTTTTTATTATAACTATATTTTTATAATTTCAAAGGAAAAGAATTCCCCCACACAACATATGTGTAGGGTTAAACTGACAGAAAAATAATCTCTCTCCCCCTACCCTTCTACCTCCTTTTCCCTACTGTGGATAACACACCCTTGTTCTGTCTTGTCAGGTGAGACTACTGAAAGAAGACTAAAGCTGAACTTCTAAGACAATGATGGGACAGCTGGGGTTCTTTTTTTCTAGTCCTTGCTCTTTCATTACTTGTGAATAAAACAAAAGCAAGATCTGACATGTAAGACAAAAAATTAAGATATGACTCAAGACCTTGCTGATGCTGACTGAGCCAAATTTTGAACTTCCAGGAAGCTCAGAAAATTTCTGGAACATTTTATGAGGGAGTTTCCCTGATTTTCAAAGACTCTTCTTCCTTGTTATAAGCAACATCAAAAGTGAAAAGTTATGAAACTACTCTGGAAAATGTCTCAATACCTTCGATCAGAGCAGAAGCAGGAAATAATTCCAGACATCTCATCAAAGAGGAACAGATAACTATCAAGGCTCACTAGATCATTTGAAGCCCATCCAATACTACTTTAAATTAAAGATTTTCGTCTATTACTTCCTAAAGCCAAGTGATGTCTATAGAGAGGACAGGGAATCAACTGCCTGAGGCCTAATTTCATCTCTTTGATGTAATGTTGAGAAAGCTTTTCTGCAGGATGAAAGCACTATCTTCATCACAGAAATATTGTTATCTATAGGTGAATGCCTAGAGTTGATGTTCAGTTTACCCATTTTTGCACCCACATTGGAAAACAAAGAATGTTATGATATTTAATTTCATTTCTAAAGCATGAAATGCCATCTCTGTATGCAAATGCTCTTCTGAACAATCAGGTGGCCTTCTATGATGAAGTGACTGAAATGGTTGACAGGGGAAGCCTGCACAATGTCATCTTGATGTCCCTCTGATGGTCCCACACAACTTCCTTCTCTCCACTCTGAGAGACATGGATTTGAAGGGTGGACATGGATGTAGTGGATAAGGAATTGGCTGGAGGGACACAGAGTTTTTGTTGATGGTGGCCTATCCAGGGGGAGACCAGTGAAGAGTGGTGTCACACAGACATTTTTATTGGAACTAGAGTTCTTTAATATCTTTATCAACGACATACAGTGAGATCAAGTACTCCCTCAGAGAAAGTTTGCAGATGACACAGAGCTGAGCAGTGCAAGTGACACAACAGAAGGGAGGGATGCCACCCAGGGCGACCCACAGAGTTTTGAGAAGTGGGCCCATGAGAATCTCACTAAGTTCAGCAAGTCCAAGGGCTTTTCTTCTTTATCAGATCTACAACAATTAAGTGTGATTTCTCTGATTTCCTGTATATTTTGATCCAGGAAATTCTGAACAGAATTTGTCTTGATACCAGTACTAGTCTTGATATACTAGTCTTGAACCCACGATGCACTGGACCAGTTATATGTGTTTTTAAACATATACACTGATAGGCTTTCTAGATCAAATGAAATGAGGCTGTTGAACACAGGAAAGACCAAGTCCTCTGCTTTTGTACATTGAATATCAAATGCAAGATAGTTACTAAGTCAATGGGTGTGTGTAGAATCTACTTACTGAGTATTTCCTTCTGGCCAGACTTCTGCCTGACCAAACCCCTAGGTTTTTTTTCCTTCCAATACAAAAGAAATTTTGAGGTGCAGAAGAAAATATATTTGGGGAAAAACTGATTCAAGAAGTCCTACCTGTGACGTCTTCCCCAGAAATCCTGCTATTGTCACTATTATTAGTTCAGAAAGTGACAGAAATTTATACAAGAAGCATTTCAGTTTAAACTTCTTGTGCTCTTATTCTGGTGCCTAGAGTGGCATAAAGGAGTATCTTACAATGTGGACAGATATGCCCTCCATGACAGAAAGTTCTAGGGGAATTTGGAGCCTTAAGATGTCACAGCAAATAGTAGCTGACGAAAGAATGCAGTTTTACTGTGTGGTACAGCTTTAAAATCATAGATGTGTTTTATGTAGGGAAGAATGCATGAATTCATCCTGATCTTTTGAATGAATTTATGCCATTAGTAGAGAGTGAGACATGCTCCTACAAAAGGATGGTGATCAGGGACTGGGAATAGTTGCTGCATAACTGTGACTGAGCTGTGTTTTAACATCAATGCTACAAACAGTGAGCCAGATGTATTCAAGGCCTTGCCTGTGGCTTGATGACACATACCCTTTTCACAACAATCAGTGGATTTGTGGTAACAATCAAAAGCCATTTAAAATGCTTGGAATGTGGTTTAGAAACCCGCCTTGGCATCCCGCTTTTCATGTCTTAACATAAATGCCTCAACTGTTTTTATTGTTCTGCAACTGCTCGTTTATTTTGAAAGAAGGAGCTTGGCCTGCAGTATTTGCATTCAAGAATACTTGAAACAAAACATTAAAGTATTTTTTAATTATGCCAGTGAAATATTTCATATGAATAATGCCAACAGCTGGGTCAGACCTTTTGGTTTTGAGTAAGAGTTTATTCCAGGCTTGGTAACTGAGAGGTTCTTTTTTTAGAGAAAGTTTCTGATAAACTGCCAGTTTGGAAATACATTACAGAACAGGAATGTCTTTTCAATTTGTGTTGCAGTTGTACCACATTCTTTATGTTTTTTCTGATTTTTTGCCCTTATGACTCTATCATAACAAATTACTGCATAACTGATGAAACGGCACAGAACTACTTTCAATAAAATCAAGAAAAGAACAATGTTAATGTGAAACACATTTAGGAAGAAATTACTTCATTTTGGTGGAACAAGGCAGAAACAGACCTATAGATCCACGGATGGACAAGGTATTACCCCATATGTTTAAAGACAGATCAATTGATTGATTGCTCGTTGGATCAGTAGGTCACTAGACAGAAGGATGGAAAATCCGTCTGTTACTGAACAGCTTGTCTAATTTTAAAAATCAAGTACAACATTTTCAGCTTTGAAGAAGCAGCCAATAAACTTTCTCTCCTCTGGGTTGCAGTGTATTTGGCAATTATTGACTAAGAATAATTTTCTAGATCTTAGTATGAAAGAAATCAGTATAAGGATTGGTGAACCATATCAAGATGAAAGAATAACTGACTTGACCCCAGAGGGAATAAAAGTTGGTTAAACAGCTGAACTTCATCAAAACTTTTGTGGATCATCTGTCTTCTACCACAAGAAAAATCCCAAAATAGTTTTCATGTCTGAACATTTGAATTCTGATATACAGATTTGGGATCATCTGCTTTTATGAACTTATTAGCCAGTGAAACTGCTAATAAGTTTATAAAAGTAGATGATCCCAAATCTGGGATTTGATTCTGCTTTTGAATCAGAGGACAAGTGTGGGGAAAGCCACTGTTGTTAATCACACTGAGATGTGTAGCCAGCCAAGTTTGCTTTGGAGTAATGGAGCCAGTGAACCTGGGAAGAGCCACAGAAGTTCCTGCCACCTAGTGCCAGCTCTGCCTCTCTTGCAAGGGAGAGTCTACTGCTCACATAGCAGGTATTTAGCATAGCATAACAACGAAAATCAAACCAACTACCAGTTCAGATTACTATATTAGGTTTCAAAACACAAAATTCTGCTCTTGCCACATGTTCAGTAAGTCGCTTTTATAAAGGTGAGAGCTTCTCATGGAAGGTGTAGAGCCACATGTGAGTGGATCCAATTGCAACTATTCCAGGAATCTTATATGTGACTTAGGCAGCTCTAACAACCCACACCCGCAAATCTTTACTGATTTTATACCTTTAGTTGCCTGTGATCAAATTTGGCCAGAGTCAAGGAAATATATGACACATTTTCATATATTGTTCTTGGCTTCTCAGGAAAAACTTCTGTCAGAATTATTGTTATTACAATTACTGTTACTAATCTGAGAATATCTTTTGACATAGTATCAAGAATTCTACATGACTGTATCTCTTCTAAAGCCTGCAAGGTGGTTGGAACACATCCCAACAAATTCAGCAAACTCCAAGGACTATGTAGTCTCCAATTTCTATGTAGTCTGTTCTTTAATTCTTTAAAATGTAAGAACATGCCTACTTTTTTCCCCTCGATGCATCATTCATACACAGAAACTGAATTTTGCCTAATTTCTCACAACAGATACTGTCTCTAGCCATTTTGACTCAGTAACTCCTTCTTTTGTTTGGTCTGTGCCCAGTGCATAGGAGTTTTTGTTCACTGTAGGAAACAGTAGAACCAGTAGTTTTAAAGTTTCCCCTTTTCATAATATTTACATTTGTTTTCCCTTTGGAAGAAAATTTCTTTCTAAAAGAGTCTTAGTCTCTTTGTCAATGCTATGGCTGTAATTCTGTGCAGAAGATAATTTTTGAATGATAACTGTTGGACCAGTTTCTGAGTCTGCAAACTGCACTGACTATGATTTGACCTAAATAGTTTATTTCATCTATCCCCTCAAATTTTAAGAGTTATTATGAAATATTGCCGCAAAGGGTATGACCTTTAACAGTAACAACCGGGAAAAATAATACCCAAACATGTATTCAGTTTATTTTTTTTTTTAAATTATGTCAGAAACGTGGACCATTTCCGAAATATACACTATCACGGTAGCACTACACCCATGACTTCCTCATGCTAGGAATAGAAAAGGAGAAAGTTGTATCTTCATTCCTTCCTTCTTCTTTGCTCTCCCTATTTAGCACATTTTGGGGCATGAGCCTGGCTCCAGGTACCGCTTAAGGGCATTATCGCACACGGCGGAGGAAATGATCTGTAAAAATCTTACACTGATGGAAAATTCCATAGAGACTAAATTCAGTTTCTTCATAAGTGAAGTGATTAATATGAAAAATACCAGGAAATTATGGCCGGAAAGAAGTTGTAGACTCAACAAATGTGATACAAAATGTTGTTGCGTGTCACCTGGAAACTAAATCAGGAACGTTTTTAATTATTTGAAATAGGTCTGAATAGTTCTTTACTTATCTGAAATATCAGAAAACAACCTACAAGAGAAGTAACTTTGAAATAGGAAAGTATTAATTCCTTTGTTTAACATACCTACATACATGCTAAAATCACAAAGCATCATATAACACACATCCGTATGGTTTCCAGACAGGCAAATTAAGAACCCAATCAAAATATGTGTTTTATTCCTTCTAGTGCATTCTAGTTTTCTTAAATGATGTGATGTGAGGGACTTCCAGAGGGACTTTACTTTTTATGAGAGATTTGGAAATCATTTTAGTTGGTTTGATACAGTTGCCTCAGACTTCTTTTCTCATAGTGTAGAAAGAAGTGTGATGCAAAAAAAATTTCCCCTTTTCCTTCTGATCAGTTGGTCAATACTGACAAATGTTTTTATTTCAAGGATAAAAACCTTTCTCAATGAAGAATTTGGATCCTTGTTCTTGTTCTTTCTCTGAGAATATTTTTGATTCTCTCATAATAAGGACAAAGCTGACTTCCATTGCACAGAAATGAATTGAATTTGAATGTCTCTAAATCCTCTACCATTTTGATTGTAATTCATGTGGTATTTTCAGAGCACTAGGTTTAATGAATTACTGTGATTAGTACCAGAACAAAGGAAACACAAACTGAAGCTGGCTACAAACTGGAATAACTTTTTTCTAGTTTCTGACATTGGCCTTTTTCAGGGAAATCATCAGTGTAGATGTCTGCTTAGTAACTGCGCTTTTGTCAAAGCTTTTCTCTTTTCTTCCTCTTAGGCCAGCTTAGAATGTTTTATCATGAATACAATGGAAAATGGTATCTACCAATGATTTATCTTCTACACGTGGTTCAATATCTACTTTGTGACTCGAAATACCTAATTTTTTAACCACACTGCATTCATATTTAGGAAAAAAATCACTTACGATGATGAGATTATCAAAGTCGTGTATTAATGCAGTTTTTATGACTAATTAAAGCATACAATTTCAAGAATATATTCCGAGAAATTTGATTTAGACACTATAGCACTTTATAGGAGTTGGGACAAGGCTACCTCTTCAAAAATCATATCCTTCATTTATTTCTAATTTATAGGTCATATCTCTTAAATTAAAGTGTCAATTTAGGTAAGTTTTCCTTGAAAATGGAAGTCTAGGGAACCCTTGAGAATGGCTCTTACTAAAGTTTTAGGTAATACTGTTCTGGCTATGACTTTATAGAGAAAGACAGTTCAAAATCAATGTCACCAAGATAACAATTAGATCCTCTTGATATTTCTCTCCAAATACTGGAAAAGGAAGAGAAAAAAATCTAGTATTCCAACAAGCAGTGTGAAATTACACTTTGACTTGATATTAGGCAGAGAAGTGCAACAACACACACGATATAAAATCCCTGGCAATCTTAAACTATAATTAATAGCAACCTACATAATGGTTGATGTGGCTTTCTTTTCTGCCTCATCCTTGATTCGTAAAGACAAGGATGCCGGAAATGACTCATTTCACATGATCACTCTTGTTTACTGTCCCTTGCCAAAGATCTAGTTAGGTTTTGGCTAATTACTTACATAAATTTTATGTAGGTATTCTGGAACTATAACTTCATCACACAGTGACTACAACTCAAAATCTATCACGTACCTGGATAATGTTCACAAGTGGAGAAACTTAGATGCTGAAAACACACTTCTTGATTCAATCATCTACCGTATGCATTTGGTTCTAAATGGTTTTCATTTACCAGAAATGTTTTCCTTTTCTAGAAATAGCTGTGATGGCATCAGTTCAAAACATACCTCAAAGTTACAAACAAGTTTACAAATGTTGAATATCAAAAGAAGCAGAGAGGTATGATGTACTTTCTGATTAAAAGACTGAAAATCATATACAGAAAATTTAACCTATCATTTTATTTCTGGTGAATTCAAAGGGTCTCTCTTTGTGACAAGACTACAGAATTGTCATGTTTCAGTGCTAACTGTTGGAAGTCTAACATCTTGCTGAGATTTTTAAAAGAAACCTGCTAAATAATATCTCTTTTATAAAGGGATCAAATAGCGATTAATTGCTACATCTGTCCATACAAAATCAACTGAATATTTCTTCTAAACACTGTGAAATCCAAATATACAAAAGACTGTCCATCATGTGGAGTTTCTGAAAGGTATTTTTCACCCCCAGTATCTCCATATGAATTATCAGAACAAGAGCTCTTACAGTGAAAGGATGTGAAAGATTAAGTTTTATTCAAGTGTGTGGGCACAGTGCAATGGCCACAATGTACTGCATACTGACTGTTGTGTGAAAAATGTAGCATCATACCTTTGTGCAGTTCAAGCAGAAACATTCTACAACTGGTTTGTCATGCTAACATGACAGGGCAACACCTTAAGCAACCTTGCATTATTGTCTTCCCTGACTAACAGGCATTCACCATTTTGCAACACCTGGTGTGTCCTATGTAATTTGATTTACAATGAGGATATGGTTTCACATGGTTTCTACAGCCCACATAATTCTTAATGAAAATATTTGAGTGCCATAAAACAATCTAAGAACCTCAGGTTTAGCCAGAGGGGAACTTACAAAGCCAAAAAACTAGGGATGTTAGTGTTCACCTGAACAGCCTGAATATGGAGCTCAGGCTCACTAATCTTCAACTGAAAAGATTGGACTGAATTAACATGAATTCATAAGACATGAATTAACCAATTTTCAGCCAGAGCTATTCTGGTCCACTAACCAGCTCAGAGAGACTAGGAGACCACAGACAGCCTTTCTGAGCATCCCTCCACCTGAACTGAGATTGCTGTACTATATGCTTGAAGTTCAGTACCAAAAAAAAATCACTTCAAACTTTTTTCTTTGTCATTACAGATAATTGATAATTTTGACTGTTAAAAACTGGGCAATACTGATATTGCATTTGATATTCTTGCTCATCTGATCATTCTTTAAAAGTACAAAAAAAAAAAAAAAAAAAAAAAAAAAAAAAGTTTTTCAGCCAGAAAGCTGAAAGCTGTTTCCTGTAGAAGAGAAGTTAGTTTTTTCAAATGCCTCTCGTCTGTAAATTACTTGTTATCCAGTGCAATGCAAATAAGGAAATCACTATTAGAGTTGGGTTAATCTGAAGCACACTGCTTCAGATCCAACTTCCAGAATGTTCTATAAGAAAAAAACCTTCTTTCTATTGTGGACCTAGCTTAGTCATTGTAGGTACTTAAATTTCAGCTCAGGTTGAATTATTGGTGAAGCCCTCAGAAAGTTTAAAAATTATATAGAGAACAGACTGGGGTATCCTATGCAGTCAAAACCTATATTAAAGATATGGGACTTCGGTTTTCTTCTTTTGTGGTTCTGTACATTTCAGAGATTTTCTTACTCTCATATCCTCATTTGTGCTAGGATCCACATTTGCATAGTGAATTAGACAAAGTGAAGACAAATCTGAAAACTGATAAAATCTGGTAGGAACAAATAGATGTAAAAAAATAGTAAATACAACACCACAAAAAAAGTCCAACAAATAATTTACAAAAAAAGGGAAAAGAATCCTAGAAATTACATTTTTCTCTTACATTAGTCTACATATTTCTTTTTAAAATGATTTTTAAACTAGATTTGTGATTTTATGTTTTCTCCATGTTATTATTCATATTTTTCAACTAGGTTTACAATACCTCTGGAAGATCTAAGAAATATCAGTAAACAAGGAAAAGACATTAATGTGTATGCACTTAACAAAAAAGTCACATACTTGCCACAGTTATTTGTATTCTAAGCAATTGAAAATCATAGTACTTTAAGGGTTCTTAATTACCCTCTTATAATCATTGATTTCAAAGTTCTTTGAACTAGGCTGTTAAATGTTGTTGTATGAAAAATGTATCAAATTCTATTAATTAAGTTACTTGAATAAGTACAGTTAAAAGTTACTCCCAAGATGTGGAGCAAATCTGGTATATCTAATGTTGTCCATGAATGCATCTTGATTTAGCTAATTCTTTCTAAATACTACTTGATGCTATAGAGGGCTAGGTGTTGGTAACATACCAATGGTAGACTTTCGAAGGGTTTTCAGTACTTTCCATTCTTTTTGAAATTCAAATGTTTAAAGAAGGTTTTAATTCTAAGACATTTCATGCATTGGAAAACATAACTGTTGAGAAATAGATATCAAGGCATGGTTTGTAGGGTTGTCAGGCACCTAGCTGCACACAAAAGAATTAAGAGACCTAGATTTGCTAACTTTCAGGATATTAAAGTTCTGTGCTCCTAGCAAGTTGTCTAGACTTTCAAGTTTTCTGATGTGGAGTCCCTGGGGCATGCATCAGAAATGGACTAGTCTTGAACATTCCAGTTCCTCAGCTGCTAGTCAGTCAAAATGGGTGAATTGGATAATATTCTGACAGAAAGGGACACATGCTTTGGCAAAAGTTATCTGAAGCGTAATCATTTCTGAAATACCTGGGTTAGACCACATGGGTATGTTTACTTCTCCTACAGCTTCCCAGGTGGCGAATCAGTCACTCATGCGCAGAGCTCCTCTAATTAATTAGAAATGTCTCCTCAGAACAGCTGTATGTTTTAGTCCCAAATCTCTTGGATTGGAACGAATAATATTGGAACAAATAGGTGGTTTCCCAATTATTATTGCAAGGAGGGGAAAAACAAATTTTCATTTTTTACACTCTTCTCAGAAACAGTACTGGCGAAAGGAAACAGAAATTGAAGTTGCTGAGGACATCATATTATTTATTAATTTGTTTCATTTACAGTGCCTAACACATTCTTTTTTATTTCAAGGTGTACATTTCAGCTATGAAAGTGAGAGAAGTTGAAAGTCATTCTCATTTTACAATATAACTTAATAGGCAAAAGAAGATATAGATTATTAGATATATTATTATTATATTAATTATATTATTAATATTATATATTATGTTATTAGATGTAACTATTTTGAAGCATGAAAAAAAGAATGTGAATCAGTTTACAAAGAGACTTAAAACAAACGTGAGAATGGAAAAAATCTTCAAGTAAAAAAAAAGAGAACTTAAATAGGAAAAAGCAACTTGTAAAAATTAGGAAAAAAAAGGTAAGAATGATAATAAATGCATAATAATGAAACTATATGATAAAAAAATAGTTTTATACAATTATAATATAATATATAATATAATATAATATAATATAATATATAATATAATATAGTGCTATCTCCCAGAAATTGGAGATAGCACTATAATCAAATTATAACCCATTAGAGTTTATGATCTTAATAAATGTACAAAAAATACATCCAGAAAAGAAAAAAAGTTGTAAAGTATTATATATCTTCTATGATGCACTGAAGGAATGGACTCTCCAGTCATACCAGAACAAACTGAAAGGCAAAAACTCCTAGAGGAAAAGACCTAGCAAAGACTATCACTGGAACACAAATATATCACATAATCCTTTTTAAATGCAGAAAAATTAATGAAACCTTATAGAAAGTGAAGTGTGAGTAGAACTCTGTAAGTAAAATAAGAAATACTGTCATGTTTGATTATTGCTGTTATCAAAGGAAGAGAACATTAGAATAATAGCAGAATTTCATGTTCAAGCCAATAGTGAGAGACCTATGCACACATCACAAATCTCAGAAGATACTAAAAATTAATGTGTTAGATAATACTAAATTGGGCTGAACAGGAAACTCTTGGAACTTCTAAAGAAATGTTAAGTTTGCATTGTAGAACATCCTTGATAATCTATGCAGCGAAAGATCATTCTGGATAGAAACCAAGCTGAAATATGTGCCAATGAGTATTATCTAATAAAACAAAGCAAAAGAAAAGAGCCAAAATACACAGTTTAAAGTCTTCAAAGTCAGAGACTATCTCAGTCATAACAATTTTCATTATTTACAGTGGAATCAAAATGCTGCAGCTAATAGTTCATTAAAATTTTCTCCATCAAAAAAAGAGGACAGGCATATTTTACAAAGCTATGATGGAAGATTAGAACAGAGAAGGTCTAGTAAATATTTATTAGAAGTGTAAACCTTTCTCATCTAGAAAGAAATCTCCAGGATGGAAAACAATCACAGTGAAAACCCTGTTAAATCACTAACAATTTTTTTTAACTAAACATAATTTTATTTTCAGGAAAAAAGAAAGTTCTGAAGTACAAATGTAGCCATTTAACTTGAATTTCCCACAAACCTGCAATACAGACCTTCTTGAAGAAATGTCATGAAAATCCCCACCTAATGCCAACCTGAAAGAAAAAGGAAGTGCTTAAAAAGGGAAAGATCTTGAAATATCTTCTTTTCATTTAATGCAAGATTCTACAAGAAATTCAGAAGGATGAAAGAGAATATAAAACAGACATAGGAAAAAAATTATCCCACTTAAGGAAAAGTATTTCTATGATTTCTTCTGATTTCCCTATTATAAGTATCATTGTCTACACTAAAATATTTTATTACTAAGTTTTGAAACTGAATTTTATTTTTTAAATGTTTTGTTTTACTTAGAGCAGCTTTGCATGTAATGACTTTCACTTAAACCTGACAACTTGGAATCAAAAAATGATGTTTCTTTCTCGAAGAATGAGGGGTCTTTGAAATAATTCAATTTCCTGAAGTTATGAGTCCCGCAATAGTCTAAAGCATATTCTTTTCAGAAAAAATCAAACCCTGTGAAGTAAAGGTGTATACTGAAAGATCTTATGCCAAACATGTCAAGGCATTAATACAGTCTTCCTATATATTGCTCTAGAGCTATTCATTCTCACAAACAGCATTTGAGATCTGCAAATAGCAGTGGTGACATAGGCATTCAAACTGAAGTCTCCTACCTATAGCTTGCAGGAAAAATATTTGATTTTCTGACATTGTTCACTGTTACCATGTCTTGGTTTGGAAAGACAGATGTCTGCTAAGGAAGGCAGGAACCTCCCTTGAAGATGTAAACCCCCTCCCTCCGAATTATTATAATTTTGAAATTAAGAGGCTTTCAGGCAAAGATATGGGAATAGGAACAACAGTTCTTTACTAGGAAAATTAAAATAAAAATGTAGCAGCACAAAAAACTTAAACAAATAAAAAAGAAAACACTGAGAGAGTCAGAACACAACCTGACACCCTGTTGGTCAAGGTGCTGGTAGCAGTCCAATAAAATGGTGGCTGCAGTCCTCCTGGAGTGACAGATGTGGTTCTGTTGAAGCAAATGGTCCTGTAGACAGGTGCGGTTTTCCTCTGGACGTCAGTGGTGGTGTAGATGGGTCCAGTCTTCCTCAGGGAATCCAGTGGAAACAAGCTGCCCTGGTGTTCTGACTCTCAGATTTTTATCCAGGTAGGAATGCTGGGCTCCTCTCGCTGGGTGGAGCATCTCACAATGGGATGGTGTAATGTTATCAGTTGCAGTGAGCCTCGATGGCCCATTAACAGAAGATATCCCCCCCAGAGTTATGAGGGATGGGTCATGGAAGTGATAAAGAGCACTGCCCTACCTGGTTTCAACAAATGGTAATAGAATGCATAGTTTTGATTACATCCTGCATTGCAACTTAAGACACACGAGATGTAAAAAAAGTACATTTAGGTACTCATCCAGATTAAACAAATATGACATTTCCAACAGGACACTTCTTCCTAAGTGAAATGAAATGTGACAAAGACACAGGAGCCACTGAACTACCATTTATTTCATGTATTTTCACACAAAGAAATGTTCTACATATGTCACAGTGAGGGTAGTTGTGGGAAACCTTTAGGTCCTCTGACTTCAGGGCAGAGGATGGCAAGAAAATAATTAGAAGTGGGAACGACGGTCAGGACTAGAAAAAGAACACTTTAATAACAGATAAAAGAAAATACCAATGGTGCCCCAAAACCAGGCACAGTACCCAAGAGAACTCTGTGGGGGTAACCAACCCAAAACCAGAACTGAAGAAAACGTGACAATACATAGGGTAGATCTGAGGGTAAGGGTCCAATCAGAAACTCGAACTGGGAACAAAACCCCATTTGTACAACATAACTGACCAATCATAAAAACATAACCTTATATGGAACAACTTCATTAACATGCAAACTCCCTTGAACCTTTGCTACTCGCCACAACTAGAAAGGGGTTTCCCACAGCCTTAGGTTTTGAGTTGCTTCAGCTTGGCCAACTCCCACAAACATATGTACTAAATGCAGGAATATAGCTAGCATAAGGAATAGTGTGGTATGTCAGATGATGTCTTTGGCTATATAAACTGAAGAGTCTCAAATGAGCCTGAGTTTCCTTAGCATTTGCCCAGTGTGGCATGCTGCTGAAATTTTATGTCCAGTGGCCAGAGAAGTGTAGATAAATTCAGGTTAAGAGTAAAGTGTATACATTCAACAGGAAAACTAGCCATTTGTATCACCTATCCAGGCTTCTAATGATTTCACTGGTTTACTTGTTCAATGCACAATCTAGTTCAAATTAAAATTAGTTTAGAAAGTCCTGTGTTAACCTATGTTAAGAAAAGAAAGTGAAATAAAGATTTCTGTGATGCCTACCAATGTAATTCGTGTTTTGTTCTTAAAGTGGGACAAATCTAAAGGTAAAAAGGAAATCTCTGAGGTAATTTCTGTCTATGGCACCATTTCTTCCTAACACAGTCTACATGACGTGCTGCTTTTTTCAAATGTAACTTTCTCTTCTTCAGATGTAGGTTCCTGTTACACATTGCTTTTTCTCTTTTGGTGCCAGTATGTAACATTTTAAACAAATAATTGCCTTGTTTCTCATATGAACTTTGCTCTTCCTAATCTCTTTTAATTTTACATGGATACCTCTGACTTATAAAGCTCTGTATGAGTGGATTATTAGATACAATTGAAATTAAAAGTATAACTTGATGAAATCTTCACATAAAAATGATTGGTTCCTCCACAAGCAACAACACATGCTAAGGAATAGCATTTATCCTTGGCACTTCAGGTGTTGTTTGTTTATTTAATATATCAGTGTTTTGATATTTCATTTTTACTGAAATCTTGGATTCATGAAATTTTAATTCTTGAATAAGTTATCAAATCCAAGTATTTTCTGGTGAAATGATTTCTTTAGGCAGAAGTAAGGCAACTGGCACTTTCTATCAGGCATTAGTTACTATGTAGCCAGACACTTTCCTAAAATCACAGATTGCTTTATGTATTTATTTTAAGCAACTGTTCAGGTTAGATAAAAATAACATGGCATCATCACTTTATAATAACTTTTTCTGTATTCTGTATTCTGTGTTCTTCCATGTCAGATCCTTATGATGGATTTATGGGGTTCTACCCTCTTTACAAAATGTTCTATGGTCCCTGCCAACAGCAAAAGAGATGATGGACATGCTTCTCTGCAACTCAAGCAAGAGAGATTCAACACTATTGATTTAAGCAGCTGGTTTTAACCATAAATAAAGGCAAATAAGGCATTCAAGTACCTGGAAGAGAGCAGGAAATGTGGGTTCTGTATGGGATAGGACTTAAAATGGATGTTCTGTCCTATTCTAGTACAAGTGTGCTTAAATTTAGTGAAAGAATAGAAAATTATTTATTTTTTATCTGACACTATGAACAAATCTTGTGAGTATTACAAAGTGTTTCATTCTTTGTGGATCTTCTTTGAACAGTGTCTAAGACAGAGAACACGGAATTTAATTTGGATTCTAGTGTCTTTGTGTTTTTCATTTATGATTCACAGGTGACTGGCCAAGTAAAATCATCATAAGATCAGGTCTTTGTACCAGAGTATAACAGAGAAGAATTAAAGGTCCCCCCAAGGGACTTTTTACACATCCTATAAAATTCAAAGGGGATACCCACAGTTCCTGGAGATTTACCTTTGTTTCAGTCTGGCTGCTGGAACATAGATTTATTTGTTTGTTATTACTTCTTTATCTAAAATACAGCCTGAGAGCAGCATGTCATTTATAGAGATTTTTTTTGTCTCTTAATTACTTCCAAGGATTGAATATCTGAATTGTTTTTAGTCAATCAAAAAAAACACAAAAAAACCCAAGCTTCTTATTTGCATGCCAAGTTAATTGTTTTTAATTGCGAAATAATATGGCCTCTTTGACTTTCCCTAGCTTAAAAGTAACTCTTTTATTACTGCTCCTTTTTAATGTAAAATCTTTTTTGTATGCATATTATATTTTCAGTTTTAACCTCACAAACATCAGCATGTTCAGACTCTCCCTAAAGTAGGTAATTCATGAGGTTCTCTTTGATAAATCTATTTGTTTACATTTTTATGTATCTCTCTTTACCTTTTAATCTCCTCTTTTGGTTTGATATTTATCTGAGTTCTTCTCTATTCTTTGTTATCATATAGGAGACTGTGTTATTGACTTTATATAGTGATTTTCTCTATATTGACTTTGACCGAGACCCAGATGGTTTGCTTGACATGTTTAATTTAATTTCCCAAAATCTAGATAGTAGGCACTTGGTCTCTAAAGGGAAATGCCAGACAGCTTAAGTCATTTGCTTCAATTTGTCCCTATTTTTTGCTTATTTTATTTGTTTGCTTTGTTTTGTTTTGTGGTTGGGGTTGATTTCTTTTGTTCATATGCTTGTTGTTGTTGGTTTATTTTTGGGGTTTTGTTTTGTTTGAGGGAGGAGGGAGTGTCTACTTTTTATTCTCCTGAAGGTCTTTTTGGTTGCTTATTCACTGGTAGGAAATGGATACAATTGAATATTCCAAAAATTAATTAATTTCCTCAAATTTGCAAATTTTCAAGATATACTTCAGACAGGATTTTAGCTTTGCTTTGATTTTGGTTTTCATTGGGAGAATACAGAGAGGTCACAGTTTTTAGTCACCTAATAAGAGAGTGACCACAAACTTTCTCACGTGTGATTGGCAAAATCAGGGCTGGGTAGAGATCTGAAACCAGTTCTTGTGACCACAATTTAATAACCAGACTAACTTTACTAGTTAAGCTATCCAGAAAGATCTAGCTGGTCTTTGCATTGCATTTTGTTATACACCATCAGTAGAAGAAATAAAGTTCCTCACTGATTCTGAGTGAGAGATTAGACTGAAGTGGGCCCTAATTCTGGAATGTAGTTTTACTTAATCACCTTTCAAAATTAAAGCTCTGAAGTAAAGGGGTTTAAAGTTCATGCTTAAATTCTTTCCTGGAAGAATTTTATTTAAGGAGAACAAGTTATACAAAGGAAAAGAAAAAAATTAATCTAATATCACATTCTACTAAACAAAAGTAAGTCAACATACTGTATGTGAATTAAGATTATTTGCAAAATTAAGACTGGATACGCCCTGCAAGACAATAATTATCTCATTCTCTAGTACCTGGCCATACAGTAATTTATCCAATTCAGCTATCTTTGTTTCTTTGTTAGTCATTAAAAATTATAGCCATTAATTAATTTGAATATATCAAATGTGAACTGAAAGCAGTACTTTGGAACAGTATTTTCTGTGTAATATACAGTAAGTTTTAATTAAAGCTAGATGAGTTCTTTAAAAAAATTCCCTTATTTTTTATGTATGAGGACATGGTGACTTTAATCAATATCAGTAGGGTAAAATCAAGCAGTTAAAAGTGCTAATTTAGGCTAATAGGATATGACCTGCTGCAATTCTGAAACGCTCATTCATTTCTAATTGTTTTGTATTTATCTGAAGCTTTTCACTCTTTTCAGTATAGAACAACTGAACTTTGAGAAGGAAATGGAGAATAACCCTGTAAGATGCACTTTCTATTTATCTGAAAGCATAAGGGACTTGAAGATTTGAGACAGAAATACTATAAATCTTGTTTAGTAGATTGCAATCAGCTCTTTGTTATCTAGGGGAGTAAAACACAATTTGAAAAATTAGTATAAATATCGCTACAACAGGGTCCTGCCAGGCTCCAATCAGGACACCATCCCTTGCTGCAGCACCGTGCTAACAAGTTTTCACTGGAGAGGCTTGTCCTTTCAGAAGGTTTCTGGCAAATGCGCTTCAAGGTCAAGTATTTTTTTTTTTTTTAACCCTGTCCTCACATTTATCAGGTACCTATGTTTGAGCTCCAGCATTCCTGGAAATATGAAGAACCATTCCTTAGGTGTGGAGCCAGCTTAAATTGGGCTGAGTCTGACACAATTAAAACTACTTCACAGAGTCAAATTAGCTTTATAATTCTGTGAATAAAACACTATATTAACAACTTTACCAAATCTAAGATTACTTTCACAGGACAAACTCCACTGCCTCATTGTCTTAATGGAATTATCTATCTGCCAATAGATACTTACTTACTCACAAAAAAGACATTCAAGGGTGCATGCTGCATGGTTTGTTGCATGGTTTCCTCAGATGTCCCACAAAAACCATTCATTTTTAAACAATTTTTACTTAAATTTTATTCACAAAAATAATGTTTGTGTGTGACAGGAGAAAAGCAGCCAGGAGTTGAATATGCAAGCTGTTACATTCAGAACTGCATAACTATAAAAAACCTGGTTCACTGGCAGACAATTGCTCATAATGCTCTACTCTGCCAAACCATTAGTGATTTTTCATGGCATTGTTTAGGGTTCAAAATATCAGGAGTCACAGATTACAAAAGTTAAGCACATGACTCAGGACAGGTCCTTCTTAGTGTGTTAGCTTGAGGGGAATGCACTTATTGTGAGTAGCTCTTTCTGAGCAGTCTCTAAACCCAGGGTCTGATTTAGTCCGCTTTAATACTGTTTTTTCTTTTTTTTTTTTTCCAGAACTCTGAAAATCCTTTAGCTGAAGCATTCTGAGTTTCCACCGTTGCATTTCATTTTGAATGGCTGAGATTTCCACCTCACTGGTAATCACATTTCAGTAGTCCTGTGTACGTTTAGCTGCAAAACTGTCTGAAATTGAAGTGAATAGTGCTATATAATGGAGATAATATTATTATCATTATTTCTGGAAAATCACTGCAATCCTCACTTAAAGCATTTTAGCCAGATCAAGCACTTTCTGATCCATGTGATCACATGAAAACATGATTTGCAAAAAGCATAGTTTTTCCACAACAGACAGCTGCTCTACTTTTCCCCTGTAATCAGAGGCCTCTCTGATAAATAATCTCATTTAAATTGTTTTCTAGGATTAGGAATTTTGCAGCACAGAAAATGACGCATTTCATTAGGAATCTTGTTACCTTCTGGATATTTAGCCTTTTTCACAAGATGGGAGAAAAGAACAGTGTTATACTAGAGCCAAATAAGAATAAGGCTTTCCATCTCTTCTGTTCATACAGGAGATTCTCTTACACAATTGTGATAAAAGTTAGTATTTGCTTTTGTATCTGTCATGACAATTAGCACCATCATTTCCTGGACATGGTCCATTGTGTGTCTTCTACACAGCTCTAGGGATCCACAGAGATTTCTGTGACAAGGTAATTATTTTCTCCTAGAGAATGTGTGGCTTTAGTTGAAGACCTTTAGAATATAGAGGAAAGAAATTTTAATGGGAAAGACACACAGACAGAATAAGAAATTAAACTATTTACGAGCATGACAGTTTTCTATCTCCTCTCTCCTATCAAAATTCTGCACTTGCTCTCTGTGCCTGTTATTGTAACTTTTCCAGCTAAACAGAAATAGAAGCATCATAAATTCCCCCATAAGCAGTTTTTGTGATAGTTCAACCTACTTTTACAGATCAAAACATTTTGATTAAAATCAGGAAAAAACATTCCTATTTAAGTATTCAACTGACCTAAATCTCCCAAACTTTTGAAGTTCCTCCAACTTACAAAAAATATGTTTAGAATATGACAAAAGAATCAAAGATACCCATTGTGTTTCACGTGTAATTGATTTCCAGGCAGTAACAAAGGTCTTTTCAGAGACTGAGAATAAGCTAAGTATAATATTGATTTGTAGAGTTTTTACTTTTTTTACACATTTCTTTTAGAGAATGAGGTGAAATATTTCATGTTCATGTATTTGTTCCTTGGTGAAAAAAAGCATGTTATAAATTAACTGTTGGGCTTAGTGATAGAAACACAGTAATTCTTATAAACGGGTTTTTTTTAGTTTTACCTAAGAGCAGTCTGAAGACAGATTAAGCAATATGTATTTGGAGAATTTTGGGGTATTTTTAATTTCTGAAAAATCCTAGTGTGGACATTTTTTAGTAGCCCATTATTGACATCTGCTTCAGTTAACCAGTATACCCTTCAGTTAACAATTTAAGGCAAACAAAACTACATCTCTGTTAATGGTCAATGAGGTACTAATTTCTTGCATTGTTGATTTTTATTAGTTTTTACATCAACTTTCTTCAATTTGCCACCTTAAAATCATTACAATCAATGAAAATGCTTCCAAATGTCTTTAACACAGGGAGATTTACTGCTGTCACAGTGGAGCCTAGACAGCTGGGCAAGAGTGATGTGGAGCCTATGTATGTCCAGTCTGACATTAGGTACCCAGACACATCTTCTGGTAGCAACAGGGCTTAGTGCTCAAAGAGTCTAAAAGGAAATAAAAGAGCTGTGAAGCTATTCCTCTTTTTTCTGGTTCTGCACTTACTGCTCTTGCTGTGTCATGACAAGATATAATGTATAATTTGACAAGTTTTAGTGCAGCATTAATCTGAGCTGAGCTTGTCCATCTCCAGCTTGCCACATTTAGGGTTTGTTAAAGAGTAATAATCAGGTTTCAGACATGGTAACAAATAGGATAGGTCTGCTCCCTGATAATTATTCCTTTTTTCCCTAAATAATGATATTTCAAGAAAATTATCTGACATTATATTTTTTTCCTTTCAAGATATGCTAATTTTTATTCAGAAATTGGGGGTTCTGTAGTCCAAACCCACTGAAATAGTTTGAAAATACTTATTTCCCACAAATCACCACCTTTGGCCAAGAACCAAAGATGTATTTCAAATGTAATTTCCTGATGCGACACAATGTGTTGATTTGATTTTGAAAGTTTAAAAACATGTTGAACTTGGTTGTCACTACATACTACCTGGCACAGAACTACTCAACCAAAAATTTTATTAACTCTGTCATAATTTTCCATGAGCCTGAGAAAAAAATGATCACAATGACTAAATGGGTTGAAGTGATACATTAAAGCTGCTACAAAATTAGGTGGGGTCTTTTGATATTTTTAGATCACATCTTCATTCATTCCACCTCCAAAAATGAAGAACTTTGGTTAATACTGTCCCAAGAGACAAGACATCAAGGAAGCATTTCTTTAAGATCAATACCAGAAATGTATTAAATTCACGGTGAAAATGTCTCAACTAGGGCAAAGATAATAAATGACAGGACTGCTGGTTTGCTCTTGGAAGGCAACTGTGGAGTTGTATCTCATTGCTACGTAAGAGGAAAGACATGAAAGATTTTACTGTTAATTATCAACCAAAGTAAAAATACTCCTCTGACAGAAAAAGATCTGGAAAAGAAAGGAGAAAATTACATTTATAAAGCTGTGGAGCAATAGAGTAGTAATATAATTTTATGTAAAAAATGTATGCTCCAGTATATTCTCCTTTTTGATGTAATATAAGTGTTCTGAGTTGACAGTGCCTCTATCCCATATCAGTGGACTGTTTTTGTTATGCTAGCAGCGCTGTTTTGCTCATGGGGCTTTTGCTGCCCGAGCAGAGCTGCTTCTGAGCTGCCGCTGCTTCAGCTGCTGCTGCTGCTTGGCTTTGGCTGCTTCAGCTTCTTCTGCTGCTTGGCTTCTGCTGCCTCGGCCGCTACTGCTGCTGCTGCCGCTGCTGCTGCTGCCGCTGCTGCTGCTGCCGCTGCTTTGGCTGCTGCTTTGTCTGCTGCCGCTCCTGCTGCCTGCTCTCTGTTTTTTTCTTTCCCCATCTTTTTTCCCTTCCCCCCCCCCCCCAAAGACTGGACCAGCTCTAGAACTGATCTGACCCGAGACGTCTAAAAAAACCCTGAGCCCGCCAAAGAAGCTTGGAGCCCTCCCCCTGAGTAAACCTGCGCCTTTCATTCCACTCAGAGTAAAAAGAATTTTTTTTTCAATAAAACCGGTTTTTTCCACTTTTTCCTCCTCCAAAGAATTTCCTTCTCAACCCCGAGCTAAAAAGGAGGGGTGGTAAAAGTTTGTTTAAAAAGACTCCCTTTTAAAGATTCTCCCTCTAATTTATCCTAAACCAATACAATAAGAAAATACTTCAAGAACACTAGGTTACAATAATATAGGACTGACCAAAGTAACCTAATAAAAGAAAAAAATAGTTTGAATGCTTTGAAGTTTTTGATTTGCATTACCCAAGAAGTTGGATTTGTATTAATTAAAAATATTATTTTCAGCTGAAATCAACATTTTCTTAGGGAGACGAGGAAAGAAACCCTCCACAATACTTCATTTCTGCATTATTAGTTACCAGAATCTCCTTAGAATTGTTTTCTCATTTTATCTTTCCTTACACCCAGTCTTATCAATGAGATTCATTTCCAAGAGACACTGTTGCCATGTGGCCCTCAAGAAAGGAAAATTATCATGCAGTAAGGAAAATAGAACACCAAAATAAGGAAAATATAAGGGATTCTATTTACACTTTCACCCAGCAGTACTATAGTTTGACATTTGACTGAAATCATGAAACATCCTTCTAGGCAGACATTTCTATCTTTTCTGTAAGAATAAGATTCAGGAAAATGTATTTTCTAACTTATCTTGAAAAATATTAGCAACCTCGTTTCAGTGATAATTTTAATGAACAGTAGCATCAGAGAATATTTAGGCTGTAATTCACCCCTGGAGGTAATCTACTCCTACTCCCTGCTGAACGCCTACTAGATCAGTTCAGTCATGGTCTTGTCCAGGCAGGATCTGGATATCTGCATAGAAAACTTCACAGCCTCTCTGGCAGTCTGTTCCTATGTTTGACCACCAGGGCTATGCTGACATTAATAGGAACTTTTAATGTTGCAAGAGTTCTCACAGTAATATGTCAACTGAGCATTTCCTGACACGTGTATGCACATACGTTTTTATGCATATGTACTGTCAAATTTGCATTTGCCAATTCTAATTACCACATCTTTTTCCTATATTTATTAGTCATAAAAAGATGAAAAATTTCCTGCTGATAAAATAACATGTTTCGTTTATGAAAGTATTGGGCTGAAAATAAAAAAAAAAACAACACAACATTACGCTTTACAGCTAATATGCACTTTTGTGTTTTCTACTGTTTTTGCTGGTAGTGCATAAAATGGGATTTTCAGTACTGTTCTAGTTTCATTCTTAGCTCTGTAGACACATGGTATATCTGTGATTTTTCAAATAGCCTGAGGCTTAAAATAGATTAACACTTTATCAATGCTTCCATTTCCTAGAAAGTTTATTTTCTTTGTAACTGGGTTTGAAGGCAACAAAAGGTTCAAGGGCTTGTGACAACATCTCTAGTATATCAGAAGATATAGTCTTTTTTTGGAGTAGAGAAAATTGTACCACCATTTTAAACCCACTTAATTTCCATGTATGACAGCAAATATTAGAATGCCAACAGTGTATTATAATACTAGAAATACTGAATTTATTTTGCATGAACTGAGTGCTCTTCACTTCACCTTGATCAAATTTCTGTAATGATTTAGAAAATACCCAAAGCAAGAGTTGAAATCACTCAGTTTGTTGCTACTGGCTCTGTCTTTGTTTTGAACTTTGACAACTGCCAGGACTGTCAGTTTGGGTCTAACTTGTACACTGTTAAATGACTAGCTACAAAAATGAGACATATAAGAAAAAGTGAGAAACTGGCCTGCATCTAACCTGGGAAATATGGTAAGAAAATAATTTATAGTAATATTTAGTAAGGTTGTTTGATCTTATTCAAATTGGTAGATATCTGAGATTAGAGTGTGCCTATGTTTTTCATATATATATATATATATATATATATATATATATGCCTTGGGTTATGGAACCAAAAAAGTGTATTCTATTTCATCTGCTGAAAGCAGCTGGGGAGATGTTTTTCTTTATCTCTTGTAACTCTGGGAGGAGGGGGGCAGATGCCTTCTGATAATGGGCCAGTTGTTAAAACCAGGTGGGGCAGTGTTTCTTATCTCTTTCACCACCTGTCCTCCCTCCAGGGGAATATTTTCTGCTCATGGACCATTAAGACATCCCTACCCTCCCCAAGGTAGTACATCTACATTCCATCATCCCATTGTGAGATGCTCCACCCAGTGGGGGGAGCCAACCATTCCTACCTGGATAAAACTGGGACTCAGGAACACGAAGCTCTCTTGCTTCACCTGATTCCCGGAGGAAGACTAGACCTCTTCTCACCATCACTGGACCCCGTCTCACCATCACTGGACCCTTGTTCTACAGGATCATCTCTACTCCAACAGAACCACATCTGCCACTCCTGGAGGACTCACTTGTGGACTGTTTCCAACACCCTGACCAACAGGGTGTCAGGTTGTATCTCTGACTCTGTCAGGGTTTTCCAGGATTGGTTTTTGTTTGTTTGCTTGATTGGTTGGGTGGTTTTGTTTTCTACTACATTTGTATTGTTAATATTCCTAGTAAAGAACTGTTATTCCTATTTCCAAATCTTTGCCTGAAATCCCTTAATTGCAAAAATTATAATTTGGCGGGGGGTGAGGGGTTTACATTCTCCATTCTAAGGGAAACTCCAGCTTTCCCTAGCAAATACCTGTCTTTCCAAACCAAGACAATATGTATATATGTACACATGCATACTCATCAAAACACTAATTTACACCATTAAAGACAGATTCAAAGACCGTAGTTTGACAGATTCAAACCAAGCACCTCATAATTGCACCGTAATATTACACTGTTCTAGCTAGAGCAAGCATTTCCTGATCTTTCTCTCAAGTTACTGTGAAGAAAATTATTTAGATCTGAGACCAGAAGAAGAGTGCTGAAGAGAGGGTGATTGTCTATCTGAGTTTTCACCTAAGTGAAAAGCATTTACATCCTCCTGGGCTTCTATTTCATCCAAGGGAAAATTATTGTAAAATACATAAACAGCCCTTCAAAGAAACACTAAGTACTCTAAGCCTTCCTGTGAAGACACTGTTTTGTGAAAAAATTTAACATCCTTCCATGAACAAGAACAATTTTATCCAGTACATACTCAAGAAAACAAAGTCTGTCAAGGGCTATTGAACACACAGATATACGTCTTAGAAAGTTCTTGTACCAAGAAGTCCTCTAGGGCAACATCATTGTATCTTTGACCTCTTATGTTCTTTGCTGTTGATCTCTGTAACAACTTTATATAATATTTAGTCTCGGCTTTCTCCCACAGTCAGTGGATTGTGGGACAAAAGACACACTCTGTCTCCAGGTGTTATTGTCTTTACTCCCCCTCAAAATAAAATCTTTCTTGGTACATTATGTGTAAGGAGTCAGGGGTCCGAATGTGTGATTGTGGATTTCAGACATTGACAGGTTCAAAATAAAGCAAAACAACCCCCAAAACAACCTACCATTCTTTTGTAGAAAAGGATGTACCCTTGAGAAAAAAAAAGAAGACATATGAAAAAAGTTTGGCAGGAACTGGGCAAAGAACTGGTGGAGGAGTCTACAAAATGGTTAATTCAGACTTAGATTCCACAAAAGTAAAGTGGTTCCAATCTTTTTATGGAAACAGACATAAAAATAACTAATCCAAAAGTGTGTAGTAAACTTTTTGACTGTTATTAGTGTGCAATTCATGCTCAACCCATGGTACTGCTCCCTGATATACTTAAGGTCTTATGTGACTTCTCATTATCCTGCTCTGATTTTGTTAGCAATAAATTTATTTTCTGTCTCTAAGGTGAGCCTGTTCTGTCTTTGATGGTATTTAGTGATCTCTTTTCCAGTCCTTATCTCAGCTGATGAACCCTTTCATTAGATTTTGTCTCCTATGTCCAGCTGCAGCTGAGAAGTGAGAGGCTTTTGTGGTCAAACCACAACAACATGTTAGTGTATCAGAATTCAATATTGCCATGCTAGTGATCAATATGGAATCCTCGTAATCAGGTCCAAATTTGTGCTTTAAAACTGTGGTTTATATAGAGACACTGTGCTGATGTAAATGATACATTTTTGTGTTTACTTTGTTATGAAATAAAGTCCTTGACCACGCCTATAAAAACTCTGAGCATGGAATTGAACCAGAATATATCAGGGTCCATGGTACAAACATCTCTCTCAAATCCAGAAAATTAATCATTTCTTTTACTTGTGGTAGAGTATTCTGGAGGCAGATAATGTCTGGACATTCAAACAAACTTTTTAGAATTACTGAAGAATGCAGTAAAAAAGGCATTCTGTTAATTATATATAGGCTCAATATTATGCATGCTGAGCTGCTCTCCTTCCAAAAATGATGCCATGGTGTAATTTAGAAAGAAAACAGAAATATTTTACATTATTATTGAGTGACAGTACTGAACTGAACTGAAACTATGACTTAGCCAAGTCTTATTTCTCCTAGAAATCTCTACAAATCTGTGACTGAGTTCTGTTTCTTAAGGCAAAATGTTCCATCCTTAGAATAGCACATACAATCTATACTTTAAATCTACACTTTAAAATAATAATGGGAATATGCTAAGCTGCTGCATGGATGACATTCGCATTTTTTCAGCATGAAGTTTGTGCCTGAAATCTTGAAATTAAAATTGGAGGTGAAGGCATATGCCAAAGGGAAAATTAATTGCCATTATCATTCTCTTCACCACACAGTTGGATTGAAATGCTTAAGGAAATGAAGGAAAACATTTATATGGCCAGTGAGTGGTGGGAGGGTTAATCCAACAACCCCCAAATTAATAAATGGTCTTTACTGTAAAGAGGAAGAATAAAGGCCACTACAAAGGAAAGAAATATGTTTTATTTTGGGACTGTGACTTGACATCACTTGCAAAAGGCAAATTAAAATCATGTGAAAAACTGTGGTCCATAAGTGCCAGGAAGAAACTTTAAGGTTTTAGGAAAATCACGTCTCTGACTTTAGAATCACTGAGTAATGGGCAAGTTTCTCACAGTTTTCAGAATGAACTTGTTTCAAATGTGTGATTTATTCAAAATAATTCATTTTAGGGTAGACCTTCCCCATGGCCTGACCCCAGGCCTTCCAAACTGAGGTTTGTTTGGTTTTTTTTCCGTAGTCTTCCTTTGGCTTTGAAGAATGAGAAACAGAAAGTAAGCTTGTTTGATCATGAAGCCTGAAAGCAAGGAGCTTGGTAGTACCAGAAATTGGAGAAAAGAATAAATTAGTATTTTAGGCAAAAATAGTTTAAATTTTGAATACCAACAGGTGGCACTCCATTGAGTACATCCCTGTACGAGGATGAATTCCTGACTGAATTTCTGGAATCTGCTTCTACTGCATGCCACTACTACCAGCTGGTCATAAATTTTGGTAACACCTAGACTAAATAGGAGCAGTACCTCCTGAATTCTGATATTAATTATAAAGATATAAGATGGATTCAGCACTTAGGGAGAAGGATTCTGGAAATGTGATATCTGCTGGGAAATGCCCAGGGACCTTGGCAGGTAGCATGAGGGACCAGTAGCTAGCAGCAGTTGCACAGCATGAACGGGCAGAGCTTTCTGTCCAACCTTCCAGGGCCAGCAGAGACCTCCCAGCAAAGAAATGGAGACCCAGTGAGCATAGCACAGTAGTGGAGCAAGGAAGTGCAGTAAACAAACAGGACAGAAGCACTAATCTTGATGGTTCTCACATAAATCACAGTACCAAGCTCCACTATGGGTTGTTGCTTACTCTGTCTCACTCTGATAGCCAGGCAAGGAGGTTTAAACTGGGAACTAAAAGGGAGACTAGAAAAAGGATAAGAGCCTTTGTTATCTGTTAACCCTGCAGCAGCGCTGATTTACTGAAATGCATAGAAGCAACTGTTTGGAGTGAAGGAGTTGGGAGGGTTCTGCTTGAAGATTTCTGTCTTTTTAGCCATATATGAAAGGTATGGTAAAGGAATATTACAAGGGTTATAAAACTGAGTAGACAGATGTCAACACATCAGAACTAAGACCACTGATGCAATCTGAATTTGCCTTCCCCATTGTGTATATACATTATGTTAACTGTCTCAGACACAGCTCAGTATTTCAATCATCACACACCATAGAGGCAGTGGAAGCTGTTCACCATTAAGATCCTACAGCTGCTAGGCAAAGGGCAGATTGTTAGGGATTGTTAGGAAAAGAAAGCTGTCTCATATTTATAGGAGCTGAATACTGTCCCAGAGAAATAGATTTACTATCATAGTCAAAAAGATGTTGTATGATGATTTTCAAATCACTTAAACCAAACTTAGATTAACCATTTGTTCTCCTCAGTTATAGTAAAACATGGTGTGAGATACGTTTTAATAGATAGAGCTAAGCTCTACATACAAAGCTTTAGCCTACAAATAAAGAATCCACAGTTATCTTAAGCTGGCCATGCAACAGAAATTCTGGACTTGAATCCCTTTACATATCAAATCTCCATCTCTGATGGGAATGACATCATCCTGGGTATCACAGGGTGCTGAGAAGGCTTATGTGATGTATTCCTACATGATAGTGAAATCAGAAAAGAAAGTCTGTGAGGAAATTAACAGTCCTCAATAGGGCTCTGAATTGTTAGTGTCTAGTAAGTAACAAATGGGACCACACATGCTGAACAATGAAACAAAAGCAGTATTGAGCAGCTGCTCATTAAGCAGGCATCGTCCACTCTGTACTGTGAATGAAACAGGGGTCCCCTGAAAAAAAGAAATCATTTAATTAAAATTACATCATAATTTGTATGGATCAGAAACCTTCACAAAAATCTGCTGAATTGATATTTCCCAGGTACCCTCTTCCAGCATTTTCTTTCCTTCAGATGCATGATTTTGCTGTTTTAATAAAACAAAGTAACACTGAATTTTTTATGTGTTGATAATGAGTTTCTATATATTTGTATATATATATATGTGTAAACAAAAGTTGACAGATGAATAGGGTATTAAATCAAAGAAATATTCATCTGGTGAAGTTCCAGTCCCTGTCTTTCCCTCCAGTTTCATTCTCCACAAAAGCTGAGATCACTTCTCCTTTGCTTATTCTATACTTTGTAACATTTGAACTTCAATTCAGTGGAAAATAGAAAATGAAGGCTGGGATATGGGGGATAAGTTTATTTGTAATCTCTTTTCCATCTGTACCATAAAACTGACATCACAGGTTTGAATGAAACAGAGTGTCTGCTGCAGCCCACATAAATCCACCATATACCTGCTCAATACTGTAAAAGCATGTTGTTTTATGCACTTATTTTTTCTACTTTAAAGTTTGCATTATGAACTTCATCTGTATGAGTATTAGTGCTGATTAGATTTCTTATGAAGTGCGTGTGTAAAAACCTACTTGCTTCAATTTCGAAAGACTATTTTTTTCCAAGCAGGCTATGACACATGGTACTGATTGTAATTATAAAACAAGTTATTGAATGCTTTATAAGTCTTTCCATGTCATAGTTTTATGTCTTGGATTTTTTCCTCTTTGAAATATAATAATGTTGTACTCTATGTGGGACATATATCAACTCATAACATTTCTATTTCTAAAGTTGTGTACCAAGATATAGAATTAAAAAAAATTAAATGTCTTACTTTTTTTGTCACATGGTTAGTACAAAGGCAGAGATACAGGTCAAACTAATAGAATACAATCAAAGAAAACAGAAAATATTTCTTTCTGTCTTAAGATAAACCCTCTATGCAACTGCGATTAATATAATTACAACTATGTCAACAGACTTGCATTTAAATGGTTAAATGTATTTGTTTTGACTAAAATAGAAAGGGAAAAAAAGAATCTGCTTTGCCTGGTATAACCTCTTTCTCTCATGTAATTTCCATTTGCTCTTAACAGCTTTGTTAGTTTATATAAAGTAGATGTAAAAACTCCCCAAACTAAACATAACTTTGTCTTCTTGTGAGTTGATTTTAAACTGCCTGACTGAAATGGCAGGAAAGCATTAGTTTTTTATTTAAGTGTATGTGATTAAAATACTTTGTGATTAAACCTTTAAAAAAAATCTAAACATATAAACTTGACAGAAGCAAAGACATGCAGCCTGATACTTAAGTAAGAAGTCAAGCAAGGATAGAATAAAACTTGTTATCAAGGAATCTTCATGTAAACAAACTGATGTTCCTCAGCCACTTCCCAAGGCTTGTTTGGTTTGTTTAGTGCCAGGGAAGGTCAAATGGTATAACCCAAATATTAAGATTTTCTTCTTTCTGTTTGACTGAGGGGTTTGTTATAGCCTTATGCATGATTTGTGGTGGACTGTATCAAACCTGTCATCATTCAGCTGACCCTGGGCAGGCTTGGTGTTTTTGCTACTCCATCATATTTGCTGAAGTTTATCTGAGAAGGTTCTGCCTATCTGTTTGTGTGCATCTCATGGCATGCATGAGCTGAGCTAAATGCTCAGGTTTGTGTTTGGCTTTCAGATCCTCTGTTCATTCTTCAAGTACAAATGTTAAGACAGGAGCCACAAGAGTTACCTCAGCTGACCTGCCAGTTGGGTACACACTGTTGAATCCACAATGAATTTTAAATGTAATGATAAACTAGAAGACTTTAAAATATAATTTGCCATAAATGCAGATGTTTATGCCATGAGCTACAATTTAAACATAAAAGACCGTGTAGATACCTGGCAATTACAGAAAAGTGAAATAGCTAATTTATAGGACTTGTATGAGAATGGTAGTAGTATAAATCCACTTCTTGAAATGATGTTTGAAAAACTTTTCTGCTTTCCAACAAACATTTCTACCTGGCTCTTCAGCATTAGTCATCTGAGGATAAGATACTTTCATATACTGGAGGTGCTAATCTCTTCCCTCCATTGAATCCAGTATAACAATAAAACTAAAAGAAAATACTAGCCTTTATCCAAAAAAAAAAAAAAAAAATAGTCAAATAAAAGGAGGCACAGGACTGTTATGTAACAGAAACAGCCTAGTGAGCCATTATCATCATTCAATTTCTAAACCATACCGTTTTAGGGAAGAGGAACACTGATGCCTCTTAGGTGAGGAAACATTCTAGGAAATGGATATAGGCTGACAGAGGAAATTCATGCCAAGTCTTCTATTCACGCCTGTTTTGCTGCTGGGAGTTTCTGCTGTGAAGAACTGTTCTTCAGCTTGGGTCACAACTCCACATCAAGAACAGGGATCAAGCCACAGTCACTGCCTTGTTTGTTACTAAACAGACTTTTAGTCCTTTGTTCAAGTTCAAGGATTAATATTCATTTCTTAAATAAATACCTGTGTTAGGCACCTTGAAGTTATTGTCAACATTATTACTAACTGGAATTACTTCTCAAAGGTAATTGTTATTTTACCCACTTTACAGAGGAGGAAATAATGACATAGACAATGTTCCTGAAAGAATCCGTGTAGGAGGAAAATTGGAATATCCCTCCCAGAATGACTTTCGAAGATTAGTTTTGTCATTGCTCCTTCCCCGGATGCATATCCTCTTTCCCATCAGATCATTTTGCAGCCCACAGCACAGTGGATTGCAGATCAGCAGTCACTTCTCGGGTGATTGTTTCTATAGCAAGATTATTTCCTTCATAATTTATTAGTTACTTCACCTTTAATTATAGACTAGGATCTTCTTGGCTCAAGAATGACAAAATCTGGGTCAAAGTCCCTAGCAGGTACATTTCCTTCCACTTACTGTAGAGAAAGAAGGAGTTTCTATTTACTTTGGACAAGGAAGTGAATTTGTGGTGCCCTGAACAACTTGATTAACACCGATTTTTTTTTCCTTTAAACCCTTCCTTCCTCTCAGAGAGAATTTTTGCTAAACATTTCTACTATTAAATGTCATAGACTCAGTTTGTAAATTATGTTTAGTATAAAAAACAATTTCTGTGCTGCATTTTGAAATAATAGCAACTCATTCCCATCATTCCACCTCCTTTTTTTTTTTTTAACTGAATACAAAACGGCATCTGTCATGAAAACATTATTTGTACAGCAGTAATTGTCTTTCCCACAACCAGTATAATTTTGGTATTTTGGACAACATCTTCTGCAGGAAACCTGAGACAAACAAAATCCTTACTGCATCATAAAAAACAACTGAGAAGCAGAGCAGAGCATGCAAATCCAAAATAAACGTGCCATTTACAATATCATATACACTTGTTTTGTTCTATAATCTATTTGAAGACTTCCTCTCCCCCATTCATCGTGATCATGTCCAGAGTAAGATATTTGTCAAACCCACTTCTAAAGTCCATTTTGGGCTTTTAAAGGTTTGTACAAAATGAATATTTTAAATCTCAGAAGGGCTTAAGTTTTAGCACATTTCATTCACCTTCAGCACTGGAAGATAGATGTTTTCATCTGAATTATGAATTTCCCATTTAATTGTGAGTTTGTTAAAAAAGAGCCCCCCAAAACCCCACTTTCTCCGTCCAAGTCACATTTTAACCATAGAAATCATATTGAAGATTGCATCTTGCATTTTTGCTAGAAACATCTAAGTACTTTATGAAGGAAATAAGAACTGAGATAAAAAAATGCTGCATCTAGAAAAGAAGCTTGTGTTAGCACTTCAAGGGGTGTAGAAATGTGAGCCATAAAGGCCAGTGCTAATATAGCATCTCTCCATATGTGTCACCTGCTAAATCTGTGCTGGCAGATTTCACCTCAGTTGTGTTGTGAGTGAATGCAGTCCTGAGTGAATGCTAGCTCTTCATGGTGTCTTCTGGTCTCTCCTAATCCTTTGTAGCACACAGTAGCTTTCTGATTCTAATTACCAGATTTTGGATCTGGCATGCTTCTTGAGATTTTCTTCTGCTTGATCACACCAGTACTTCCCCACGTAAACAAAGTACACAGTGGGTGATGATTATAATAGCTGATTAAAATAAGTAAACAGATTGGAGAACATTAAAGTTTTATGCATCCCTGCCATCTGCTTTCCCTTCACACTGTACATATTAATATACATATTGTACACAATTGATTTTGTTTCCAGTTCAGTAGCAACAGGCATTGTGGTACACCAGCAGTGGCTTGAATAATTCACAAAAATTACTGCCGTGACTGCTCTAGATAGTTATATGTCTGATATTCTCTTATTCCGGCATTAAACAGAATTCTGTTTCTTTTTCTTATATTCCAGTATTAAACTAATCACAATTTATCTGAATAAAACCATTGAGAGGAAAACAGGAGCAGAAGAGCAGTTACTTTTTCCAACACTGAGAACAACTTGTTTATAGTTAAAATAGACCCACTAATGTAAGGACCTACTTCATTTACCTGTAACAATTTTCCAATTGTTAATGACAGAATTGAAGCCACAAAATGTTCTCTTTTTACCCTTGATTTTGCATGACTTCTAACTCTTTTAAGTTAGACTTACAACAGATTAAAACAGATATTCTGTACAGTTTAATAATTGCAAATGAATGGCACACATAAGCTAGACAGACAGTGATATCATTATGTAGCTTGCTCATAAACCCATCATGATGAAAGAAACCATTCTCCTGCCTTAGGAAAGAAGCACTACCTACTTTGAATGAAAGAAATGCAATCAGAAACTTTATTAAAGGGCTGTGTCAGAGAAAAAAAAAAGAAGCCTTCTTCTGTGATAGACAGCTTTCATAATTATCTGGCAATGCTGGATTTCAATCAATTAATTAAAATAAATAAAAATACAAGCATACAAACTGCAAGAGCAAAAACATTATTAACATGACCAATTTGCAGGTAGACTAGTTACCAAGATGTTAGAATGGCCAAAGGTCACCAGCATCTCAGTATTTGTACTGTAACTAAGGTCTACAAACTTTTTTTTTTTTCCCCACACTGATTTTCAATCATAGAATCAAAGAACAACAGGTTGGAAGAGACCTCAAATATATCTGGTCCAACCACTCTTGGCAAAAGTGTGATCAAAAGAAGATGGTCCAGCACTTTGTCCAGATGAATTTTAAAACTTTTCTGTGTTGGGGAATCTACCACTTCTCTGGGGAGATGGATCCAATTGCTGATTGCTCTCATTGTGAAAATTTTTCCTCTTGTGCCTAAATGAAATCTTCCCAGGAATAATTGTACTCCTTTACACCTGGCCTTTACCATGTGACTCCTTGCAAAAGGGGAGTCTCCATCTTCTTTGTAAATACTCTTTAAATACTGGAACATGCTGATAAGGTCTTCCCTAAGCCTTCTCTTTACAAGGCTGAACAAACCCTGTTCTCTCAGCTTTTCCTAATTTTTCAGCAATTCCAGCCATTTCAGCAGAAGGATTTTGTAAATTATAGAAAGGAAGTACATATCTATATATTTAGGCAATTGACTGCCTCTGAAATAACATGAATTTTCTTGGAAGTTGTTTTCCAGGGAATTTCCTTCATTAATTTAGTCAGCCTATCATAACGTTTTTACCAATACAGTGATAATAATATTTTCCCAGATGGTACTGTAAATACAGTTCAGCTTGTGTTTATTAGGTTCTCAGTATATAATTAATAACATAAAGAAAATTCACCCTTCAGTTTTGACCTTGTCATGAGGAAGAACCAGGGAGTGAGCACCTGTCACACCATACCTAATTAAAGCCATTTTAGTAATTGGTCTTGGAGGGTGTGCACATGGAACAGCCAAAAGTGTAAAACTACCCTTTCCTCGAAGAGCAATCTCATATCAATAACTGTCTTTCAGTTTCAAAGCATTGAATTCCTTGAAGAGTGAAACATAAATTATAAAAAAGTGAAGAAAATGAAAATATGTGATTTTTCCTATAACAGCAAGAAGTACCAGTCTCAGATCTTGATTAAGAAAGTCCTCAATCTCATGTTTGTTAGTTTCACACATGACCATATAAATGAAATAGAGTGTAGCCTTTTATCTACATATATACATTGAAAGCAAAAAATATATTTACTATGTTTTTATGAATTCTTGAATGTTAAAAAAAGGAATATTGTTTTTATGAGGCGTGATATTATTTTTCTCCTGTAACATATTTGAAGACTTAGTTGGAATAATCTATCCCATTTGAGCAATTAATCAGGTTAATAATTTTAGCATGAATTTATTATCTAGATATTTATAAGGTCTCATTTTTAATCTACTTGAAAGAAAATTAGTCTAATCATAGCTCATCTTTTAGGAGCCACCAGGTCACTTTCATGCATGAATTAAAACTAATATTTTTTTAGATGATTATTCTACTACATTTTCTTGATACAGTTTTTTTCTACACTGACAAACTATCCATTCAGCTTTGGTTTATGGACTTCTTGAAGATCTGAAAGGCAGCCATCCCAAAAGATTATGACAAAGCTGACAATCATCTTTTATTTAATATGTACCTGAGACTTTAGTTCTGGAAGGATCTGAACTATACTTATGGTCATACTTTGAAACTATAAGGCAGAGACTCAGTATTATGTTTTAGAAAAAAAGACAGAGGATTGTAAAGAATGAATAACCCTTATAAACTCAGACTATAACGAATTTATTTTCTAGTGTGTCTAACATCATAGTGAGACTATTGCAAAGAAAATTGCCATTAGAACAATCTTTTTAATAGATATTAAATATGTACCAAACAATACCGATATATTCAAAGGTGTGAGTCTCTTAACTAACTTTTGAACTTTTTCCAAAAACAGAATGTTAATTATTGTCTAGGATTTGCATACATGGATTTCCCCTTCAGTTTCCAGGAACTATTCTTCCTCTATTTATTCGTAATTCAGCTCTCCAAATAAAAATAAAACAAACAAAAAATTATAATAAATTTTTTATTCCTTGTTTAGTATCCAAAATAATTACTTGAAAATTTGCTGGAGGATAAAATATCTCATATTGCAGAATAGATCAAGAGACAATGAAGAAAATTACTAAAGTCACATAATAGTTATAATTTACTATTTCTTCATTTTTCAAGTTATTTTTATTTTGACAGAAAGTAAAAATAAAAGTCCATTTGATTGGAGGCATAGAAATGATGTAGCAAATGTACAGCTCAAAACATCAGACACATTCTCTCATGGGAAGAACAGAAGGAATGTATCTGTGACCAAAATAAATTTGAGGTCTCACAGTCAGTGGGAACAGAAACATCTCCAGTATTTGCTACAGTATAGCTTACTGCACTGCTTAATGTTGCTTTTAGGAACTCAAGGTAATTGTTCTGGGCTTCTAAATGATGGAAGCATGAGCTATGGGGAACAAATGTGAAATTGTAATATTTTCCAATCAGCTGGGTGTACCATACTTGTTATAACCTTATGGAGCTATATGACTGAGAGTACACATGCTTACAAAATACCACAGAAACCTTATCCTACTGAATCCTGTCAGAAGTCAGGGAAGATGTTTTGAAATTATGATGTATTTTTTTCTGTTAATATTTGTCAATATTATCAGTTGGATTTGAGCAACATCTTGCTTTCATTTTCACAAGTGACCTGTGTTTGCTGAGTAAGGTGGTAAAATAAACTCAGCAAGATAAGCTCCTAAAGGCAGACAATGATACCACTATCTTGGGAAATGTGTGGTATGATCTATGCAGTCACAGATATGGGAGATAGAAGAAAACACTGAATATTCTGTGGAAGATGAAGGTGGAAGAGAGTTAATTGGATGGTTAATTTATCCATCCTGATAATAAGGTGCATTTCCTGTACACTGAGGGAGGGACAGGTAACACCTGCCTGCATTTACCCACGTACAGAATCTGTGAGACGAGCTGTTGCACACTTGAAAGGCAGCTGTCCCTCATATAATAGAGTTGCCCCATTTTCCAGAGGGAGAAAATACTTCATGTCCTTGAGTCTCATTAGTTGAGCTGAGCCTGTAGCACAGGCTATGTCCACAGTGCAATGTTCATCTCAAAATAAATTGCCAATGTCCATTCTGAATACAGCATTTTCCCTAAAATGATGCTCAGTGTACCACAAGTGAGGCAGAATCAGGCACTAAGTGAATATCTGAAAAGAAACTAGTCCAAGAAGACAGCCTACTGTATCTAAAATACTGGGCGTCTTTTCTATTTTGCAGACACTTATGACTCTGGTCATCTTCTTTCAAATGAAAAGAATCCACAAATGTCATTACTTCATCTTTTTCTCTCTTCACCTTTCTGGTGGGCAGGGAGGTAACAAGGAGACTGGTTCCGTCCATAAAACTCTGTTTTTATCTTTACAGATGTTTCATCTAAATAGTATTTCTGATTTGCTGCATTGTGTTTGATTTTGGATACACATACACACACCCTCCCCAGCTTCACATTTTCGATCTGCTGCTCCAAGGAAGCAGTTTGTGATTTGGTGGGGATGGTAGACTCTGGAAGGTTCTGTGTGCCTGTTTGATTTTATCTGTGTGGCAATAATTCCATTGGTGCTCTAACATGGGCACAACAATGACTGAGACATGATGGATCACAAGTGACCTATTCCCAGTCACAAACAGCTTTGCTGCATGTCCTATATATGATTAACTGTCCTATTTTTACTCAATCCTGTTTGCTAACTCATTAAGCCAGAGAGGTTAACAGAAATTATTTTTTTCCTTTTTAAATTACTGACTATGAGCTCACCATACAGTGACTCAGGAGTGTACAAATGAACAAATACTGACCCTGAATTTAAGTGACCTATTTATTCAGACCTTGAAGCTTTGTGAAACTGCTTGCCACATGAGACTTGAAATAACCTTGAGTAACTGCAACAACAACAACAACAAACCACTGTCACTGAACCCTTTTTTTAGCAGGCCAGGAAAAAAGCATACATAAAAGTCTAACTTCACCAAAGCAGTTCCATTATCTTCTTGTGATCACTAAATACTACAAATGAACAGAAATAAGCCAGTTCTAGGAATCACATATTATAATTTGAAAAACAGCTTCTCTGCTTCAACTGCAATTTTAAAATTAAAGGACAGCAGAGACAAAGAAAAAAAAAAGCTCAAAGTATTTTTATCATAAAGTGAAAATTTTTTGCTAAATCTTATGTCAGTCCTTCCCTGCTTTAATTGTAGTTAGTTTTCCCATTCATACTTTGCATTTTAAAAACACAAAGTCAGTACTTGCATCATTGCATTCCCAAATTAATAGAGAATTTTTTCTGATGTTGGCAAATCCCTCTAGAAATTTTTGTTGCAATGACTAGCTCATAGGAAAGAGCGCCCAGAAAAATCCCACACGAGAGAAGGCTGAACTGTCACTTTTAGGTCTATTTTTGTTACCACTCGTATAGACTTTTAGAAAAGTACAACATACAGAAGTCTGCACTCTTGCCACCTTTACTACTGAGAAATTAATTTGTGTGTTGTTTGTCCAGCAGCAGGGTCACTGCATGCCATGTCCCACACTTGTGCACACATCAGCAGCACAAAACCTCACCCGGGGCATCCAAAGTGTCACTGACCATCTGCAACGTCCGAACAGCCCTTTTGATCAGGAAAAAAATGCACAAAAATTAGTGACTTGCCTGGGACTAAAATAGAACCAATGTCAAAAGCTGAGATTTCAGCTTCTCTGAATCAGTTCTAATGCAGTAAAGAGTTATCTGTGTGAATTTCAGACTTAGTTCTTCCTGTATTTCACTTTCTCCAGCCTACCATTTTGGGCAGACAATATGTTTGGCTTCTATTCTAAGGAATCTTCTTCCTTCTGGTTGTTTTTATTTTCTGTGAGACTGCCAATAAATGCCATCCACCTCTAAAAAATGAATGAGTGACAAATCTGAGAAAAAATTGCATTTTATTTTTGGCTTAAAACATATTTATTTATCATCTATAACTGAAAAATAATGATTTTTTTTTTGCATGCTACTGAAAAGTATCAAACTTTTCATTTAAAATTGTACTAACCAAAAATTTTTCTAAAAGATAAAATGCATACAGAAGTAGTTGAAATCTTGGAACTCAGATGCAGTAGTTCAGACAAACTACATGAGAAGTGTTGCAGGTCCTAGGGAACACTTGCATAGTTAGATTTTTGTGCGATTTTCCTCCTCTAGTTCTTTTTTAAGGTGAGAAAAGAGCTCTGGAATCCAAAATCAGATTAACAAGTGATCAAGGCAATTCTTCCTATATGAAGAAAATATTTTTCAAGAAACATAAAATTCTGATATTAAAAAAAAAAGTTATTTCAATAAAATCAAGAAAGTCAACGCATCTGGTGATGACACTTGTCTTTCTCCTTTCTGCACTGAAACTCAGACAATCAGCAATAACCATTTTTAACACTGGCAGTCTCCTGAGGAGAGGCTTTTTCTCGACATTTGCATGTCTTCATTCCTGTAGCACTTTGAAGGTCATAACTCATTGAACAAGCAAACAAAGATTCATGCTGTCATGTCAAGACAGTCCCAAAAGTGCATGATCCTTAACCTTCCCGCTGTTCTGTACTTTCAGCCAGAGCTCTTTTGATGTTATGACAAATGGATAATCTGATATACCTGTCAGTTGTTATTATACCTTCCCTTCTCCGGTATGTGAATTTATCTTTATCTCCATTCTCTAAATTCAGACAGAGTGTGCTCCAAGAATAAGCTACTGCTCAACTGGAATAAAAATGAATGTAATCTATTATCCTCTTCCTGAGAAAAACTATGGAATGGCCTTGAAATGAAGTTAGTTTCATGAGAAACAGCCCCAGGTCATTTTTCTTGCATCATATAAAATTTACCTCATGGCCACCTCACACCCTCACTCTGGTCCCGTTCTCACAATCCTGGAACATATTAAAATACAAACTAAACTAAGACCTAAGGTTATTTATAGATATCCTATTTGCAGACTACACAAGGACACTAATCCAACTTACTTAAGATTCTGCCCTAATCTTGTACATGGCAAAAACAAAACCAAAAGGCCCAAGCATGCTTTCTCCTCTAATTCAACTGAAGTGTAAGTAGCTATTTTAATTTTAATGATCATAAATTACATTTAGAGCACCTTCAGCATACATAGGTAAATTTGAAGAGAAAATTCCTTGTGATAAGTATTGTTGTCGTAAAATCTATGACTGGATAAAGAGTATTTCTTAAAGTGTACTGGGGTCATGTGTAAGAAACCTTGAAGTAAGTAACTAATCCAATCAATGTTCTCAAACAGATGATCTCAGTCAGGTGACTGAAACTCATCTTGTTCTAGCAACCCTGTAAAGAAGGACCCATACAGTAAATCAAAACAAATAAAAATGGGTCACTGATTCACTTCCTATTATTTATATACAGATAAACTATTCCTCCTGGGATTCTGGCATTGCCAGCCTGAACTTTGCACTCTATGAAGGAGCTGCTATAGTCATTCCTTACCTAGTCTATTGGTTTCATTTTTGTGGGTAAAATCCACAACACACTGAAAACCAGGAAGAACATGCGAACCTTGAACATCAACTCTGTCAAAGCTGCTCCCTGCACCCTGCTCTGATCCCTGCAGCCAGCCTTGTGCTCATATCCTATGCAGCTGGCATGTCTGACTAAACCTGCAGATGCTAAAGGTTCAGCTCTGCAAAGATCCATTTACTGGGTGTTTAAATGTGACTTAGGGCCCAGCTATCTCGTGTCTTATGTTGTTTTTCTTGTTCTGCCTGTCAGTTGCTCAAGCTTCTGAGCTCATGGGCAGCTTCTTTTAAGAACCTGCGTGTGTCTGACCAAACTAATCTGGGGATCTTTTGCCTGTATAGTCCATTCTTCAGGATCTTAATCTTATTAGTTCTAGTTATTTATTTAACTATTTCATCACATATACATATGTGTACAGTGTGAACATCTCGTATATCCTTTCTTTTTAATGAAGTCATGGAATTTTGAATGTAAAAAGCCTTTTAATGATAAAAGTGATTGTTACTTACAGTTGTAAAGCTAATATCTCACTCTAATACTCTGCTAACACCTCGAAATTAAAGCAATTAAAATAATGTAATTTTAAAATCTAACATTTGCATGCAGGTATATATCATTTATGCAGTTATTTCATGCCTTTTCTTTAGTAAATGTGTTTTAAATTTTGCTATGAAGAACAAGTATTTCTATACTATATTGTCAAATCAAGAGCAATTTGGAAGTTTTTAATTCTGCTATGTTTTCTGCAATTTTCTCTCTTTTTTTTTATGTCGGCACTTCTGGCTAGCAAGAAATCATTTAAATAAATTTTCTTTGAAGTTATGATTTTGAAGATTTAAAGAATACTGGAACATTTCAGTAGCAGATACACAAATAAATTGTCATTCTAGTTTTCAAGGGAGCCAGTATATTTTTTTTTTCCCTGTGATTTAAGTGGTGGTTGAGTCTAATCTTTAAACTGAAAAACAGAGAAATACCATTGCAATCTTCAAGCAAGTGAAGCTGTTACAGAAAACAACTCCCTGGCCATTGAATTGCTCCATACTTCAAAAAATCCTGCCAGTGTTTTTCCAATAAATTGAAGACCCTCATTACCGCTCTTCATGTATTCTGCAAAAATTACTAAGTTACTAAATATTCATAGATGAGTGTATCACTACCTTTGACTGGAAAGCAAGAGAATACATCTATGGAAAGCATTACGTGTTTCATAACTTATATATATGATATTTAAGTTTTTAAATATTGCAACCCTCCTGGCAAACAAGGCTTCCCCAGGGCGAGCCGCATATGCCAGTGAAAGATGAATTCTAAGTATTTATGTAGCCTGTGTAGGAAAATAGCATCCTCTAACATCCTGGGGACTTTTGTTAGGGTAAGATTAAGCCTGAGATCAATATAGAAATCCCATATTTCCCCCACTTTTAGAAAATGGCTCATTACTACAAAAAAACCCCTAAAATGCTGGCATTTGGCAATAATCCAAATATCTGCAAGTTATCACGCTTTCCTGAATAAAAGGATTCCTTGCAAGGTAAGATAAGGCACCATCTCTAAGAAACAGGTACACACTGTACCTTGCAAAGTGATGCATGGGACAAAGTAGAGGAAGCAATAAAGCAGAAATACGTTGGGGGAGACATTTTTAAAGAATTGTCTCAAAACTACAATATGGATTGTCCTTCAAAATTAAAAAAAACAGTTTTCATGTACCAGGTAGAGCATGGGACTGATTCTAAAAACAGCAACAAGTGAGAAGAAAGACAAAGAGGCAAAAAGAAAGAGGAGTGTAGTCACATATCACTTCCTTTTATGGTCTACAAACTAATCTTAGCAAGCTTTGATGAGTACCAAGCTGTACTTACACTTAAGAAACCTCACATAAACTTTTTATATCTGGCCCCAGCCCCGGTAATTTTAACTTGCAGGAACTGTCCCACTGACATCATCACAATGTTTATTTAAAAATCATTCATAATTTCTTCATAATGCATTGTACCAAAAATTTAAGGAACAATTCTGTGAAAATACAACTGAATTGTTTGAAAACAAGTTATAGTTAAGAGCTCATTTTCTAACATAATATAAACTAACACCTATTACATGCAAATTCTTTAATTCCATCTAATGATCTTTGTTCTCTGGCATGGTGCCTGTGTTTCATTCTTATATCATGCTATCTAAGGACACAAGTGACATACTGCATCACGTCATGAAGCTTTCTGAAAATTCACTGATAGTGATGGATTAAAACTAAACCAGAAGAAGCTTAAAAAGTAAATAGATCGTGGTAATGACAATCTGTAAACTAATAATACTCAATTACAAAACTAAACTAGTGAGGTGGGTAAAATATATACTTCATTTATGGATTGATAAATGAGTAGTTCAGCATTGTGATGACTAAATTTGTGAAGATTATTCCTTCCTGAGCTTTCAATATGCATAATTCATATGAAGTAGGGCGTGTAATTCATAGGAACTAGGGCAAATATACTGGGTGTTGAAACTGCTGTCTTCCCTGGATGCTCTCCACTGGTTTGCAAATCCGATGCTCAGAGAGGAGCTTCCCCTATGGTAGCTTTCTCAGTAGGTGGCTTAATTAAACTTCAGCTCAGAGCACTGGCTTGTTGGGATCAGACTACATGTTTGGCTTTTCCCAGAAGCTGTGGTAATTCCTGAAATGTCGAAACAGATTGTTTCAAGCAGGTCATAAAAACATAACTTGACAGCTCCTCTAATGCTCCAGCTGCTGCTCCCAACTCTCTGCCCACCCTGAAGACAGACAATTGTGTTTTGGCTATTGTGCTAGCAGAGATGTATTCCTTGCCCAGCCTTGAGAACCGCTGGATGCAATGCAGGTTATTTACATGTGGAGGAAGGATACTTTCCATAATAGCTTTAAGTAATAGCATAAAAAAACTTTAATACGAACTTCAGTTCCTTTAAGGCTCCCTACATAGTTTACACACTATCATGCTGAACTGATACATCTTGGGAGATCTTGATATCTGCTTTAATGTCTCCAAACTGTTGAGTGTAAGTACAGTTAATAAAATTAATCCTTTAGGATATAATGTTAACATTACATTTCGATATCATTTCCATAAAGTGTTCAGCGAACACTTAAACTCTACTTTAGAGGTGAGATGAGAAATGTTCCCTGGTTTTAACTGTTTTATAGTTATGCTTAAGCACAATTTCACTTTATATTTTTGACTGTTAACTTGGGTTCTTATAAAAACTTCTTTCTGTTTTACCTAAACACACAAAAATGTATAGCTATCCCTAAAGTCCTTGTAAATATCTTTTACATATGCTCTGCATAGTACAAAATTTGACTATTGAATTTTCCCAGCTAGAAAGAAAAAGAACTTACACAAAAACAGTTTTGATTTTCATTTTTCTGATTATCCACATCACCTTTCTAGTCTGCAGCTACAATGAAGCCAAAAATGACAAATTAACTTGATTAAAAAAAAGTGTATCTCAGAGATAAAATTGTGAGATCCTCTGATTTCACTTTCATTCTTTTAAAGTAAAAGGAAAAGTAAATAGACCCAAAAATTAAGTCAAAACATCCTGCTGTTTTACTTGTCAAAACCTTGCCTAGTTTGCACACAAGATTGTATATCTGCAGTGAGAGGTCAAACCTCCCAGTGTAAAGCTGCTTATTTATGGCAATGTCTTCCTTGGTTAGTTTTCTCAGCACCCAGAAACAATTCCCCATGGCAGGAGGGCTGGAACTTTAAGGTTCCTTCCAACCAAAACCATTCCATGATTCCATGATTCTATGAAATCTCAGTTGAGAGTGGTTCTATTTTAAATCTCCTGAGTCAATCCCTGGAGAGCCCCAGATGTCTATACAGGCATTAAAACAAATATCACCTCTGTCACCTGAAATAGTGGCTGTATCCATACCAGGGGTGAACTAAGAATTAAGGAATGAAGACAATTATGCCTTGAGTCTCTACTTTGTCCCTGTTTTTTTTCTCCCTGCACTAGATGTAGTCATTCGGTTAGTTCAAGTAACAGAATAAGGTGTCTGAATTTGAGAATTATGGATGTTCCTCATATATTTCTGTTATTCTTTTGAAAGATTAATTATTTAATACTCTGCTTTGTCTTTGGTGAGAAATTGTTTCCAGTTATCAACATTTCTAAACTGCCCAAAACATCCAGACAAGATAGATGTGCTATGAATAGTAGATAGATATTTATCTGTACTAATAATTCATCATAGGAAGGTCCAAAAGTCCAGTAGCAAAATGTCACCCTTGGAAAAATATAGTTAGTAGCAATCCAGCACAAAGTTTTGATGCTATTCAATGCAATATGGTTACACACAACGACCTACAAAGGAAAACCTACCTTGAGAAAAGTTGCTCTGTAGTGAAAGATACATACAAAACCTTGGTAGCCAAACAGTTAGGAAGGACCTGGAGATACTTTCTAAAATATCTGTATCTCCTGCTACATTTGACATTTATAACTTCTGTTCCCCAGAATGACTTTTTACAGGTGTTCCTCTAAATACTTATCTGTTGCAGTTTCACTGATGGTCAAATTTCAACATGAACTAAAAAAAGCCCTTAAACCTGTTAAAGGTTAAAAAAGATTCATACATTTTCACCAACCTCTGCTGAGAAGGTAAGTTTTCAATTTTTTGTTAAGGGAGTAAAAGACTAGAACTAAATGTCTCTTAGAAAATTGTGCCAGCCTGTTAAGGGGAAAAGACAGTCATAGAAAAGAATCTGATATTTATTCATCCTGAGACTGGGATTTACTGTGGGGTCCAAGGCAATTTGCCTCACCAGTATCTCATTGTGCCCACATGCTAACAGGAAGTGTAGGGAACTCCTGCCTTTCCACTACATCCCAGCATCTCTTCAACTCTTCAGGCCAGTGGCAGAAGTGCTAGAGAAAGCTGTGCAATAGTAAGAGAGCTGGTGTCCTCCCTGTCCACAGCCCATCAGATCACAATATCAATAGGTCAAGCAGGGAAGCAAGTATTAACATCCAAACCAACAGTAAAGAACAATCAGACGTGAACATCCAACATATAACCCTGAATTTGCATTAGAAACTATTCTTAACATCCTCTCTCAATTATCAGTAGCTGACTGAGAATTGCAGATATAGGTAGAGAGAACATACTTCCTTGCATTCTGGCTGTATGAAATCTTGCACTGACAATAGGTTAGAAATAAAAAGAAAGTCATCCTTTGTATGAGGATATTACTGTCATTTAACAAAATGTGGTTAAAAAATGAAAATAGACTAGATATGCAATTTTGTTAAAAAGAAGCACGCTGCTACAACTCTCAGATATTGTGCCTAGGCACTAAAATACTGACTCAGCTCAGACAAGAAACACTTGCTGGGAGAGAAAAGGTCTCAGCCAAGACACTAACAGTGGCATGCTTTGTAGCTGAGAATGAGTAGGCAAGAGGCCAACATATTTCCTAGAAAACTGGTACCTTTTATTTCAGGAAATCTTGTTTGACAGAAAGACAGCCACATCTTGTAAAGGCCTCAGAAGGATATTCTTGGATACAGAAGAATTAGAACTATTTTAATGAACCAAATTCATAAATTTTGGTGCAATATGATGAGTCCTGTCTTTAAAAGAAATCATAATGAATGCACAGCTCAACTCAAATAAAGACCATTTTGGTTATGTGCCACCCAATGCACTTACAAACCACAGGTTTGAGGGGGCATCAGCTGAAGGTTTTTCCTCCCCATAACATGCTCTCTCAAAAACACTTTCTGCATTGTGTCATGTTACTGGGACCCAAAGGGAACTTTTGCCTTCATCTCGATCCCTATGGCAAGAGCTTATTATTCTGATGATTACATTGGAAAGTGGTGATAATAGTGAGTAAAACAAGGAACAAAATATCTAAGAATACCTGATCTGATTGCAGCTGCCATTCCCGACAGCAAAGTTTAGAATAATATGGGAGAGGTCAGTAGTTCCTGCTGGATGCTCTGGTCTCTCCACAATCATTAGAGACACTCAGCCTGTCAGCTCATTTTTGCACTGCTGCAGTTTTCTGTTATGCTTCCTGGATCATGAGGAAGGGGAGAACAAATTTTTTTGGAAATTATACTGTGCAGTCTAGGCAAGCCAGAGAGAAGGCTACTGAGAATCAAAATCTGGACTACATGTTATGACCTTTCACTTGGATTTTAATATTTTTTTCCCCAGAAACATTAAGAATTTCGACTTGTGGGGTCAATTGTGCTAAGATTTTGTTTTTCATGAATGAAACCAATTCCTAGACAAAGATGACATGTGGATCTTGCTTGGATGAAAGGCTGTGGCATAGCCACCTGCTAGCACAATAAATGTCTGTTTCTGGTTTAGCAACCCATCCTTGTCCTCAGTCCCAGGAAGAACAGAGGAATGTCTCCAGTGAGCTTTGTGTTTTACCAAAGGGCAGCTGTTTCCTTTTAGAAATTTCAAACTAGGTTTAGTCAACTAAAAGGGAGAGGACATTAAATAGGCCACTTCCTGTACAGTAGACTAAATTAAAGGCTAGAACAACGGAAGGAGATATTAGTGTCTGAGACTAGTACTTAAAAGCAGTAAAACAAGGAAATCTTGGTTCACATTCCATCATAATAACATGAAGAAAATCAGATGAGAGGCAGAGTGGTTGGCATAGTCGACATAAGGCAATTAGGACTCTGCTGCATGACAATAAAAGATAAAATCCCTCTTACTCTAAGAACTTGCACATCATATATACACTTGAGGGCTGTTTAGTTTATTCTTGTTGTGTTCATGGTGTTTGAATACAGCTTCACACAAAATGAGTTGCAGTCTAAACAATTTAGTAACACACACTTAACAGCAATTACAATACAGTTATTGAGTTAATTCAAAACATATTTAGAGTGTTAAATTACTCTTCCTCTCAGCTTATCCAGAAATCATGTTTTGATTTAGTCAAAAAGAAATATAAATATTTTGAAAATTAATCCTCACAGTGACCAGCACAACAAAATCAATCTGTGTCTCTCATTTGGAATCATTCTCATTATAAAAACAACAACAAAAAGCATTTTTGTTATTAACACTGTATTCCTTAGCAGTCCCATGAGATACTGTAGTTTGTGCAGGGCTAGCAGGGCTACCACTTATTTAAAGACTTTGAGATACTCTAGTTGGTGTCATAGTTTTACTGGTCCATGATCTTATTGTGCTATTTTTCTTTCTTTTTTTTTTTTTAATTATTTAAATCTTGTGGAAATGATGACTAATATCTCATCCACAAGAGAAAATGACCTCAAGTTGTGCCAAGGAAGGTTTAGATTGGATATCAGGAAAAACTTTTTCACAGAAAGGGTTGTCAAGCACTGGAACAGACTACTCAGGGATATGGTTGAGTCACCATCCCTGGAGGTATTTTAGAGACATGTAGATGTGGCACTTCAGGTCATGGTTTAGTGGTGGACTTGGCAGAGCTAGGTTAACAGTTGAACTTGATGGTCTGAAAAACTTTTCCAAACTAAACAATTTTATGAAGCCATTTCTTTAAAATATTAAAAACCAATCAAATAAACAAACCTACTGCATTTAAATTTTTGAGTTTTTTGTTTATGTCCTTGAAATATAAATTGTATTCTAAGAAAAAGAGGAAACTGAGAGATACAGCTGTTATTCTGGTTCAGACCTCCAGTTCTCCAGAATTTTCACTTGCCAAGTATGATGGAAACTAAACAGACTTCTTTACTTATTTTCTTTGGACCTTATATTGGGACTTGAAAAGAGTCCCAGAAGTAAAAAGAGTAGTCCAAGACATGTTTACAAGAAGTGAAAAACTTAAAGGGATCAGTATGTAAGTACAATGGAGTGATTTTCATTTTACCTAATCTTATTTTATAAGGCTTTTTTCTTTCTGTTATTGTACATGCCTCACCAAGAGAACATTCTTGTAGAAAATTTACATGTTAACAGCCTAACTGCCTAAATAACTCTGATAAATAGGTATGCCTTTCCCAAAATAAACATAGAATAAAAAAAACAAAAAAACCAAGTCTTTCTCTGTGATGAATCTTACTGAATTTTTCTTTGTAGTATCTATTACATTAGATAAGTAACAGAAAAAAGAATTATGCAATATTAAATAATGAAAAAAAAAACCAAACCAAAACAAGCAAAAAGCTTAAATAAATCCCATTTTTTGTTAAATATCAAAAAGACCACGAAGAAATTATAATGACATACTATAAGATACTTTTAGCAAAATGGACAAAACTTCAAAGTCTTCTATCTCAGTACAATCATCTCTGTAAAAAGAATGATAGACTCACAGAAACAGAATCACAGAATGTGCTGAGTTGGAAGGAATCTACAGGATCATGAAGTCCAATTCCTGGCTCTGCACAACACCATCCCCAAGAGTCATACCATGTTCTTACAAAATACGTATGCTATATCAGGATTTTAAAGTTTTAAGGGAATGCTTAAAATAACAATGCCCTAACTCATCACAAAGTCTTTTATATTCCTAAAAGTATTTTGAGTTCCTTGCTGCGAATGCTAAGAAGTAGCAAGAGATTATTTGTTTTTCTCGTAGGATTGGTGGGTTGTAGTTTGCCTTCAGTCTGGGATTTTTCCTTTTTTTTTTTTTTTTTCCTGTTCGACAGTGTAGAAAAGTTTGCAAATACGTGGTATCTTCTGAAGAGAAGGATGCATATTTCTAGAAGGTCTTAAGCATCTCTTAGACAGTTATACCTTCTTTTTGGAAGTCTCTCTCTCTCCCTCTCTCTCTGCTGATAGTAAGAGTTTGGATAAAAGCTTAATTTTTTAGAGATATAATAGTTAGATTAAAAGTATAAGTTCTGAGGATCTAATATGAAAAAGATGAATCCTGCCCAAGACAAAGATTCTGGATCAGCTGTTAGGTTGCCCCTGCTTCATTTAACACAGAAGCAGGAGGTTCCAGATGTGCTCAGTCTATGTCTGTGGCAGGTCCTAAGAAGCAAAATTACTATAAAAACAGAGATTTAGAAAACAAAAGGCACCCTATTCACTCCAGTTTGTTTGTTTGTTTGTTTTTTATTCTGAGAGCTTACTATGCCCAAAGGCACGACATTGCATCATGGAGATCTAGAGTCCATGGCATGTTGGAGAGACTAAAAGAACCCAGACTCCCAGTAAGAAACAACCCAGTATGATATTGAACATTCTAGGGCCAACTGCACCAGAGTGGTGGGCTCCTCTCAACACTGAACTAAGTGCCAAGCCAGATGACCACTGGTGGATCTGCCTATGTTTGTGAGCAGGTTCGTTGCCAGTTATCCATCTCTTTTTACCTTTTAGGAGAATCACTCCTCCTAAAATGAGTCAAAATAGCAGATATTTAGGTGTGTCAGGGGACTCAGGCAAATATGCCAACAATTGTAGAATATCAGCTGAGATGTGATCCCCAATGCTACACATAATTACATCTCTAAGAAATGAATCTTTCAATGAAGGAGAGGAAGGCATTTTCTGTTTTCTGTGAGGAATTGTGTTATTTGATGCACTTTGTTCCCTTTTACTGTTAATATCATGTTATGCATTCTCAATTCTTAAAACCAGAGAGTAGATTTTTTTTTTACAGCTACTTTAGCTATAATAGGAAAAAATACATGGAATTAAGTATTTTACAACTTTCTCACAAATTGCCAATAAATTACTGCCTACCACAGGTAGCAGTAGTCATCTATTCACCCAAACCTATTGATTCTCATATAAAGAAATTATAGTAAAACATATTATTTTAGTACTTAAGCATACAGTAGGATAGATTTCTGTGGTCTGCTGACTTCATGTATCAGCTTTCCATTTCAAAAAAGAAAAAAAAACCCATGGTCAATTTAAAAAAAAGTGATACTCACAACTTTTTCATGTGGAATATGGAATTTGTCTATCTCAGTGGCTGTTGGGATGCAATCATATACTCTTGATGCTACTCAAAATTACCAATAACATATCAAAATAATGAAATCATAATAATAACAATAACAATGGTTTAATAAATAATAATTTTTTTGTAATACCATTGCAAGAACCTTCAGCTATGTACCTCTGAAAATGTTGCCATGGGTGCCCTGCCTCAGTGGCTTTACTCAACTTTTGGTAAGCATAATACTCAGATCACAGAGGGCACCAAAGAAAAAACAACCTTAATCATTAACCTAGTCAGTTTGGAATCCTTTTCTTAAAGATACCAAGTTTGTTGAGCATATATCACTAGTTTATTGAAAAATGAGGACTTTCTTAGGCACCACTAAGGGCTTTTTATGCACATTTTTTTTCCCAGCTGTTTTTAGCTGTGCTTTTATTTGTCGCAGAATATATGATGCTGTAGAAACGCAAGATTACTGAGGGCAGAACCAAGAATTCAATCGGGAGGATGTGACACTTAGGGCAGAATTTTTTGCATGGATATTAAACTGACCATGTTTTCATCCTCTGCTTTTCTTTCTCGTCTTTGTCATGACCATTATCGAAGGCTGCTTTTCCAGCGCTCTCCAAGGCGGAACACCCCCCGCTCTCCCCTGTGACAGCGAACCTGTCGGATTCGCGGTCAGCTGTCTCTTTCATCCACCTGCGATCGGCGGGCAGATCAAACCAGTCAGGCGGCGCTGGCAGAGCAGAGGGTCCCCTCTCGGAGCCAGGCTGCTCGGGCAGGTTTGTTGCGGCGCTGCCCGGGCCGTGCCCGCCGCCCCAAGTGGGTCACGGCGGCCCCGGGGAGGGAGCGAGGGAGGCGCGGCCGCCGCTGCCATCGCCCCGCCGGCAGCTGCCGCACAGCCCCCATCCCTGCGAATTAAAACCACAAGGAGGAAACATGCAAGGCATGAACGGCTTCGAGAGCTCAGAATATTTAAGCTGCCTGACAAGTAAGATGAGTATCTGGAACAGGAAAAGGGTCCTACACTGTACAGTAACAGGACTACAGTTTTCTTCAGATACATATTTTCCCTCTTCGATTTTTTTTTTTTTGCTATACACATATTATTTGTTTCGAACAATGAGAAGAAATAATAAAATAATAATGTTTTCCCGTCTTCAAAATACTATTTTTGTAAATTATGTTTGTTCCTGAAAATTTATTTTTCTCCAGCAAAGTACATGAGAAGATGTGACAGCAAACTCCTACATTTGTCTCTTTTTAGTGCAACTAATACTGAGTAATATTAAGTTTTTCAACATCTTATGTATCACACATAAAAAGATATAAAGCTGTACAGTAGGAAGTTTTTTATTGTAGTCTCTGATCTTGATTCAAAGGCAATTCAAAGAACTGCAAAGAATAAAGTGGCAATTGTTCATGTCCTCTAATTAAAAATGATAGAATTCAACATTTGAGATAAACTTCCAAGATGGATCTATTCTTTAGGGGAAAAAAATAAAAAAAAAAAACCAACAAGAGAAATAAAACATCTTCTATAAGCATTTAATAATGAAGAAAATATTTAAAAGGTGATAAAAACATGGCTCATTCTATTTTTATTGCATATTCATAGTTCAAGAACTTGATTTTTTTACGGAAGAACTTCCATTTTTATGGAAGACAATTCTAGAGTTGCTATGAATTTAACCTGTACTGAAACTTAAGGAAGTATTCATACCTAATTCATACCTAGAACTTTCTTACTAAAGAACTCATATGGGATCAGCTCATCACTAGAAAAATATTATATTGTTATATTGTATATACAATCTTGCTAACATCAACAACCCAGTTCATGGTATAAGGTGGCCCAGAAAGTGAGCAGAAGAGTAATATTTTGATTCTAAATTAATTGGTTGGAAATGTGAATTTAGTCAATACTTGGTGCTCCTTTAGGATACTGTACTATCAGAGGTGTTGCTCCTCACAGGAAATGCTTAAAAAGGGAGATTACCATTTGCAGAATCCATCACTGAATCTGCAAATCTTAGACAGTCCATTGAACCCAGGTCTGGGATGCACATTACTGTAAAAAATCATTATACTAAATTATTAAACAGCAGAATTGGTATAATATAAGGACTTGATCAGTAGAGGTGCACACCTAAATATATGGTGACCAGAAGGATCTGATCTAAATTTTACTGAACTAAGTAAGAACTCTTCACAGAACAATCTGGATTGAACTCTAGTTTGCCATGGAATAAATTATAGCAAATGTAGTGTTAAGATACCATGTTCATCCAGTGATTTTGATTTCTCTCTCTTAATTTGGATTTGGTCTTTCTAAAGCATGACCAAGCTAAAAAGCGTTTAGTCTGCTAAATTTCACCCAGGCTTTTAAGAAGGGATAGGATTATGTTTTCTAGATAGAATGAAAGTAGTTATTTGGTTCAAGCCCTGGAAACATTCAAGGTCATGTTGAATGGGGCATTGAGCAAACTGGTCTAGTTGAATACATCTCTGCTCACTGCACAGGGGCATTGGTCTTGGACGTCTTTAAAAACCCCTTCCAACCCAAGCACTTGGCCTTGTTGAACCTCGTGAGGCTCCCATGGGTCTCTAGGCTGTTAGATCCTTCTGGAAGGAATCCTATCCCTCAGGCATGTCAACCACATCACTCAGCTGGGTGCTATCTGCAGTCTTGCTGAGGCTGTACTCAATCACAATGTCTGTTTCACTGTTGAGGACGTTAAACAGTGCTGGTCTCAATATGGACCCCTTAGGGGTTCATCTGGACATGGAGTCATTGATGAACTGCCCTCTGGATGTGACTATCCAGATGCCTTAAAGTCCATTTCTTGCTTGTAAGATATGATGGAAGACTTAAAATTTAACAGATGATACTCACAGCTCTAAGACCACATGTATTTCTGAAATCAAGTTCATAGATCACTCCTTAGGAATATATCCAAAAAATAAACCATGGAACTAGAGTTTGGAACATGGCTTTCCCACTTACATGAAACGAAAAAATATTCTTGAAGTACATAAATTCTTTCTGTGCATTCCCAAAATAAAAATATGAAAATACGATAGCACTACAACTGAGAGCTATATTCATATTGTGGTGAATTTTTAATACAAGATACATCATATATGTCTTTTAAAAATTAATAAAATAATACTAGGGCTTTTCGCAGTCCTATCATACTTTAATCAAAAGAAATACTAATACTAATACTAATACTAATACTAATACTAATAACAACAATAACTCACAACGAATTTCTTTTATCTGAACATCAAACAATATTTGCTAGGATTCCATTGATGTAGTAATGGCAGGTAAGGGAGTCTTTGTTAATTAAATTATGTTTGGATCATATTTTAAGATATTTAAGTTGTACAATCCACAATTTTGCAATTTTACACATTTTTGTCCCTATTTCTTTGAGTAGTACAATTACCATTACATTTCAAATATTTCTAATAAGTCCATTTCATCCATAATATGGGATAATTTCCATTCACTTACTTTAAGCAAACTTATTGTCCCAGTTTTCTTCCTGACTTTGTTGCTTGAGCTTTTCTGCCTTGACAGGGAACAGGAATTTCTTATGTGTTTGTTTTTAGACTAAATACATTAGCATTTCTGATGTCCACTGACATTGTGGTATCAAACAATAGAAACTTATTGAAATGAACTGAATTGAATTGAACTTATTGAATTGAACTGAAAATCAACATCATTTTAATTCAAATCCTAAGGACTATGTCTATTCACACAGCTGCAAAGCATAAAACTCAGGTCCATCACAAAGTACAATCTGTAAATCTGATAAAAGAAAGGCTTTTCTAACATTGTCTCTTCATCTAAGAATAAAATGTCCACTACATCTTGAACTCTACAGATTTTTTTCTCAGTACTAATGTTTATTTTTCCTGCCCTTGTTTTACCTCAACCTTTTCTTTATGTTCACCTTGTACTTTTTCTGAGTTATTATAGTATGCCAAAAAGTAAACTTACTGTGCAGTACTTGGCTAAAAGTCAGCATTTTGAACATTTTGAGCCAAGAATTTCTCAGTTCCAAGCTTTAAAAGAGTCATCAGAGCATCTCGTCCTTGGCTTTCTTAAAAGTTTCACGAGTGATTTATATTGGTTTTGATTCTTCTGGAGATGTCTGCAGCTTGATAGACTTACAGAGTTCAGGGCACTAATTCTGCTGTTGCTGGATATATTAACACGAGAATTAGTAGTGTTTCTAGCTAGACTATTAACACTACTCAGAATAGGTGGAAAAAAAATTACATCTTATCAGGACCTTCTGATTAGGCCTATTACAGACAATTAATTAACAAAGTGCCACATTACCTCTGAATTGCTCTTCTCCAGTTGTTATAGGTGATTTGCATGACATGACTTATATTATTTATATTGCATAAAAGAAAAGAATATAGGAAGTCAAAAAGTTAGTCACTTTTATAAAATCATATATAATTCTTGGAAATGTGACAGCCTGTCCCTCAGGGGTCTAAACAACTGCAAGGACTCACCAACAGGAGCACTTCTCACAGAAGTATTATATTTTGAAAAGTATAAATGGCTAAAAAAACCCAAAATAGTCTGTGATCTACCAAGAAACTCTAGGAAGTAAAAGATTTAAAATAGTCTTTACTGGGATGGCTTTTAGGAATAGAGGAAATAGAACTAAATCTAGAATTCTGCAAAGAACAGACTTTTTGTAATTTCAAATGTAATTTCTTTCAAGGTAACAGTAAATGCTGAAATAACAAAACTCTACAAAGCAACCTCATATATCCTATCAGCACTATACTTCAATATCAATTTTTTTTAATGTGGTTGATGAAATTTAATGTGAAATATAATTGCAGTTTCAGTATTAAAGGAATAAAAACAATAGAAAGTTTTACCATTGCTGATTTTTTTCAAGGCATTGAAAGCAAAGTTCCAAGAGTTTCTAAGTGTTTAAAGGTATTTAAATTACAACATAATTGCAAATTTTCAAAACCTTGTTTATGTCAGTTTTTTTTTTTTTGTCTATTGGTGCTTTTTTAAACAATTATGTTTTAAAGCTGTAAAACAAATACATGCTTTTAATTTGGCACATAGTTTGAGTAAAATTGCCTGAAGCAACTAGGGGATTAAGTAAGTCAGTGGTATTTAGTTATCTTAGTTACATATTTAAAAGTTATTTTATATTTAATGATCATATATTAAATCTTTTTGTGTAATGTCTATAAATGCATTTGTAAATGCACACACACATATATTTCCTGTTGAATATTTTATATATCTTATTCTAATATAAACTTAATAATGTAGATTTTATAAGAGACTAATATCTCACTGGCAGCACAGCTTGGTCAGGTCACTCTTTCAAATTCAGAATAATCATTTTAACAAAGTGCTTCATAACAATTCCAGTTTTGAATAAGAAGAAACTATTGTCTTAGATGATGATGCTAGCAAGGCTCCAGGCAGTCTGAAGATGTTCTGGTCACCAATTCCTGCTAAGTTATTTTCACCTCAGAATCAGAATTGAGGGAATGCAAAAGAGTCAGAACACGTCTGCACACAAAAATCACAATACTTTGTTCTAAACTATGTAGTCCTCAAAGAGAGATGCTCTGAAGTGATCATATTTTTTCAGAAACTAGTGGCCACAGATTCTGCTGAGTACTTCACAAATATATGTGATTTTAAAAGTTTTTATTTTACCTTATCTGTTTTCACTCTTCCCTCCTATTTTCTTCCCTTCTTTCTTTTGTCTTTCTCATTTCTGTATTTCTTGTCTGCTTGTGATGGATATGTGTCCTTTATTTTTAAAGAGTATTTGACAGAAATTCACAATTAGTGAATTCCATTATTACCCCTAAATATATATACTCTATCAATTTTCATGTGTTCATATTTTCCAACTGAAGGCATATCTAAGGAGCTGCAAAAAACCCCACAACTTTTTAACCTTAGTAAATATTCTCCAGCATTATCGAAAATGTTTTTGAGGTGGGTATCATTGAAACACTGTCATAAAGTGTTTTATAATGATTTTCATACCATGAATGACATAGATGTACTTCTTATGTTGGTAGTTTACTTTTGTAATTTTTTTTTTGTCTTTTTGATGTATCTGCTTTGTTGAATTTCTCTTTACTCTTCCTTTTTTAAATTTGAAAGGGAAAAGGACATCAATCATTCAGGTGTCATGGTTTAACTCCAGCCTGCAACTAAGTATCACTCAGCCACTTACTCTCCTGACCCTGCCACTGGTGGACTGGGGAGGAGAATAAGGAAAAAAAAAAAAAAATTAAAAAAATATTGGGTTAAGGTAAGAAGAGTTTAATAATTGAAACAAAATAAAATATAAAAATACTAGTACTAATATTAATTGTTATAGAAAAGGAAAGGAGAGAGTAATAAAACCCAAGAAAGAAGTGATGCACAATACATTTGCTCACCATCTGCTGACTGATGCCTATCCCATCCCCCAGCAATGATCAGTCCCTCACAGCAAACTCCACACCCAGTTTATTTACTGGGCATGATAGCCTGTGGTGTGGAATATCGCTCTTGGCCAGTTTGGATCAGCTGCCCTGGCCATGCTCCCTCCCACCTTCTTGTGCACCTGCTCACTGACAGAATGTGAGGCACTGAGAAGCCCCGTTGACTTAGGGGCACCACTACTCAGCAATAGCCAAAATATCTGTTACCAACATCATTCTCATACCAAATCCAAAACACAGCACTTTACCAGCTACTATGAAGAAAATTAACTCTGTCCAGATGAAACCAGGACAGTATCCATCCCTTATTACATATCATTTATGTCATGACATGTCCCACAGTTCCCAATACCCAGCAACTCTCCTGTCTTTTGATGTACACAAATATAATTTCCTTAGTCTGTGGACTACCCCTGTAGAAGTTAATTGAGTACATTTAGTCCATGAACTGGAACTCCACCATAACAGTCTTTCAGAGAGGAGAAATGGTGTGTGGTATTACATTTTTTTATGTTTTAGCCAATTCTGATTCCATCACTGCTGTGCTCATCCACTTTCATCCAGTTTCTTCATCAATGTGATGATCAGAAGTGAATCAAATTCACTTTCCCAGATCTGTTACTCTTAAGATCTGTGACTCTACAAGGCACCCAGTGTGGTGATGTCACTATAGCTGCCATGATAGTGGTTGTATAGAGTGTTATAAAGTAATTAACATTGTTGCCATTGTCCAGGTAATCAATTTAGCACTCGTGTAAATATAGCTGCTCTTGCATATTTTAGAAATGAATGATAGCTGCAAAAGTGCTTTGAGAACCATCCATCTCCTCTAGTGAAGAAAGATGTGACATAAATGTCTTTGATTTCACCAAAGATAATACAGCAGGAAATATTCAATAGGTGGAATATTATCAGTAGAAACCCATAATGAAAACATCATTAAATTCAGTACAAAAATATAATTTTCATTCACCGGAGTTCTTATTCTCAACAAAAGAAAGTCTATGTACAGATTTTTACTATTACAATATAGTAAAAACACAAATATTTCTGTCAATATCTTCAATTTCAGTTAAAACGCTTTCTGGTGTTTCATTCAGATTCATTTAATAAAATATTCATTCATTTGGGAGAATTGAATATCTGGAGAGGTATCACCCCATATTTCGTATATCACTGGTATAAGGTGATGTAGCCATTAGCTAAGTAACTCTTTACTATGTTATCAAAATCTAAAATAATCCTACTGATCATTAACATACTGAACTATTTCAACAAAGTTCAGTGTTAGTATTATTTTCTTCTATAACTTGTTCTGTAAAATAATTATTATTTAGAAGCTTTGCAACGTGTTGTCTTTAAGTTTCTTCCTCAACCCTCAGCCTAAAAAGCTTGAGTTATAAGAAACATATTTCAATGAATAAAATTTCAGATTTATAGGGTTGGAAGAGACAATGAAAGTTTGTTTAATTTATCCTTATGTCTCAATACAGGATCATCTCAGGTCATGCAGACAGATGTTTGTGCAACTTCCAACAATAAAGGCCAACAGTCTGCTCCAGCTGTCCTGCAGTCTTTTACAGTGTTTCACTGTCTGTATCATCAGAAAGTTTTATTTTCATGACTGCCCTTAATATCTGCTTGGTGCAGTGACAAGAGCCAGACTTAAGCACGCAGTTCTCACTGAATGTCAGTGAAAGATAGTTATCTGATTTCCCCATACCATGTATGCCTTTAACCTCTTTCTATACTTGTAATCAAAATGATATATCTATTTGGGTATTTTTAATAAGGCTTACAATAATAATAATATTTTCTTTCTGAACAAAGACATTCTTAAGCTGTTAATTACATCTAGAATATTTAGAGTTGCCATAAATAAGTAACTGTAAAAATGATCCACTAGACAGCAAAGCAGCAGGTATGAAGAGCTTATAGTAGAGGATGAAGCAATGGTTTCCTTTCATAATACTTGGAACAGAAAGCCAACACTTGCTCATTATGGCACATCAAACAGTCTTTGGGCAGCAATTCCAGAATTCAAAGATGTTGGATTATCCAGTCAGGTCTCCTGACTACACGATTTTAAGCAAAATAATCATGACCCATAAGAGATTCAGACAGGAGAATAATGCTACACTAATTATCTGTGCTTGTACTTAGATTATTTTTGTCCTGAATTTGCACTTATGTACAACTGTGCTGCTCCATTTCCATAGACTGATTCACCCACCCTCGTCATCTAAGGACATTTTTACTATCACATTTTGCATGCAGATGCAGAACAGGATCTCAGTATCAAACACTGCATCGTGGTTTTTTTCCATATATCATTCTCTTCACAACTTAAAATATTTGAAATTATAAGAAACACACTCAAAATAGTTTATCTAAGGAAGGGGATTTCAATATATATACACAATTATAATTAAAGTTCATTGTTGTCTTTTTTATACATAGACATTGGCATTGGCATAGACATAGACATCCTTTTCCAATTTGAATGTTAACAGCTTCAGCAGCCTTTTAAATTCTATTTCAAATGTTTCTGCAGAGCTTTCTAGTACCTGCTTGATTTTTCTATTAATTTATTTCTGTTGTACATTAATTTAATGAATGTAATTTATTTTATGATGGACTTGTGGAACTATGGCTGTAGATTGCAACACAGTCCTTACCCTAAACATTTTGAAAACCACCTCAGTCACAATAAGACACAATATAGCTAAAATCCCCTTTTTGCTATCAAACTACTTATGGTACATTATCTACCTAATCTTTAACAATTTCTTTAAATCATTCATTAAAACTGCAATGGTACAATCATATTATAAAATTATGTATGCTTAATTGTGTATATTGTGTATAGAATTCTGAAGTTTTATGTTGGTTTTCTCAAGACTGCAGGGACTGCAATTTTCACCAAACAGCACTTGACTGTGCCTGTGCATGAAGGCTTAGAAGAAAATATCAGAGCAGGCACGGTTTTTAGTAGCACTTTTCTGACTAATTTTCCTGTTTCTGGTAATTGGCGGCTCAATAATTTCTTGATAACATAAGGCAGAATCATTGTAAACTACATGACTAATTTCACTTTCATGGGCCTGTCCAGCCTATTCTTGAAGGTATGCAAGCATTCAGCAACCACGACTTTCTTCACCAGGGAGTTTTTCATCTTCACAATGTAGTTCAACATGAACTATTTTTCTCTTTGCTTTCAAAAACCTATTTATGATCTTTAGTTCCCATTCTTTTAATGGGAGAGAGGAAAAGCACATGATCTTTATCTATTACACTCCTTAATGTCACTTACAGTTCCTCAGACATGTAACAGACCTCCCATTTGCCAGCTTGGTGTCCTTGTTTGTTTAGTCAGTCCTCCAATGTGAGTGTTATGGATGTATGGAGGTATAAATGTAGTTTTCTTTATTCCCAGGTCAGTATCTTGCTACTTGCTTTTTGGTCTTCATAGAGGACTTTTCTGACATTTTCCTAAAATAGTCTACTGCAGGTTCAAGACACTGTTATAGGTCATCAGGTTAAGGTCATTTTTCCGTGAGTTTCATTTTATGTTCAGTTACAGTGGATTACAACTGGTCAAGCTCAGATACCAAATTTGCCTGCAGTTCTTGCAAACAGCCTTTTTATTTACTGTTTGTATAAACTAAAATAATTTTTTAAATCTTTAAATTTCATTCTTGTAGATTACTTGTGAATATGCGGCATTGTTTCCAGTAGAGACTGCTCACAAACTGCACAGGTTGCCTTCCTTCAGCGTGGAAAATGACTAACCTACTATCAGTCCTTTTCTGTCTGTTAACCAGTGGTTTTATCCATTCAGTGCCCTCTGTTATCTCTTAAGGGTTATTCAGTTCCTTTTACAAGCATTAGTATGGGATCTTGAATGACATCCAAGAAACTAGAGTACTTTTATCACTTCTCTGTTGAATACTCTAAAATTCTTTTTCGGTAAATCTTACAAATTTGATTAATTTTATTTTTTTATAATTTTTTCCCTTTTTTAATAATTAGTCTGAAGCACTAAAGACAGTGTTAAAGAGAAAAATTATAACTTTTTATGCTATTTTTTGCCTGGATATATGTGCCAATATCTTTTAAAAAACAGAATTCTTTCTCTAGAAGAATCCTCTCAAATTTTTCTGCTGAAAATCTGAAAGTCGGGAATAATTCTAATAATTTCTTAGTTCTGAAGTTTCCAAAATTTAGCTGGTATGTATTTTAGGTTGTTCTATGCAAAGACTATTTTATTAAAAAAATTAAACAAACAAAATCCAAACAAGATGGCTCACATCATTTGTGAGCAACTAGGTATTTCATGGGAGAAAAGCAGCAGTTCTCTACTAAAATAACCTTTCCTGTTGCTTTGACCTAGCCAAAGACAAGTTTAAGCTTTTCAGCCTCCATCATAGCACAAACAATATCAGTCAAAGAGGAATCATCACTGAATGCATTTTGGTGCAAGGAGCTTAACCATTACTATAGAAATGGAAAAAAAAAATCAGAAATACATGATTCTGTAAGAGTTTAGGAGACATTAGACTAATGTTAGCTAAGCAGCTCAATAAGAGCCCTCAGTAGTAGTAGTGGATAAAAAAGGTAACACCCTTGCAGGGCATAAACCAGGCAGTAACAAGTAGAAAACATCCAAAGTCTGAAAAAGTTCTGCAGTTTATTAGTGAAGTATGATTCATCTTGTCTAACATAGACATTTAAAACAGGCTAAAAGCTAGATGCCTTGGAAGTGCCTGTTTCTCTCAATTTTCTGTGGAGGGATCCTGATTACCTCAGTTGTAGATGTCTGTGGAGTGGATATCTCGATAAGGTGCAATTAATCCTTTCTGCAGAGTTTCCTTTGTCAGTGTGGTAAGTATATGACACAAGGGAGAGACACAGCACCCACATTTTAAAAGAATGTTGTAAAATTGGGTGAAGTGATGAAAAAACTGAGAATTTAAGAACTTGTCTGCCTAGGAACTTCATGTTACGATGAGGCACAAAGAGGTGACTTTGAACAAGGCATGGCCTAAACTGGTCAAGACGCTGCTGGGAGGAATCCAGGGGTTGACTAGCAAATACAGGAGTCAGATGAGATTATCTGACTGTCGCCATGAACATTATACTCTTAATCTCTGTGAGAAGAACAAGGAGAAGAAGAATGAAAATAAGATAATACACTTAAATACTTTCATTTTTTTTTCTGGTTAAGAGCAGAATATGTCCTCAATGGAAGCACGTATGAAATTAGCTTCAGATAGCCACAACCACTTCAGACTGATGACAGAAGCAAACCTTTTTTCATTCTCCAGGAATTAAGGGAAGAAGATAAAAAAAGTCCACTTCCAAGCATAGCAACTAGCAGTGTCAAAAATATGTCTATCTCTTTTTTTCATATATTCCTTGGGAAAAAAAAAAAAGGTGTCTCTTAGGGAACACGTAGATTTCATAGAAAGAGCAAATGAAAATTTTGCAAATAACTCCACGCCATTTTATATTACTAAGTCATGGACAGACACTTTTTATGATGTTATATGGAAATATAAATGCAATAGGTACCTCCACTTGAATAAAACTGGTCTATTTTTGGTTCTGTATCTACCTTTCAAATATGACTCTATTAGTTCATCATTCACGTAAGTGCTGATGCAGCGTTCTGCGTCTACTTAGAATCTCCATGCCAGAAAGAGGCATTGAATTGCCAGTTTCTCATCCGTAATTGCTGCTGCTTAACCACTGGACATAGCTCCTTAACATCTTTAAAAGAATTAAAAGAAAGGCAATAAAATATCATAGCACTTCATTCATTAAGAATGTAATGATATTCTTAAAGGGAAAGAATAAAGCATTAACACTTTTTTTTAATCTTCAACACAAAAAATAAAAAGGAAAAATAGAACAGTGGGAAAACAAGTTGTTACAATGTCAAACTCCAGGAAAGAGCAAAGTCTTCTGTTAAAACTAATAATTGCTGACAGAGAAAAATTTCCAAACACAAGAAAATCTAAAAGAAAAAAATTATGACGAAAAAATACTGTTTCTGCAGTGAAGATATCGAAGTCATTGATAGAACCTGACAAAATATTTGAAAATTATGTCTAAAATATCCTCTAATAGCAATTTAAGTAAATATAATGTTCTGTTTTAAACTTGAGGATGCTAACTAAATGGAGTAGCAGATAAAAAACTTAGAAATAAACAAACAGAAATGCAATAAAATATTTTATTCCTCTAAGCCTTGTGTAACTCTGAAGTCATACAGAGAACACAAAAATATAGTGTAAATAAAATCTTACTTTAATAAGAGAAACAGAGGGAACTAGATGAAAGAGCTAGATGAGAATACAACAGTTTACTTTTGTGAGACAGTATTTTTTCTTACTAGGAGAAAGAGAACAATGAGTACAGCCAACATGAAAATTTTGTTTCAGTTTCAACATGGAGAAATGCTGAAAACTTTACAGACTACCTCTTAAATAAAGTGCAGACAAAGAAGGATTAAGATAAAAAGATCCTTCACCACGGACAACAGAGGAGTAAGAAAAAAGTGCAAAATTATTTTTAGAAAAGGGTTCTGCCTAAGGAATACCTTGTGATTTTGGGCTGAGTCCTGAGTCATTCAGAAAGTTGACGTGAATCAGACAAATATCTCCAAGTTTGGTGGTGTGGAAATAGGAGATAGCAGATTTACTTTGGTAGAATACCAGTAGAAATTTGAATCTCCTCCTCCTTGACTCATCTTTAGTCAATAAGCCTGCTGGAAAATCATATTTAGTCAAGACCCCACTAATGCTGAAGAAAGAATAAATTAATTCACAGCTGCAGCTTCTCCTGAACCATGTAGGGCTGAGGGAGAGCAACTGCACCTGCGTTAGGGTGGGAGTCAGCTCAGCCAGATCCAGCTACCTAGCTGCTAAGCTTCTGATGTAAGATGGCCCTTCTGTATATGGAGAAGGATAATACCTCCAAAAGAGGCTTTATCTCCTCCGAGGAGACCATGCCCAGCTTAAGGTGGCTATCTTGCTCCACTGATGGTTTGAACAATTTCGATGTCAAGCATACAGCAAATCCCACTTGGGTGGTCAAAGTGAGATAAAATGCAGACATTCCTATGGCACAAAATGGATCTTTTACTGAGTAGGGTTAATTCCAGGTGTTCATTTTAGACTGTATTTCAGATACAAGTCTTTTGTTTTCAGAGTTTTTTATTTACTTTGCATGCATAGACATTTATTAAAGAAAATATTCCTTGCTGTAGGTGCAACTACTGCTGCTTCTCTTTTTAGGCACACTAAAAAGATGAGGCCTTTGTCTAACCCTTTCATCCAGGCATCACTATACAAATTTGCATCATTTCTCTCTTGCCACTGTACTTCATCCAGGCCTCTGGAGCAACTCATATCTGCAGGAAAGCTAAATCTCTTGCAATTTATTTGTACTGCCACATTATTAATAACACTTCTTTAATGTTAGAATAATATGATTGTGTAAATGTTAATTTGGATCTAGATTCCTCTCCAGAGTGAGCTAAGTCTGTCTCTGGTGAGAATGGAGAAGTGCATGCTGATTCTCAGTCTCCACATTCAATAAGGGCTTGCCTTTAGAGTGCTCATTAAAACAGAATTCAGAATTCAAATTATATTTCATGCTTTTGGCTTCCTACCAGTCTAACACACATCTCAAAAAAAAAAAAAAAAAAAATCAGACCAAAAACACACTGCTAGCTTCTTAACCTGTGCTCTAAGCAAAGGTTGAGCTTCCAAATGTGCATCTGGACACGGGCTGAAGAACCTCCCCAGCGCTCTTTGTGAGCAGCTGCCTCCCCTGCCCGTCAGTGTCAGGGTACAACAGGCTTTGAAAGCCAGGACCTCATGTGGCACCCTGTACCAGTTCAGGAAGCAGTGAGAAATGCCAGACATTCCCAGAAATATGCACTGTGCAGCTAGCAAGCTGCCAAATTCCGCAGCAGCTGTGTGAATTTCTGAGACATCTTGTGAGAGTCACATACAGACTGCACTGCACAGGCCTCATATGGAGGAACTGGAACAACATTCTTTATCTCTTGTACTCTGTGCTTATTTCTCCCCAGTTGAAATGTTGTGGGTGTTTATTCAAATATAAACCTTTCAAGAGTCACGCACGAGTGGTGGAGAGCTCGGAAGGTTTTCATGGCAAAATATTTTACTGGACCTCAGGAAGCTGTTACTGGAAAAAAAGGTGTTCTTAAACCTTTCCTCATGCTGTATTCCAAGATTCAGAGCTTGGTTATTCATTTTAATTACATTTAGATGAAAAGAAAGCCTTAATAATGTAAATGCTTGTAACTTTTGTCTTTATGGCAAGCAGTAAAGATTGAAACAATAGCTCTAAAATATTTCTAGACATCTTCCACTCATCTTAATTGGAGGAGTCAACTTTGAAGATTAATTTAAATGCCAACATTTTTAACTATTTCACTGCTGCTTGTCATCTCATCACTACCCATCAACTGTAGATGAATGTAGCTGTCATACTATGATGATTTATTAATTTGAAAGAACATTTCGTAGAAATATGACAGTAGGTTTACTTAGAATATGCAAATAACAACGTAGTTTATTGCACATTCTTTCAATCACTCGGATAATTGGGATTCTTCTGTTGCTCTGACAAATTAGAGTAAAATGGTGCTTATATAGCCAACAGCTGAAAAAAGTATGCTTCCTGGAGAGCAGCTTGCTTGCTTGCTATGAGTAGCTACTCCTGCAGTGCTTGATACCTGCTTTGGGCTTAGGAACAGTGAAAAGTGATGAGAACAGGATGATCCATGTATGCTGGAAATATTGATTAGTATTACCAAGAAAGTTAATTAAAATACTATTTTTCTGCCAAAATGCTATTAAATAAAAGTTATTAAATGAAGATTGAATTTGATCATTTTTACTACCTATCCTTTGAGAAAAACTGGCTCAGAGCTAGATTTCAGTACTTATTTTAAAGCTACAATTTTTTGTTTACTGAGATTCCTAAGATGTGTCACACTTATGGTGTGACATAATTTCTAGCCAAAAGATATTATCAACATTTAGAAACTATGGGGTTTTTTTATTCTGTACCTTAAGATTAATTTTCTCCTTATTGCAGGCAAAAACTGAAAGAAGTTAATGCTTGTTATTCAGAGACAAAAGAAGAACATGAGATTGCTTATATGGCTTTTATTCACTTGTAAGACCAAAACTTATCACACTTACTAGAGAAATGTCTTGATTTTTTTTGAGAAAAAAAGTATTACTCTAGTAAACTCTGAGTTAGAAAACTATCCCTATCCAGAAAGTTTTATGCCTTGAATGGCAAAAAAAAAAAAAAAAATAAAAAAAGAGCTGTCAGACTCCCTTAGTCACAGATCCATTTGCTCAGAATTTCTTCCTGTCTTTAGCCTTGGGTGTCATTTTCAAGAGCTGTGTCCTACTTCGTACTCAAAGAACATCACTATGAACGCAGAAAGCAGATATTCACAGAAAGCTGCAGTTTCCCCACATCTTGCAACACTGTAAGGAAGTAATGAAAAGTACTTTTTAACTTCCCATGCTTTGATGTTTTAGCAGCACCATCGCTTTTCCTGTTATCATTTTTTACACTATTTCATTATATTCAGAAGACTGTTGATGACAGTTGTGACCGTAAGTTCCACAACAAAGGAAGCAGCATTATCCTCTCAAACAGGCTAATGGGTTATTATAACTATTATTAGCGTGTTTGTATTTTTGAAGTCAAAACAAAAGGTAATACGAAAAGGGCTTATTCAAAATCAGCCAATATTGCTTCACTTAATTATAGTCACCAGGTCTTCTGGTCACTGTCACTGTTCAACACCCTTCTATATCTCTTGTATCCACTTGCTGGTCTGTGATCATTTTAAACACCTGAATTGTCCTTCTATATTCAGCTGTGTTGTTCTCATCATCCACTACAATGAAAAAGGACAGTTCTGCTCCCTTGCCCCTCCTTGCCTTGGCCTCTCCTCCTCTGCTTCTTCTTGTGATCCTACAGATTCCCCTCCTCCCTTGTGCCATCTGTAGTGTACTTCCCAGTCTCTAAGCTGTTTAACCAACCAGTCAGGAAACTAACCAGTTTCTGAGTTAAATCAGTTCTTTGAGTCATCTAAGACCAGACTCTTTTCCCAGAGGACAGATAAGCTCACCCAAAGACAGAGAGCTGATTGGTTCAAGACCTTCATTTTCAGTGGTGGCAGGCTGCTATATTCCTGTTCATCCCAACTTATAAAACCATAGCTCTGCTTATAGGACTGTTATACAGACAGGACTATTGATGCTGAAGGCTAAAGTCCTAATACTAGCATGGGTTTGGAAATGGTAGCTCAAGTATTCTAGAATAACACACTTTGTATAAGGTTGGTGTTTGCACTCAAATGCTTTGTTGGCACAGTAGGTCACTACAGCTCCACCTGTACAACAACACTAAAACTTACAGGCTTACTTGCTTATGTAACATTTTAACAAAACAGAGTTCCAGGTCTACCTGACACAGAAAATATTTCTAATACAAGCAGATTTTAATAAATTCTGATAAGCTGAATTTTGTATCATGCTTAAATGAATTTAGAAAAAATTTTAACTATCTAGTCATAAGAGCTGTGTGTATATAGATGGGTATATCCTAATATATTTTATATTGACATGCATGTGTATAAAGAGGGATATACTGTCACATATATTTACAAACATATGAACACCTCAACTATATAAGAAATACAATATACTCAAATAAATTGCTCGATATGCTGCATACAAAACTTCAAGTTTAATGATGGAAAGAGATTAATCATGTCAACATAAATGATTCATCCTGCTCTATACAGAATTTCTCTTTTTATAATCTGTTACTTATATTTATTGATAGGGAAAACAGCAGGCAAGTGAAAAGCTTAAATAGGTGAAGCAGACTGAAATTAATTAAACAGACAGTGCTAGTTGAAGCATCTGCACACTGCAGAGGACCCTGACCTGGGAACGGCACTTACCCTCAGGCCCCATGGCACAGACCCGCTGTCAGATCTAAAGGCCTTTGTTAACAACAAGCTTATTGGTGAGATCAGTCACAGGGAATCAGTTTTGGTTCATTCCAAGGCAGTGAGGTTTTGTTTGTAGATGTCAGGAGGGATTTAGCAGAGGAGAGTTTATAGAGAAATAGCCATAGGATAACTAATTAAATTGAAAGATTTCCATCCCAAGTTGGAGGAAAATGCTTAAGCTCCAGGGACTCACAGCCCTGGAAGTCACATATATTGTTCTGAGACTTTCCCATCACTTTAGAGGACCTGACTGTTCAAGGTGTAAACAACATTTGGCATCATCAGATGTTCCACTGCCTAACCTGGGAAGAAAAATATTTTCTTTCAAAAATAAACAAAAATATAGCATATAAGTATGAAAATGTTTCTCCTAGACTACTGTTCAAAAAATAATCCCATATAAGCAGGTGTATGAACAATTTGAATGAACATGGGCTTGTGGGTTGGTATGAGTTATGCTTGCCCTACACTGGTAAAATCATTTAATTAAAAACAGAATAAAAAAAATAACTTTGCAAAATGATGACTGAAAATCCCCACAGAATTATAAAATACTTGGGGTATGAACCAATAGACTGCTGAAAGAATTATGTAGTTTGCTGCTGCAATATGTTGTTTTGTTTTTCTTTAGAGAAAAGGAGAATAACATATCGATCTTGATAATTATTCCTTTTCTTCTTTCTTCGATGACTGAAAAGGGATCTTTAAAAGGCTTGAAATGAAGTTTTTAATGGTGGGTGGGCAAAAAACTCATCAAAAATTGACATGAAAACTTGAATTAGTACCCTGAAAGACTGGAGAGCAGGAAACAGTAGAGAGACGATAAAGGTAAGAGAGACAGTAAAGGTTTGAGAGACTCAGCTGAAGCAAGGAAAAGCCCTTCTGAAAACAGTGAAACTGATAAATACTGGATTTTTTTCTGGTTGGTTGTATTCTCTGGTAAATAAGTCAGAAACTGTGATCAAAGCTTTTCTAGCATTTAAAAAATTGAGTATCTCTGGCTGTCTTGTATGTTCTTGTGTCTAATAATAAGTTTTCAAAGTAGAACTCTCCAAACTTCATTGGAGTTACTAACAGAGTTACCTAAATTTATCAAATTTTTAAGAACTTAACATTTTTCAGACCTCTTCCAATCTGTCAAAATTTATGATCAGTGAGCAGGTTCAAAAACTAGACAACACACATGCAACACAACTTTAATGCTCAATAGATTTCTTTTTACAGAAACAGATGAAAAAAATTAAATTTTAAAATCAAAATAATATAAATCTCAGACCTGTCAAACAAAACAAAATAAATAAAATAATAATTTCTGAGGTTATTTTGTCAATGGTCCCTTTCAATAATAAATTTTACTAGTAGTTAGTGTAATAATTAGAGCAATAAATTGTGCAATATGATAATAAAATGATAAAAAGTGCAATAATTAGAATGATAAATAAATTATGCAAACAAAGCTATTCAAATTTATGTTTGACAAACATAATATTTGGAGGAATGTAAGAACAATCCTTGGTATTTTCAAAGTAAACCTTGTGTTATAATAAGGAAAGTTAAATGGAAGAGCAATTTCTCAAAATAGCTGGGTCTGATATCATCATATCTGAGGCCAAACTCAAGAATGGAGCAAATATACAATGGTTTTGTCACTCTTTTTTGAAAATGTACTTCTGCTGTTGATGTGTATTACAAGTGTATTAATGAGTCAAAAATTATATTTTAGAATTCGAGTGTTCTTGACAGATTTGTTCCCAATTAATTAATCAAATTGCTTTTAGAACTGATGTAATTTTTTTTTATTATTTTTCATTCAGCGTTCAAATGAGTAGCATAATTTAATTATACAGTGAAACATGAAATTTGTGAAGAGTCCCAAGATTCTGTAATGTAAGAAATAAGAAACATTTACTTCCAAACTACCTTTTATCTGGCACTTCTTAATTTAAAAACCTCTATATCATATTCCATCACACACCTTTTGCAAATGGAAAGTTTAATAGGAGAGCATAGAAAGTGCAAAAGCCTTGTCAGTAAACTAATTGAATTAAACTAATTTGTCCATCTAGCGTAAAAGTTTTCCTTGGTGTCATTGGAGTAAAGTTTTCTAACTACTATAGAAGTATTCTAAATTTTATTGGCAAAAAACCAAATTAAATAGAAAATATCTGTCTGTATTTAGGTTTTCCTGGACAGATCCAATTATTTAAGATAACAATTAAGAAAATGGTTCACCATTATAAAATCAATCAAAATTTGAGGTTTACATAAAACCAGAAAAGATTAGATTCTTTTATCAAATGAACAATTGTGGGCTTTGTTGTATGGAATTTACAGTTTTACAAAGTTGAACTACTGGCAAGGATTATGATTAAGGATATGCTACCAGTTCATTGTATCCAGTTTACAGAAAGAACTGATTGCATTCCCATCAATTTGTTGTACTCAAATACGTTACAGCCAAAATAAGAACACCACATATGTACAAAGCCAACCATATAATCTTAGTCTAAGTATTAACTGTCTAATAAAAAGAATAAATAAAAAAAAAGGTTATTAGACCAGCTCTAATGATGATAAGATGGTTCAAGTGGTACACCATTAAAATTGTGCATACACACCCCTTCCAGTCTCTATGTGAGTCTCAGATGCTACGCTCACCATCGTCAGGCCAATGGCTTCATTCAGGGGAGAAACTACAGGTTTAGCTGGCTGTATCTTTGCTTGGAGGGGTACAGGGCTGATGCTGGTTGTTTCTTTCTCTTTAGAATCTGCTTGGAGTCAGTTTCTTCTCTCAACTGACTTGCTCTACCTCTTGCTCTTCTGGTTTTGTCCACAGATTAGTTTTATATACAACTTTATAATATGCCTTATATACTATATAAATATATTGTATATTTGTACTTTATTGTCTTTGTTGTCTCTAAAGGTACATATACCTAACAAATGGGTTTTTTCTTTTGATGACCTGGAATTGACCACTGGTGAATTGTTTATGATCATGGGCCTCCAGTGTCTATCTGTGCCTGTGCTTCAGTGCCTTTGGCATCACCCTGTGCCTGCTCTCCCCCTTCAACCCACCCACAGCTGCATTTTACTCTGGGGTCAAAGACAGTTCATTCTACTCAGAAGGGTCACTTGATATTAGTATCCATCAGTTAGAACTACACATATATATATAACAAAAACATTATATATATATATATATATATATATATATATATATATGTAAAACCACAGTGCAAAGCAAAGGAAAAGCCAAAACAGCATATATTACAGTTCTCTGGGTATTAGATAATGCTGTAACAAGTTGAGACAAATTTCTAGACAGGCCAAAAGACAAAGCCTGACAGGACTTGATGCTTGTTTGTTAGCTTAGCACACAGTCTGTGACCTATTACAAGCAACAGCAAAAGCAGCTCCACATTTGCTGACCTACAAGGTACATGTCTGTCTTATGCATTTCCTTTTACAGTCCCTGGTTTTATTGAACATTAGCTAATGCTTGTTATAATTTCCCACAGAGGCCTTTTAAGAAAAGCATATTTCTCACTATGGTGAAATGTCTCTTTTAATGAGGAACAAAATGCTACCCTCACAGTACTCCTGAAATAATGTCTTTCATCGAAATATGAAACCATCTGTCTGACAATAACACTTTACACGACCTCACAAAAAAGCAACCTAAAACTACATATGAATTAAGATACATACTTTTCTGAGTGTAAATTGGATCTTTTGTCATAGGACAATTATGATACTCAAATAACCTCCTGCCTGTTGATTCATGTGCAATTTAGATCCAATTCTTCTGGTCTGTTTCCAAGTCTCTTCACAAATATCATTTACCACCTTTGACCTTGTTCTTGTCACTCAGTCCTCTGCTTTCTGGAATATAATTTCTATAATTATTACTCTTTCCACTTCCCTTCATACAGCTCTTTCTTTCAGGATTCTCCCCGTATAATAGTTCTTCACAGGTACTATCATAAACCAGGTGTTCTTCTATTGGATGTCTCAGTTCCCACCACATCTAATTTGTTATAGTACAGTCTTGCTGCAGAACAGAAATACAGAACATTACTTCCTTCTTCCTATTGTATTATCCTGAGGTAACATTGACACATATAAAACATACTACAGAAAGTTGTGAATGAAACTGAGATATGATTATTTAAAAATCTCTTGAGCAAAGGAAGTTAAAATTTAATTAGTTGAACAAGAAGGTATATCACAATAAAAGCAGATATTATGAGAACATAAAAATTAGTATTTTAATCAGTTTTTCAATTACTTCAGCTAGTTGCAAGATTATTAATAACAATACAGTATGAGACTTTATATGGCAACTGTGGTCTAAAACTGAAAAAGCAGTCCTCAGCTCTCTTTCTAGAGGTTGGAAAGAAATAGTTTCATGCTTAATTGTGGCATTTATTCTAATATTTACAAAAAAACCTTTGTGAAGAAGACTCCATTGACTGTATTTGTGTAATTTTCTCCGGCTATCAAAGAGAACTAAAGTGAATAATTCCTCATGTATGTCTATACCAGATATGCTTAAAATTAATTAATTAATTACTCAAATGACTCCTACTGATGAGAAAATAAGTCTTGCCCTCTAACCTAAGATGACATAGCAGAAACATCTTGAGGGATTGGTGAAAATTTAATGAAGTCCTGAAGAGATTTTAGCAAATTTTTCTTCTTTTTTTATTTTTGAATAAGAATATCAAAATGTAATTTCTTTCACAAAGACACAAGTAAGAACTGCCACATTATGAAAGTGGCATTTTCATCCTAGCAGCTGAAGAGACAACTTTACAGTTATCTGAGAACAAGACCTGCTTATATGAACAAAATAGCCATTGTATAAAGATACAAGCAGTTGCAGATGCTCATGAAAAGATAAATCTATTCTTTCATGTGCCAACTAAACTCTAAGCATCTATTCTTGACCTTCTGATTTATGGTTTTACTCCTGGACAACATTATTTGATTAAGTTTCCTTTCAGTTGTTGCTGTAGTTGATTTTTATTCAACATTTACCTATAATGATATTGTTAGCATATCAGTAGGGGGTTTCCAAATTCAAGAATTCAGTCTTTTATCAACATTGTGTTTTAAATCCAGAGAAGACGCTCCTCCTGTAACTTGTCTGTGTAAGTGGAAAACCTGTACCAATTTAACCAGATTCCTACTGTTAAATTTCATCATTTTATACAAAAATATATTACTTTCTTTATGCTTTTTCTAAAGGAGAAGTATGCTTGCTTTTCTTTCATACGGTCTCACTGCATGATACTTTTCTCATGTACATTTTGGCCTTTTATCCCAGTATGTACTACTGTAAATCAAGTAACTAAAAAAAATTAGGCATTAATGTCATGCCTTTCTCACTTACTTCCCCTAATTATAATCACAAGTTTGTGAATTCCTCTTTGCAGTTCACATTAGTTGCATTTTATATTAGTATTATTTAGGCACCAGTTTGAAATTTCTTTTTTATCTTCTTTTTTTCTCTTTCTTTTTTTTTTTCTATTTTCCTCTTCAATAAAAATGAAATTCCAAAGACTGAAGGGTTTGCTTATGCTTTTTACAGGCAGCTCTGAGGTTTATTCCTTGCTGTAGATGAGCCCAAGAAGAAATTACTTTTTTAGTGACACTGCCTGGAATGTGTCTACAAGACCCCCTTCCTCATCCAGCCTCTTCAGTTTCCCAAACAAAAGTGATCTGCACAGCGAAAAATACTGGGCATCAGTCAGAACACAGCTTTTGGTCACAAGCACTACACCTCCAATACTCCTGCTTTCCACTCTGTGAATAAAGATAGTTGTGAATATAAAAGAAAGAAATAGAACCAAGTTCTTTTAATATGTCACCAAGGTAATAATAAAAACTAAAAGTGAATGCAATTCCAAGCACAAGTCCATAGATTTCTTTTCTGGTTTTACATTTTTGTAATGTCTGTGAAGATCCTACATAATCAATTAGCAAGCTTTGAAAACATACTGTCTTTTTTAGATTTCCCATGAGAGATCTTTTTTTATAAGCATATTATACATATTATATCATTAGCATTTTCTCTACCCACTAGAACACATAGGATATTGAAGAAATGCCCTGTTTTTATGGAAGTGCACATCCAGTGGACAATACAGACTGTTCTGTGACGTCACAGCAGCCTCCAGTTACACTGGAGACTTTGAAAATTAAAAAACCATGTACAGTGACCTGTCTTTTAGTTCAGACCAGTTATGAATTATATTTTTCTGGTAATTTAGATTCTTAAACTAATTATAGGGAAATTTAATAATAATTGAATTCTAATATGGTTGCTTCGGTAGTATAACTTTGGGAAAGAGAGAATGTGGAACCTGACGGAGTCAAAAGCACACTCTGTTGTGAGTATATTATTGCAATTATTCTCACAGACCAAATAGCAAATCAGCCAGCGTTGGTCAGGAAAGAGAATCTGGCTCATGCTTCTTATATGCTTCTTCTTATATGCGTCTTCTTATATGCTCCAAGTATTTCAAACCTCTTCAAATTATTAGTTCGCATTTATCATTTCAGAGCTGATGACTAATGTGTTATAGACAGTTTTGTTGGTTCTGTTGATTTTCTCCCCTTCTCCTTTCTGTTTCCTCCTCAGTGTGGGGTGAGTTGAGGGAATAAATACATATTAGAGTCCTCTTTATTATGTGTGCATAGCCTCAATGTTCAAGCAACCTACTCAGAAGGTATTTCCTTTATCTTTCTGCAAGCATAGTAGCCATTCCCATTGTCTAGCTCCTGGTATCTTTAGAATAATTTTGAAAATCTTGCATGAATAAGATATAATTTACTACAAGGATAATCCAAGGGTATATATATGTCTCAGAACACTTTCAAATGAAAACATGGAATTTAATTTTTTTTTTTATTTCATCTTGAACTTTATATTTTCCTGAATTTGCTGATTTAGGTTTTTCCCAGTAGTTCTTGATTGGCAAGACAATATAAGTCTTTACAAACACCAAAGTCCAAATAAAACTTCTAGAGGATAATTTCTTAGAAAATTTGCCTTAGAGTGAAAAAAAAAGGAGACTGTTTTCTCTCTTAATTGTATAGGTGAGATCATGCAGTGTCTAGAGTTTTCACTTGTCATTCTCTTATTTTCATTATTTGACTACACAGTTTGAATGATGATTTGTCAGGTTAAACAGAAGAAATGTCAACATTTTCTTTTGTATCTGGGTATTCCTCATAGTGAAGAGCCAGCACAGACTTGGATTTTGGCTGCCATTGGAGACTAGGGCCTGATAAAAAAGAGAAAACCCTGGGAAGTAAATGGTATTGATTTTTCTCAAGAGCTGACTTTGACCCAGTGACCACACTTCACTGTTCAATTTGCTAAGTGACAAAAGATCCTTCTCCTTCTATTTCATTTGTGTAGGAGTGTTGCTTTATTCACCTTTTTCCCTTTTTCAGTGCTCAGTGTAAATCCTAGGAATCAGGATAATATGATCAGAGTCTGTATCAGTCAAAAAACCAAACAGAATAATGATTTTATGCATTACATCTTCGTAATGTTTTCCAGGCATCTGAGGTTAAATACCTTGAAACAATTAGGGTCATTCTTATTAGTTACAAAACAAAGCTATGAAGATTTCAACAAGAGCTATATTAGAAATTGTAATAGTAATTAATGGTTTTTACATCACCAGTGAAGGAGCTAACATAGTGGGAGAAAATGCAAAAATACAATTTAAAAAAATGTTTGGGCATCCTCTTCTACTTCTCTACTTCATCAAGTAGATGATCTTCAGGTGGCGAGTAACTTTGTGGAACATTGATGCAGTTATGACACCAATAAATCACTTCTTTTACAAAATTAGTCTTATCCACTAAAGATTCATATTTTCATATGGAGGTCCTGTCAGAAGAAGGATCAAATGAAGCAACTGGCATTTCTGAACATTTCTGGTGCTTCACTGCTGCTAGCCTGGATGGTTAACGAAAATAATTGATTTTTCATTCCTTATATTTCATGCTGGGGCTGTTTTGGGTTTGCCATGAAAATGTATGCCAGTATTCTACTCTTACAGTAACATGGCCAAAGTTAAGGACAGCAAAATATATGTTCAGTAAAAAAAATATAGAAAAAGAAATATGGGCTACTAGAGATTTAATAAGTACTGGTTTTATGCTTTGTTTTTAGCCTGTCAGAGTACTTATAGGAATAAACTCTTGTGGCAAAATTGCCAAACCTCATGATAGTCAGAGTCCTTTTGAAAGAGTGGACACTGCAGCTACTTGAATATAATGGAGTCTATAATTTTAGAATAAAAATAGTCTGGGTTTAGTCCTCAGAGATAAATTTAAAAAAACATGAAAGTGAAGGTTTAGGAGTAGTGGAGAAAACAAAAAATAACGAAACTAAATAAATCTCTACATGTACTATTTTAAAAAGCATAATTTTTAGCTTATTTCATAACATTTGTAACATGACTCATGAACACTGCATGCTGGCAGTTGCAGCACAACATTATTCTGGTGACTTCAGTGAAGACTAATTTGAATTTCACTCTAAACAAATGTGACTAATTGGCTGATTCATTTTGGCGTAAATGTAAAAGTGTAATGACTCCAACGTCCTTAAACTTGGATATAAGGCAGACTAAGCTTGGCATAGAACTCCTCTTCTGTAGGCATTGGGTTGGGTTGTCATATACAGCTTCATGTGGGCCTCTTTCCAGGTTCCAGACCAGGCAGAGCAGGGGAAGAGAAAACTGATTAAGTAAAACCATGCGGTTCCTAAATAAAATATTTGAGCCAAAATTAACAGAAGAATATACTTTGCCCATTTTTCTTTGCACTGGGAGTTCCATAGACATACAAAAGCAGAAGACCTGAAGTAGAAAGGCAACAGAGGAAAAAGGGGATACAGGGAAGAGAAACAACAGAATGGGAGGGTGCCTGGGTGAAACTGAAGACATTAGGGAAAGAGATCAAATAGGTCAAAGATAATAACAAAAGAGATCCCCAAGCTTCTGAGCTGTGCTAGGCAGAGCATTGCCAACATCAAGGGAGGTGATTCTCCTTGACTTGATGCTTGTGAGACATGTCTGAGACACTGCATCCAGGGGTGGAGTCATGCACACAGGAGAGACATGGACAGACTGGAACAAGTTCAGAGGGACCATGAAGATGATTAAGGGACTAGAGGATCTGAGCTACATGGAGAAGCTAAGAGAGTTGTGACTCTACAGACGGCAAAGAGAAGGCTTGGGGAAGTGAAATGGAAAGAATGTCATGCAATAAAAGTTCTGGGAAAGAAAAACAGTAGACCATTCCCATCCCTTCTGTTTATTACATATAAGGTGTTAGATGTCTTATCAAATAATTTTAGTACCAAATAACCAATTTTTTCATCTTACTATGAACAAGTGGAAGATTGAGCCAAAATTAACAGAAGAACATTTGGCTCTCAAACCAGTACAATTCTTATATCAGAGAATAAAGAACGAAATATATGTACATGATAAATGTTATTCTTACTTTTCTGATTTTTTCATAACATTAATATATATTAACAGTATGTAATTTTCTGGACTGGCAGGTTTTTATACTTCTTTGATGTATATGCAGGAGTATCTTTTGATGACTAGATCTTATGAAAAATGGACACTGTCACTGGCTAAAATTAATTCCATTAAAACTTGATTTTTTTTAACAATATTAAGAGAACTTGTGACTTATAACAGACATTTTATGCACTAAAAAGCAAACATTTCCTCCTTTTTAGTTGCTAAATATGGTATATCTTCAGGCTGATTTAGTTCAGTAGGTAAATAGCAGGAAACCTGCTAGCCCTACCTATGGTTTTTCCAATGTTCAGCAATATCCAAATCCCCTAAGAGTCATTTAGCATATCACTGTCTAATAAATTTTATAAACATAAGCTCTGTAAGATATCTATGACATTTAAGTTGCATTATTAAAGAATAAAGTAGTGTATACACTCAAACAACAAGGGGTTTTATCATGCAGTGCAATAAAAAAGGCAGAAAACAGGGCAAAGTTTATATGCTTTGCATGCATGATTTCCTCCCATTTTTCAGACTCCAGTAGGTATTGTGTGTCTCATTCCAGAGTGCAGTAGTAATAAAAATACACAAAACTTCACTAACAGCTTTCTAATGAACTCCTTAAAAGAAGGCATTAGGGACCTTTCAGTTTTACTGCTACTATGAATATAGAAAGCTGTGAAAACACAGCTTCAGAATAAAAATGAAAAAAAAAAAAACTATGTTGGTTCTTTCTGGCAATAATTTCTTCAGTCTTGTAATTCCTTATGTTCAATTCTGTTTCAAAAGACAGAAGTGAGGCTGACCTCCGCTTTTATCCTATAATGAATACCTTAATTATTATCAAAGCACTGACCTACTGCCATTTGCAAGAGCTGCAGTGGTTGATAATCACCATAAATAATAGATTCTAATCTAAGTAGGTTAACTGCACAGATTGAAATGCGTGGCCATTCCTGCCTCCTTAATTCCACCTGGAGACCTGAGTGACTGTTAATAATGTTGCAGTGATATCTGTCAGGTTCCTGAGGTCAGACAGTCCATACCTGAAGAAAATATCCCCCAAATTTTTCCATTAATTTGCATATCGAGTTGCTTTCATTCACCAGATTTACCATGGTAAGAAAAAAGTAAAAGTTTCACAAGCTTCTTTTAAGTCCTACACATGAAGAAAAAAGAAAAAAGAAAAAAAAAAAAGGAAAATAAAAAGAAAATAGAGCAGCAGAAGGCAGAGAACACAAAGATGCTGAGGGCTGTCTCTCTTTTGTAGTCATAAATACGAAAGCAATATTAAGCAAAATTAGATTAAAACACTCTCAGAAACCCCTTTAACCTTGCAGAGTTGAAAATGACTATATGACATATACAACTAGAGAACAAAGTCCTTGGTCTCCGTTGCCTTTAATTTTGTCTTTTCTGACCAAGTAAAAAGGACAAGTATAATTAATGGTTGTCACTAACACATGGGCATGTATATATGCTCAAAACCTGACTCTTTCTAAAATGAACAATTAGTAACTCCCAAATGTTTCTCTGACAAAAATAACTGTATTTTAATGTTATTTAATAGCAGCTAGTTGGTTTCACCAATTTACATCAAGGAAATAGAGTGGTGTTAAGATATGGAGATCTGTCTGAAAGCTCACCGAAGCACTGCTGTTGTGAAATGATTCAATGGTGTGTTTAACACTTCTGAGATGTGACATAGTGTAATATTTAAAGGGCTATGAGTCCATAAATATCCTCCTCTTTTTTGTCATATGAATAAATGGTTTGAATTTTGTTTCTAAAATATGGCGTAAACAATATTTTTAATGCCTCTACTTTTAAAGATACAATGAACACAGCTTTCAAGAAAGGATGATTTGCAATCAACTATTTGATTATCAGTGTCCATATCTTCAAAAATAATGTTCATAGACTCCTTTTTTTAGCTAACAGGTGAAACAAACATGCACATGCACATGCACAGGATTTGTGACTAAGGTTCCATGCTCCTTTTCTTCTAAATCATCCTTGCTTTACTTTGTGTCACCATAACAATTCTGGAAATACAGGAAGGTACAATGACACTAATCAATCCTCAGAATGTCTCTTAAATTGCACCAGATTGCTCAGTTTAAAAATTAGGTGGGTGGTGTATTGTGTCAATAAGTCAAAAGAATGTTTTGAAGGGAATGGATTGTCCTACTCTGCATTCCTCAACTTTTATTGAATGTCTGTCTCATTTTACTTGAATTTCTCCTGAGCAGTAAAGGCTGGATGCACCCACATAAATGCAGCCAAGGCCATTAGAGATGCTCTAGGCAGGTGGGGGGACCTCAGACTGCCCCAGCTGTATAGGGCTAGCAGAAAGGAGACAGGATTTATGAAAAGACTGGGAGTAGCAACTGAAGCCTATGCAGAATACCCCATTGTACCCAAAAATTACACATGCTCTATGTCTCCTTTACACTGAATTAAAGAGAATGAATAAACTACATGTGTAATAGCAATCACTATTCTTTCTAAAAAAGGCAAACTCACTCTTCCCTGATGTACGCTTTACCTGAGCCTCCTAACATTTTTTTTTTCTGATTAATTGTCACATTATGGAGATCAAAGTCCGCAGTTGTCTACGTTCTTCTAAAAGGAAATTTTTTAAAATAATAATAATAATTTAAAGTACCTTTCTCTTCTGTCATTTTGACATATAGACAACAGTAAGTAATTCATACATTACTTCATACATTGTCCATGCTATCATATCTGAGTTTCTTGAAACTTTTGAATGAAGAGTAGTCACAGTAACATTGTATACTTCATTTAACAAATTTGTTCTACACTTTACACTTGAAACTTTAAAAGATACCCTTAGGACAATCAAGTTAAGTTCAATTTTAGAAATTGCCATTTCCATAGTGAAGCCTAATGTAAATACTTTAGTTAAGGCTTAAGATATGGTCTTATCAAACCAAACTCCTTCTTTTACAATTTTACTATCTATAAAAGTTCTCCTAAGAACTCCTAAGTTCATAGAAAAAAAAAATTAACATACTTTCTGGGGGCAGTCATTTATTTCTCATATATGACTTCATGTTCTCTTAAAAGTGCAATGTTATATTTCACTAGTGTAAACTATTTAGCTATTTCTATACAACTGATACCCTAATATTACACATAAAGGTTATTCTCTTTCAACCAATGTTCTGAGGTGACAATTGCAGCCATATTCTCAATTGACACATACCAATCCTAATACCTTACCAGAGGAAACACAGAAGTTGTCTGTTCACCCTAGCTGTATTTACCAGGAGCTACAGTTTTTCTCTATAAAGTGTCCCTCCAAACTATCTATATTTCACATGCATGGGACGTGGGGCCAGAGAAGCAATTGCTACTATAGACAAGACAGCAGGACCAATTAATCCTCCTGTTTTCATACGAGTCTGAGCCAACTGTGATGCTCTTCATTCTCTGACTGAGCATTACAATTGGACTCCCAGGGATAGGTATTAAATTGTTTGAATTAGAATTATATGGGCATAGGTTATGTCCCTTTCTGCTAATGTGTGCTTGTCTTGCAGTGGCCTGTGATCTTTGAACAGTTCAGTTATTAAAGGAACATGAGGAAAAGAGGTGAATGAGACAATGTGCCCTTGATGTTGTTCAGCACTATCCTGTCTTTTCTCAGATTGGCAAGCTACAGCACATTGGCACAGATGCAGTGATTAACAACGAACCTGAAAAAAGATGTGCCAACTTTGTGTGCTCTGAGTTGTCACAGGGCTTTTTTTTTTAACTTAGTTTTTAATTTTCACTCTTAGTTCATTTATGAAGAAAAAATTAGAAAGTTGCCCTCATAATACTGTTTAAGAAATATGAGAGATCGGGAAACTCTGTGTCCACTGTAGTACATTTTTTCTTGGATTAAAAGATAATAAAAAGAAAAAAACAAACAAACAAGCAACTACAACAAACAACAGCAGGACAATTTGAAAGGAATTTAAGTCAGTAATTGAGATTTCCATATGAATATGTTAATATGTGTATGGATATTCATAAATCTGCATGATGGACAAATTCAAACAAATATTGCACACAGGCTTTTGCAAACAAGACACTTTCAAAGTAGTGAGAGAAATGACTGTGTTTTTTACCACATTGGATTAAGTACAGAATTGCCAGCTGGTCAAATGAGGTGAGTGTCCCACTCCACTCTGTGCCAGAGTCAATACAGTTTCAGATCACAATATGAGATATATTAGAGAGTGTCCAGAGGACTACAAATATGGTAAAGGGCCTTGAGTGGAAGCCATACAAGGAGTGGCTGAGGTCACTTGGTCTGTTTAACCTGGAGAAGAGGAGCCTGAAGATATTAAGGCTGAATTGTTGATCTTTGCAAAGTGGACTAACTCACTCTTTGGGAAGTTACAGATGTAGGCAACATTCACTCCTGTGAATCACTCCTGTGATTCTCACCTGGTTCTGAGAACAATCAATGGGAATACATCTTGGAGTACTTCCTTAATGTTAGTATAACTGATATTTTGCCAAAAGCTAAAATGAGTATTGTACAGGACTGAACTTGTCCAGCATCTCTGTTGTAGTGCCTCCACACTGTAATTATTCTTTGAATTACCGTTATTAAAAACATTTTCCTGACATGAATAAAAATACTTAAAGAAAACCAATAAAAATGGATGCAAAACAAAGCCTAAATATTTGCCCTTGTGATATTTCAGTTGCCTGGAATTTTATTATTTGATAATTCAACAATCCACACATTCTCAGCAAAAAGCATTTCCCTTTTTACTTCAGTAAAGCCCAAGTAAAATCCATTACTCTCTATTTCTTTCAATATTAGGGAAAATAAAATGAAAGTCTCTGAGTAGCAAAGGTCTTGTAAATACGTTATTTCTTTTCTGTAACAAAGCTCTCTATAAAAAAAAAAAAAAAAAAAAAAAACAACAACAACAACAAAAAAAAAATGAGATGCATTTGATGGGGCCTTCCAGCAGCAGTCCAAAGTGTCTGGGCCTTCTGTCAATAGTCCCTGAAGCTAAAATCAGGGGTTAACAAAACAGCCAAAATTTCACACCACTCCAGATTGTTTTTGGCAAAAACAAATTACCAGTGCAGCACCACTAGTATGCTCACTGGTCCAAAAAACGCTATTTCAACCCCAAAATTATACCCTCTGAATTCCATAATTTAACTGACTTTTTAAATTCAATTATAGAAGTCCAAATCCTTTAATTTGTGAATGTGCTAATCACTGAAAATTTCTGAGCAGTGTGACGTGAAGGGAAAAGAAGATTCATAATTTAAGGTATTGAAATTAGTTAAATTAATAGCCAATCAATACTTTATTAAAATTAAAGAGCTGACTATTTCTAAAGCTTAGTTTATCCAGCTTCAATTTGTAGATGGAAGGTTGAGGTACATGGCCATATTAAAACCAAAGCAAAGCTAGAGGTTTGTCAGAGTTGCCAGGGTACTCATTCTTGCAGTCTGGATTTTCCATAGGCATTGAGATCTTTCAAATATGTGCTTATTTATTGTGTGGAGTACTTAAATTACTAGAGATGAAAATGGCATACTTTGAGCTGCTGTGACTGAAATGTAAATGCCATCTACCATCATAACCTCCTTCTTTTTTAAAGTTGTGAGAAAAATAGCCCTAGGATTTTATCATAGAACCATCAAATATGCTGAGTTGGAAAGGACCCATCACTGGATCATTGAATCCAACTCCTGGTCCTGCACAAGACATCCCAAAAATCACACCATGTGCCTCAGAGCATTGTACAATTTTGTTCCATCTTTTTGCTTGTTTGGGGAAGAAGGTAGGAGGACAAGAGGATGGACTATTCATGAATAGAGTATTTTGGACATTGCAATATGGATCAGATTTCTTGCTCTGCTACAAATTTGGCATAACTTTGAACAAGTGACTTAGGGCTATATCCACAAATGAGTTCTAGGTATATTGTTGCAATCCATGACTTAAAAGAATCCTGACATGTGGTGGAATCCATACAGCTGTTCCCACAGGGAGAGACAGATGCCTACATACCAGATCCAGAAAGCCAGCATGCTGCACAGGGAGCTATATTGGTATTTGGCCAATAGCAAATATAAATGAAAAGTGCTATCTGAGGTGAGTATATGAGTACCATAAACACGAATGTTAATAATAATTCTTGCCTGCCACTACTCTCTGGACAACGCTGTCCAACCATTTCCTTATCCACCAATCTACCCACATATCAAACACATCTCTCTGCAAAAAAGGATGTTGTGGGGGACCATGTGAAAGATCTTACAGAAGCCCAGATAGATGGCATTCATAGCTTTTCCCTTGTTCACTGATGTAATTATTCTACCACAGGAGGTGAAGAGATATGTTTTTGAGGGTCATAATCTTGAATTTACGTTCTTAATCTCCAAGAGTTTGGATTTTACTTTGAAAAATTTAAGTATTTTTGTGCATTTAGACCTAGTATTTCACAGATTTGGGAAGACAAACACTTCAGTGTTGGCAACTCAGATGTTACACTCATAGTTCAAACCAGTAGATTTGTAAGTGGGTAGTGTGACAATGTGGTTTTTGGAAAGTAGAAAAGCTTTTAAGCCAAAATCATAGGTATACGTGGTGGGTACATTCAGTAAGATTAGTTTGTGCAAAAACAGTGTGGGACAACAAACAGAGTTCTATCCTATGCTATCACTCAATACAGACGTAATTTAGTTCATATTGTAGGGCTACAGCCTCCTTCTTGCTCATTTCCCCTCCAGTACTATCACCTGATATGTCCTTAAAAACATACAAGGAAAACAAGTTGTTCCAGTTCTGACTGCACAAAGGACTGAGTGCATCATCCCTACATACTTATAACAGGAGAACTGATATCAGGAACTTGCTTGCCACGACTCAATTTATTGTATGAAGTAGAAGGAACTTTCAAGTCAAGAAAACTGTTTCCAGAAGACATTTGCAGGCTTTCAAAATTAATTTCTATTAAATCAGTTGTTCTTTTTCTGGAGAGCATCCATTTTCTTTTTTAATGATTAATAGCTAAAAGTCTGTATCACACATTTCTGCCTATGTGGCCAGTGTGTCAGACAATTATCCAAGTTAAAGCACTATGGAATATCTGATCCACTTAGAGTACAGGGACACTGTATAATGATGGATTTATAACTAGATATTTCTCATTCTTTTCTATTATTTGCTATGACCTGTGAATATCTGTACACAACCTTCAAATGAAAGGGACAAAAGCCAGGTCTTTCCAGCTAAACCTAGGTATGCAAATGCGTACAGTTATCAACAATTTGTTGAAGATAGTCAGAAGCCTCTGAGGTCAGTCTGGAGAAAGAAGAACGGTGTAAATAAGAGAAAAGAAAATCGGGGTTATTTAAATACATGTTTTTTAAAATTCACTTTAAAGTTATTAATAATATGCATAATTTTTCAATGTTTTTTCTCATAATTAATGGAACGTGACTTTCATTTAAAATGTCACTATAAAAATAATGACAAGGAGGTTATTCTTTCTAATTCAGGATTGCTGCTAATTAAGACCGAGGCTTATAAATTTCAAGACCTTTGGCTCAGGAGCCTAAATCAATAAACACTTCACCTTTGGTTTTCATCCAATGGCAGGATTATTTCCTTCTATTATGAAAAGAAAGACTAAATTAGAAGTATAATGATCTATACAATTTCATCACCCACTGTTATGAAGAAGTCTTTTATTATTTGTCCCTCCCATAAGTGTTATTTTACTGCCTTTTTCTTTTCCTTTCATAACTCTCTACAACAAAAAAGAAAATACAAAAAGAAAAGTCAAGAAAATACTCTATTTACTGTTTGAATTCTCTGAAGTTTCATATCACTATTAGAGCCCTAATAACTTCATTTTTTTATCACCAACAATTTGGGTCTGAATGGACCTCTTACTAATCATATGGTGTTTCAGCTTTAGGAGGCCAATGATCTGTTTTCCTATATTCAGTCCTTGAATTTCATTTTTTTTAAACATTGTAATATCTAAATAAAACAAAAAGACTCTAAGCTGATAGAAAACAAATTGCCTTCTGCTTATGTGGCATCCCATTCTTGACAGGTGTGGTGTTCTTAGTGCCTCTGTTTTGGTACTGGTAAGGAAAAAAATCGTTACTGACAATCTTATTGCTGATCTTCCTATACTTAAAACATGGTTTCATGAGGTGCAATGTGTAATTTTTCACTGCATTGTAAAAGAACTACAATACCTGCTATTGTTACACAATAAAGACTACCAATTTGCAGAAACATGCCTTAAAGCATAATTATTAAAAAAAAAAAATCCAAAATCCAAAACCCTTGACAGTGATTTTCCTGACAGACTTCATAACCATTTAATCTTTTAGACTTCCTTTGAAGACAGTGTAAAATCACCAAAAAACCCCACCATTACCATATTCCATTCTCTGCTTGAACTGGAAGAGAAATAGTCTTTCAGAAAATAGCCTTTTCTGAATAAAATAGGTACCAGTAATTTTGAAGAGTTTAAATCCCTTAATAGTTGGCATTGGTCCAAGGGTCACTGTATATTATTTAAGCACTGGAGTATTTATTTATAAAGTAAATCTGTGGTTGTGAAGCAGAGGTAGAACACATTAATTTTAAAGAGTGAAAACCTAGAAAGCAAATAAGAGTGACATTATGTTTGTTTTTATTTGTTTCCAGTTCTATGATCTATTTTTAAGAAAGTGTCACTAAGACTGTTCAAGTGCCTGAAGAAACAAATACACACTTTTCTAAAAACCCTTGAAAACATCATGTTTTCTTTTTCCAACTTCAAGATAAGGCATAATTTACCAATGCATTTGTCTGGTCCTCTGCTACTGAATTGTTAAAGAAAGAAAGAAAAGTGTCTACAGGTTTTGCAGTTCTTTTGGAGAGGTTGTTACAGACTTATTTATCTATTAAACAAAGTAATAGCAAATCAAATTTTCTTATTCTGATTCATTGTTTTTTACATGTAATGGTCCTGAAAAAAAAATACCTTACTTGGGAAACTGTCCCTTATAGATGAAAAACAAGTTCTGGTTTATATATTTCATTCCATTACTTAAGCATGATCATTGTGGAAAGTTGAAAAAGTCCAGCTGAACTGCAAAAGGAAATCTTTTAGTTAGAGGTAGGATGCCATTGTTACACTGAGACTTCTTGTTGCACTTGTCTGCTTGGTCATATCAAATTAAGGTGACATGTACATCTCAGTCTCAAAGGCTGTAGATCCCTATTGTAAATACAGCAAAGCTGAAGTTCAAGTCACTGAAAAATAAAAATCACAGTACAATCATTGTTACTGTGTAGATCATGGATACCATTATCTTCACAAATCCTTCCATGGCTTCTCAGTCAAATTGAGAACAAACCGCATACACAGTTTCCTCCTTTTGACAAACCATTTAAAACCTGTCACTGAATAATTAGAGCAGTAAATGCAAATATTTCTGTAGCAAATATATGCAGGCTGATGTTGTGGAACCATTATTCCTTGTTCATTCACTGAAATGGTGCATAATGCCATTTCGATGAAGTGTTGCCAGTTTACCTCATGCAAATACTATTTTCACCAGGAATTAATTTTGCTACCTTTTCTCTTTTCCTAGCAAAATTACTTTTTAGAGGTTAGCTCTAAAGAAGGCTTACAGAGACCAGGGAAAAAATGTAAAAATAATGACATGTGAACAGTCAGATTCTTCTCTGCTTCAATAAAAAGTTCTACAGAATGTGATTGTGTAAATACCTGTGCACAACACAGAATACAGAAGACATCTGCACAGAAAAGAAATAAATAAGGTAAAGTAGAAAAAGAAACAATAATTTTTCACGTCATGTCACTTTCTCATTTATTTGTTATTTCTACAAAGTACTGGTATTGTTCTTCCAATGCATGAACAGCAGAGCTTTAATGTGTAATTGTTGTGCTTTCATTCTTATTTTCATCATTAGTTTTAATAAAAAAGCTTTATATCAATTAACTTTTGGAAATCATAGCCTTGATCATTTGGGCTAGTTCTCTTTCATACTATGAATTAAATAACACAGGTCTTGGTGTAATACAACTAAAAGCCCTACAAACAGGAACTCCACCTTGACAGCTGCATTACAGGGTTTTGCCACTTTGGGCCTGAAGCACATGAACACTATAGCAGAAATATAATGAATGAGACTTTGAAGAAAATAAATATATGCTTAATCCTATTCTATAACTGGCTAATAACAGAGATAGTAAAAAATAGCTGTATTTTTGCAAAGGATCAAGTTGAGGATTTTTTTTAATTTCACAATAACCAGGGCATCGTCGTATGTAATTACATTTTCTTCACAAGCTTATTAACAGTAAACTTAACATTTCACAAATGTACATTTCATGCCATATTAACATTTTCTCGCGTGCTTCTGAAGTGGAGGAAGTTCTTGAATTTAAATGTTTTCTCTTTATCAGTTTTTCCTTTGCATTTTAAGTAATAGAAAACAGAAAGCAATTGGATTAAGTGCCAGGATTTCAGAAGAGGTAAAAGTGTAAACAGCAATGTTTGAACACATTTGCAGAGTGCCAGTGAATAGAGCACTACACACTACAGAAACACTCAGAGCTAGAACCTTATCTTTATGTGTACTAATAAAAGACAAATAGAGTCTGCTGTAGCCCCCTAAAGCTTCAGTTTGGAGAAAGGGGGGGCAGAAGGAACAAGGTTCTATTAAAACAAAAAAGATAAAATCAGGCAGTTTTTCCTCATTAATTTTTCCCCTTCTTTGCCAGTGGCGATAAGGGGCAGCAATGCAAAACTCAGACCAGCTGGTGTTTCACAAAGAGAAAGCCCTTGGGGCAGGGACTCTCCTCCTGCCAGAGGCAGCCTGGGAGCTGTGCTGCAGAAGCCAGTGCTATTTACATAAGCACAGAAAGGCGAGGCACAATGCAATTAGCCATATCAGGATCACACCAGTGAACCTGAGGGTTCTTTATAAAGGTTCCCCCACACACTCTCATGATGGTGCGTTATGCTTTTAATTAGAACACTGTTATTGACTTTAAGACATTGATTCCCTGGGGACTAGTGGCAATGGAGTTATGATAGGTGATTTTCCATGTTCAACCTCTTGTAAGTTATATTCTACTATATTTGCTAAAAAATGTTTAGGTACAAAAAATTCCAGATGTCCTCTATTTTCCAGAAAGGAAAAATACTTTTGTGGTTCAGAAGCACAATAACTTACACAGGCCCTTGAGGAAAAAAAAAACAACAACATTTGAATGTGTTAAAAGAGGCAATAAATGTCAAGCACATTTTAAAGCTAACGGGAATCAGAAGAAAGTAATAAGCAAAAAAGAGAAACTCAGCAAATAATTTTGAAAATAAAACCCTAAAACTATAACAAACAAGCAGAACACAGCAAACACTAAAAAAACCCTTTCAACCAGATAGTATTTTTTTTTTTCACAAAGTAATCTGATTGATCTGATTAATAAGTCAGATCTTTGAGCATTCTATCATGCCCACTACATTGTTTTACTGTGAAAGTTTTTGTTCATTAGAATCTTTATCGTTAACTTTTTGGGCTTTGTTATTCCTATCACTTAGCTGATAACCTCAACTGCTCCTGTTGTTTTCTAACTCACTAAAAAGTTTGTAATAAGGAATAATGATCAGTTAGGAATAATGAATAGTGAATCAGTTCATCTGCAATTTTTCAAATGATAATTACGTGTTCCTAAATTAGGAAAATTTGGGGCATTCTTGCACATTTTCATAGTTGTTCTGTGATATTTTTTCTTTCCAAACATGTCTGGATAGCAGGTATTGCTCTATCAAAAGTGATGTGCAAAAACATGAAAATTCTTTAAGCAAAAAGAAAAGATGCAGAACAAGTTAATTTAGTAACCATTTAGCTGTAGTGGGTGTAAACCACTAGATTTTGGGTAAATCGTGCTTTGTCAATAACCCAAGTGATGGAAGACACCTGGATGTTATTTTCCCATCAGAAGGCAATAGAAAGTTTGTTCTGTCTTTTGCTCACATTTCTTTCATTGAAGTTTGTTTTGTTATCATGTGATAAGGAACAGTCTAGAGCTCACAAAGCAAATTATGTGTCTTGTATTTCAAACAGGAGACATCAAGTGAAATAATGATGGCAGGGCCAAAAAAGGATTTTTTTTTTTTTCTGAGAAAGAATTCAGTTGTGGAATTCCTTGTTTGGGGAAATAATAGATAGGAAAAGTTTACATGGGTCCAGAAGGTGATTAGATAGCTTAATCAGAGAGAAAATCCACTGGGAGTCCTAAACCCAAACCACCTCTGGCTCCAAATATATGGAAGCCATAGATTCTTGGAAGCAGAAATAAATACAATGCTTGCTACTGGGTACTGTTGGTACAGGCTGGATGGGTTTTCAACCTGTGATACTGTAGTCATGCTTTTGAATGTCATTCTTTGAGAGATAAAAGAAAGCAGAGAACATGGCAATAATAAGGAAAGGAAGGAAAGAAGGAGCATGCAATGTTCAGGTGAAACAGTATAACACTTTAGTTGTAGTTAATGGCAGTCACATCCCCCCAGATTTTGATCACTGTATATGCTGCCTTCATAAATATTTCTTGCTGCTATTGGAATAAATATGACGGAATAGAAATTGATATCCCTATCTCTAAACACACCCATAATTTAGACTGCATTATGTTTTCACTTGATAATCCTATCAAGTATGTTATTTGATTTCATGTAGGGAGAAATATCTTCCCCTGGTGAAGAATACTTCTGATGCTGAGGCATAATTATTGTGTAAATGACCATTATCATAAAAAAAATACTGTTTATGGAAATATACCTTAGCAAAAAGTAAAAGCTTAAAGCACAAAAAAAGTACTTGCCCATGTTTTCACCTACAATAATGTAGTGTATGTTTTGATATATAGTAATTTATATGAAAATATAATTAATTCATTGCTCCTAATACATCTGTTTAGATTTGTATATATATTTAGACTTATATTATCATTAAGCACCATAAAAAGGTGTAACCTTGTATTTTTTGCAAAGTTACAAACAGGATATTCAATATAGCCAACTTTCTTTGTTGAAATATATTTATTCTGGACATGATTTTGTTATCAATAAAAAGCCAATGTTACAAACACCTAATAATTCACAATTCCTGCACAATTAACAATCCAATACGTTTACATTCTGATTAATAAGCAGCAGAACTTCTATCATAAGCCATTTTTTGGAAAAATGTTAGATTCAAGAAGAGAATAGAAATTCTTCATGTTGAGTTTTTCAGGAATGCCCTAATTTTTTGCCTGTTTTCAATCCTGAATCTGTCACAACCACCACACAATACAAAATAAACTTCTAATATTCACTGATCTTGAGAAGTCTTTTACAGTTGCAATGTGTTTTTGGAAAAAAAAAAATAAAGGAATAAACATGTCAAAAGAGTGGTTTTTTCTAGAAAATGTAAAGGAGTGGAAAACAAGTGCTCAGATTAGGATAGTTTTAATAGACACAGTGAATCTTCAGATTAAGAAAGGACGATTTCATTATTTCAGATATTTCTAGCTTTTTATGCATGTTGTATACGTATGAATCTGAATTGCATTTTTTGAACTGAAGTATTAGCAACATACTTGAGCCTCATTTTGCATCTTCCCTTATGTCAAACATTGTACATTATGCGTAAAACTGATGCTGAGAGCAAAATAGTTTGACTTTCTCATATGTTGGCTTTTGTGAAAGTATTATTTTAGCTTGATAAAGTCCAGATATCTGGAAAAAAATAACTGCCTTTCTGTTTAAGACCTTAAAAGCTCTATATTTCTTGGCAATCACAGCATAACAGTAGCTGGTGGACTGATTGCAAAGCAGGAGCTTAGTAAAGGCCAGATCTGGGTTTATATGTCTTCAGTAAATTCATCAAGGCAGTTAATGACAGGTTTAAGTAGCTGTCTGCACTACCAGCCAATGGCAAGCATGCTTACACAACACAAATACATCAGGACTTACAATCTCAGTTGTTTCTCTCCATGCCCAAAGCTGTCAGACATCCCCTTTAGGGCTTCAGATGTATTTTTAGAAAATTCTAATCTAGAGTATCTGTCAAGCTACTCCTATATTTAATTCAGATATAGAAGTAAACAGGGCAATAGAGAAGCTTCTGCAAGCTAACACAATATGTAACATTTTCATCATTCCCCTTGTACATGCTACAGCTTATTTCTCTAAGTGGCTGCAGTAATAGTCCCTGTATAGACTTCTCTCTTTCCAATCCCTCCCTGCCCTCTCTCTTTAGGTGCTATTTCTTTCTTTCCTTATTTTGTGAGATTCAGAATTATTTTTCTTGTTGTACAGGATTTTTAATCCCTCTGTTTGACAACTACTCTTTATTTTCCAACGACATTACTTTCAATAAGTGTATTTTTAAAACCCTGTCTTCCAATACTATTAACATTTTCTCTGTTGTTTTCTGAGAATGACGTGTTGTTGGGAGGCTGCCCAGCCAAGCTGTGCCAGCACATTATGTTAAACAATGTATTGAGAGATGTCAAAACAACTTTCAAAACAATCACATTCATATCAACAATCAATAACACAGAAAATAAATTATGGGAAACCAATAAAAATACAGGCATTCAATGCAATTTGGTATAACTTTGATTACTTTTTTTGACAGCAGTTGAGTGGCTAGGCCAATATGTTTCTAAAAGCTGCAGCATACAGCTTTTTCTGATGTCTTCATGAAAGTGCTGGAAATTCCTGAATTCTTTTCTGAGCATGGAAACTTCTCTCTAGATATTTTTATAGACCTGGATGACAACATTTAGGGTTTCCCAACCATTTTCACTATAGTTATCTTCTATGTGGACATTTATTTAATAAAACATGAAATGAAACTGTGATCAGATTTCTCCTGAACAACCTACCCTATACAATCAGGTATATTTAGCTATTGGAAAGCTATTATACACATCATCTTGAAGAACTCTACATAAGAATGACATTGCAATGTGCTGCAAATGAGTCTGCCTACTGTTCTAACTCAGCTCTGAAAGGATACTAGTCATACACTGCTTTCTGTTATAGTGCATACAGTGGCAAGGCATGTTGTCCATTAGCAAAATCCCTCTTTTTATGTCACTCACTGTCAACTACTTCAATTAAAGCTGACTGCACACCCCAGATCCTTCAAGTGTCAGTAAAAAATGTGGTACCTGGGAGTAACTGTAAATCACACATCACCACTGCAGTTAGTTAACCACAGCTGTAACAAAAGTAATGCCCTAAATTAAAAGAGGAGAAGCCATAAGTAAGTCAACATTTTACAGTGGCAAAATGGAGCATTTTAAAATATAAATAATATACCAAAAATCTAAAAAGGTGTCTGGGAAACCTCTCTCACAGAAGGGCACTAGTTTCCTGATGCAAATTTCTGTTTGATTTTTCTCCATTCCTGGAGAGTAATAAAATGTAAAACTTTATTTAGAAAATGTTCCAGATCTCTGATGTACTTTAGGGACAAAATTCTTTCTGAGACAATGAAACCTTGAGGTCATGTATTACCATTTATCAATTACACATTATGTGAAGATGTCTTTGATGCTGAGGGGAAAAAATCATTATTTTGATAGGTCTTTGTTTCTAAACACCTGAATCTATTACTGCTCCTATTCCTTCCTAGTTGACCTTCTACCATTAAGCTTCTTACTATCAGGACAGTTATCTCAAAACTTGGCATCCTCCTTAAATACTTTTTGCATATTTGGACTTTAACTTGAAGTTATTTTCTCTTGAGGTAAGTTCATTTGAAATGTTGTATCAGTCAAACCTTGATTACAAATACAATAATGTAGACATTTTTAGGTGGAAAATGCTACTATTTTAGCAGAATCAACAGTAATATGGTATTATTTCATGGCATTGACCAATGTTTTCCCTCTGTGTAAGAAAAACAAGAGATTGTTTGACAACTATGAGACTGCTTAGTCTCACTGAGGAGATAGAGGGTTTGAGGGCAAAATGACACAGAAGATCTGTTTTGAGATTGGGGAGATATAAAGAATGCTTTAAGCAGATTTAAAAAGCACAGGAAGAAGGGAAGGCTAGAAGAGGAGCAATAAAACAAAGAAGGGAATTTAAGGAGAATAAAAGCAAAGGGGAAGCAAAGGAACAAAGAGAAAGAACTGCTCTTGGCAATACAGTTTATCTGATACATTATTATGAAATGTAGCTTCATTGAAAAGCATTGATATATAACCTCCAAATGTTTTGTCTGAAACATCTCAGATTTGATTAACTTTCATCAAATCTAGGGCCTGAACTCCAGAAAGGCTGCCTTGAGGCTGCAAAGACTGGGAACTGCAGATTGCCTTCCCCCATCCTGGTTGTTGCTAAAAAGCCAGGTGCCCAAGGAGTCCCAAACACTGCCTGACATAATTAATAATGAATTCTAACATTTTCAAGAAATTTAGAATAGTCCAAATCAAAGTATAAAACTTAGTCACTTCCAACAAATCAGAATTTCTCCTTTGTAACCCCAAATAGTCAGTATGTCTTCAACACTTTTTATGCATGTTCTGGCATTTTGTAGGCATGGACTGTGAGAAAATTTCAATCTATTTACCTGGTTTTCAGTTTCTGGCTACATGAGATAGAAAATGAGTCAATTTTATGAGCAAGTCTTTCCTTAGGGTTTTGCTACAGCAAACCATGAAGCATCTATTACTGTGTAAGTAACTGCAAAGCATGTAAATTTTACTTCCCAAATAGTTTACCCCAGACCTATTTGTCCAATTACAGGGCAAGTGACTGCACAGTACAAAACACTTAATTCTTTATCTTTTTGTTTACATGGCCTGGCCTCAAAGCAAATCCTCTTTCTGTTTCTTTGTTCTATCCAAAAAAATGACATGAAGGTTACCTTTGCTTTGAACCCATGCCTCATCCTCACAAATGCTTCTAATTCAAAGACCCCAACAAACAGACCATGCCCTTCAGTATAGGAAAAACCTGCAAAATCTGCACCCCATGCAAGCTGTCAGTCATAGTACAACTGGAAAGACCTTTTCTCAGAACCTGAATCTTTCACTCCATCATATTCTTTCAACATTTTGTAACCTGATTGAACATTTCTTAGCTATGTTTATGTTTTCTTATTTCTATTTTTAACAGCATATCAAGCAACAACCTAGCACTTGCACCTTGTAAACTACATCAGTTTTGAATAAACAATGGAAACTCTTTAATGTGCTATCTAATCTTAGGATCTTGCATTTGTTGTAATATGGCTATGTGCTCACTCATGGCCTGCCTTATCTAAATTAACACAAGAGGATTCTGTTCTTTGCAAACAGAACTCTGCCTTTGTACAGTACTTTCTCTTTAATAGCGCTGGACAAGAAAACAGCTGGTGAAATGACAGACTACTGTAGCATTTAAGAGAGGGCCAGTTAAGTAAATGAAACAAATTCTCCTGTTTCTTTTGAGAAATAATTAGTTGAATAGGTTGTAAATGTAAATGTGAATGTGTCTCTAGTGGTAACTAGATATAAAAACCCAGAAATTTAAATTGTTATATGTGTTTACAGTATATATATTTTGAATTAATGCATCTTTAAAGCACAGGAATGTTTACTAGGAAGATTTAGTTTCTTATGTTTATGCTTGACTCTCATTCTCAAAGATTCAGGCCAAATGGATCTTGATTGCATTTTTTCTCATCCATTCCTTTTTTTGTCACCCCTATGAAAAGTTCAGACTCACTCTAGGTTACATGCAGTTCATATGTGCATTACCTACCCACTCACCCCAGCTAGAAACATCTTTCCTGATATAAGCACTCAACTCTACAAAAATGTCTGCTGAACTTATCTCTATTCCTTAAATAATTTATCCTTTTGTGCAATTTGGTCACTCTTTTCTTCTTTCCTTACAAAGATTTTGACATCACATAGTTTTAATACATGACTCTTCTACCCACAAAAACAAATGTGCAAAGCAGAAGCATTTTATGTGGCAAGAAAGGCATTATGTATTTGTAAAGAACTAAGTCAGTACTTCATTATAGGTGATTTCACACTGGATAGAGCTTGTGAAAATGACAGCAGGTACTGTTAGACTTATTAGTGATTTCCATTAACTCATGTTGGGATCTGATTAAACTTCCTTTCTGCTCATATATTTTTCTCCACTATCTGGAGATGTTGCAAAAATCTTTCCTAGAGGATCCCAGAAAGTGTCAGAAATTGACCACAAACTTCTTCTTCAGAAAGTCTAAATTATTGTGAGGCCTTAAAAATGTAAGGCCACAAAAATATTCCAATTGTTCAGATATTCTGGATAAATGTACCAAGATGGTCAGCACAGAGTGAGGAGTTATGTACTGCGCCCTGCTTTAAATGACTGGCACACCCACAAGGATACAATACCTCTTCATTTGTCAGACTACCCAGGAGCAATCTTATCTCAAAGTAAAGTTTAAGAGTAGAATGGTGTTTACCTAAACTATGATTTGAGATAGGGGTCATGAAGAGATATGACAAAACATCAGTATTGAGGCTATATTTAACAAAAAGGATTCTCTTTGGGTGTTCCAGCAGTTATCTGTTTTGTCACTGCTGGGTAATTAGCCTACACAATGCACACTTGGCCCTAGAGAGTTCTTTTGGCCACTTCATTCTTTTTCCTATTGTTGAAGAAGACTATCTGCAGCATCCAGGGTGGCTACTCTGGGTGACCTGCCCTTTCTCCAAGCTTGTGTTGGATGACCTTGTCTTTCTTCTATGCTAATGTTTACATACCCCTCACACCTCATGCAGCTGGGCACTAAGACATCACAGGGCAACAGAAGGGATTAAATAATTTCCTTTTCCTCTCTTTTAAAGATAATTTTATTAACATTTTTGTTATTTACTTTAATTACCAATTATTCAGAGTGAGTCATGCATTTTGCAGTTTTCTTGAGAATTCTTGTAAAGCTATTCATGATGTGTCTTCCAAAAGATAAAATGCACCTTTTTCTACTAGATTTACATCTTCTCTTTCTCTGTGTCTCTCTTATGAAGAACAAAGGCTGCGTAACAGGGATTGAGAGTTGAAAACATAATATTCTGTCAGCAGAATCACAGACAAATTTCTAATCTTCCACTCAATCCCACAGATATTCACTGCCAAAAACACTATCTACAAATTTTTTTCCTACTTCCAGACAGAAGGAAAGTAATACCATGCACTTACAGGTTGATAGACCCACCTCTAAGCTCCATATGGCAGCTGATCAACAGAAAACCAGAAGAAATACTCCAAAGCTATAATTTGATCATCCGCCAAAGGAATAAGAGAAAACACACAACCAGTGTATGTTGTGTGGGATGCAGAATAGAATGGGGGGAGTGTGGTTATCCTGCTGTCTCTAGACAGCTGCTCCTGGTTGCCAGTGTCTAACAACCTGGGCCGGTAACGTTCAGGCTGTGTGCTGTGACCATGTTCTGTGACCACTGGCCTGTGTCCCGTAGGCACAGTTCCCAAAGAAGTTTGTGATACTTTCAGCAGAAGACTGGATTTTTGGAAGTAGCATAAATCCTTGTTACCTCATCTTCTGGTGTCTATCTTTTGGAGATTTTCCATCTGTTAGTCTGTAAAACAGTCATGTCTGTATTGAAGATCCACAAGTTGTAGGACACACCAAACAATCATGAGATTTTAGTGTTAAGAATCTAATAATAATTCTTTTGCCCACCTATTTCTCTCTTCTAGGTTATGATGTATGTTGTACACCAGACTTTTCCTGGGTATGTGTTGTTTAGTCTCAGGTGGTTTTTAGTTTGTGTGTGTACGAATTTATTAACTCAATACTGGGTATTTTTAAATTTTCAGCATTCACAGGCCCATTAAATCCAGTTCTCTCTGCTTTCAGTTTTTTACAGTAAAAAAAAACCCAAAAAACCAAACTTCCTAGTCTTCAAAACATATCCTGGAAAGCCAGTTGCTGTCAGGACTAGTAAATGTGGAACAGTATCTCAAGGTAGAGCATCTATGATTTCTACTTGTTACTGAAATTCGCAGACGCCTTCAAACATAATATTTTGCGTTCTGAAATAGTTGACAAAATATGTTTCCATAATTTAAAAGCCCTGGACTTTGTCTTTTAGAATTCTTCAGATACTTTGAGAATGGCTAGTCTTTGACATTCCAGATCTCAGAATATTGATAATATTTAATCATGATATTTCAGAGACTTCTGTTTTGTTGGGGTTTTTTTAATTAAAAGTATTGCTCCCAAAAACATCTTCAATCTATCAAACAGTAAGCCTTAAGACTTAGGGGACAGTGATAGTTAAGTTCAAAATTTTCGATGTGTTTTCTCATGCCTATAAGAAATAAGAATCTGCAAAGAGCCAACTAGTGTTCTGGGTTACAAATTGCAATTGAACAACCCACCTTGATCAAAGACCTTTTGATCACTGAAAATTCAGGGTAAGCACAGTGACTGTATTAGGTTATCTGGAACCTCATTACAGTAAAAAATGAATTATAACTAATATGTCTGAAGAAAACTTTTGAAAACCCTTTGTTCCCTTCTACATACAATACCTAGAAAAAATGCCTATAACTTAAAACATTCAAATAGCAAATAGCCTTATAATTCATGACTTGTTGTCTCAGATTTAGTCCAAGCATGTGTGCACCCAGCAATCATCAGTTGTGGTATCACTGCTTCTGATGACTTGTATGCCACATGCCACTAATATGTCTGTTTAAGCCATACCATTAGAATAAGACTGAATAGTAACCACAGTGTCTAGAATTATAGGGTACAATACCTCAATTTACTTTCAATTCTAGATGTAACACAGACATTTCTAACTCCTCAGATCACTAAAACAGACATATGATTTGATTAATACCTATCTATCTAAGTCTCAATAAAGATAAAAGTATATATATTCATGAGGTCAGCTAGATGGTATCTTTCCATGTAGATCATGTTTGCAGTTTAGGTCTCATTACCAGTTCTGCTGCTAATGATTATACAAATGCCAGTAGTAGTGGGAACATGATTTATTTTTACTACTCATTATGCTGAGTGTGGCGTGAAAATAGCTGTTGCATATCCTGCTCCCTTATCTGTAACATATGTCTTGAAAATTTGAGGACATGGTATTGAGAATATTATACTATTTACTGGTTTGCCGGAAAATTTCACAATGGAAAAAACCATTTTTCTTTCAAAAATACATCTTCTACTTGAAGCATATCTCATCAGTGCTGTAAGTTAGTTTCACCCCTAGGAGCAGTCAGAAAACTTCACAGACAATACATTTAATGCTTTATGACCTCAGAAAAGTTTCATACTTGCACTGTTACAGTGCACATCACTGCACATCACAGAAAGAAGTGGTTCTAGGACTACTAAGAGGTATTTTTTTTAATATAGAAAAGGAGATCATGTTACTTGATAATTACAATTTTTATTGTATTTTTTTAAAAAGTCTATCACTTGCTGGCAAGATTTTCAGTAATAACTTTGCTTTTAGATTTCTTTGCCCATGTACTCCTAACAAGGTACTGAAATATTATGGCTTGCAGAGCACGTTAGTGTGTATTGTACCTCCAAGGTCTGTTTGCTCATTCTAATGCACCTGAACATTTTCCGTGTTCTAAGATTAGGATTAAGTGGACAATTCACACTTTTTCTGTTTTTTGTATATCATCTAATCTTTCTGCTGAACTGTTTCTCAAAAATGACAGTGTCTAACATTCCTTGGCACTCTTTCACAAATTCTCATGCATTTTAGTCAGTTAACTAAGAACAATCATGAAATTCTTTGGATCTGCTGTGGAAAGGCAAATTACTTATAGATAAACTGAAATAAGAAATGTCAACTGAGTCAAAATTAATGTTTTACAAACTACAAATACAAGCAAGGCAGCCAAAACTAGTCACGACAGTGTACACATTTATATAATGGGCACAGGAAAGGAATGCTGAAAATTCTGGGAGTAAGACACTTATTGGTTACTTGTGAATAGTTAACAGTTTTTAAACAACTATTCATGATTGGAAAATAGTTTTCTGTTAGTCAATAATTCCCAATATTAATGCACTAAGAAATGTATTGATAATTTGGAAGGCAAGAATTTTGAATATTTTTCTTACGTCATTAAATGTCACGGATTCAGATAATGATAAAGTAATTTCATCACAGATCACTAAAGTTTAAGTAATAAATAATCTACATTTCACGTAGATCATGTAATCCCACCCCCTTGTCGAGGCAGAATCACTGCTTTGTGCCTCGTCTTTTGGTCATAAATGTTAGGTAGCCTGCTCACATAAAGAACCTCTTCAAAAAACTTCAATAAGAATGTCTTCTCCCAAATGCTGTTACCATAAGCCCCATATGTAATAGAAACTGTTGTATCATGGCAGGGGATGGACAGGAGAGATGTTTTTCATCAAAATTATTTAATGCTTTGTTAGGCAAAAGCAAATCTTCAACTTCTGAAAATCTTTTGGCTCCAAACACAGAACACAGGCTACAGAAATAATATGTTCCTTTAGAAAACTCTATTCATTAGGTTGGCAGGAACATTCAGAACTTTTTCAGAGAACAAAATATTTTTAAGAAGCATGTTATGAACAATGCAATTTAATAACCCAATTTTACAGAGACAAAATCACAAATAATTAAAATATGGGATATGAATTTTTTTTAATTAAATCTATTAGGTCTTCTTGGACAGCCAAAGTACCAGAAGATGTTTGTGAGTGAGGAAATATGATTGGTGTAGAGTTTTTTTAATAATTGCTATCCTCAGAACCTTGATATAAACTCTACATTTTGCTTTAAGTTAATTGAACTCTTCTTTGAGCAATGTGTGCTATTCACAACACAGATGTTTTAAAAATATAAATAGATCATAATATTATATTTTTGTGTGTGTGAACAATAGAAAACACCTAAAGAGGTAATTTGCAGAGGTTTTGCTAGAATTACACTTAAAGTGTGTAAGACATTATTCTGGGGCTCACTGCTAAGAAGCACAATGAGGAAGTGACAGTCACCACCAGTTTGATTGCACATGGCAGCCCGGAGACACAGCCTCGGTTGCTGGAATCCATGGTAATTCTTTCTTTAAAATACAAAACCTGATGTCTGTTCAAATTATGAATAGCCTGCTCGTAGTATTCTAAAAATATCTGCTTAGTGTGGTATTACTCCAGATGTACTCATCTTGATTGTTCCTGGATGGCATGATAATTTTGTCACAGTCTATTCACAGAGAATTTTGGAAGATGGCAGAGACTACCCATCCACTTGGTTCATATCAAGTTGTCCACATAAGCAGTGTGAATTCCCCTGTGGTCAGAACTGTCTTTCTGCATTGACAGATTGTAAGGGCTATGACTCAAGGAACACAGCAGACAATACTTCTTGTAAAGATTTATATAATTATTCAAGGAAATTCTACACTCTATAGTGAAGTTCTCTACAGTATTTCAAAGCCTATGTAAAGCAACATTTTAATGGACTTTAGTTATGTAGGACTTTCCCAGGAAGGTTATCCAATATTCTTTCACAAAACAATCCTAGTGATTCTCTTTGTGTTAGGCATTTGGAAAAAAAATATGATAAATTGCATAATAAAGTTCAGACTAATCTGAAAAGTAATTTCTTGCAGGCTGGATAAATCCAAATTAGCAATAAAAGATTGGAACTAGACCTTTATGTCATGTGAAAATATAGTAACATCTGGAGACTCAAAGGATAATGAGTATGACTCTTTCACTTTGAGTCTTTTTAATATCTAACAATTCTACTTCAATAATTCAAATTAAATCTGCCTATAATGACAGATCGTTTCCTAAGATAAGGCCAGCTTGCTTTGTTTGATGTAATTTTTTTTGTCAGTATAGCTTGCTTTTATCTTTAAGTGCAAATTCTTAAAAAACTTAACTTACAAAACATTTATGCAGAAACTGAGTATGCAAATAATCTGCAACAGAAATTTTATATGAAAAACAACTGAGTGATCAAAAAGGACATTTAAAATAGATATGGAGAAAAAATAATTGAAGGAAGAAAACACTTCAAAATAACTCCCACGATTTTAAGAAAGACCACAATTAAGGGTTCTTAAAAATAACTCCAGTTCACATTTTCTCTCCTTTTCTGGGCCCAAGCGTTTAGAAATATACTGTATTGTATCATTCAGCTGGTATAACTTAAAGTCTACTGCCTTTGTCTCTTTGCAGACAGACCTGTTCATGCCACCCATTTTATTTACCATGCTTCATTCCTGACTTTGTCAAAATACATATTGCCTACTATCTCTCACACGTGAGAGTTTCTAGTGTTTTTTCATAACCTGTTTCATTCCCCTTCCTGAAGACTGCAGAATGTCCAGCATTGAACAGGGCAGCTTAAAGGGATTAGATAACAGAAATAAAATTTGGGGTTAAAGAGGGCCTGACCCATAGCCTGTAGATAGCTAGAGATACATACAGAGCTTAATTCATGTAGTTATGTGGTTTGAAAAAAAAAGGAGAAATAAAAGGATCTTATCAGTAGAGCTGGCTTATGAGGCCCCAGTAGCATTTTGGCACAGAAAAGAGGATTCACATTGCATAGTATCAGAGGAAAAAAAAAAGTGCTGTGAGCTTCAAATGAGACTACTTTTCCATTGTTTGTAAAAGCCACCGACATACACAACTACAACTTTTGAAATATCTAGCCTCCTTACAGAATGTCACAGTGCTCCTGGTTAGTTCTTAAGAAAGAGATCAAAGTGAGATTTTCAGGCCTTGGTGTTCTTGTTCACACTGTGTGCTTTCTGTTCTGTTCACAACACTGAACAGAACTCAATTTTCCAAGCAAGTGACAAAAGAACACATTTGTCACTATGTTGTTTTATAAACCCTTAAGTGTACTCCAAAGGAGAAATTTGAAAAAATACCCACTGGCTATACGTTTAGGAAGCATAGGTCTCTTTACTGAATTGTCCTATCTTTCTTGTAGCTGCAACCCAAACAGACCTGTCAAGAAGGACCATAATTTTTTGTGAAGCCAAATCACTAGATGCCAGCAGAAGATTTGTCCTACTTGACTTAAACACAAAATCTACATATTTAATCTATTTTCCCTTTTGGATACTCTTTAGTTTAAGGCAAAATAACCTACATTGCTACATGAGAGCTTGACTGATTATTTGCAGGGAATGGATGTCACTGTGATTAATTTTATTAGGCTAACTTAATAACTTTTAAAATAAATATTATTTTTATTGTACCACTAATAAAAATCTTAAATAGCTAATGCTTCTATTTGTCCAGTAATTCTGATTTTGTTTTCTATTTGTAATTCCAATTTCTTTCTTAAAGAAAGTATTCTGTATAGAAACAGTAGCAATATAGGCATCCCAAGAGTGAGAAACACTTCTGTCAAATGATAATGACACTGAGAAGACACTGAAAGAAAGAATAAAGAAGAACCATTTTATGTGACAGTATAATAGCAGAAAGGTAATTGCCTGCAAGTTTACAAGGCAATAAATGACTCTCCACAGCTGATGAACATGAAAGCAATAGGCATTAAAGGCAGAAGAGCTCTCTGTATTTACCAAACCCTCAAATTTTAAGTGCAGCATCTCAGAAAAACCAGTAATATTTTAAGTTTGATAGCTTTTTGTTTGTTTGTTTGCAATTTTTAATTAAATTTATAGTACCTTTGGATCTGATAATATAGAGACAAAAATAAGAAAACAAATGAAGAACAGACAGAGTAGACTGTGGCATCAGAACAAGGTCGTGGGAATTCTGATTTACAGAATTTGTGCTTGTCCTAATCCAAGTGAAAAAAGACATCCTTGTATTGTCAAAAGTTGGAAGAGAATCATAACCACAGTCATGTGATGAAGGGGAGAACTTCCTAGAGGTGTCCCCAAAAGCAAAGAGGATGTAAAAAAGACTATCTTCATGCTTCCTTAAAGATAAATCCTCAAAAAGCAATAGAATCCATGCTTCAATTTATATTCCCTAAAGGAGCTGACTTTGACAAAATAACCAGGCATAAGGAGAATTCAAAACATCCGAAACTTGCAAAATATTATTTCAAGGACCAGATAAATTTAAGATGGTGGTCACCATAAGCATTTGGCCTCTGAAAGTCACATCATGCTAGTTCAAAACATTCTCTAGTTCAATGTTTATGGAACATTCCTTCCAAATTTTCTGCATTTATTTGTTTGTTTGCTTGTTTGTTTGTTATTGAGTCTGCCATTATTTATAAAACTAGTCCCTTGTGTCTTATAAAACCCCCAACAAACTATCTAGAGAGTGAGAAATTACCACATTCATCATTAATCAGTCACCTTTAGCTGCAGGTGTAGAGTCACATAGATACATTTTACAAAATCACAGCTATTTGTTTTACACATTATTTAAAGGTGTTTCACCTATTTTAGTCAATTCCATTTAGCAATTTAAGTACTTCTCCAGATCAATGGAGAAAATAAAAAAAAAAATGTATTTTTAATTTTATAGTTCTTTTTAGATATTCATGAGCTCTGGCTTTTTTTTGTTATTGTTGTTTAAGGATTCTCAGCCAAAACATTGTGTTCAGTTCTTTAACCTATGTCAAAGGCAAGCGTTAACATTTTACAGCTGCATCTCTTTTAGTATTCCCTAATTGTCGATTAATATCTAATAAATGCTGTGTCCCATCATTTCCTACAAACTTTGCCTAGCTCTATTTTAGTTTTATTTGCTATTTGGATGTTCTTTAACAAAAGTCTGTGAAATGTCTTAATAGCCTGGTCACAGATTTTTTCTAACTGATATGGAATTGTCAAGATGGCTATTTCTCACAAGCACATTTTCACAGTAGTGCCATAAATGTTGAAAAGCAGCATCTTTGTAGTTCAAGCACAATTTAAGGGTCTAAAGCAGACAAGGCTTGAGGGAGGTTCTACGGCCTGGAATATGCTGGCAGTCAGGGTAAATTATTAGAACAGTCCTTTCTGCTTCTTCACTCTGAGAGTCTGAGACAGCTCCAGTACTTATAGGAAAACACTCCAGCATCGTTGTTACCAAGGCCACAGCTCCAAAACTGCCAGCCATTCCCCACAAAACAGGCATTCAGCAACACGTTCATTCACATACTTTGCGTGGGGGTTGCTATGGTTTTGTTATGAAGAGATGTGGAAGGCTACTAGAAAATCCTTTTTTTTATGTAAATGACCACGAAGGACTCTTGTCACCAAATAAACTTTATGCTGCTAGCAGTCACTGACCATAGTTTCCTAGGCCTTAGTCTTTTTTGAATGGTACTACAGTTCCTTCCTTCCTTCCTTCCTTCCTTCCTGTTGTGATAATGTCTCACAATGCAATATTTGAAAATCAATGGAAGCAAGTAACTGCTTCCAGTTACAGAAACTGCTTCCAGTACAGAAATACCTTCTAGCAATTTCCAAAGTCACTTGTACTTGACTCAGTTGAAATGCATTTTCTACTATTGGCCCTTTTCCAGATGAACTTGCCTGTGTTGTACAAATCTTTTTCAGGCATTGTTTTATTATACTGGGGTTTTAGCTGCTATTCCATGAGTAAAAGCATATTTGGTTATTTAATGTCACTACTTCTGTTTTTACAGTCATAGTTCACTCTTTTCCAGCTCTAAAGATGGGCATATTTTTAAGTTTCCTCTCTTTCATCCATTAGGTATTTTGAGATATCAAACATTATTTGCCCTAATCTGATTTTGATTCTCGTAGTGTTTCCACTCGTAAATATAGTCTGACTTGAGATGTGAAGAGCTAGATGAAGTTACTGTAAGTGTCAATACACATTATCTGCATCTTTAAGATTCTTTAGGACCAAATGGGATACCATAGGTGAGAAAAATATCAAATGGTGGTCATCTTTGCCTACAGAATTAATAGCACAGCCAGATAACTGGCTTTAGTATAGAATATGAAAATTAATGAAGGACAGGGAATATTGATGTCTACTAAATTTGTTTTCTTCAGGCTTGATAACATGATACTGTAGCCACTATCTCTGGCTGCATACATTGAGTTAAAAATCAACATCAATAATTTTATTCAACTCTAGAATCCAGGCTGCTGTGTCCATTTTGTGATCCCCATACAAGAAACACATGGGAACACCAGACTGAGTCTAATGCAGGACAACCAAGATAGTCAGGGCTGTAGCACACAGCACAGAGACTGAAAAAACTGGAATCGTTCTTAAAGGAGGAGGCTAAGGGTATCTTAAGAAGTGAAGGTTAACACGGTCTCATCCATTGGAAGGTTATAGAGAAGATGGAGTAAGACTCTTCTGAGAAGTGGACAGTCTTAGGTTGGAAGTCAAGAGTCACAAGTTGTAACACAGGAAATTCCCATTAGTTATTAGAAAAAAAAGGTTTCCCCATGAGTTTAGTCAAATAGGAAAGGCTGTGAAATCTCTAAATATTTGTTCTTGGAGAGGTTTAATACACATCTGGGCAATTTCCTGTGTAATTTGGTCTGTTCTGGCGCTGGATTTGAACTTTGGGTTGAACCAGGCAACCATAGGTTATCCATTATAACCCAAATCATTCCCCAGTTCCACAGTTCTCTGGATGATATGATGCTCCTCTGCCTCGTAAGCACTGGTCACACTGTGCCCTGACTCTGTTCCCTCCCCTTCAGTGACAAAATGGACAGAGACTCTCATTCTCAGGAAGGTTCTTACCCCTGATATATCTGGTTTATGCTGACTGTCACAGTACAGTTGGAAATTAAATGTACCATGCATGAAAAATAATAATCCAGGTATATGAAATGCTTGATAACCTATGAATTATTTTCAATCCTCAATATAGTGGATATGCCAAAGTTAAATACAGCATTTTTCATTTTTCTCTATTTTCACTCACACATTTATTATTTCACAATCCACCGTAGCACCCTTCTGAGTCACCGAATCACATAATTTTCCATGTGTTGGTATTTTGATTAACAGTGTAATAAAAAATTAATCTCTTAAGAAGAAATGGTGAGGCATAAGCATATTTTTGTGAGCAATACACTCGCTGAAAAAAAAATTTCGGTATTTCAAAAAATATGTGTGTGCCAGAGAGAAATGTAAAGCTGTGAAAGATGAAACTGTGTAGATGCTGTTAGCCTCTGAGTCAGCAGCTCACATTTCGCAGAAATTAGCATTTTAAGCCTAAGTGCTCCCACTGCGTGCTCGGAACCACCTTCCTGCATAGCCCACTGCCTGCTGCGGTCTGACAGTGCCTCAGAGCTTACACAACTGAAGGAGTAACAAACTGATTCACTGTAAATTAACAAAGTGCAGCCAGTCACACTGAAGAGACATTTACCACAAGAGCAGCCTCTGTCATGGAGGGGGTAGGAGGAGCTGACAGCGCACGTATTATTGTAGAGAGACAAGTGTTTTTTATTGAGACTGAAAGTGAAACACCTGCAAATGGGTCAAATGATTTATTTTATTTCCTTAACAAATTAGGGCAAGCAGCAATTATTAATTAACACAGACATGCAAAAAAAAAAAGGATTTGTTGGAATGGTTTCATATTTATTTTTTATAATTTTAAAGTATTTATGCAGCAGTGCCACAGTATAGCAACAGCAGAGTTGCTACTTCATAAAGAAGGATAGCTTTTCACAGTTATACAGCATTTTTAATAAAAGACCTGTTAGTTTTGATCTCTGCTGGTGCTCTGCCAGCCTTGAATATGGTCACAATGCCCTGGAAACTGCTTTCTTCTATGCCCAGCTCCTTTGATAGCAGGAAGACACAGTGACACAGAGCTGCCCTACTCTGAGTGCCTCTGATAAATCCAAACTGTCAGACACTGCTGGTCAAAGGTAAATGGGACATCAAGGGGGGAAAAAAAGAAGCACCAAGGATAAAAGAAGTACTGACTTGTTTTGCAGTGCACTTGCAGTAGTGCTCCATACTAGTTTAGCTGTTCACATAGCACTGAACAAAAAAAATGCATACAGCATGTCCTCTTTTAGTTACTCTTTTGTGTGAAGTGGTTATCACAGCTTTCAAAGACAGATAAAATCTAGAATAAAGATACATCTATAAATAAAATATAATTTTAAGTAAGCTTTGAAATTATTAGACAAAGTAATGCAGTTTATGAATAAAACCTGATCCATTGAGGATGATACATCTGAGGATGTAAAAAACAACACTTAGGTCAAAGGATGCACATCTAGCTCAAAACATAAAGCAATGACCTGAAAACTAACAAGAAACCCAAGGAGGACAGATTTGGGGAAGAAGTGTTTATAGAAGTAAAATGTTCTACTGCTGCACTCAAAAGATCATAAGCCAAAGTGAGTCTGGGGTTTACCAGCTCTTTGATGAGTGTACAGAGGGTTGGTGGAAATGCAGAACTAGAGAGAAATCTTCACAAAGCAGTATTGATTTTTTTTGCTGTCATATGTGGCATTTTTAAGTCAGAATACTATGTGCAACTGTTTTTCCCAGAAAAGCAGAGCTTTGACTCACTGTAAAAAGTGAAAGAGAAATTCTGTGAAGTCTGAAAAGGAGGCATCTTTCTATAATGTCCCCATCTGGCAAACCTCATGTGTCATCGCTGTTTTCCATATTTTTTCCAGTGGTTTAACTGCAAGGAATTTCAAGTTTCTTATTATTTTAAAAATATAGTTTTATCCATAAAACCTGATGATGTAGAATGGTCTTTACAGTCCAGTTAAGAGAGGACTATAGAGGCAAAAAATCTCAGACTAGGTAACATCACTGGATAGTGGACAAGAATCAATTATTCATTCAGAAACATCTAGAGCTAGTCAGATGATCTATCTGCATAACAAATAAAACCGATGATTTGTCCTGTTTTTTTGAATGCATGATTCATGGTTATATGATTACTCATGAGGCTCATGACAACATGATTTGATCCAATCCAAAAACAACCTTAGGAGGAATAGCTGAAGCGTGATTCAAGCATATGTGTTTGTTTTAAAATATGAATAGTCCTATTTAGGGAATTTGATTAATCTTACTCCTGAAGTTATGCATATTTAAATTCATCACTTAACGAGATAAGCCACTTTAAACAGGATGTGTGATAATAAAGTGTCCTGGCACCTGCCAGGACAGAGTTAAATTTTTACAATACTCATGAAGGTGTAGAGCCTGGAGCCTTGTGGGCGTGGCTAAGAGATTACTCTACACCATCCCACCTCATTTCTGGGGGCAGGAGTAAGGCAGATCCATATTAGAGCTTGTTCTCACTCAATTCTCAGTGTCCCTCTACTGGGTTTGTGTTTTCATATATCTCATGGGAGCCCAGAAATGGACACAATACATGAGATACGTGTCACCGATGTTGAATAGAAGGGCAAGATCACCTCCTGGCAACACTCCTGAAACAGCTCACGGTACCATTAGCCTTCTGTATTACAAGCATACACTGATGGCTCATTTTCTACTTGCTGTCCACCAGAACCTTCAGTCCTTTCCTGTCAATCCAATCAGTCCCTGTACTGGACAGTTCATGGGGATGTTCCTCCTCAGGTGCAGGACTTGACATTTCCCTTCATTGAATTTCATGGAACTCCTGTTGGTCCATTTCTCTAGGCTTTTGAGGACCCTCCAAATGGCAGCACATCCCTATGGTGTACTATCTGCAAACTTCCCAAGGGTGGTCTCTGCCTTATTATCAAAGTCATTAATGGAGATGCCAATCAGTACTGGTGCCATTATTTACTCCTGTGGTATGCCATTATTGATGGGCCTCCAACTGTACTTTATGCCTTCTATCACAACTCCTTGGGACTAGCAATTTTGGCAATTTTCAATCCACCTCTATTTATTTATCTGTTTGTCAATCAGGATGTTAAGGGAGAGAGTGCAACACAAAAGATACAATTAGCAAGTGTGGGTATCCATCATGAAATTATTGCTACTGCCAGCAACTAAAAATAGATCTAATATCTGGCTTTTCTAACGATTTCATTTTTGAAACAGAGAAGCAGCATTCTGGAACACATCTTGGGACAGCTATAATAAAAGAACTGCAATCTATTATTGCACAGGAAAGCTAAACTTTCTGCTCTTACATCAGGGCAGATAACAAAAAAACCTGGGTCAGCTAATTTGCCAGTGTGTGCACAACTGATAGCAAGATATGAATTTACTCCTACCATAATAAAAAGATCAATGAAATCTAAATAGGCACTTTCTTTAAGAAATGTAATGCAAATAAAACATAAAAATGTAAAGCAGCCACAAAGTAGCAAAACAAATGCAGAGTCCAGCAAACTAGAAACAAAAAACAGGTAGATTGAACATTCATAACAAATCAGATTAGTTTTTCTTCTTATGTAATTTATCAATGATTGTTGTTATCAAATCATGATCCCTTTCACACCATGTGGCCATTTTTTCTTTCTGAAGAGTTACTCTTTTTTTAAATAGGACTGGCAATTTCCTTGGAGAAAGTCTTTTATGATTAATTTGTTCCTGACTCTTTCTTTGTCTCGATTACGAAACCTAACATCACTGGTGACAAACTCAACATCATCTTTCTGGTGTTTGTTTCTGCCTTCTGCTTCTCCTTTGCCTGGGAGATACATGGGCTTCTTTGGGGTGTCTATGATTTTGAATGTGGAATCTGCATTTCCTCCTGCTTGAGATGAACATTCCATACCTGTTCTATCACCTGCTATAATATCACATAGTTTTATATTGTTACATATAATTATGTGTTAATTACATTTACTGTGGAGGAAATGTCTATATAATGGAAATATTTTTATCCTTCCTCGAAAAATAACCAGACAATGAAGTACAGTGTTGTATCTAATAGAACAGTGAACTACAAAAACATAATGAAAAAGGGCACAGAGCAACAGCATTAACAGGGATATTTGAATCCTTAAGGATAATCAGATTCTTTACCACTTGTTCGGGTGTTTCCACAAACACTTCAACAAAGCTCATGAACTGATATATCAAGGAGATTTACTGAAACAAAAGGCTCATGAATGTCTATTGTCAGATAAAATCCCAGAGCACTCAAACTCATTTAATCTGCATTGTTAATTTGCAAGTTCATGCCTTTCATAATATTTTATAACAGCTCAATTATTAAAAATAAGACATCCATGAATGCAAGAAGATAATTAAAAAAAAAAAATCTCTATATGCCATACTTTACTTTGAAAGTTGTGTTTTGTTCTTGGCCAGAATAAACCATTTTTGCTTGTATGATCTTCAGGTTTCAAACACCTTAAAAGCAAAAAGATACAAAAAGATAACTATCAGTTGGTGTGTATTATAAATATATATATCAAAATATCAATTTGATAGAAATAAAATAATTTTTACATAATTTAATTTTCCATGGCAGATCTTTATCTCCTGTAGAAAAAGAGAACATTTAAGGGTTTGTGGGCAGATAGAAGGGTTTCCTTGCCAGGTATCTGGGGAAGAGGTTACAAAATAATTGTGGCAAAAATGCTTGAAAAACTTACAGTCTTAAGGTCTTTCTCTATCAGCTCAATCCCTGTCTTACATTGCTCATGCACTTGAACTCTGACATATATAAAAACATCTTCCAGAAATTAAAGGATTGTTTCAGTCTTCACTCTGTCCTTAACCTCTCAGCTGATGATGTGAACAGAAGTGCCAATTAGTGCCAAAAATGGTGATACTCTGTGAATGCATTCCAATTAGAAACCATCAGTTCATTGACAGAGACAATTAGTGCCAGTAGAAAGTACATTTGGGTTTCCGAGGAAGTTATTAATATATACTGTACACCAGAAACTTCCTCAGAAGTCATTATTGTAAATAGTGTCAAGAAAATATTATAGAAAAGACAGATCAGTAGATCCAGATCATTAAGAACTAACTTTTCAAGGAAAAGTAATGCAACAGTTGACTTGCTTTAAATAAGAGAAAGAAGGAAGAAAAAAAATATTCTGAAGTAATTTTGAATATTTGTGGTGAAATATATATCCATGTCCAGAAGTAACTGGGCAAAGATTTATAACCATCCTTTAAGTTTTATCCTTCCTCTGATGTGAATTGATATGTAAATCTGGGACCTTAAATATAAAAGTTGATATTTTCTAGTAGTTACTATACAAAAATGCCATGTGTACCCCAAAAAGCATACACTTAAGGGTTTTGGGAGTTTATTAGTTTTTGTAAGATTTCTGTCTGCTTCTTCTCTGAAATAGATGATCTGTAACTGCATCATATATAGGCACTACCTTTTTGTCCAACACATAGGAGTTATGCACATATTCCTTCATCCATATAGCACAGTCAACAATTGCATATGGTACACTGAGAATATAAATTATATATCCTTTGCTAGAACAGAATGAGCTTGTATTTTATATAGTGGGTTTTTCTTTAGAAGGACAAGCTGGGGGCAAGAATAGTTGGCAATAACTGACCTTCAAGACAAGAAGAGAGCAAACCTTACCTCCAGCTCATATAGTGCTCTATTTTGAAATAAAATGCTTTAATAGAATTTTAGATAGTTGGAAGCTGAACTTAGTGTAAGTCCATTCATGATTTATAGTCCAAATCAGCAGTTTTTTCAACTTCTTTTTCAATGACACTTTGATATTGCTTTTGTCATTTTTGTCACTATTTATGGAAGTTACACAATTCTTTTTGGTAAATGAAAGAACATGCCACCTAAAAGCCAGCAACAAACCAAGAATGGACTTAAACAAAAGATTTCATAAGTTAAACTCTTCTGGTAAGTAGATTGGATGACATTTTCTTATCTGCAAGGTTAGAGCACCATTAGCAAAGCTCTGCAGTGGGGATTTGGGTGCATTACCAAAGAAGGTATTATCCTGAAAATTAGAGATGTTATTAAAGTATAATAACTTTTTAATGTCTTCTAATTCTGCCTTGCATTTAAGAATTAAAAAGATATTTGGCTTCATTTACCTTCCTTTGTCTTGCACCACCCTTTTGTCTTTCACCCTGCTCACTTTTCAATACATTTTCCCTTAGATGTGTCCCCATTACACTTGCTTTTGGCCTTTTCTTGCTGTTTTAAGGAAATAATTATGGGTGCTGATGAAACAGCCTCACCTAACCTGAGTAACATAATTCGTAGGAAAACATACAGATTTAAAAATTTTAGTGAAGGTTTATTCACACAGATAGACAAAGGTTTAACTTCAGCAGAAAGGAGTACTTTGGTTTACAAATAAAATTTTGCTGTGAAAATAGCAAGAAAATATTGGTACATTGTAAAAATGTTTGGTGGCTTGCAGGTTTTGAATTTATGAGTAGTTTTTTGAATCTAACAAGTAAAGATGTCTGCATAAGACTGCCATAGTAAATACCAAAATATTACTTAGAACAGAAAATTATTTGATTCTTTTTCTGTTCCTGTAATTGTTGCATTAGTATTCTTTATTTCTGTGACTATTTCAGTATGAGATGTGTAATTGTTTCCTGGCAAGCATTCTTAAACTAAGAAAACTCAAAGTTCAGTATGCTGGGATTACTAGTCTTGAATTTGATTAGTGTGTGATTCCTTACAAGACACTGCATTCACCTGCTTCCACGACTTAACTTACAGTCCTCAATCTGAAGGAATCAGGATGTTTTGTAACCTCTGATCTGTAAAACAATGACAAATTCTACAATAGCTTTTTGGGTTTGATTTTGTTTTCTTTTTTAACACTAACCCAATTAATTCATTAGCAGAATGACAGTTCTGCTCTGATTCAATACTTGTGTTTCAGAAAAGGAAGGAGGCTTGATCTACACATTTGCTTGGCCATGTAGGTACATGGAGTTCTGGCTGATCTTCCACCACCATCTGCTCAAGTGCTTTTGTGTGTCTGTGTCTGCAGGAAACCTTTTTCCCCCTCCCTATTACTGTAATTACCCTTCTATTCCAAGAAAGCTGCCATTTATGTACTGGCCCACCTCTCACACTATTATGCACTGATACCACGTGATCTTAGACATTTACATTACAGACATGATAATCTAAAATGTGGTTGTCAGAACTCCATTTGTAGTTGAAAGACAAAAATAGGGCATTTCTTCATATCTCATCCTCATCCTTATGTAAAACCTAAAAATAAGTCACATGAATTACAATTTAGAAGTTCCTATTTTTCTCCACTGAATGACTAAAAAGGGAGGCAAAGATGACTAATTCAAATACAGCCCACTGCTTTGTAGATGTTCAAACGAAATAGCTAATATATATACTTTATTTACTAATGAACTTGCACTGCTTTTGCTCATCCATATATGAAGAATTTTAAGACAATTCTTAATGATATATACTACTTTATTTTTTTCCCTCTTTTTTCTATCTCTGTTCAGACAGGAGAGGAATAGTTGAGCCAACAGTTTCCCAGATACTACCTCTTTTTTTAAAGCTATCATGATTTAAGTAGGAGTTATTTGCTTCAATCACTGAGATTATATCAAGAAAGCTTGAAAGGCATTTTACATTATCAGTGCAACTTTGGGCACATACGTCACTTGCTAATGAAGCAGGACAAAAGATACCAAAAGAAATTTTGTTTAACATTTAATCCCTCGTTTAATGTACTATGGTGGAAAGGCAATGATCAGGTAAGAGGCAAAAGCAAGAGGCAAGAGTAGATTTACAGATTACTTCTGAACACAATGCTCATCTAGACTGGACTTCCTTAAGCCTTTGATGGTAACACTAGATGAGATCAATATTTTCTAGAGGTGTGGGGTAATTGCTGTAGTTTATTAGCACCAATTTGTTACCACACTAGTTCTGACCAAAGGGTAGTGTCACAAGAAAGCAAGTTATAATTTAGGAAATTTAATTAGCTGTAATTTTTATCCTTCTTTCCCAAAGATTTCTCCAAAGGCTTTAGTTTAAAGACTATTAACATTATGATTCTAAAAACTTGTTAACTGAGATGTTTCCATATGATATTCAGGCTTTGAGAAGTCAAATGGGCTCAGAACATCCAGTTTGTTACAATTGTCTCCTCAGAATACAATATATAGGCAGCATGCAATGTACGTAGCTCTTCAGAGTGTATCAGCTGGTAAAGTATCCTGCCACTTCATCCACAGGAGACACAGGATAGAAATTACATCATGTTAAACTACAATGCAATAGAACACTCATGGAAATAGATGAGAGTCTTTGCAAAAAAATAATAAAAAGTGTTGTATATGATTCCAAGGATGACCTGTTGACCCAGACTCCTTCACCTAGATTGTGCCTTGTGCAAATTCAGGAGGATTCTGGAAATGTGCATCTATAAAAACATTCTCTGAAATATTCTCCGTTATCAGAAGCAAACATTATCTCACTAGCAGCTTGCTGCTTCTCAGCCTTCCAGATTGCTTGATTACTGTTGAGAAGTTAAGGATGATATTTCTAGACTGTCTAATTATGGTTTCTTATGACTATAGTGTACTGGAGTGACTTTGATGTTTGTATCTCCAGTTGTCTATTCTGTTTATGCTGCATGTTAAGCTCTGTACCTTTAAGACTAAGTAACCTCTGATAAGTACCAGCTGTGCTAATTAACCAATACAGCCTTGCGCTTGATGAGTAACAACTATATCCAACAAGGATGAGTGAGATAAAAGAGAGGGTTAGCTGGTAAGGGGAGAATCATAGTAGAGGAGCAACCTTGAGAAGCATGAACTCATGAAGAAGGGTCCTGGAGAGAGAATCACTGCTGTGAGACTAGTTCTGAGAGCGAAGGTGGAGAAAGAAGATGTGCGGGGTTTGTTTTGAAAACAGCATTCACTCCTCTGTATTCCTGCTCCTGGACTTGTCTGAGGCACGGACAAGCAGCGGCACCAAGACAGGCTTTGATCTTAGTTAGTTTTAGCTAGCTGAGGCAGAGAAGCTCTCTGAACTGTTTGTTTTTATTTTTATTTTTTTTTCTCAGGACTGTTTAAATCTGCTCTGGACTGGAAAACCCAGAGGAGCAGCAAGAGCTCGCACCTGTGGCCCACCGGGCCTGGCCCTCCGGAGGGAGTGATGAGAGACTGGGTGAGCTGAGCTACCCATAGCAAGGACTTTCTGAATTTACCATCTCACTTCAGAACAATGAAAGGTTTTATTGTTTCATATTTTTCATTCTTTATGCTTGTGTGCATTTTGTTTGTTAAATAAATAGCTTTTTCCACTTTTCTCTGAGGATAGGTCGTGGGGAGGTGCTGCTGGGTTTGCTTCCCAGAGGGACCCCATTCAGGGGTGCTCTCACAAATTTGCCCTAAACCAGGACATGTAGGAATAGGCAATAATAACCCTAAGAAAATCTGGTGCTCACAGGATCAGTTCTACAGAGCTTACATGAATAATGTTTTAGTACAACCAAGTGAATTGTTCAACTTCAGGCACAAAATTATGAGATATGGCAGCTCAGGGTTCTTCAACTCTATTCCTAATGTAACATTTTTTCCCTCATTAATCACACAGCTTCAAGAGGTCAAGATTTATTGAATGATGTGAAGAAAACTTACTGAGAAAACTTATAATAGTCTAACAGTAAGTGCTGTGAGGAATATGATGGATATCTCACAACACTATTAAAATGGTGTGTGAAAATACATAAGGATATTACACCAATTTAATGACCTCCTAGGATTATTGAAGGCTGGAAACTTACCTTATGTGAAATGATCTTAAAATCATCAATGCTGTGATAACTGAAAACATAGTATAAGGCTTTTCTTTAAGACAAAATTTAAGAAAATTAACACATAACCCTGGAGAATAGGAAGAACTCCTCTATGGTTGTATTCTGCAATTTAGCAGTTCACTCTTACCAGGAAAAAAAAAAATAATGGCCAGAAAGATTAACCCCCCCAAAATGAAGGATGTTTAATGTAGTTGGTTTTAAACCACAGTATATCACTGCCCTCTATCCAGAGGGTACTGTACATATATTGATAATATATGATAATGTCATATTTTTGTGTGCTTTGGCTTGGATTGATTTACAGAGGAAGGCAAAATTGAAGGAAGGACACACCAAAACTTTAGACAAAAGTGCAGAGGAGGGAAAGTAACATGGAGGAAAAAAATCATAGTGAACTAAAAAAAGGGGAAAGAAAGAAGGTAAAAAGGCAAAGATTATTGAGTACAGAGGAGTAGAAGGCACACATACATGCACAAATGAGAAAAAAAAAAAAAAAAAGAAGAAAACTAGTAATCAGCAGTGAAACAAGAAGAGAAGAGGAAAAGCCATGAGCAAAAAATGAAGCAAATTGAGGAATAAAAGATTGCTGGGATCACAGTCCCACCAACCTGTGAATTTTGAATGGGTACCAGCCAGCTTCTGGGAGAAGGCCAAAGAGTTGCTTGGCTAAATGAGAAGCAGTTGGCATCCTGGTATTTCACATGTGATGAGCATCCAATATGTGACACTTGATCTTATGCCAGGGATATGCTATGGTCTGAAATTTCTAGCAGCCAATCAGGATACCCACTGACTACTTTCTTTTATCATATTGATTGCATGTCCTGCACCGAAGAATACTTAAACCAGATGCACATGAATTTGGATGGAACAAAACTCAGACTGTTTAAAACAGCTGTTCAAAGTCAGTCCATACAAAATAAATTCTATTTTGGGCAGAAATTTGTTTCTTAGATCAAAGTGCTTCACTGATTCCATATTTTTTACTCTTTAACAAAAAAGTCAGATCAATCAGGAACTGTTTTTATTTAATTATATGTTTATTTCATAGCCTTCAGACAGATATGGCTATCAGAGTTGGCACTAGAAGTACACTTATTTGTATTTGACACCCTCTGAATTTATGATGTTGCAGTGCTAATTCATCCTATGATTCTAACACTGAGAGTAATCACTAATCAATATAAAAGGTACGGTTTTAGCTTAATCACCATTCCTTTACTAGTGAGTACATTTCCTTTTGGTGAGTAATATGTATGCCTTTGCAATATGTGATTAAAAGCTATGAAGTTGTTATATACATTTTAATACTAATATTTATCCTGAGCCAGGTTTAAAATGATGCTTTAAAATCTCTTTTCTAAGCATTAAAAAGAGGTAAGCAAAAGTAGGATGAGACCTATTTAAATTTTGTTATCCTACATGTCCTTTTCTCTACTTATACAAATCCGACTGCTTTAAATCTCCTGCTTGGTAATTTTGCTAAAGGAACACGTCTGCTAATAAATAGTTGCAGATAGTTTATGCCAGAAACACGCCAGAAAGATGGCATATGATTCCCTAGTTACAGCCTTGGCATAGGGGGTCTAGTTTGTTAATATATTATTTTCTTCTTATTTTTTTAATTTATGTAAGGTTCTGAAAGCACTCACTTCTTCTGCATTGCAGAAATATTGCAGGGACATTCGTGAGCATTTATCAGAAGACTTATTCACATGAGAAAAGCTTCTACGTTGATATTCTGCGGAGTCTTCTCACAATACTATTTTTGTTGCAGAGCATATCTCTAATAAGGACATTACCTATAGAAATATTAAAGGTGTTGAATATTAGGAACAATCCAGCTGGGATAAAAACTAGCCAGCCTTGCACTGGCCCATTCACCAGTCCTCAGAATGGACTTTCTTTCCAATGTCTTACCTTATATGAAATGTTAAGAATTTATTTACAATATAGTTAAGAACTATATTGTAAAATTAATGAACTATTCAAGTGAGAAAGGATTTTGAAGGGTGCAAACCAGTATTTCAAACCCTTTAAACGAAGTCACACATTAACAGGTCAAATTTTCTTGCTGTGGAATCTACCAATTTTTGTTGTGTTAATTCTAACATGAGCCAATCTCCATTTTTTTTCGTCTAACTCAGGGCTCCAGGAATATTTGCATGTGGGATTTTCATTCAGGTCTCTGAATTCAGCATTAGGTGTAACTGTGAATATGTTTATGCATGCAATTTGTATCTCTCACAGAAAGGTTTGTCTTCACCTCCACAAGTATTCTGGAAAGCAGATGCAGTCACTGGAAATTTATCTCCTAGGATTCTTTACTTTTAGATGCATGTAAATATCTCGTTGTGAGATTTTTGGCCCATTGGATAAAATTCATAAAACAATAAATGTATTAATTTAAAAGATAGAGTGATTTTTTTTTTCCAAATGAAATAGTCCCAGTCCTCGTTATATACTCACATAATCTGAGTACTTTTTGATTTATCGTACTGATTTTTAACATCCAAATAAGATTAAAATGAAAACTAAATATACAAGCCATCTTCTATAATTTACTGGTGCATTTAACACTTTAGCAAGAACAAGCACATTGTAACTGCAGGTTTTAAAGTACAGAATAAGACTGTGTAGGGAAGGTGATGACTACATTCAAATGAACATTGGTAAAAGTTTCTGTGAGCTCCTTATTCTACAGAAAACGAAGCAATTTTCATACCACAAGCCCTGCTTTAAAAGGCACAGTGCTTTTATTACCTCAGTGACTTTGATAAACATCCTACACCATGGTGATTGCAAGCATGTGATCACAACAAAAGTCTCATGACTCCCAGGGGCAGCTCAGCATGAGTAAGCAATTCCTAGCACAGTCCAAAGCCACATTCCAGTAAGAGATTACAGTTTTTGTACAGCCTCATGATTCCTGCCACTCCCCATCCCCCAACAAAAACATTATTGTTGTTATTTCCGCTACATCAGGAGACTTAATGACTATCCCACTGAACACTTGAACATTTCTTAGGAATAAGGAATAAGGCCATTTTCTATTTTGGTCCTGCGTGATGACAAACATGTGCTAATGGGCCCCAGATAAACTAATTGAGAATTTCATTGAATCCAGAATGTCATAATGCATTTGGAAACAAGACAAAGCGTTTCCAAGAAAGACACGCTTTTACCCATCACAAATAACCCAATTAACTAAGTGCTTTACAGGGAAACTTATAGAAAGTCAGGATTTTGCTTTCAGTCAATACACAAGATTTCCCAATTCATGGTTCAAGCTTGAACAAATTAAAATAAATTTAGAGGCTCTTAACAATAGGTGGATTTTTAGAGGACTCTCATGAGATCACCTGCACCCTTTCCAACCCTTACTTTTTAAATTAAATTAAAAAAAACAAAACAAAACAAACAAAAAAAACCAACCAAACAAACAAAAAAAACACAACCCCCCCCAAAAAAACAACAAAACAAAACCAAAACAAAACCCACAACCAAAAAACCCAAACAAACAAAAAACCACCACCACGCCCCCCCACACCCCCCCACACCCCCCCCCCGTTTTAGTATATGCTGACATCCCAGTTGGTCTGCTTTGATAGCTCTACTACACAAACTTGAGCTTACTGAAGGAATAGCAGACTATTTCTCAAATCAGCAGCTTTTTAAGTGTGAGATAAGGCTGCTGGGTCAGAGTGTCACAGTGCTGCTGCTGTGCTTCTTCCTATGGTCTGCTGGTTGATCTACACTGAGCTGTTTCATTCCACATGAATAAATATAACTAGTCTGGACAGCTGTATTCTGTAAGTGTAGCAAGAGAATGTGAAAACTGCCTGAACCATGGTTAAAGTACCATAGGGTTTTTTGACATGAAGCATAATTTACATAATATTTAATGTCACCTCTCATTAACACTGTCTTATGTCACTCATGTAGGGTCTGAACCTGAATAATTCTCATCAATTAAGAACCATTTGTTTTCTATGATGTTGCCACCAAAGAAGATTTTTCCACATCTTGTATTTGCAGGCCACAAAATAATGAAGAATTTTCTTAGCCATTTCCAGCACATTTTTGCCACCCTATATCCACTTATTCTTCTGAGAGAGTAAGTTTTTAGATTAATTTCCACAAATATCTCCTTGTATAAGACTTCCTGGAGACACTTTCAAATTTAAAAGTATGGCCTAACTACTAACACTTTTGTTTACTTTGCCTTCAAGGTTTACATGCTCCAGCTTGCAGTGTCAGCTGAGCTTTGAAAGGTATAGCAATGTCAAAGTCTATGTCAATGCTTCTTCTGGAGTCCAAATGGGAAGCTGACCTGAAGCTTAATTCATGTTACACAAACTCCTAGAAAATTTTGCTTTACAGGGGTTTCCATGAGTGCATGGCCAAAAACTAAGAATCAGAATCACAGAATTGTCAAGGTTAGAAAAGACCTTTAAAAGCATCCAGTTCAACTGTCCACCCAGCACTACCAATGTAACCACTCCTAAGCCTCTGAACCATTACAAACATTCAGATTAACATTTTCAGGGATGGTGGCTCCACCACCTCGCCAGCCCATTCCGATTCAAGACCACCCTAACAGTGAAAACATTTTTTCTGTTATCCATTCCAAATCTCCCCTGTCTCAGCTTAAAGCCTGGTTCTCTGGTCCTCTCACTGCAAGCCCAGTAGAAGAGACTGGTCCCCACCTCACCACAGCCTCCTTTCAGAGAGTTGTAGAAAGCAATGAGCTCCTCTCTGAGCCTCCTCGAGACTAAACAAACCCAGCCCCCTTAGCTGCTCCTCTTAAGAGGGGTTTCTAGACCTCTCATGAGCAATGTTACCCTTCACTGGACACACTCCAGCACCTCAATGTCCTTTGTAAAGTGAGGAGAGACCTCCTGTACTACAGATGACCTCTAGTACAATGTCTGTTGCCCTACTGGGCTCTCTGTCCCTTGCAAGCAGTCAATACAATGTCTGTTGCCCTACTGGGCTCTCTGTCCCTTGCAAGCAGTCAGCACTCTCTGGATTAAACCAAATCAGTGCAGTTTCAAGATATAAAAAAATGGTTTATTCCTCCTCTTTTTTTGGCTCTACCTGTTGAAATAAATACCATTGCATTCTTGCAATATTTCTCATGAATCTAGAGAATAGTATACGGGGTTTTTTTATCTTGCTATCTCCATGACACTTTACGCCTATTTGCTTTGAATTTTGGGTAGAGTTTTTTGAATTAGTGGTTTGGGGTTTTTTACGTATGAGATATTTTTTTCTTGCTATGAATCTTTTACAATGGGGTAATAACATTCCAAATGTATAGGGATCACTCTATCAGTGTCCATATATTTGCTGACAAAGAAGTTATAATTTCTTCTATTTTGTATATTGCAGAGAGTAGTTTAGCACAAATGTATGGAATGCCTAATCCAATGTGATTCCAGGCTATGTTTTGAGTCCCATATGTTATTAAATAATAATGGTAGCAGATTAAATGCTTGGTGGGGATAAAGTGGTGAAGGTGCAGCTAGAAGTGGGTATGCAGGCAAGTATAGCCAGTTACAATCATGACAGATGTCTTTGGGAAGCTACTGAAGAGCTCTAAATGTGGAGCCAGACACATCAGTTTAATCCAATAACAGATTTTAGGGGTGGTTGATAGAATGCACTGGATAGCTGCCAAGAAGGGCCTGATGGTTACATTGGACTCTTCTAGGCTCAGAAGCAGCTAAGTTTCATTTCTAAATGGGTTGCATTTAACTTCTTATTACAGTCCTAGAAGGAGGGCAGGGCAGAGAAGGAGGCTGATGAGTACTATCTGATTTCTAGTCCCAATATTTATGTCCCTGTGCCTTTGTTAGGCACAAGAATGATTTATAAAACACTTATTAATCACACAGGGTGTGATCATTGACTAATTGAATTGACATTAAGTTTCTCTAATTAGACAGTGTTTGGGAAACATTTCAAATATTAAGAGAACTGCATTAATGAAAGAACTATTAATTGAATAGAATTATTTGATCCTGTGGGCTCAGTAAATGACCATAATACACGCCCCCGGTTATCTGCATTTAGGCACCCAGGTAGTCACATTTACTTTAACAAAACTTAATGATACTCTTTTAGTCAGGCATTTACATTGACCTGCTAGCTTTGAAATGTTTTATTTACTATTACTCTGCTAATCACTTTATCTCCTCTCACCCATTTGTCTTGTTCCACTTGCCCTATGAGATTAGAAGGAGAAGAGTTGAGCTCTTTAATAGTTTAAACCAGTTTGGGATTTGACAAGAGAAAACTAGACATTCAGAGAAGCTGCTGGAATCGAAAGAGAACCAACACTCTAACCCTTGGATCTATAGGACAAAACAATTCTTGAGCATGACAGTCTCACTGTGTTTTAAGTACTCTCATTATATTCCTTAAGCAAAATTGCTATTCAAAGCAATGGACATTTTCTTAAAAAGAAAATATTCCTAAAAATATCTTTTTGAACCCTGGAGGCTGAGAGTTAGTGACTGATGCATTTTTAGGAACACTTTTATCTTTATTCTAGACATAGTAATTTTTGCAGGTGCATTTTTATTTAGCCATATGAGAGAGTCCATGATCTAAAAAAATGTAACTAATCTCAGATTAAAAACTATTTTTCTTAAAACATGTTGACAGGATAGTGATAGTATAATGTTAGTATTGAGATACAGGTGAGTATTTTCATATCACTAGAGAAACCAAGTTTTGATTTTAATTTTATCAAAACAAAATGACATAGCACTGCTGTCTGAGGTAGTATTCATGATTAGCATTAGGCAAAAATTCTCAATTTCTGTGCTTTTTTCAATAAGTTTTTACCACAGCATCTAATCTTTGTAGATCTTTTCATCATTATCTTGAATTAGATTATGTAGATCTAGAATAAAAATTGTAAAGGCATACAAAAACAGAATGGTTAGCTGCTTCCATTTCTGCTTAAAACATTTTCACACTGATTATGAACAGTATGACAACCGTTATTTGGAAAAGGAGTAATACTGAAAGAAAAGCAGATAATTACCTATAGGAAGAAGTGATAGGAGTTAATCCAGTAGGGAAATGGAGAAAAGGTTCCCAATAGCTTCACATTCACAGGTGTAACCAGCAGTGAGGCTGAGCCTGTCTCCAATAGTCACACGTGTGAACACATACACACAAGTTTATATATATATATGTGTACACACAGCTGCTCACACAGACCATAGCACAGACAGAGAATGCACTCACATAAACATCAGTAAAGCATCAATATCCTTTCCCTGTTCCTATCTCTGACCAATGAGAACAAAGATCAGTTAGTGAAACACTTACTCTGTGTGGGTCCCTCGAGGAGCTGGGCTCACACACTGCAGCTGCCCCTGGATCACAGGTCTCCCCATCACTAGCACCTGGACATATGAGCCTGCCAGGCCACAGCCCTAGTCCAGCTGCTGATCCTCAGAGCACCTTTGGTAAAGCACAGAGACTGACAGACAGACACATGATCTATCTCTCCAGTAACTTGCCTGAATGGGCACTCAGTCTACCCAGTCCCTGGGTTTCACTCCGATTTAATGCACAAACACATATAAACAGGCCTCTCCATAGATGATTCCCACTTCTGGTCTTAGCCAAACTTCAGATCTCATGGTCTCTACAGGAGTTAGCTTGGACCTCTAGGTCCCTCCAGTACCAGTTCTCAGACCTACTCTTCCAAGATATGACCCAGCTTTTTGGCTACTTCAAAATCTGACCCTCAAATCTCTTATCCTGCTCGCTTGCTAGACCAGCTGGATGTTTGGTGGTAACAGCACATGCTGATATGCACATCCACACTACACACACATTCCCCAGTTTCTCTAGGGGATGGCACCATAGATGCAAGGGTCTTTAGACTTGCTGCCCTACCCAGTGGGTGGTACCTAGACCTCCACGCACAGACATGAGCACAGAATGGAATCTTCCCAACACAGTTAAAGATTTTAAGGATCAGGCAAAGGGCATGACCATGCAAACACAGTGACCAGTCCCTCTACTAATATTCAACTGTTCAATATTCTTTTACCCTGACCCTGTTTTTCTATGCTTGCTCCTCTTCAAACTGCCTTGATTCCTTCCTTTGTTAACATTTGGCTTTTTTCCCCAAATATGTCAAGTCTTGCCCAAAATGCTCTTCCACAGCATAATGAAGCCCGTAACCTTGTAGCAGTAGCCCCTATCTCCATCTCCAGTCTAAAAGACTTTCATTGGGGAAAGCCTCTCTTTCAGCCTTCCTCCAGGAAAAGCCTCTCCCTTTGAATTGACAAGTGTCACACCCCTCTGGGCCGTGGGGCAGATCATCCTTCCAAGGTAGCCCTGGGAGGAGCCAGAGCTTCTGATAAGCTTCTTGGTGTTGTTCCCCAACTGCTGTTGTTCCTCTGGGCTCTTCTCTGTTCATGTTCACTCAAACGTAACAGAAAGATTTCTCATTGTTAAGAGACGATTCTCTACACTCCTGGAAAGAGGAGGAATGAAGACTGATTAGTTTTCACTTTATTTATTAAGTAGTTTGTCTAGTTCCTAGGTCAAACTAATGGACCTGCTTCAGCTTCTTTTGTACTCATGTTTTAGGCCCTCGAGTGGCAAGGAAGGGGTCGGTCAGACATTTCATAGTTTGGGTAGCCAAGATATAATTTTATAGAGCTCGCTGCACTGCCATAAGCTTCTTATGTAGTGTTTGCCAGATCAATAGTCTTTCTAGCCTCTATCTTGTTTTCTCCTTCTTTTTTCTGAAAAAGTGGAAATATTAAACTTATATAACAACATGCATTGAGGACAAGACTCACAAATTAAAACCATGACACCAATATTAGGATAATATATTCATTTGTGTCACTGCTTAGCAGTGGCATAACTGGTGTATGTATACGCAGTGAAGGAAAGTCTCCACCCTAGAGAATTAATCACATTCGATAGGAGAATGAATCAGGTAGGAAAAAGAGAGGCACAGTCTTGCTTGGGAAATCAGTGGCAGAAATGAGACAATATGCTTTAAAAAGAACCTCAGGAAGTTTAAGTGATCTCCTTGAAGATATTGAAGGGCCTTATAAAAGGAGAAAGAGGAAGTCAGATAATATCGTCAGAGAATACTGTTAGATAAGAACCATTTCATAAAAATTATTGAAGGTGTGTATTTGTTTTACATTATTACTTTTAGTGGTACTAGTTGTATTTGCTTAACTATTTAAAGTCTGATGCATTATTATTTTGCTAAAGTAGCGTTAAACTTTTGAAAGAATACTGTAAGTTTTATTGATAGAAATTTGCATTTTATTTTTTGTTAAATGTTTGCTATTATTTATTTCTATATATTTAATTCTTGTACATAAAGGCAATACCTGAGCATGGTTTACTAATCCATACAAGACAAACAATATATGTTTACTTTTGTAGAATTTATAATTCATTTATAGACAGATAGATTTACTGAAATTTAAACTCTTGTTTGTTTGGCTTGCAGTGATAGATTTTCCCATCACATTCATTCTAATACTTTTATTATGTGTCTGTCACTTTTCCCTTGTGTTCTTTTAAACCCCAAAAAAATACTTGTAATTCCTTTATTTTTCTGACCTTCTTTTTGGTCCCTAACCACTCTTCAGTTTCTTGTGCATCACAGTCTTCTCCCTCTTCCTAATGTTTATTGAAATGCACCTTCCAAAAATCATTTGAGAAATTATTGTTAATTCCTTAAACCTTATACTCATATTTACGCATGATTATTTTCTGCATTACTAGATTTTAATGCCTGTCTTTTAAAATATTTTAAAATTCACGTCTTCCTTCAAAAGACTAGCAATGGGCAGTATTTTACTTTGCTTTGTTTAGCTTTATAATTAGTAACTTGGACATAAGAAACATAGTGGATGCAAACCTGGCCATGATTAGAAAGTTTTGTCGTTGATTTAATTCATGCACCCTGCCAAAAATAAATAAATAGATAATATCCTATTCTGACCCCTGACTACATAAATGACTTGGAGTTACAGCTGGTACAGATCAATATGAAATCAGTGTTAGGCCTGGTACTTCAGCTGGTTTGGTTGCAACTTTGTTGTACCTGAGGGCAAAACTTCAGATCTAATTTCACTGCTATACAATGAAGAAGAACCTTCCTTCAACCACCCTATAAAATTAAACATTACAGTTTTATAATATAATACTCTTTATAGACGGAATTTGAATTTATATGCTATCATGAAAACCAGAACTATCATTAGAGAGAATGTTCTTTAGCATCTGTATAAGTTTCTTAGATGGAGGAATACATGCATTTGGCTAAAAGTTTGCATCAGGTTTGATTCAAGTTGGAGGACCATCCCAAGCCTTTTAGTTACTGTGCTTGGTTAGGCTTGCCCAACAGACAAACTCCCACTCACTCAGCTGCTCATCCACCCCTCTCCTCAGAGGGGCAGGGGGAGGATGTGGGATGTCAAAGATAAAAGACAGAACCTACCAGTTACCATGACAAGCAAAACAGACTCGACTCAGGGAAAGTTAGCAGAATTTACTGATATGAATTTGGGGAGTAAGAAACAAAGACAAATGTTAAAACACCACCTTTCTCCCCACTCACTCTTTTCCTCCTGACTCCTCTACACCCACGAGCAGCATAGGTAGGAATAGACACTTAGTCACTCTGTAAAACATCCTCTCTCTGCTCCTTCCCTCTCTTTTCCACTAAGGGGGCTGCTAGATGGGCCCTTTCCCCCTGCATGGGCCCTTCCAGTGGCTGGAGCTCTCCAAGTTAATCCTGCTCTAGTGTGGGCTTTCCTTGGGCTGCAATTCCTGCAGGAAATCCTGTCTGGTCTGCTATGGTCTCTGCAGGGACATCTCTGCTTTGGCATTTGGGACACCCCATCCCTCTCCTTCTTCTGTGACCTTGTTGTCTGCAGGGCCATTTTTCACAGGTTTATCCTTCTTCCTCTGCCTTTGAACTTTGTGGCATTTCTTTGCCCTTTCTTAAATACATTTTCACAGCCAGCAGTGCCCTGCAGTGGGTGAGCTGGGGCTGGCTGGGATGGGACACGTCCAGCCCAGGGCAGTGTAGGCCCCTCCTCAGGGAGCCCCCACCCATTGTGTTGTGCTGGCCTGCAAATTAATCATTCCTTTTTCTCTATCACAAAAGATTAAATTTGTATAGTAGGAAATTTCATAATATTTACATTTGCACAAGGAATGTGTAAAATTATGGGTGTATTTTCTGTATTCAGAGTTTTCAGAATTATTCATTAACTTCTTAAGAACTTCTAACCACACAGTTATTTTTAGTCCTCAGGAAAGTATCTTTTTTTTTTTTTTAACAGCGATGACATTGAACCCTCATGAAGAGAGTGGTACCTGAGGCAGGTTATCTTTCAGATAATTATAAAAAGGAGATAAACTGCCTGACTGAATCTCAGCAGAAATGTAGGCATTATGTATTTCTGTTGCTAGAAAGAAAACCACTTACTTCAGTAAGTGTTTGGGAAACTACTCAGCCCTATACTGCAGGAGCTACATACAACCAACAATTAAATTTGACTAATGTATATAGAGTATTCTAACAGGTGTAATGCATGAGGCCTCAAGCCACCTCCCAGTGCTATTCTTCTCTTTTCAACATGTGCCACTATATTTATTGTAACAAAATTTTCCTTCATTTATGTCTTTTTTAAAAGATTCTGAAATTACTAGAGTTGACTAATAAAGTTAGGGTTGCATAGTCAAAATAATTTAGAAAATAGCATTTTAAATCCCAACATCAAGAAATTCTGTCTCAGCAAGCACAAACTTTGCTCAAAATGCATAAAGCTGCAGAATAGTCTTGGGACCTTCTTTTAAAATAAAGCCTTCCTACAGTCAAAGTTCCATGAATGCTTTATGTCTGTGGGTGTTCTATTTAGTAATTTTTCAAAATAAATATACCTTTGAACATATGTCTTGAAAACTTTTGCCATGTCATATTATTGAAAAACAATATTAATAAATTCTTCAGTACGTGAGAATACATCTCCTGGTGACATTTTATCATTGATTTAACAAGAGGTTTTCTGTATCAGATTTTGGATGCCAGTAGGTAAGTAGGATTTTGTAGAGAAATGGAAGAAAAAATGAAGTGAGTCTATGGGAACAGTCTGAAAGTAGGGAGAAGTCTAAAAAAGTACAAATCCAAAATTGAAAAGGTCTCTTTGGCACATCTGCCCAAGAGCTTTCATTTGTTTGTGTTTAGAAGAATTTGGAATAGAAGGAAAGAAATCAATCTCATTAAGGAAAAACATTACCACAACATTCACTTACCTCTAGTGTTTCTGATCAGTGCCATAAAATTCTGATAATGCCTAGAGTTTGAAAATAGTGAAGCTTTTCATTACAGAGCTTAAATGCTATATTTAGCTTTCTATCAAGCTATGCCTTCAGGTACCAGTTTCACTTCATTTATTATTGGGTGCAGTTTACCACATCCAACAAATAGATTTGCTTAGTCTACACCTCCACACTGTTGCTGTTCATTCTGAAAGGAAACCAGGGGCTCTAACAGCTTGAGACATACTCCTATTTGGGCTACCATAGCAACGAGTATGTGTATTAAAGTATAGGTCACATGGCTTAGTTTCCTAAGGCTAATTAATTTCACTAATTATGGTCTCATACCAGCTGCAGAATGTGTTGGTGACCTAGTGAAATCAGCTGTAGACAACTGTTTTCCTTACTGTGGTGGTACAACCTCACCATGTGGAAATATTAATGTAATTATGAGACTTGCATACAGTATATGCAGAAAACAAATACTACAGTGTTATTAGAGACTGGACTGTGGGACCTTGAAAATTTTTAATGTAGATGTTTAAATCTTCTTTTTTGCTTTCTCTATCGTCTGTCAGTATTACATATGTTATAAAGAGCTGAGTAGTTAAGCTTAAAATATTGTCATTGCAAGGTTGTTTAATTCACCAGCTTTACAAAGGATTTATGAAACACCTATCACTTAGGGCAATACAGATATATACATAAATATATATTTAGTATAGTAGCCTTCAGAAAACAAGTAAAAACAAAGCAGCTTCTGCTTGTTATTTTTTATATATATTGCAAAACTGATATTTAACTGAAAATCAGAAAATATTTTATGTCACAAAGAAGATTGACTGTATTACATATTGCAAGGCCCTAAGTCTCTCTTCTTTGCCTGTACAATAGAGTTAATTTTAGCCCTCACCACATATGAAGTTTGATCTGTGTTTTAACAGAAAAGCAGGTGTCTACCTAGGGTTTGGGGAGCAATTAACAATTCGTTTTATATAAACCCATAGTGTCTCACTGGTCAAACTAATTGAAGTAAATAAGACATTTTCAATCAGCTAAAAGAAGGCATTAAAACAACCTTGCAAAATTGTCATGACAAATTACCAGCCAAAGCACAAAACCTTCTCAGATGGCCTTTACCATGGTGATTGATGAAAATGAAAAATTAATGATATCTCACTGGCCTGTCAAGAGAAAAAATTGCTTGCCTGACTGAATAGAAATTTGTGAGGCAACATTAAATTATGGAAAATTAATAAAATACATAAATGTACTTTATTTTTTAGCATAATTATTAAAAGTGCTGATTCTTCTACAGTGCGGAAAAAGTGCCAAATCCTACTCTCAACCCCCAGGACACAGACTGTCTCTGTCTGGGTTTGAGAGTAGCATTACAAAACCAGTAAAAGGTTATATGCAGGAAATTGTACAGCTAGGATAGGCACAGAAGAGAAAACTAGTATCAGGTGGACCCCAGGCATTGCCCCCGGAATGGGAGGTGCATGGAAGGACAGACTGGCACTTCAGTCCAGGCTCTGAAGAGGAACAGTCCCAGCTTCCTATGCTGTACCTGTGCCCATCAGTCTGATCATGAACCATCACAGACTTTCCCAGAGGTGGGTCCAGGTTGAAGAAGTGTTTGATAAGATACAAGTTCAAAATAACCAGATGAGGAGTTTGATTAAATACTTCACTTGTGTCTCTATCCAGGGTGGGGTTTTTACCTCTTCATTTCTTTCTTGGAAATTGACAAGTAGTCATCATGCATCTTATCCCCGGGTCACTTCCTCCTATAACAAAAGAAGAGCCTGCATAGTTCTGCATAACTGCATGAAACAGCATGAGACTTACATAGGGAAAAAAAAACCCAGATTACTCAACTAGTGATAACATCAAAGTTAAAAAGTGTTGTAATTCACTTTTCCTAAATGGTTCTGTTCCCCTGCAACATGTACAGTTCATTACCAAGTTGTTGTAAACCATTGTAACCCCTTTGTTACCTGACCCCTCCTACCCTCAGTATCCCATTGGTCCAAGCCTTGAGTCTGCCCCCTTACTAGAAAAGCTATTTAAGTTGAAGGGATGAGGGGGCAGGCCTCTTTGGCTCTTTGCTCTCTTGGCCTCTCAGGCTCTTTCTTTTCTTGCTCTCTTGGGGTCTTGGACTCTCTCTCTCTCTCCCTCCCTCTCTCTCTCTCTCTCTCTCTCTCTCTCTCTCTCTCTCTCCCTTCTCTCCCTCCCCCTCTCTCCTGTGGGAGCCATGCCGCTCCCCCCTGGTGTGGGACCCCCCCAAATAAACCCTGATCAACACCCTCCAAAGCTATGTGGTGTTTTTTCTGCCTGCCTGCTGCCATTAGCTGCTACATGTAGCCAAGAGAATCTTCCCTGAAAGCTTTGGTAAGGCTCCTGTACCCCACCCCCTTTCAAGACCCAGAAAAACCTTGTTGCCAGTTTCTCCTGCAGATGCTAGCCGGGCAGAGGAGGACAAGCAGGAGGCTGCAACAAAAAAGCATATTGAGATTTTAATCTTTTAATCTCACTTTTAAATCTGATTTTAATAATCAAGTGTCTTTTGTGGATAAAAAGACACATAAGTCCTCTAACACAATATTTCAATAAAAGAAACTGTCCAGGAATGTTTGTTTAAGGAACAGCTTTTTCTCCGTGTTATGATTGCCTGCGATGTATACTTGTACCTGTTAAAAATACTGCTTTCTTACTGTCAGTGAGATGTATTTTAGGCTGAGATAAAAGAGGATTGTATGTTTAACAGCTATATAATGTGACTTGTCAACATGATTATCTATCTCCCAACTTATACAAAAAGGACACTGAGTTTATTGAAGCAAATAGCCTAGAGAAGCTAGCAGGCTGAAATGCTGCCTAACTGCAATAACCCTTATGAAAAGAAGGGTCAATTAGTGAGGCTGATGATTAAGAAAGGGCTCTAGTCTCTAGGTCAGATGATGTGTAGACTGAAGCTAATGGTACTAATTTTGCTATGTCTTGTAAAGAATACTAGTCAAAACAGGTTTCAAAGAGAAAAAAAAAAGAGTTGGAGATTTCATGAATAGAATGAATACTGTCTTAAAATTTTCCTTTCAGGAAAACAGACTTCAAACAAAAGCAAGAAAAGGCCCCAAGAAGAAATAATTATCCACAAGGAGATAATCAGCTGTCTATATTCAATAGTTTCTATAATGCATATTGTTAAATCACACGTCATGTGACAAGTAAGTTTGTGCACCTCTCCCAGTATGAAAGGATCTGAGAATGAGATGCAGGGTACAACAGTGAAGCAAAGGACTTGTAATGGAAATATGCTCAAATGGTAAAATTGAAATGCTGTGGGATTCTTTCCTTTGGTTCAGATAGTATTTTCTGCAATGACAGGATATACAACATGTGCCACAAGAGGTGACACTAAAAACCAAATAAATGGTGTCCCAGTGTGTCCAGGTGGTCAAAAAGATGAAGAGCACACTGGCTTCTATCAAAAACAATGCGACCTGTAGAAACAGGCCAGTGATCACCCGCCCTGTCCCTGGCACTGATGAGGCTGCACCTCAAATCCTGTGTGGTTTTTCTGGGCCCCTCACTACAAGAACAACATTGAGTGCAGAGAAGGACAAAAATGCTGATGAAGGATCTGGAGCACATGTCTGATGAGGAGTGGCTGAGGGAGTTGAGGTTATTTAGCCTGGAGAAGAGGAGACTCAGGGGGGCCTGATCACTCTCTACAACCACCTGAAAGGAGGTTGTGGCCAGCTGGGGGTCAGTCTCTTCTCCCAAGTAATAAGTGACAGGATGAGAGGAAATGGCCTTGAGTTGCAGCAGGGGAGATTTAAATTGGACATTAGAAAAATTTTCTCATAGGAAAGGTTATCAAACATTGCAACAGGCTGCCCAGAGAAGTGGTGGAATCACCATCTGTGGAAGTGTTCAGAAGGTGTGTGGATGTGCATATGGTTTAATGATGAACACAGCAGTGATAGGCTAACAGTTGGACTCAGTGAACTTTGAGCCCTTAGTGATTCTATGGTTCTATGTCCTTCAAAGGAGAGTCATAGGTATGAGTGTTCTACTTTTTTATCAAAACTAACACTTACACTAATGGCAGATCATCATGTTTCAGAACTCAATCCCCTAAGCGCAGAAATAAAGAAAAATTACTGAGCAGCTAAATTACCACTTTTACAATGTTGTGACTTGAGAATGGTTAAATCAAAAGAAGGATGGATGCAGATTTTCTTTTTTTTTTTCAGTTTGATATCTATTGGATATTTGTAGAATAGAAAAATGTATCTAGTAATAAATGTAATGATTTTTTATCTTCATGCCTATCACCTGATACTATGTTGGTGGGAGAGACCCATGATATTGTAAGACACAAACATTACACTCATTCAAGAAATAAAAGTTTCAAGACATCTGTGAATAAATTGTTTTTAAATTGTATTTTAATTTAAAATGTGAAGGTCATCAGCCATTTTTTTATAAACCAGCCAGGGATAAATACTGTAACACAGTCAAGTTTTTTTTCTCATTGTATAGTAAATCCTCACTAGCAAACTCTTATGAACTTCTATACCACTCCAAAGGTACAATGCATTATGTGTGAGGGGAATTCAAAGATTCTATCTCATTGCTGCTTAATGGTATATATTTACTTTTTGGATGTTAATTACAGCCATGTAGGCAGAATGAAAGTGTGATGAAGAATAGGTAAAAACATCTAGACCAACTTCAAACTTAAAGTAGATTTCAAATCTTATAAATTTCAAATTAGATTTCTGTGTTTTTCAAAATTTTTCTAGAGCATGCAGCTACAGGAAGTGTGGTTTTTGATTAAATTTTGTTAAGAACTAAACCCGGACTGAAATAAAACATATTTTTTCCCAAAATTCTGTATAGCTTATCATCAGTCTGTGTTATATATATAATATGAAAGACGATAGTGTATATATTAGTCTAGATATCATATCACTGATAAATCTCTACATTAATTTCTTGATCAGAACCATTGATCCTTAATAATGGTTGATCCAATGCCTATTTGAGGACACTTTCTTAGCTCCAGTCAGCTTTGAAAGAGATTAATGGGGAGCACATACTAATACAGAAGTTCAGAAAGTAAGAAATTGATCCTTCAGCTCTGTGTGTTCTGACATCTAAGCGTTTGAATTCCTCACCCCAACCCAGAACTTGCACTTGTCTAAAAAAATACAAAACCTTATGTTTATTTATACATGTAGTAGACTGAGTATTTCTTTAGCTCTGGTAACCAGATTTCAACACGTACTGGAGAAAGTGAAAGGATAGTTATTAATCAGCTAGCTACCTCTCAGAATAGATAACCTTATGTGTTCTGCTTTGATATGGACAGATCTGTGTAACTTGGTGGTGTTGACTTACAGAGTTGGACTGAATCTTTCATTGGTAGTTCCCTTCCCCAAGATATGCCAGATCATACTTTCAGGAAATGGCCTTTTTTTCCCTGAAGACTGTGATGAACTTACCAGGTGTTTTATTGGTAACTGTGTGATGTTAGTGGAAAATTTATTGAGTAAATTTGAGATAAGCTTTTCCTCAGTGAAAACATCCAGGTTTAAGAGGCAGAGAATGTTTAAAGCCATAAGGAATAACACTGTCATTTAATCTGAACTATGGTTTAGCAGCAGCCTTTGAACTTGACCCAAATGGCTGACCTCACATTGAAGTAGTGAAGCCATCCTGCATGAATTCAAGAATAATTAGGTCAAGAAAATGCAAGAGGGGGTACAGCGTGCTAGCTTAGTGGTGAGGACGCTCAGCTGATCAGAAAACCGTGAATTTTGACCCCAAGCTTATAGCTGAGTTTTATGTGGAGCCACTTGATAAAGAAGATACAGCACTCTTCCTCAAATTGGGCAATGAAATTAAATGCCTTCAGACAATGATAGAATGGATCAGATCTTCTGTAGCTGGAATGAGTATGCAAATCACTAGGAAACCAAAAAATTTTAAGTCCACATCCTTTCTCTCTGTCTTTAGAATAAGATTGTGCTGTAAATGCTCTCTTTTGCTGAGTTTTAAAATAATTTTATTGACACTGGATTTTCTAAGGATTCCATTAATAGTCCTGCATTGATGCAAATCTTCCAGCTATACCTACTCAGGTTATGCTTGCTCTTTTAAATACTAGCATAAAATTTAGACATTCTTGTTCCTTTAGTACTTCTCCAACACTGCTAAATGTGTTAAAAACTATCAGCAGACTAAAAGGTCTCCTTGTTCAGATCATTCTAGAGTCATAGAGATATATTACATAGTTCTATTCATAAAAGTGTAGTCATCACTAGAAGGTGTTTAAAAGTCATCATTTATAGTCTGTTAGGAAATACATTGGTACACTTTCTTTTTCTCAAATCAAAGCTGCAGCTGTTGTACACTGCTTTTTAAGTTCATTTTAGCAATTTTGTGATGAAGAGGTCCGTAATACTGCTAAAATCAACTTAATGTTTCTTAGCTGCCACAAGTTTTATTATTTTTACTCTTTATCATTGACATCTCTGATACCTCCCTATTTTCATTCCACGTTTCAATTTCTCATTTATCTCCTCAGCTACTTCTTTTTCTTTCTGTCAGCAGTAAATTGCTTTCTCATATCTAATTGATTTGCTCTCCCTGCTCCTGCTTCAAATGGGTTTGCATCAAAGTTTGTTCTATTTTATGATTATGAGGTCTTGACATTTTTATCCATTTTCTCAAATAAGTCCCGTTGTTGATATAAACCATTCTCTATTGATTGGACTTTCCTTTTTAGCGTGTGTTGTGTGTAAGTTGTTGTACTATATTGTAGATGAAAAGTCATTAGTAATAAGCTCAGTAGTACCCAGGAAATTGATAAATTTAGTCTGGTAGATATTTATTTAATTATTTCTATCAAGATTTAATCTGAAAATAATTAGGTCACATAAACCTACACTATGGCAAGAATAGTACCTTTTATGTTAGGGTAGCAAAATTTTCTTTTCACAAATTAGCTTAATTTTTGCTACCTGTTGCCCTGGCTACAGTCTCTTGTGATTAAATAGCCTGTTTTTACAGACAAAAGGGTTTAGAAGCTTTTTCACTATTTTCCTACTTAATTTGAAGTCTTGTAAGCCTTTGTTTATTTCTACAGGAGACCCATTCCCAAATTCAAGCAGGCACTTGAATCTCAATTTCCCCAGGAGCTGGTTACCATAAAAACCCCTCAACATTAGACACTCCCTTCCACATCCAGGTTTGCGCTGAGAGTCAGTGACTACAGAGACAGAACCTCTTCAATAATTACCTAGATGCTACCTAGTGGATTCAGCCATATCCCTCTCTAAGACTTAATTTCAGGAATAATAATAAAATAATAATAATAATAAAAATTAAAATTTGCCATGCATTATTAAATATTTAAAAATGGAAAAAGAAAAAAGAGAATGTAAAAACCAAATATTTTGGCATCAGCTTGGCTCAGGCAAAATAATCCTTTTTTTCTATATTAAAAAAGGGATTTTGGAAACTCTGGAGCCTTAGAACACAAGGTTCTCAGAAGAGTTAGAACAGGCAATGCCACTGGAAGAAAGTTAGAACAGGCAATGCCACTTCTTTTGCTCATTAATGTTCTTAACAAAACTTCATCCCCAACTAACTTTGATGCCCTCTAACATCTAGAGCACCTTTATCACTCTTTGTTCTCATGCTACTTTACTGCTTGTCATTGCTATGTAGTCTTCAAACACATGGCAATGCAAAATCTTCTTACGCTGTGAACTTACACGGTTTTCAGGCTGAGGCTTCCCTCATGGGAACTCACTTCTGTAATGCTTTGTTCTGGGTTGGGGAGAGTGTTTCTTTATTTGTTTCTACAGCTAGAAGGAAACCGTAAGGTTTAGGTTCTTTTCTGTTCTTTCTATTTTGGTGGTGAATGCCACATGTAAAGCAATAACATCATCATTGCACTGCTGCTCAAAACCCTCACCTGCAGTGAAGGTCTCATGACTGGATTAAGCAGAGTAGAGAAAAACTGCAGACCTGAATATGTGTTTCTCCATTTCTTCTTTAAATTTCACCAAGGTATCAACTCAGTAGGTTTTCTGCCCTCACAGGTAAACACCTGCAACTTTGGTGGTTATTGGGTGGTGATAGCTCCCCCACCTCACAGTCACACAGCTCTGATCTTAAAGTCTGCAACCATAGCAATGAGCTGCTTCCATGGAAGTGTGTACAACATGCCAGTGAAAACTGAATAGATAAAACCAAAATGGATATTTCACATTTTCTTGCTGTTTCCATCTCAATATTTTGTGATTCAAGTTTGAGGTTAAATTAAAATACCTTCTGATTAGATCTTATTAATTAAAATTTACCTGTATAGTTAAATATAGTTAATCTGCATTTCTCTCAATCTGTTAGAAAATAAAAAGCATTTTATTCCAATGCATACATCAGTATTACCTCCAAACTGACCACCTACATTTATCCATGGTGTAAATTCTCTCTATCAAGGAAAAAAAGGCTTCCTTTTCTGTCTCTAGCCACAACTTTACAATTGTAGAAGTGTGTTGATAAAAATAAAGGCAGATTACAGAAATTCAGTACAAATCTAAACATAGACCTTTACCTTTTCTAGCTAAAACTTCTAGTTTTCTAACCAGAAACACTAATAGATAAATTTTCCCATTTTAATTTTAAAAGAATAATTAGTTCCCTTAGATTTATTCTTTACAATATAAATGTATATCTAATAATGTGTTTATTACAGCATTACATCCACTGCTGCAGAATTCCTTTGATTTCTTTCTGCACTGATTGTAAGAATACATTTCAATCATGTGAGCTATTTCTAATTTTGTCAGTTAGATTTCTTCTCAGGAGCAAGAAGTTTCAGTTCCTGTGCCACCTAAACAAAACCTACCACTTTTCTATAAACTGAAAAATTGCTCGATTGTCAATTAAAGAATTGTCAATTTAACAGTCAATTGCTGCCTGCCCCATTATTAGTTTTCCCACCCACATGAATTTTATACAGCTCAGTAATCTCATACTGGAACACAGGCTACAATCCACACGTGATGAAAACCTTCAATTTTTCACTACTTTTTCACCTCAGCTATTTGCTGACATACCCCAGCACATTTAATTGTTATAAAGCCCTCCAGTGCAGTGACATTGATTGCACATCTCAGAGCACCGTTATCACTCTTGATGATGCAGTGAAACTAATCCCTTCTCCAGTTTGAGCCACCAGCTCTGGTACCAGTAAGAATGTGCAACATGGTTACAGCAATTAGAAAATAGTGCCAGTGCATTTGTGTTGTGTGGGTGAGTAATTTTCTACTTATTTAAATAATTTCTATATTTAGAATAAGGTGAAATGAAACTTCTTTAGAAATTCAGCAGTTTCTGACCAAGTTTTTAGGGGACATCAGGCCTGAAACAATCCATTGACTGCTTTAAAGAACAGCTTTATCCATCACTGCAAATACGTCTTTGCTATGAACAAGTATTATATAAGCCTAAAATATTTAAAGAAAGAATAAAAGAAGTAAAGAAGTAAAAATTTTCCTGCTTAAACACCCTTATTTGAGTGTTTAGATATACACATTCTCTTCACATTTAAAAGTGGAACTCATTTTATGCAAGCCATTAATATAGTTCATCTCCAATTTTTCTTTAATAATATGTATTTAAATATTAATAATGTAACAAGAGTACAGTAAAACGAGTTAGCATTTTTATTTATCTTTTTTCTGGATAGTTGTGATGTTGCCTGGAGGTGGAGAGTGGTAAAAAGACTCCTACTTCTAGAATGTGAGAGCATGGGATTGGAACTGTGTGTAGATTCTTATTCACAAAATTGTGATTGAAGCATGCAGCTGATTGAATACGAATAATTAATAGAATACTTACATTATAACCTGTCATCTACATTATGCATTCATGAAATCTGTACATAAAGAGGTAATTAATTGCTGCGACTAACGGGGAAAAACTGATTATCCAAAATGCACGTGTAAAACAGAGCACCAGATATGCTACAGAACAGATGGAAAGCAGAAGTCAGAGACCTCTTGCATTTAGTAAAATTTTGGGGGGTTCTCCATTAAATTTTCTGAAATCAAGCATTCTCCTTGATTTAAACTTTGAATCAAACATATCCCTTGGCCCAGAGGAAGTAATTTTTTTAAACAACAGATTAAAGGAATGCATAGAGGTCACAAAGAGAAAGGATGCATGTTTTCCAAGCTTGCAATCTACCTAATAATCAAAAAGAGTAGCTGAGTCATTAGGGACCCTCAAGGGTGTCCCTAGACATCTGCATGGGCTGACATATAATGCAGAGTTTATTTACATGTTTTGGGGCCAGGGAGGATACTCTTCTGGTACTCAAAGGGCACTAGATGCTTAAGTGTCTGAGTTGCACTCCAGATTTTCTTTCCTTTGTGTTACAAGGTAGGTTCCTGTACACATCTGAGTCTTTCAGCCAGCTACCTTTATGCTTTCTAAAATGTACCCAGTGTTACCTGTCCCAAAAATCTACCAGTCAAGCAATCAGAAGTCAGTATCATCATCACTGTCGTGGCACTCTTCGACATTACTGCTCTTTTATGGGATGCAACACCTTCCCCCAGGGCCCCGTGTGTCCCAGGCAGTCGCTGGTGGATCAGCGTAAAGAATGCGGGATGGGCCGAGCTTGCAGCTCCGAGAATCCTGTATTAAAATAAAACACAACCTAGCTTGAAGACAGAGCAGAGGCTAGGACCTAAAAATCTCTAAAAGAAAAGTGAAAGAAAAAGTCTCTCTCTCACTGCAGGGCAGTGGGTTTTAAGGGGCTGCTCTGGGGGCAGAGTCCAGGGTAAGGATCCAACAGGGAGAGGGGAACAAGGCAGGAATTACAACACTGGAACCAATAAAGAAACACAGAGGGAGGGGAGCAACCTAAACAACTAATAAGATTGGGGCATTGATAGGGAACAGTCTGGAAGAAGGGGCAGGGTAAGGGAAGGATTGACAATTAAATAAGTGGATACAATCCAGGCAGAACCACCACCCCAGGGGCATGGGGAAGAAACAAACCATCCGGTATTAAACCACAAAATTATACATTACCACACATCACCTCTTGTGTAGTTTGTCTTTTCCAGAACCTCTGTAAACAATAAAAAGCCTAAAATTTGTCTGCAGAAGGAACAAAAAAACCAAAACAAAAACCAAAACAAAAACCAAAACAAAAACAAAAACCAAAACAAAAAACAAAACAAAAAACAAAAACAAAGAAACACCACAAGCCAAACAAAACCAACTAAACAAAAGGCAACCAATACAACACCACCACCAACACCACCAAAGATGCGCAACAGCTCATGTAGCCATGTCTGCCATGAGCAATTATTTACACAAAGAGGAAAATGAACATACAGAAAAATTTGTTAGGCTAGCTTCTAATATCTCTCTTCAAATGAAAAGTGAACCTTCTTCCTAGGCCACAGCTTTCAGTCTTTGAAAATTCCATATACCATATTTCAAAAACTACATAGAAAAAAATCACAAATACTCAAAATGTATATCAAAAGATGTGCCAGATCTTCCATCTCTTTAGGCAGTGTTCAAGATAAAAACAGCAAATTGTCATCTTAGCCTATCCTGTCCTGTCCTGTCCTGTCCTGTCCTGTCCTGTCCTGTCTTGTCCTTGCAGTGGGATGGCACAGGGGTTAGAAATGGTCAGATTAGCAGAGCCTGCTGTGCCTTGGGATTAAAGGTACACTGTGGTCCTGATAAATCTCCCAGAGAAACCTTTCAAGATTTAGCCAAAAGCGATGTTACGGTGAATGATTTAGCCCCTTCTACTGGCACTGCAGTTCACTGAATGACTCTGCAAGCTCAGACTGGTGGTAAACCAAGGCATTCAGTACCACACTCCTTGCTGCAGCTGGGGTAAACCATCAGCTTGCATGTTTTCCCACAGAGCATGGGAAGACACTGAGAATCACTGCATGAGAATCAGGCTCTTTGTGCCATTTTCCAAGAACAAAACCAAGAAGTGACATCTGCTCTGTGCCAGTGCAAACTCTGGCACGCTTTCTGTATTCAGGAATTTTCTATAATTTTGCATTAGAAATTAATCTCACCTTCATGTTTTACCCAAACAGTGTTTCAAACCTACAGCAGATTGAAATAGGTAGGAAATTCACTGTTTCATGCAGAAGAAAGATCACTTCCTAAGGTTAGCTGGAGTCCTTCACATTGCTATCACCACTTTTCAGGAATAAACTGAAAATAATATTACTTACTTTCTGGTTTTGTTCTGCTCTTCAGTCTATTTTCTGAATGATATACAGTGGAATATTGACACACCATCTAAAAATATCATGCTATTGAGTGCTGTTCCTCAGGGACTGGTATTGAAACCAGCACTTTTAAAATCTTTGTAGGAGACTTGGACAGTGGGATTGAGTGCACCCTCAGCAAGTTTGCCGGTGACACCAAGCTGTGGGGTGCAGTGACATGCTGGAGGGAAGCAATGCCATCCTGAAGAGCGGGGACAGGCTTGAGAGGTGGGCCTGTGCAAACCTCATGAAGGTCAGCAAGGCCAAGTGGAGGGTCCTGCACCTGGGTTGGGGAAATCCCAAACACAAGTACAGACTGGATGCAGAACAGTCTGAGACCAGCACTGGGAAGGAGGACTTGGTGGTGTTTGTGAATGAAAACTCAATATGACTTGGCAAAGTACATTTTCAGCCCAGAAGGCCAAATGCATCCTGAGCTGCACCAAAAGAGGTGTGACCAGGAGGTCAAGGGAGGTGATTCTGTCTCTCTACTCTGCCCTTATGAGACTGGAGTGCTGCATCCAAGTCTGAGGCCCCCAATACAATAAAAATGTTTACCTGTTGGAGGAAGAGAACCACAAAGCTGATCAGAGGGCTAGAACACATCTCCAGTTAATACAGGCTGAGATACTTGTAGTTGTTCAGCCTGGAAAGGGCTCCAGGGAGATCATAAAGCAGTCTTCCAGTACCTAAAGGGAGCCTACATAAAAGCTGGAGAGGGAATTTTTATAAGAGCACGTAGTGATAGGACAAGAGGGAATCTTGTTCTCAAGCTGAAGAAGGTCAGGTTTAGATTAGGTATTAGGAAGAAATTCTTGACTGGAAAGGTAATGAGACACTGGTACAAGTTGCCCAGAGAGGTTATGTACTTCCATCCCTGAAGATGTTCAAGAACAGGATGAATAGTGCTCTGAGTAACCTGGTCTAAGTGAAGGTGTCCCTGCCCATGGCAGTGGGGTTGGAACGACATGATTTTTAAGGTCCCAAAATCCAACCCAGACCATTCTATTATTCTGTGACTGGTGTTATGATTCTGTGATTCTATAATTCTATGATTCTGTGATTCTACTCACAGTGTATGGGATCTAATGCAGCAGTCTGCAAGACATTCATCGGCTTACCACAGCAGGGAAAACAGAGACTGAATTAACACAAAGTGTGCCTGAATACAGTCCAGGGTCCACCTTGTTTTGAAGGAAGATTAGCTGTTTCCTGTATCTCTCTTGGTTACCTTGTTTGTCTGCCTGGAAATGCTCTCTGCTTTTTTGAAGCAGGGACTGACTCTGTATATACAATCAGAATGGAAGATTTTAACTTTCTTAGAGCTCCATGGCCTACTTCTGATACTATTTATTGTGAAATAACATTAGTTTCACTGAAATAATAGGGTTAGCTAGAAGCAGACAACAAAACTACAAAAATTTAATGTACATTTTCATTTAAGTGGAGAAATGTTAATTAGAGAATATTTTATCTGAGAAGGGGTTTTTGTTTAAAATTATACAGTAATCCATTTGGGTAAAGATAACCTCAACAGAAACACGAGTTAATAAGCTTCGTTGCTTCCAATTTGGTATATTTCTCTTGCTGGCAAAATTATACCAGGATTCCAGCATGTTCACAGGCCTTGCAGTGAAAGGCCTGTGTTGTTTGTATCATCTGCTCTGATGAACAGGAGTTGAAAGAGGTCATGTCCAGCTTCACTTCCTTGCTGTGTTCTGGGATTATGAAATAAAGGTAGCATGACCTTAGGATAGACCTTTCTGTAAGAGTGAATTATTGCTTGAAAATTCTTTAGGACAAAGGGGTTTATTTTCCACAACTTCCAATTTCTGTTCACAGATGCCTGAACATGTTCAGATTTCTCATGCTCTAAAATGCAGCATAGGTAATGTGCCATATACAGTTCATATTCATGCACTGATCTTAACAGTTCATTTCATTAAGAAAACTCATTGGAAAACAAGGGGTGAAATTGTCAAGTGTCATGTGTAGGCCAATGGATTACTTGTATGCCTCTGAACAAATACAAGGACTGTCTCCCGCTCCTTGTTAATCGTCTTGCACAATGAGCTCCAGACTCTAACCAAGACCACAGTAAGAGGGCCTCAGACATCCACCATAAGGGCATTTTGCTTTCCTGATATCCAAGCTTTTATACCAATGGAATAAATACTGGAAGTTACACTAATGTCTGGTTATGTCAGGGCTTGGGGCAGGACAGACAGTGAGTTGTGTCTGATTACAAGCAGTTTATAAAGCCAAATTGCTTCTCAGAGCACTGGTATTAATCTAATATATATGTACAGAAGAGCTGACCTATTCTTTTTTTGATGTTTATACATATAAATAACATTTAAGTTAGTTTTGTCTCTAACTTCTCATCACTGGTTTTCTGAGACACTACATAGACCTTTACTGTTTTTCCAAGCCACAAACTAGAATTTAAGAAGAATGATTGTAGCAGAATTTTAAAGCAACAATGAAAAGATGATTAAATTTTAAGATCTTTTTAAACTGAAAAGGAATTTAAAGCAGATCAATAATGAAGATCACATTTAGTCTTAAGGGATGAATTTACTTCCCAGTTTTGTATAAAATTTTCAGTACAAAATAATTTCTATTATTCTTTGAAATATAAATGCTTACCTTTACAGCCAGAAATGTGTATTCCAAGATTTTTAAAAGAGTTGGAATAATTATCTAGCATAATTCTCTTGCAGCTTATCATGATTACCTGCTTTGCCATGTTAAACCTCTGCTATCCATCATCATTGTCAGGAACCATATAGAAACATAAGGGGCTAAATTTGAGGATTCTGATTGAGCACTGTTTCACTGATTCAACAATGTGAGTTGTTGAATACACACATCCTGCAGTCGGCTATAAAATCAGTAAAAAATTTCAAGTGCTGTCCAGTAGTCCTGTCATACATAATTATTAATTTCTGGTTTAGAAAAGAACAACTAAAATAATATAACCCCCTCCAAATATTTTCTTTTACCATACCAAGTACATGCAACACATTCCAGTAGCAGTAGGTGGCCAGCAGTGAGTGAAAAATTCTTAAGCCCACACTTGCAAAAATATGCATTTATGAATCTAAGAATGAATTGATCTACTGCATAGAGATACACAGGGTCTTTATCTTGACCCACTCACATAAAACAGATTTTAATTCATTAGAAAGAAATTAGTAGTTGGCTTAAGCATCACCCATGCATTTTCTCTTGTTGAATTCTGAGAGGGTTTGGTTTATAAATGTTGTAAAAGCTGAAATTAATATAGTCCTTTATATAAAACAAAATTTTGCTCAGCAATAAAGGTTTAAATTACAACTATTGTTTCTTACTGTCCAAATATTTTTAGAGTCTTTTGCATTAGCAAGAAAGTAAGATATGATCAAAAAAGTTTGGTGGTAGTATCCAGGTTTTACACTGAGAGAAATCAGAAAATAGAAATTTGGCACAGTTCAGAGGTTTGATTTCACAGGGACCCCATAAATATCTGGAAATGGCTGTAACTGGATTGTGTTGTCTGAATTCAGTATGTTTGATATGTAGCTCTGCCTGTTGCTCTTATATGTAGCATGCACTGTGTCAAGACATCTTCAAAACTCAAAGCAACTCTGGAAAATGCTAAAGGTATCATCAGTTTTGGAAAAAGAATATGTGATAGCATATGCTGTTGTACTTGATTTGTATTAAGCCTTATAAGCAAAATGAAACAGAACAAAACAGGAACAAGCAATCATTGTGGAGGCCCAGGGGCCTGCCACCAGGATAATTATGCCTCAACCCTGGAGGCACCGATGCAACCAGGCAGAAACACCCCTACAGATTAGGGTGAGGAAAACCTTCCTCCCATGGGCCTTTGCAGCCACATCTTACTATCTCTTAGGTTTCATTGTTCTGTTGGTTTGTTAAGTTTATGTGTCCCTGTTCAGCCCCCGTTCATCGTATATGCACCCCTCCTAGAATGATCTTCCTTCCCTTGAACCCCACTGGGTTATTTTTGCTGCAGTACCCCACCCCTGTGACCTCATTAGTCCTCCCAGTTCCTAGCCACCCCTCTGCACCACTTTTCCCTATCCCTGTTGGATCCTGACCCTCAGAAACACCCCTTTTATCTGGTATATAACCCTGGATCCTTGGCCCCATTTTGGCTCTCGTTCCTGGGACACGTTTAAGGCTGTTCCCACGATTCACGCCTCGATAATAAACAGCTCTGGGATTACCAAGCAGGACCACATCTCCTCACCTTTGTCGTCAGCCCTTTGTTAGCAGAGTGCTCTGGCCCCCAAGGCACAGGTTGCTCTCAGGGACACACTGTTGTTGCACAATGCAACAAATCTTTAGTATAACTTGCCTAGATATTGAAATGAAAACCAGTAGACATTCCTAAGAGAAATTATTCTCAAACTTATCTGAAGACATTGCTTATAGGAGCCAACAAATACTTGTAGAAATACAGGTAGTTGCAAGGAAAAAATATACTAAAAGAAAATTGCTGCAAGAAGAAAATGAGCACAAAAGATAAACCAATCACAGAATCACAGAATACATAAGGTTGGAAAGGACCATTGTAGTTCATCTGGTCCAACCTCCCTGCTCAAGAAGGGTCATGTGAGAACACATTGCACAGGGTTATGTCCAGAGAGCTCTTGAATATCTCCAGTGAGAGAGATTCCACAGCCTCTCTGGACAACCTGTTCTGGTGCTTGGTCAACTGCACAGTAAAAAAAATTCCTCCTCAGGTGGAATTTCCTGGGCATCAGCTTCTGCCCATTGCCTCTTGTCCTATTGCTGAGCACCACTGAGCAGAGCCTGGCTGCATCTCGTTGGCACCCTCCCTGAAGATACTGATGGATATTGATGAGGCCCCTTCTCAGTCATCTCTTTTTGAGGCTGAACAGGCCCAGCTCCCTCAGCTATTCCTCATAAGAGAGATGCTCCTGTCCTTTAATCATCGTTGTGGCCCTCCACTGGACCCACTCCTGGAACTTCATGCTTTTGCGTCCTGAGGAGCTCAGACCTGGATACAGCACACCAAATGCAGCCTCTCCAGAGCTGACTAGAGCATCAGGATTACCTCCCTCAGTCTGCTGGCAATGCTCTCTCTAGAGAACCTGAGGATGCCATTTTTTTAAGCATGAACACAAACTTCTGGATGAACCAGATAAGAAGGAAAATGTATTTCTGTCTGTATTGTAAATGGAGATGTCTTTAGATTTCCATAAGACTTTTGTCTTCATGCAATAACTTGCCCTTTTTTTAGCAACTCAGATCCTTCCTTCTGTGCTTTCATGTATTATTATCTAGCTTTTTAAATTTGACATTCTGAAAAATTTGGTGTATTTCTGGTAGGGGACTACCTGCCAGAGTATCTCATTCAGCAAACAGTTTTATCTGTCATAATCACCAATGACAACGCTCAAAATAAATAAATTATTTTTTATCTATTATGACGTGGAAGAAAAACAAGAGATTTGAAACTTGAGGAAAGGATCTTCCCCAGAAGATATGAGGCTTGAGAAACATGTACAGACTACACAGTCAGGGACATGATGGAGAGGCAAGAACTGGATGCTAACTGTCCATCCTCCTTGATTCCTCTGGTTTCCCTAAGAAATAAATTTAGAATGAATATATAAATTTAGAAATAATAAAATAGAGAAGAACTCCAGCATCTTCTAACAAGTCCTGCAAAATAGTCCATGTTACGTAACATTAAAGTATGCTAAAATGTGACACTTAAAATCTGATGCAAATATATCTTGGATGAATTTAGGAATTTACGGCTTCTTCAAAGCCCTAGAAGTATGGATTCATGACAGCCAAGGTATCTGCTTTCTCAATATGAGGTGCAAAAATAGTCATCAAAAGTTGTAATTTAAATTCTTCTAAAGCACCTTTTTGACTTTATTTAGCTACAACATGCAATATAATTAAGTTCTCCAATATTTACTTGAGAAAATCAGGTATCACAGTTCAAAAATGATACATCTTCTTGAATCCAATAACTATTGATCTCATGAGAGAAAAACAAAGTCTTTTATTCATATTCCATACATTTTTTTATGTTGATTTAATTTTTTTAGTATCATTCATAATCTCAGGAAAAAACAGAATGCGTCACTAAAGAGGTGTTCTTTTTTAAGAGATGTTTCCCATGAAAAACAAAACTGTAAAGAATTTTGGCTGCTGATAATAAATAAAATTTTCAATATCAGCTAGCAGCTTGATTCCTTTTGGAAATATATTTTCTCTTCTGTTTAAACAAACAGAGACAAGCTGTGTCTGCTTTGGAAATCTTTTTATTGACCCTAGCTACTTAGAGTACACACAGCAATATACTTATAATACTTAGAGTATTCTAGAAACCAAAATCCTGGGTTTGTGTTTTACCAAACATATGTATATTGTATGTTTATATATGTCTATCACAGGTTCAGCAGACAAAGGTTCTTATCAGAGAGAGTTGGTATTATTTACTACACCATAAATTTTGAATTGAATACCTTATGCAACAGTAGCTGTTTCAAGTTAACAGTTTGTTTAGAATAATTCTTGTGATGAAAATTACTTACCTGCTATGAATAAATATGCTTCCTTTAGGACTTTTTTTAGGATACTGGGGAATCTGTCTGTTTACAATTTCTCATAATCTAGTATTAATTTCAAGAACTGAGAACACTAAAATACTTTCCAAATACACTTAAAATTGAACATGCCCCTCTATCATCACATGCAGCATGGCAAATTCTATTCTATTCCTAGAAAACTCATATGTGTTACAATAATTATTATGAGTTATCTCTGTTAACCGTAGGTCTGGCCAAAGGCCGTTCAACATTTTCAATTACCCACTTTAAATTAAGAAAGAGCAAATATAACTTTTAGGCCCAGACTCCACATCATTAATTGTTAATTATGAAAGGGCCAAAGCTCCCAAAGATACTTCAATTAGCATTTATCCATATCCGAAAACCTGTCTCACATGAACTAGCTGAATGCCTTCACTGAACACCTGATTATTTCTGCTGGGCAAAATGTTGCTGGTGTGGTCTATTTTCACCAGCTACTTCTTACTCATGTTCAATAAATCAGATATAGGCCTTGCCTAATGATGAGCACATACTTGGACAGCTGCACAAAAAATATTGAACTACTTAATTATAGACTGCCAGTACATTACTGGCTACACATAACAGCTAACTGATGAAGGTGTGAAAAGAAGGAATTGGGATTTCATAACCTACTTGAGTTGTAGATGATCTTGGAATCACAGAGTTGCAGTGCAGACTGGAGGGTTTCAGTACCTTGTTTCCACAAGAACTTGCATGCACACACATACACATATGCACTATGGAATGTCTGGGAAAGAAATACTGCTGTACAGAAATGTGATGCTTGCAAGCTAAATCACATGAAGACATAAGAGATAAAATGACATATATTGTCCCTATTACTAGCTTGCTTTTACATTATTTTTTACGCTTCTGCAAGTGAGACATCTTACAAAACAGGGCTGAAGGCCTAGGATTTAGCTGCAGTACTGCACTGCACCACAATACCATTATGGGATTTCATACCCAGATGATTTTTATTTTCCATATATAGTCAAAAAAGGAGGCTCAGGATGTATATCACATTTCTCAGATTTGTTACCCTTGTACAAACATGCTTTCTCTATGTGCACAGCAGAGACACCTGGAGGAACTGTGGTGATGTACTAAACCACTGAGTGATTAAAAACGGTAAAACTTTTTATGATCCTGGATGTAGGAAACCATCTGAAAGGAATGAAGCAGAAGAGTTTCTTCCCAAACCCCATCAAAACAACAAACAACCAGCTGTGACAAACAGCTGCAGCACATGTTGGTGTTAATTTTATGGAGAGCTTCTTCAGTGAGATATCAAACCAAAACCTGTAAAGCCAGGTTCAATTCAACAATGAAAGTTGGAATAAGCATTGTGTATGAATGAAGACAAAAAAGATTTCAGCAAGAAAATCTTCCTTCTTCCAAATGAAACCATTTTCTTCTAATCCTATATTCTAAAGACTGAAGAATAGTAGTCACATTTTTATGTTCTCAACTAAAAAATCTAGCCTGTTTTGAGACACACAGTGTAGAAGGTACAATGAAGTTAAAATTCAGCATGAATTTTTGCTTTGAAATCAGTAACCACTAATGGACAACTATATAGTTCCTTTAGCTTCACCCTAACAGAAATATTGCTGTCAATGAAAGCAGAGAAGAGCAAACTATATACCTCAGACTCAGAAATGAAAAAAAAAAAAGTAACAAAAGACAACACAAAACTGTTATGCAAACTAAAAGACTCAAAATTACAAATGAAACTTTTAAAACACCCTGTCAAATCTTTACCTCCTGAGATAAACCATCAACCTTTTCCTACTGGTACCGTTCATTTGGAAGGGTTTGTTAAAAGACTTCCATTTCAGGAAGATGTAAAAACTAATATACAGTTTGTATAATGGAACAGACCATCTGCTGTGAAAAGTTCCCATATCAAGAGAACAGAGGGACTAGTTCCCAATTAATTAGCTATTTTAGGAGGATTGGATATACTCTTTCCAAGTTGGTTTCAGTTGATAAGACAATCATCTGTCTGTCAAGCTGTGTCTGTTTGCCTGTTAGTCTAGCTAGAATATTGGAGAAAAGTCAGAGAGATGTTTATTGTTTATATCTTTCTTCTCCCTTCTCTTCCTCCCACAAAATGAAAGCCATCCGAGGAACTGAATCATTCAATATAGTCATACCCTGTTTTATCCAAAGTTGTTTTGTTCTCCTTTTCATGGTAAATATACAAATGTCCCAAAGAAGGCATATGAAGGACAAAGGGTGTTATGGGAGTAGATTTCAGATGTTATTTATAGCAAGATTTTCTAATGCAGAGCTATTAATAGCAACCCATTGCGCAAGAGTTGAATGAACAATACAGATGTCTCAGTCTTCGTTGAAGGACCTATTCTTTTCCTGAAGAAAAGCCCTGTTTGTACAAGGCACCATTTACAAGTCTATTGTGATTTTTTTATAGCTATGAAATAATGTTGTTTTTATCTCTTTCAGCTGAACTGAGCTGCTGGCTTCCGTTTGGCAGCTTCACAAACAATCTGTGTGCAGCGAGCCACGCTTAGCAGGCCCCCGGAGCGGGTGACAGGAAAGATTGCACGCTGAGACATGGAGACAGAGTGGTTTCCTCATAAAACCAGACTTTGAAGCCCAGGATCATAGGGAAGTCTAGCTAAGGGAGCAGGTATTTATAAAGCCCAAGAGAGTTTCCAGAAGAGTAGCAAAAAATAAGTGGGTTTAGCTCAATGCACTAAAAGCCATTAATGTGAGCATTTATAACATGAGTATATCAATTAATTTATTTCTTTTCTTCTTGTTTTCTTTTTCTGTCTTTTGAAAAAAATAATATGTTTGACACCTTATAATCCCCATGATGTGAAAGTAATTACCAGGCTGAGAACATGGGAATACATAAAGTGTAATTTCCTTGCGTAGTGTATGAAGAAGCAGCTTGCTATAAAGCATTCTGGAAGCTATGTCTATGAAAGAACAAGCAGTAATTACAGTGGAAACTACAGCCATTTCCATAATAAAGTTGTAAAATCACGTCCATGCTTTTGGTTAAGAAGACCAGCTTTGTCTCTAGGGAATGACCAGCTATAAATCCTTTAGAAATTCATTTACATGAGTCTTGAATTGACTAGCTACTTAACAGCTCAGCAGCACTCTACCCCAAAGCTTGCTACTCTTACCCTGATTTTTTCTGCTTGTTTGTGTTTTCTTCCAAAAGGTCCCAGAAGAGGAAAGAGGTGCCTGTAATATAAATTCTCTTCTCCTTTTTTTTTTCTACAATTTTCCATGTTTTGCAGTTTTGTTTAGTGAGATAAAACTGCCACTATTTTGGGGTTTGAAAGTTTCACTGGAAAGATCTGCCAGGAGTACAAACCAATGTACTTACTGATAAGCAATTTTCATTGAAAATTTGAGTTTTTGAAAGCAGTTGTGTTTTTTCTGGGATTGGGACCTTTGTGCTACTCTCAGAAATATCTCCTATATAATAAGGTCATGATACTACCACTGTGAAAATATTAATTAATCTGAATGGTGTCTATAACAATTTTCAAATACACTGCCTACATTTCAGGGGTGGTGGTGGAGATTGCTCTTCTTGATCTGAAAATTCAGTATTATGCAATAAGTCTTTATTTGCATGGAAAAAAATCCATTTGAATCCTTGGAAACTGGAAACAGTTGTGTTTTTTTCTGCTCCAACTCTTCCATCTTTAGTCAATAAGACCAGAACAAAAGCGTTGTCTTTAAAAATGTGACAGCACACACCTTACATTTCCGCAAATCTATCACATCGGAAGAAGTGACATGACAGGCAGAATACAGTTTCTTCATTTATAAAGAGAAAACAAAACTTTATGACCTTTTCTTTGATCAGGTACCTCCAACAAAATTTGATGATTGAATATTAAAGGAACTACTGATGGAAAAATAATGAGGCTAATATTTTTACCAGGTATTGCATCTAAAATTGTGACTTTGTCTTGACATTTAGTAATGGATTAAAAAAAATTAATTTGTTGCAGGAATTCAATCACTACAAATTATTCATGCACCTTTAAAAAAATAATGACATACTACCAACTAGATTTTTTCCCTTGAACAAAGCATGCAAATTAGTATCCAGATAGATTAATGAATTAAGAATGCATGAATAGTGAATGTTTTTGACTCTTAAACAGAATGAGAAATGTGCACCCTCTCTAATCCATCATTCAGTTTCTACCTTCAGCAATAAGAAGTAAAATGACAGCATAAGGCCCTTAACAAATACATTTTAGTAATCACATACAAAATAAAACCCCACATCGATGTGCTACTTCCTTCCTTGACAGCTTTATAAATTTGCTTCTGGAATCATGGATCATGTAGCCAGCATCCTCTGGAATGATTCCTGTTAAAACCTTCTCCCTTCTGATTTACTTTGAATTAATCTTAACAAAAATGTTCATTTTTATTTAAATTAACTATTTTTTTTTATTGATTCAACATCTAAGATCATTACAACCTTCTGATTTCATCGGAAGCTTCAGAGCAGTAAAGGTACATTTGTTGCTATGCTACACTTTAGGAAAATATACAGTAGTTTAAAGCAAATTTAGTTTTGTTCACCCTTTGTTAGACCAGCTTATATGTGAGACATATTCTAAAGATTTCATGGCTGGTAAAAAATTACTCCTGCAATCTACTTTATTATGAATGGTTGCATTCATTTTATGTGATGGAGATTTTGGAATCAAGAACAGCACCACATAAATTAAGTAGTCTTTAGTACATTATAAATAATTCTGACTTAGTGAACATTTGCTGTCTGAAAGCTGCAGTGGAAACTGTAGTCCTTTATTCAACATATACTACAGGCCAAGTCTGGTACAAACAGCTGCAAGGGAGTTCCCCATAATTGCCCTGCCAATAACTTGAAGTTTGATTTGGAAAACTTAACCTCTGCATACTCATTTTAGACACTGCCTTTGCAAAATCTGGTCCTTTGCTAAAGTCAACCTGACATTGATACAGATTTTGTTGAGCTGTCTGGAGCTTTCAATTTCCTTACATATAGCTCAGAAACCCCCCTCCCAAACTTTTTTCATTTTAGCCATCAGCTCTCACTCAGGATCGTAAGTAGGTGAACGCACCAAATATAGGTATATGCACACAGTGTTAATATTCTCAGTCATTTTTTACATTGCAAAATGTTTATACCATGATTTGAAATGATACACTGCAAATTTTGTAGGTTTCTTTTTAATTTTAGTCATCAATATGTAAAGATCTATACATATTTATAAGGCTGATTTTATATACAGAGATGCCTTTGCTTATAAGGTTACTGAAGACTAGAAAATATTTCCTTTTTTTCACTTTGCTAGGTCTTACTGAGCCATGCCATATAAGAAATTACTAGTGCCTGTAAGTATATGACATTTCATCAGTAAGAAATGTAATGATGTCTTTGGTGCATGAAGTGAAATTATTACAAGTTACAAAGGACCTCCAGGAAAGGGTCAGAAGGTGGGATTCCAAGAAATAAATCAAAGTTGTCTATAGAGAGTTTCTTCTGTGTTAAAGGAAAGATTAATTACAGACACAGGGTTTGACAGAAAGTTGAACTATAGGCGGGCCTGTGTCTAGTGGTTCAAGCAGGGGGCCTGAGAGCTGAGATTTCTGGCTCTTCCTGTTTCCTAATATGTGTCTGAGCAATTTAACCTGCCACCTTTTGTTAACCTTTGAATAAAGCTTGTGCCCTCTGTATTTAAGATTTTCAAGTGCCACAGTTTACTTATGATTTCAGCAAGTCACTAAAGAAGAGGTTTCTTTTTTCTCTGTCTGTAGGGTTAAACACTGACTTAATTTCAATACTTCTTTGAAAGTGCTTTTATACAAGAGGTTTTCATATTGTATCATATGGAATAATATTCTAAATTCTCTGAGAAATAAAATGCTGACACAAGTTTAGATTAGTCATATCCAAAAAAGTTACCAAATAGATTCAATGAAAGTCTAATAAAATGAAAATTTAATGCAGATTCTGTCATTGATTCTAAATTATAAATTTTGAAGCTCTGAATCAGCCCAGGAGTATATCAGACAGATATTAAACATAAGGAATAATTATCTGTATTTTATAAAATTAAAATAATTTCCAATAATGTAAGAGAAACAGTGATCTTCACAAGTATTTGCCTTTAAAAAATCTAAAATTTGGAGAAATTTAAAGAAATGAGGACTTATAAGAAAAATGACTGAAGGAATGATGTAAATGAGATTTATAAACATGTAAAGATATCACAGTGAATAGGTTTTTATAAACATTTATGTGTATCTAGTTGAAAGAATAACCTTTCAAATTAAGATGTTAAGTGTGTTGACAGCAAAGTTCAAATCTGTACTGGGGATACAAGCTCAAGACTAGGAATTAACGAACCAGATTTCAATAATGTTGTCCTGGAAATTATTTTACTTTCTTGACCTGTGAGAAACTCCTTTTCACAATTCAGTTGCACTTACTTACTTTAATGAAGCAGTTTATTTCATTTTTCATAAATTACTAGAATGTCAGAAAATGAGTTTTGTATATTATAAATTGCTTTATGGCAGAGGATTATGCAAGCACTACACTCATGTATTCAAAAGGCACTTGCTGCCATATTTGATTTATTAACCATCTATTCTGGGGTACTTTAAAATGGCATAAAATATAATAATTTGTACATACCTAACAATTAGCATATGACAAAACAATATAGTACCCCATAAAATAGGACTTTCATTTATCTTCAGTAACATAGCATTTATTCAGGTCTAAAATTTCCCAAAATTACGAATGACTTTGTTTATGACACGCTATATAATTGTATGTATATTATGGTATAGCATAACATATGTTGTGTTTTAAACCTATAAAGATTTTGAATCCTGCCTTATACAATAAATAGCATTCATCTTCTGCCTCATTTTCGTTTCTAAGTGGGCAGTTCTACACAGAGTTATATACATTAAAGTCATCTCAAAACAATACAGACACGGGTGTCTGATAGCAAGGCCTGTGTATGAAAGTTACAGTACCCCACCCACAGTAAATGGAAAAGTACTCCTGCACTGATTAGGACATTCATGATCATCCCAAATTCCAAAGCACCACACTCAGTCGTGACAAACCTTGTGTTAGGAAATATGTAACAGCAGTCCTAGTCATATATTTCTTTAGTCTACCTTCCTTCTGTCGTGGACTGAAGCTCAGCTGTTTTCACTTCTCCCAGCCCAAGCTCTTTAAAGCACTTGGATATACTCTTTCCACAGCCATAATTCCAGTGATGTAGAACTAAAGACACTGCCACCCATGCGTTCCCATTAACACTTTAAGGAGTGTGCCAGCAAGGCCTTCTGAAGGCAGATCCAGACATCCCCTGCCTGCCCTCTCAGTTGGCTGGATGCTGCATATTTGTGTCAGTGTGGCACCAAGCCCAAGCTAATAAACTTTGGCACTCAGCAGAGCTTAAAATTCTGAGCCCTTTGGCATAGCAGCCACTGTTACATGACTTTGACGTTAGATCTAGCTCACAGGTTATTGAAGGCAGAACACAGATTCACTACAATAATTTTTTGCCATGCAAAATGTATATATTGCAAGCTAGTTATTTATGATGTCTACAAGGAATGGAAAGACATAGAGAAACTCCCAAATTCCTGTGAACCCAACCTGTAAAAGGTGTGTGATTAAAATGTTGATAGGCAACTGGTAAACTGCTTCTATTTTCCACTGAGGAGTGGAACAAATAGCAAAAAGTAGACATTGACATTTTTAAACATGTTAGTTTGCTGGATGTCAGCAGGTTAGAAATCTGATAGTCTCCTAAAATTTACTGGAATAACGTAATATTTAGCTAAGTGAAGGATTAGGATTCCACAAAGCTTTGTTCAGCCATGGAAGAAGGTAAAATTTCACCAACACAATTCCTTAAATGCCTGTGTCAAATTTCAAGACTAGATGGTTTTGTCTCTGTTCTCCACTGATTCCAGTGACTTGATCTTCATCAATACTAGATGATATAGCTTTATATAGACCCACATTGTAGCACCTTAAGTTGCATGATATGAATCTCACTTTTGGACCAAAGATTGCTATATTTATATTCTACGAAAATCCTGGCTTTACTGGATTTCTAGAACTTATCGGTTATATACTTAGTTCTAAAAAAAAATGTAGATAAGTCCATTGAAAAGCACATCTAGAGGATGGAAATCCATGTTTTAGAAAATGAAGTTAGTAGTTGATAATTCACCCAAGACATATGAAGTTATACATAATGCAAGTCTTCAGTTTGATCTGTCCTGACTATCCTCAGCCCTCCCATTATCCTAAAGATCAGGCTTGAAGTGACTGATTTAACATAACTGTCTTGTCTTTAGCTGATATTACAATGAAGAAAGGGAATTAAAATTAATGGTATCCAGAGAAGGAGAACACAGGTGAGATGGTGCCCATCTATCTGGTTTGTGACAGCACCACTCATCTAGCAAGTGGAAATGCTGTTCCCTCTTGAACATCTCCTAGGCATTTTACCACATAAACTATGTAACAGCTCTCAGACAGAGAAGGAACCAAGATCCTTAATTTCTTGATCAAGTCCTTCAGCTGTCAGATTATTACTTAAGTTTTCCAGAGAACTGGATGGGTGAGATAAATATTTAGGTGAGTTGACCATCTAAATTTAAACATGTAGCATAAACACGTAAGATGAGAGGGGAAATTGAGCACAATATTGCACAGATATCCTGCTCAATGCTACAGGCACGGCCCACTATAGATGTGAGGTATGTTAGGCAGCTGCTCTGCTTGGTATATTCATCTCAGCAGATCCCACTCCACTCTCTGCTCATAGTGAACTGGGAACATGGATGACAAACCTAGGCTATGAATCCTCTCAAGTCATCATGTGGAAGCCACATGTAGTAAACAGAAATGTTCTCAAACCTATAGTTTTTTATGTTTCTCTCATTTTGGACCTAGGTTTTGTCTATACCATATCCTACTCTTACAGCTCAGGTAATTTAAAGTTATAAAATGAAAACAAAATCAGTTTTGCTTCACTCAGGAACAGGCAAATTATCAAGCCATGGAAAGGGGCTTTAGAATAAATAAGAAACAGATTTTTCATCTTTAGCCACTACCAAAAATTTCTTATTACCATTAGAGATTTTGTATTTTCCATTTCACACCTTCCTTATTACTGGTGAACAGGGCTTCTAAAACATTAAGAGCTCCAGACCATCACAAAGTTTTCTGCCACAGACCTCTTACAACAATTATCAAACAAACAGAAATAGTAGGCTTTCAACTTGAAAATAGAAGTTATTCAGCAGAAGTCTTGCAACAAGTTTCTTAAATAAAGTTGACTCTTCCATGGCTGAAGAGTACACAAAGGTAGAAATCAACTCAGAAACTTTACTGAGTCACAAACTCAGCTAACCTTGCTCTATGATTTTAGAGAGGCTCCTAAAGTCCTGTGATGTCCTTCTGGTGCTTGTCATCTTTGATCTAATATCTATCCCCATCCTTCCAAATTGTATTTTATAAACAGAGGTCTGTAGTTCATCTCTCCTCTTTTTGGATAAGTCACTAGTGAGGAGTCTGAGGGGACACTTTTAGTATCTCCTTCACCTCTGTAGGGGTCAAGGGGACTGACAAGTCCTCTCCTTGTCAGGAGCTCTGTGAGAATAACTGCATGGTAAATAAAAAGGAGGATTTAAAACACATGCACATTTGATTAAAAAAAGAAAAAATGAAACCAATCCTATTTATTCAAAGAGAATAGTAGACAACACAGAATAGATAAAGCACCAAAAGCTGACAAAGTTAGAGAGAAGACCAGTGAAGGAAAGATTTCCATGCCCTTTTGGCATTAGTGTCTCATTTTTTCTAGGTATCTGAGTATCACTGAAAACACAGTAAAGCTCCATCAGTTCAAGACAGAATAAAAAGGGAGAAAAAGTTTATACATTCTTTTTCCTTTCTCATTGTAATGTTTTCTAATGTGAACTTCGCTCCAGAAGGTAATATTCTTTTGACAGTAAATGATACAGAGGTGAATCAGGATAGGCCAACAACTTCAGAGATCTATTTTAAACCTGAAGAGACAGGAACAATTAAATTTTTTCTCTCCAGACCATTTTAATGACAGAAAACAAGCATGTCTGCTTCCGGATGGATGATGTTTTCCTCTCAAGGAAACATTAGGCTTCAGAGTTTTTTTTGCTTTACAAACCCTGCAAAACAGGAAAAAGTATCTAGTTCCTGATGGGCTAGCAATTTGTGCTAATTCACAATCGTTCACCAATGATCTACTCATTTGGGAAGCATTGTTTTCAGGCTTGAGAGCTACTTGTTGGATAAAAGCAGTAAGCATAAGAAAGAAAAATGCCACCTCATAACAAGGATCCATCGTTTCTCTGTTTCTTTTTCTTATCTCTTCCTTCCACCTATCAAAGACCAAACTTAATTTTGTGGTAAATGAAGTATTATCAGACAATGCTGGGGTGCAATTAATGCATTTTACCTCAGGCTGCCGTGATTGCTACAGCTAGTCCAAAAGCTCTAGTCAATGCCCATGGCTGCTTTGGAATCATTAAATTGGTGTTTTGAGACACACAAACCTACAGGATACATTTCAATGAGAAATGAGGCATTGCTATTGGGTAAGAGTCACAGGGAGATATAAACAAAAAGCCCTGCTCACATTAAGGATATTAGACACTTCATCCTCACTCATCACTAATTTAGTAGAGTTTCAATTTTTTTTTCTCACATTTGTGCTTTGCTATCAAAAGTTTACTTGCAGTTTCCCCTCTCTTCTCAAATAAATGCTGATGCTTTAGTGACTTAATGAACTCGCACAACTGCAGAATGTAGCCTTTCTGAAATGCTCATGCAGATGAGTACAGGCAGACAGCTCCAAACTCAGACATACTGGGTCTGACCTGTCAGGACTGCTGCCACAGGAGTTAGTTGCAGTTCAGTCTCTTAATACCTTCTCTAAAGTCAATACACTGATTGTGGCAAAAGCTGTGTAATGAACACAGGATTTGTAGATTTTGGTCTCTAACAGTCAGCTACAAAATTCAAATGAAAAGTTCTTGCTGGTTTTACACAGTCCTTTGGTCTTTGTTTAGAGACATTTTACTCTTAAAGGTGGGTACAGAAAGGTCAATGCTTTCCCTGGGTAATTTGCAGTGGCAAGGTGCTCAGTGCTGCCCAATTATGCTGTGTACAGCCTCTGCCCACAGAATGTCTAGGGGGGAATCCTGTGGTGTGTGCCATGGTCTGCAGGCACTGCAGTAGACCCTTAATTGTCCTAAAGCTGTGACATGGAAGGAAAATAAATAATTTAGCAGAAAAGGCCAGTATCCTGCAAAACAGATGGTAAACCGTTCTTTGGTCATTTGAGATATATCCTGTAAATATGTAAAACCCAGTCCTCTTCTTCCTGTATCGATTTAAGTACATGGAAAAGGTCCTATTGACATCAAGGACTGTTGAAACCAGCCATGAACATCAATGGTGTCAAAGCCTGCTGTGTACAAGAAGTAAATGTAAAAGGAGCACCCTCTTTATACCAAAACCTGCATGCTTCACAACAAAGCAAAATTCTTACTTTTGGCATTTCATTCTGCAAGACATAAACAGGTTTTTGTGCAGAAATCTGCACTCTTCAGTAATGTTTTTGGATAAAAAAAAAAACATACTAAATGTTTTTGAAACATTGAAATTCTACCCAGTTAATTAATTTATTACTGGAACGTTTTATATATTGCAATTTTATAGCTGTACAAATGGGAATTCTTAAGTATCCACACAATTATGAAACCCCATTTAAAATAAAAATATGTCTCTTACTCCCATATTTGTGTAGATAAATATAAGGCAGGGTTCAGATCTGCAGAAAACCCAAATGGTTCAAAGAAGGTGCTGTTGCATGTTTAAAAAGACAACTGCTTTTGAAATATATCAATGACAATGAAATTGTCAGATTCTTCATAATTTCATATTAGACAAATGTTACTCTGCTACTCTTATTAATCATCACTGAGCATAGCAACAGGCAAGCAGTAGTGAGGGGGAAAATTTCATAGATGTGTCAAGAACATGGGGGACGAGGCATTTAAATCCTGATATTTCAAATTGCTTTTCCTTCTTGTCTAATCAAAGTGAAGAAAAATGTCATCCAACACAAAAATAATACACAAAACATTAAGTATCTTCTGGATATTAAATTCTCATTAGTTTATCAAATATTCTTAAATATCATATGGTAGACTTCACTGCTTCTGAAACTTCACTTTAAAATCCCAGTAGTTCACTGAGAAGGTTGAGCAGATAGAGTAGAATAACACTTCACAGTTGCATAATTTATTTTTTTACTTTAGCTGGAAAGTATCTTGGAAAATTTTAACTTTTTCACTTTCCAAGACCAGCTATAGTACAGTACTGCTCGCTAATAACGTGGAAGAATGTCTTGCATAAAGTGGCAACAGTCCATAGAACAGAAAGACTTTTTTCACAGGGGAAAATTTTCCAAATGAAGGGATATAGGTATTCCAAACAAAGCTCCACTTCTACATATACAAGGAAGATAACAAATACCATGCAAATGAAGGAAGAGACAAAAGTGAAAGGTGCTGGCCTTTAGGCATGGTCTTGATTGATACCTTGACTTTTTCTTACATGCACACAACTGACATCGTTGAGTGACTTTCTTCCTTTCCTCCCTATTTGCAGGTTAAGTATGTTATGTATTTAACTGTATTAGAGGGCTGACGAAGGTAGATCTGACTTAGTTTTCATTACATGAATCATGATCTGTTGTCTGCAGATTAAATCAGGGAACTTGTGCACAAAGCAACAACCAAATATCCTGCTCAGGACCCAAAACTTGTATTTTTACCAAACAGTTTTGCAGTAGGATTAAATATATGGTCACTGAAGCATGATCTTATTTCTTTGGACTTCAGGAAATACCTGGATGTCTTTTTGGATGTAGCTCTGGGAGACAGAATATTTATGATCTTCTTTGGTTTCACATGAAATCAAACTGGTGTTAGAGTTTGAGGAGAATGTGCAACTTTTTCACTGAACCAACTAAAATCCTAATTTATTATTTTTTAAAAACCTTATATTTTTAAATTCATTTTCCTGTTAGTCACCTTATGTCAGTATGTGCTCTGTCTTTCTTAGTGTACACATGATGTAGCTTGCTTTGTGTTCCAGACTCCAGTGTGTGATAGCTGTTTGGAGTTAAGAGAAAATCAAAGCATTTCTTATTTGTCTGTCATTTCAACTTTAAACATTTCAAAATATCTAACTACATTCAGGTGAATTAAAATAAAATTTAAATTAATAATATATCTCCTCCTATTTGGTCTCTCTCTTCCTCCCATATGATTTAACTAAAATTATATAATCTTCTACAGTTTGAATAGGCCAATTAGAAAAATGCATGAATAAATGCATAGCATTTATTATAGCACAGACTGTGTACTGAACCCTCCTTATTAAATCAAGAGGTGAATCTGGTTTTGCCATTTCCATTGACAGCCCTCTTCCAGCTCACAGCCAGCTGGCAATTAATGAAATCAGATTTAAAAGAGGCATTGGGGAGAAATCAGCTTCGATGTGTCATTCTTACACCAGACATATGTGTGTCTGCTTTACATATGTCTGTATTGTGTTTGCATTTGTATTGTTATTGTATGTACAAGGATGTATCATTTTTCCCCTGTGTACCAGCTCAAAGATATGCAGTATATTTCCTAATACTTAGCCTCCCACAAATATTAGGCCATACTGTGTGGATCATTTTTTCTTAAACTGATTTTAAGCCTGATTTCAATATAGACAGACAGATTGCTACTAAATAGTTATGTTACATAGCTTATTGATATTTATTTCTATGTTTGTCAAAATAAAAAAAACCCAAACCACACAAGCATGAAAAGAGTCATAACTGAGATGTGCAGTAAGCTGTACTCAGAACAGTTAGGACTTAACAGGCATCAGAAAAAAAAAGTAAACAACAACAACAAAAAACAACAACCACAAAACAGTGTTTCTCTAATGGATTTGATATGTTTAATTTTAGAAGTTGGCTAGGGAGGGAATAGATAGGTTTCTTACTTTTGGGAATCTTATTCAAAGATAAATACAATTTACAGCCAGGATTTCTTTTCTAGTGTTTCAACTAAAGTCTTCTTACCAGAATTTCATATGAGTTCAGTTATTTTTGTTATTAGGTTCCAGTAACTGAAATGGGATGTGAATGAAATACTTGTATTCCCTATATAGTATATTAGTTAGTGACCACAGAATGTGATGCACATGCATAGCATGCTAAACAGGGAAAACAATCATTAGAAATGCTAAAGAAAAAGATGTCTATCTCAGAATTCCCCTGTCTCTTCACCTGTAGCACTGCATTAGACAGGTCTATGGAAATTAATATGCAAGTTTCAAGGCTTTTCTTTCCTTTCACAACCCTACTGAAAAAGGCAGAAATCAACTTTTTGCTCCTGGGATGCATCTGCAAGACAGGGAAGAGAACACAAGGGAGAGCACAATAAGGAACCTGAGCATGTACATCAGTGGTGAGGAACTCCTCCAGAAAGCCTGAACTCTAGTCCTCGTCCTCAGCAGCTTCCATACTTATATAAGACTGTTTAATGAAAATAGCATAAGAAATGTTTGAATCAGAGCCCAAAATGATTCTTCTTTTCCTCAAACTTCTTGCCTGTGCATACTGCCACCAATAAACTATAACAGAAAGCCGTATTTTATGCTTAGTCTCCCATCCCTCACAAGTCCTTTTTTCTCTTTGTACACTGACATGACCCCAGCAATGGGACAAGTGTTCTCTTCCTTTACCCTTTTGCCTTCCCTGGCCTATCCCATTTTGGATAGAGAGAGTTTGTGTCCCGTTGCATCTGCTCAGGTTGAAGACAGGATATCTTTGCCTTCCAGTTGGTGGCAACTTGTTCAAGCCTTTTAGCAATTACCTTACAGAAGGCACATTCTCCTCCTCTGTTCCTGAATGAAAACATTTTGCGTTCTTGTGGTTGCTGAACTTTAGATTGGGCTTGTCAGAGATTCCAGAGAGGAATTTGAAAGAGTGCCTACAGGAAAATCTAACTGTGAATCCCAGATACCTAAGTGGAACTACCATGCTGTTGAGGTCTTCTACAAGGACACTAGCTTGGGTATTTAAAGACAGAACAGATAATGTGCCATGGCAGAGCACTGTAAGACACAAGGAAAAACTTGTCCTGAAACATTCTTATTGCCATCCTAGTACTATAATTTCCAAAGTTACAATCTAGTTACAAAGTCACAATCTATACAATTGATGTATACATTCTGTAAAGGACTAGAATTTGGACATCTGGGGTGTTTGTGAATTCAAATTCCATTACACCTACATTGCCTATGATTTTTTCCCCCCTCTAATAAATGTTCCACTATTTTGACGATTATGAAAGTGAAATGCAAACTAGCAATTTCTGGGAACAATTTGCTTTGTTTTTTATGTTTATTTATTTATTTTTCAGAAAACTACTCTGCAGCACCATCTAGTGAGAGTGAGAAGGACCAGTTATACTGTTTCCATGTCTGGAGAATTTTCATGTGTTTGCAGCCTGCATACCTTCCTGTAGCCTCAGTAGGAGAAGAAATGTCAAGCCTCTGTGTAGAGTGCATGTGTGAATCCTCTGTCATATCTTCAACAGAAAATCTACCTCAGAATAAAAGATTGTGTTATAGAAAGGCATAGAGACCCTTTGGACAAGGCGCATTATGGACAGAATAAAAAATACTATAACTTGACTATAAAATAATCTTCACTTTAGAACCAAATTTCCCAAGTTTTCATTTTGCTGAATCAAGTACATCATTAGCAGCCGTCAACCTGTTTGGTGTAATTGACCAAAGAATTTCTTCCAGTAACTAATAGAGTCACTGAATACTCAAAGCAGTGAAGAAAATCCAATACAGTAAGATATACAACTTGAGATATGGACCCTTGTGGGTGTTTAGGGCTTGCCTGTTAAGGGTGTTTATCTACATAAATCTTTCTTTTGAAGGTGGAAAACATCTTCTGAGGAAAAAAAAAATCTAGTCGTAATTATTTATGTAGGTGGTTATATAAATAAATAAAAACCCAACATTAAAAACTCCATCACCACACTCTCTAGTAACTGCTACAATGCTGCCTTGTACCTGAGTTGACTTCTAGCTCCATCAGTTGCCTTGATGACTGATTTGGCAATTCCCTACTGTGGTGATGGCAGCCATATGGCCATTTCCTCCGGTGTCAATTGTGCAAGACCCATGCAGAGAAATACAATTACTCTCTTGCAAAGAAAAGAAAATTTCAGTCTTTTTGATGCCAAAAGAAGTCAGTTTACTCTAGGTCTTCTACACTCAGTCATAGGCTAAATAGAATTCATACATTTTTCTTCTATTTTTAACACTGATAAAAAGACCTTACAAATGAAAGTGACATTGCTGCTTTTAAATGAAAAGCAAGTGCATTTGCACAAATGCAAAACATCTGTTAAGAGATAATTCATGAGTCTCACAGGCAATCAGTTACTCAGAATTCCACTGAAGTATAAGATGATTATTACAACAGCCAGTTTTCTGATTCTCCAGAGACAACTGACTAAGTAGAAGTAATGGACTAGTAGACTATCAGACCACCTTTCTCCAGTTTTTCCTGTCACCTCCAACCCAGTTCTCTAATTCAGTTAGAGCTTGCAGATATAAATGGATGTTAATGGAACTTAGCCTGAAATTTTATGTCTTTTAGTGCAGAATAGCTCTGGTTCTGTGTCTGGAGAACACCAAGAATTCATCTTATCTTAGATAGTTAGACTGTCTGCAATAATAGCAATAACATAATTAGTAATAAGGATTTTCAAGTTTAACTGTAAAATACTGGATCCAGTTTACCAAAGTCACAGAACTTTCATGATAAAACAGAAACTACATGGAAAAATATTAAGATTTTAATTTCTTGAATTTAAAAATGAAGTGTAGATTTGTGGATTAGGACATTGGATAAATAGGTAATTTTAAGTGCTGAGAAAATCCTGAACACACAAAGTAATCCAGGGCACTAATTTATTAAGCTTTTGCAGTGCTTAGATGAAGTATTTTCTAATGTAGGAATATAAAGTTTCACCAGTGGATACTTATACATTCTACTAGAAAGGATGGATATATTCACAGAAAAAAATTAACATTGAAAGCTGGGTAATTAAGGCCTTCTGTATTTTAAAACATCTTGGGAGAAAAAAAATAGGTGTATGCTAAATTATAATGCAAAAAATCACAACTTCTGAATCCATCAAAATTTACTAATCCAGCTATATTCCATTCTACTATGATCAGAATGCAATAGCATATGAGCTAAATACAGTGAATTTGAATGTATTGGTTTAATAATAACTTTACTCTTACTAAAGCTAATATGCCTGCTCAGTCATTGTAAAAATTTTTAACTTGCCTAAGTCTTCTTCAGCCTTTCCTTATGTGAGAGTTAAAGAGGCAAGAGGTAGCTTAGTTCTTAAACAATGTGTAGTGCAATAAAGGAAAGGGATAAAACAGTGAAAAGGTTTTTTACCTTTGTTTTTTCACTTACTATTAACAGTGAACTGACTTGTACATGAACAGCAAACACACCAAAGATAGTTGTATCTAATTCTGAAGAAAGAAAATAAAAATAGAAGAGACTGGTCTCACAGTACTCAAAAGTTGGGTCAACACTTTATTTTCAAATCCTAAGTTTAGATCAAATTCTACTGAAAATTTTACTTGCTGTTCTTTATAGGAAATGTTTGAATATGAAGGATTTCTAAAAAGGGGTCAAAAGGAGAATGGAGAGAGTGAAAGATGTCCAGAAATGAGAAGGCAATTCCATGTGTCATTAAAAATGAACAGCAATGTTTTTAAGAAAATATTTTCATTCCATGTCTGCTGAAATGGGTTGAGTGCATTGTCATTGAGGTGCACCCAACAGATTATCTACTACCGCTTTATGGCCTTTGTTCTCAGCAGTGCAGTCACACACCTTGCACCTGTCCCTGAAGTCTTCAGAAGAGCTCTGCTAAAACAGTATATTTCAATTAAAGGGGTGAGGTGGGGACTAGGCAGCAGAGTGTGAACTGCTTCCAGCACCATCACAAGGGGTTCAGAGAGCATCCAGTCAGTGTCTCAGCTGGGTTTGGTGTTGCTGGATAATTGTTGCAAAGGAGATGTAGGACTCAAAATTATTAATTCTACTATTCTTGATACAACTTGTTTTCTCATCAAAGAGCAGAAATTGTGGAAATGTATTTGTATGACACTGAGAACCAAAAAGTATCTTTCACGTTTAAAGGTTTTAGCTAACAAATTGATTGAGATTTTGCACCTAAACCCAGGCATTTCAGCTGTTTTAAATGACACTTTAGTGAAATTTTGTGGTTATGTATAATTTTGTTTTAACACCCTGTGGTTTGTTCCTTTCTCCCCCACCCCAGGGTGGTGGTTCTGCCTGGATTGTATCCACTTATTTAGTTGTCAATCCTTCCCTTACCCTGCCCCTTCTTCCAGACTGTTCCCTATCAATGCCCCAATCTTATCAGTTGTTTAGTTTGCTCCCCTCCCTCTGTGTTTCTTTATTGGTTCCAGTGTTGTAATTCCTGCCTTGTTCCCCTCTCCCTGTTGGATCCTTACCCTGGACTCTGCCCCCAAAGCAGCCCCTTAAAACCCACTGCCCTGCCGTGAGAGAGAGACTTTTTCTTTCACTTTTCTTTTGGAGATTTTTAGGTCCTAGCCTCTGCTGTGTCTTTAAGTTACAATAAATGATTTTTGGAGCTGCAAGCTAGGCCCATCCTGCATTCTGTACACTGTTTCTCTGGTGACTGCCTGGGACACATGGAGCCCGGGGGAAGGTGTCACACCCCATAAAAGAGCAGTAATATCGAAGAGTGCCACGACAAAATTTGATCATGCTTTATAACAAAATGTGCACTTTATTAGCACAATAATAATGAGGATTTGAGACTCAAGCAACTGAGTTGTTAGAGACATCTACTGTGTTTGCAACTGACGTGTTGGCAAAGTACTTATTTGAATGCTTAACCTTGTGATCATGGATCACAATGGTTTGTATGAACAACTCATTTAATGTAAATGTCTATGAACTTGAAACGATGTCATCAAGAAATGCTTTTTCATATGCTGTCCTATTCTATGACTAGTGTAGCAGAGAAAGATACTGAATAAAATATTTTAAAAATAGGACTGAAAAAATCATATGAAATTTGTGCTCAATAGATCATGTATCTGTTACAAAAATAAAATCAAAGTGCGCCTGGAGACACACATTTTTGTATCATACATGATGTGTATTATATTTTTATTGCATACTGGGACTCCTGCAACACAAAAATGGGGTAAACATTAAGTACCAAGATGCTGTCAGAGCCCTGAGAACATCACTAAGCTTTTCCTTCCCTGATGATTGCTCAGGACCACACTTCAGCCCATCCTGGTGCTCTTGGTGCCTGCCCTGGTGTTGCTCTAGGATGCCAGGCTCCAACCTTGTCCCTGACTCCATCTGCTTTGCTCCCAGCTCAAGCCCCTCAACTGGGCATTGACCTGGTTTGTGACTTGCCTGGTCTGGGACTGTCAGGGAGCTCAGAGGGCAGTGACTGGGGCTGCAGGCTGTGGGGCTGGGTCACCCTCGTCTCCCAGCTCCACATCCCTCAGGGAGCAGCCCTGCTCACACCACTTCCTTGGCATAGGGTTCTTTCACCATTTGGGCATATATTCAATAAGCAGCATGGATCACACTGGATGGTTCTCAATGTTTGGCGATATAGGAGAAAATATATATTTGGATGAGCAGTAATACTACATTACAAGAGGAAATGTTTTCAACTGGCTCATATGCCTTAGGCTTATGTTAATGTATTTGAATGATGAGAATGATGTTAATGTATTTGAATGATGAGAAATTTAACTGAATATAAGGTGTGGAAAATAAGTTTTAGGAAGACTGCAGATTGAAGTATCCTGTGAGGCCAGTAGGTGGAAAGAGATCATATATCATGTATTTTCCATTTACACTGTGGATGCAAATGTAATAGGAGCACTGTATATTTAAAAAGCTTCTTGGCTAGAAGGTTAATCACAAAGCATAACTGGGATGTTATCATCAAATTAGCAGGAAGCCTTCATACTGGAGGCTATTTTACATTCAGAGTTATTCAAGATTTTCATTTAAAACTGGAAATGACAAATAAGACAGTATGCTAAACATAGAAGGATTCAGGAAAAGGGGCAATAATTATTACAGAAAACCACTGGAATAAAATGAGAGCCAACATAGACAGATGCACTATGTGTAAAAGAGGAAGAAATAATCAAGTGTCAGATCCTGTCAGGAAGTGTAATGAACTTCATTGCAGATGCAGGTTTGTGCCTCTCAGGATCAGTCCATAAATGAACATAGAGGAAAACACTGACTCAGCTGGAAAGAGATGAATGGTAGGTTACAGTCTGTGATGGACTGACCATGACTGAAGGATACAGTGCTATCAATGAAAATGTAGTGTGGATTGAAAACAAGAAGTGCCCTGAGTAGCACTAGCCATGTGTTCACTCTGCTCTATTCACAGAAATTTGGCTTTAGATGGACTTGAGTGTAGGATATTTTATTTCGAAAAACCAGCTGTAGGCTTGGTGGTACAAGGAATGAGGGAAATATCACTGGTACTGAAAAAGTAAGAAAGAGTTATTAATGGTATTAAGTGATGGATTAAATCTCAATGAAATGAAGGAAATGAATGCATCCAGAATAAAGTTATATTTTTGATTGATACTAATATTTTAAACTCTAGCTTACAGAATATGCTAATAGGCTGGTGGAGTTAATGCATCAAAATTATTATTATTTCTGCAAGAGAAGAATATGTTATCCAGATAGAATATAAGGGATTCTGAATATTAGCAATAATTCTTGACTTTATCAGTATTCAAATGTAAATATTTTAAAACTCTCAAAATTCTAGAGATGTTTTATGTTCAGATTTAAAAGGAGAAATTTTGCAGAATAAGCAGATACTCATTTCAAAATGTATAAACATGATAACCATTCTTCAGGGACACCAACTAACAAAATACTACATACTTTCAGTTGTTTTTCCTACTTCATCTATTCTAAATACTATGTATTCACGGATTATGAAATGACCTCCTGTCTTTCCTATGTCCTTCAAACTAGCCACTGTCTAGTCAGCTGCACATTCCTGATTTAAGAAAAAAAATAATATAATGTTATGGCTATTTTGGTGATAAGCATGGAAGATAATTACTATAGAAGAGTTTTTACTTTATTTTCAGATTCCTGAAATGTTTTGGATGGATTTGAATTTCCATTTTCCTTTTGTATTTCTGTAGAGAAAGCACCCAGAAACTGGAGGTAGTAGTCACTGAAGCAACCATGTGAGAAACTAAAATATTTCACTTCCTTCATCTGGTCTTCCTTGTAAATGAAGGCAAATATTTTGGCTCAAGAATTAAGACCATCTTCTTTAGGACCTAAGATAGCACTTGGAAAGAATTTAGATTTTTAAGTCCAATAAGCCCCTCTCACATGCTGCCTGGCTGGTGAGGTGTCTGTATTCAACTATTGTTCAATGAAAGTGTATTCAGCACTTTCATTTAATATTGCAAAGGATATTTGATAGGTAGCATGTGCATTGCTTTCATGGGAAGGGGGAATGAGAGTTTGGATTCTTTAATTGAGAAGGTTAAACTTAGATCTCCTTGTTTCTGGATAAGTATATAGGATACCTAACTACTCTCTTATAATTCTCTCTCAGGATGCATTTAAAGTTTGAACTTTCTTTTTCAAGTCAGAAACTAACTTTGCAAAAGGATTGTCACTTCTGCTACCCAAGTTGGATGGAAATGATCAGTGTACAGCTCTGAATCAGTTACTGTGTCTGCATGAGTAGACCCCACTCACTATACTGGATTGCCTTTTGGAAATAACTTCCACCTAACTAGCTAGATTTGTAATATTCTGGAACGGGTTGCAAAGACTTGTGGATGTACCATCCATGGAAATATTCAAGGCCGGGTTGGATAGGGCTCTGAGCAACCTGGTCCAAAGAAAAGTGCCTCTGCCCATGGCAGAAAGGTTGGAACTAGGTGATAAGGTCCCTTTCAAAACAAATCATCCTATGATCCCATGGAACACTTCTGCTACATTCATATTCTAGTCTGGACTGAGCAAAGAATCTCTTCTAGTCCACTGGGATATGGATTAAAACATTGTGTATTGCTTCCTCAGCTGCCTCCCTTGCCAAGATGCTATGCTTGAGTGTCTCCTAATTTATGTATGCAGCAAGTCAAGTAGCTGCTGGGACGACTGGCTGTATCCTAGGAGTGCAGAGGGATGTGGATCACCCTGTTGTAAGTATCCCATCTTTGATAGATGTTGCCACCTGGCCCAGCCAGCTTCAGGGACAGCTTGAAGTGACAAGTTCCATAAGAATGTCTGATTAAGCTACTGCCACTCACCCTCTACTCCCATCTTTCCAGATCAGGAAACTGTGTGGTCACACAGTGAACTTGACTTGGTATAGTCTGAAAGCAGGTTCTTTTGTACTGATATTGATAATTTCCTTGAGTTCACAGGCAGTACAACCTCAGAACTATAATGCAAGGGAAGAGGTAGTGATGATGAAATGAACAAAGGAAGAGGAATAGCAGATGAACAGAGGAAGAGGAAGAGGAAGAGGAAGAGGAAGAGGAAGAGGAAGAGGAAGAGGAAGAAGAAGCGATGAAATGCATTCTGACATAAACTGTGCTTCCAGAAAATGTGTCTGAAGTTAAACAATTTGTTAGAAATATAGCTTAGGTGAATCTGTCGGGAGGTTTTTTCCTCCTCCTCCTTCTTGGCTAAACTCTTTTTCTTCTCTCCTGCACTGGCCATGGCTTGTGGTTCCCTCCATGGGCCGGCTGAATTCATGAATGATGGAGAAAGTTAACAGAGAAGAGAAGGCATCTGATGTGCATCAGAGCCAGAGAGACAGAAGGTGGAACTACATGAAGAGAGGAGCTACAGTGGTAGAGGAGAGCCTGGAAGCAATCAGCAGTTGAAAACAGCTCTGTGGTGAGCTGATGTGCCAGCACAGGTAACACACCTGAGCCAGGGTCTTGCCTGATGCTGAGGTGATTACAGAACATTCTTAGTGATTTGTTGTGACAATGAAAGTGATAATTTTGTGTTGCTCAAATTCCAGCATTTATAGGTCACATTCTGGAAACAAATAGGAAATGAGCAGAAATTTGGAGGGCAGCTTGACCATATCTGAGAACACGATACAAGAATTTACTTATTTCCACTGACAATAAAAATCTCTCTCTGACCTATCATCCTCTGATGACCAGTTGCATGGCCACAGTTTCTAGAAGTAACCCTTCACCTGGGTACAAAGATAGACACTGTAAATGGATCTGTGTCCACTTCCCAATTTTCTCATAGTCTTCATCCTGTCTGGGAGGTAAATATCTCTTGTATCCTTCTTTGGCTGTGTAGTGTCCTGGAGATTTGACATTTATTTTCTGTTTACTGAGAGAGAAAGGTTTTTTTTTTCTGAACTTGTGTTCTCCCCTCTCGTACCAGCATTCTGAAATAAATGTTAACACAGCTTGCACAAAAATCACTACAAATAATGATATATAAACTGAGAGACCTGACTCTAAAATCATCTTTCAATTAAATCTTTATTTCGTAGTAGCACAACTGAACCTAACAAAACTAAAGCAGACAATTGAAATTACCATTCACAAAGCACACGTATTTAACCTTCATTCCTAATAATAGCAATAATTAAGGGATGTTGACAAGCACTTGTTTGACAGCGAGGTTGGGGAGGCATGTCTTTCCTGACACAGTGGGATATAGCATTAAATTGTAACAATGCTGGCAGCCTTCCAAAGGATGGAGTCAAGGCAGGTGGTAATCCAGTTCAGCAGCAATGGAAAATAGGTGACTGCATGTTAGCTTTAAATTACAGTGCACAGTTGGTTTTAAGAATAGAGGATAATTTATGTGATATATGTAGTGCAACACTTGAAGTCGTCTCATCTGTCCTCTTCTTAAAAATGTGTGGCAATTGTTTCTTTGGGATATTGTTTTTCCTAGAAAGAATGGAAGAAAGAAGGCCTATAACAAGTAAGATGTTGATTAGAAGAGTGAGGCACATTCACAGCACTAAATTACTAACTTTCATTTACCTGGAGTCCAAACATAGAGTGCTGTAAATGGAATTTTCACTGGAAATTATAGTAATGGAATTAGAAAACCACTGTTGGCAACAATAAATCAGTAACTATCTAGTCAGAATTTTTTATGCTCTCACAGAGTGTAAGCTGTTTTTAACTGAAATAGGATCTCTAAACCCAGCATCCCACAGCTGGAAAAACTCCAGTAATAAGCATACCTAGGGAAAACACTCCATCTTCAGAGCAAAACAGAAATGAAGTATTGTGCAGGCATTAATAGACTGTGAAAAAAGAAAAAATGAAGTAGCTGCAGGAAAAGTGGTTGAAGATATCTCAGTGAGAACTTCCAATTGCTTGATTGGTTGCACTGGTGGCTCACTGAGTGCTGGGTGGGATACTGAACTCCTAGCTAACCTGACCAAGACTGGACAGGACAAAACCAAGGGCTCTGGGTTTCTGTCCATGATAGCTGTTCTCTAAGTATAGTCTGCTCTAAAATGTTTCATTACCTGTCTTTGAGAAAGTGCTGTGATAGTGACCAGAAATGCCTCCAAAGGATTTTGAATTTTGCATTGCTACCTCTTGTGGTCTTTACTACAAACTTCTGTGAGTGTGCACACTGAATACCACCTTGTACCACCTGCTTACACTTGTGTAAGTACACTCTGTTTTCCAATGGTGACATGTAATACATGGGTGTGATTAGATTCTCCTCTGATTAGATTCTACTCTATCAAAATAAGGCAAATAATTTTCTTAGAATAGCTAGCATCATACTGTCAAAAAATATCTGGTCCCAAAAAAATCTTCCCTTTTGGCATTAGAATACATTATGCCAAGGAAACTTTAACTAAAACATTTGGAGCATCTTCTAAATGCATTTAATTTTAAAGGATGTGATTTTATGCATTTGGAAGAAAAACTTGGTTACACAAGTAAGTATCAGAAGTTTAAATGGTATTTCCACTGTGGTTTGGGGTTTTTGGTTTTTTTTCCTCATAGGCAAGTACAGTGAAAAATTTAGATGAGTCAAATGTAGTAGGCAAGAAGGTAGGTTGGTATGTTAAGCATTTTTTTTTTGGATCACATTTTACAAATGCTCTCAACTTGTAACCTAGTTTATATCCATAACTCACACATTCTTTATCTTGTATGTTTTTTTCCTAGAAAAGCATGCTGCACAAAGTGATTTGTGTTGCTTAATAGCTCAAGAGATTTGGCAAGTATGTTGCATTAAATCAAGCATGCTTGCAAGGCTTCCTTGAAGTGCTTCTTGGACAGACACACTTCCTTTTCCTGTGCACCAGTTCACTGTATAAGAGTTACTTAGGCATTCAGGCATCGTCTGTGCTATTTTGAGCGGTATACTGCTTGAAAAACAAAACAAAATGAAAAGATGCATTGCTTGTAATGCATACATTCTGACTTCTGGGAATTAATGTTCTTCCAGTAAGTGGATACAGCGTATCTTGTCTGTCAAATTTCAATTCCTTTTGTCCCCTGAGAACAATAAATCAACCACATTAGCCACTGTAGCCATCTAACTGAACTTGCGGTTCCTATGCTGAGTTAATCTTTGAGAATCCAATCAGGCAATAAATGTCTGCATATATCTGCAGTTTAAAATTTAATGAATATGATCACCTTTGATGCGTTTTGGGGTTTTGTTTCCTCATTTTTCAGCAAGGCAAAAAACACAATGACTCTATGAAATTAAATAGAAATTGCTTCAATCTTTTCTCCTTTTAGTCTGCAGAACCAAAAGCAAGTGTCTTTCTTGGAACTTCATAAAAATAATCTCTCTGTGTATATTTTATTGATATCAAATGCCATTTTCAGAAACAGTTACATGAAGAAGTTAATTGATTCACAAATCCCACCCCAAAAGCTCCCAATATAGAAAACCACAACACTTACTTTTCAGCATTGAGGTTTATATTCTGAAAGAAGTCTACTATGTTCTAGGAGAAGTCATGCACATCATTTAAACATTCATTTGCTACTTACCTACACATTAGTGGACACAGTCACTGAGAAACTCACATACTCAAAGACCAGTTTTAGGAACTACTAAAAGAACTCACCTTTATTGCACAGACTGCTAACATGTTCAGGGAGATACTGCGGGCTTGGCTCTTCCCCAGCTTGCAAGGATGAGCAAAAAAGGCAGACACACTGAAGTTAATGATTATACTGGTGCAAAACTGCTGATAAGATAAGTGTTAAGAGCTAGATTTCCCTTTTGTCCCGTTAAAGTTTTACGTTAGGTCTGTAGCTGTTTTCTCCCGTCTTTTATGGACCACCATTGTGACTGGGCTATTTTAACAGCCACTTTATAGTTGCTTCTGGATAATGTATCCCATTTCAGTGATGATAAGCTGCCTGGATCAATGTTACTGGTGCAACATATCTCTCACATGAATAGCAATAAGAATTTTTCTCAGTGAAAGATTGCCAAATTCTAGTGCCTGTAAAGTATAAATTGATGCAATGTATATTTGCCTGAGTTAGAACATTTTCTAAATGATACTTTGAGAATTTTTTCATTTAATTTACTCTTTCATTGTATGAATTATATAGTACTTTGTTGGGACTTCCCTTTGCTTTTGAACAATACATGAGGTTATGTTATTGTAGTTTCAACACTCAATAGCAAGCAGTTCCTGAATAATATTCTGTTATTCAAACATCTCATACAAACTTGTTGTTACCTCTTTAACAGGGTAATTTACAAGTCATTTGTGAGTAATTTTAATGTTTGCCTGGCATCCTGAGTTCCATTTTCCTCTTCTGACTCATGGCATGGATGACCTGTATGAAGAGAAATTGTTTGCATAGCCCATGCTTTTTTTTTCATGCCTGCTTTCTTTCTTCAGTGTTGACATGCGCAGGATCTGTTAAAAAACCAAATAACAGGAAAGAAAACTCTTCCTTTCTCTGCATAACAGCTGCTGGAGACAACAGAAAACAAATACCTGAGATATATCTAGCTCATTTTTCAGGTGACCTCATTATGAAAAACAGGAAAGACCCAGACTTCTGTGTTTGCTTTATAAAATGTTGTTTGCCTTCCCTGGCTCTGTTGGGATTTAGGGGCTAACTGTATGACAGGAAGCTCAGGGAGCAGTCTACATTGTCTGATGCTATTGTTTTTCTTTTGAGTTCACTAAGTTCATTTCCACTATACTGTTGTTTTTTTGGTTTTTTTTTTTACCAGCATATTTTTGAGTCAGTTTAACTGACTGGAACTGACTTCTTAAAATAATCTGAGAGCAGATTTGGGGGTGATTTTATCCTATCCTTTCCTTTTCTATTTTTTTCCCCTTAAATCCATTGCCAGTGATCTGAGGTAAAGCTGCAACTGAGGAGTACTTATAAAGAATTTAAGGATTTTGGCTCAGTTCCTCTGAATAATAGCCAGTTTCAGCAAACAGAGCACACATGTCTTTTTAGCAGCATGATCAAAGAACAGTGAGTGTCCCACAAGCAAAGAGAAGTTGAGCTTATCCTCTCTTCTGAACCAAAAGAAATCAATGACAGCTTTCTACTTTTTAGAATAATTCTCTTTAATTTGGGATTTTTTTTTTTTTTTTTTGGGGGGGGGGGCAGGTTTGGTTTGGTTTGTTTTTTTGGATTTTGTTTTGTTTGGTTTTGACTTGAGGATTCAGGCATTAATTAAATCTTCAGCATTTGATTTGCCATTTTTTGAAACCACATTTTCGGGGCAGTGGTCTTATTTGACCAGCCTGTTTGACCCTTAGTATGAACTGCCATGCATTGAAGAGATTCACAAATAAGGCTTAACCTAGAAATAACACCGGAAAGTAAATAAATCATGTCATGAGCCAGGCGAAAACTCACTTTCTATGTTGGGCAGGGACTGGGGGAAGCATGAAACATGTTATTTTCAGATTAGATTAAGATAGGTGCCAAATATATTATTCTGCCATAGGAGACAGTTTTGGACCGTTTGGTTTAGGCTGTTTTGGCCACACCTAGACCACAGAATGCAGAAGCATTTTTTGCATTTAGTCTAGACAGCACACCTTAGTGCATTTCTGTTTCATATATGGGCAGGACATGGATTTACAATTATTAGGAAGCTGCAATGTAAGAACTATAGTGTGCTCCACCAAGTGTATCTGAGACCCAGCTATGTGGAGGAACAGAAACTAGACATGCCCTAGTGAGCACCAACAGGTAACTGCAGATGTCACCTCTGCATTTTTGTATTGTCTGCCCTAAAACCTGCTCCACCTTTAAATAGGGTAATCTTGCTTTGGTCCTTCTCACTGCCACTGTCCTGATTTTTTTCTACCTGAACTCTGCCTTCTTCTGGGAGTAAAGAACTGAGGTGAATAAACCCATATACTACTTTGAAAAATATTATTCTTGAGATTTTTCAGGTATATGTAGCAGTTAAATACTTCAAAATTATTACTCCCTCAACTGTGAATAAAAAAATCAATTATAAAGAGCAACTCAGCTGTCCACATTAAATCATCATTTCCCTTTGATTAAAAAGCTAGATGCATGCACACACGTGTACATGTATCCAAAGTATAATACATAGTCATTATTTTTACCTTCCAGAGGCTTTGAATTCTTTTACCAGTTCAACAAAAATAAATGCAAATGCTAAATAGGAAATCTGGAATTTCTACATAGCACAAGTTAAAGTAGCTAAAATTGTGAACTCCAGGTTATCACTAGTAGCCAGATAACACCACTACTCCTATTTTTGTTGCATATGAAACAGAACCAGAGAAAACTGTAATACTGAAACAATGTGGAATGTTACACTAAGGAGGGGATTCAGCTCCAAATTAAGGCAGCATTGATACAAGTTAATATCTAAGTCAAGGAGTAAAATTCAGCTCCCTGAATTAGACATCAGTGTTTCCTAATGTTACCTGTAGTGCTCTAGGTGGTCTGAGACCTGTAGCTTTCTGAATCAGCAGGAGGGGTGTTGGCCACAATTGTCATTACATGCCTTTGTATAACTGAGCTGCCTCCAGCTCATTCCCAAATCATTTTCCCAAATCATTACTGACATAATATGCCAGCTTTACTGTTGGTATAAGCTTGTAAATCACACAGGGTAGTAACATTTAAATAGCTATGATATCATACAACATACAGAAATTTAGTAGGAAAGAAATATATTTTTCTTGGAAAACGACATAAAAAAAAATCAGGAATTGAATATCTAATCATATCTAGCCTAAGAAGCACCAAACCACCAATCTGTATACAATTTATTTCTTGATACCTTAATAATTACTCAAATGATTTTGTCTGTGGAAAATCACATGGTTTTCTACATCTATTTTCCTTTTAGGGAAAGGACATTGAATGCTGTATTTATGTGTAGCATCAAGACATGAGTGCAAGTCTCAATGGTGAGACTTTTACTAGACTGGTGAGAGGCATGTCAGAAAATACCACATTAGAGTTAAGGTAATAAAAGAGAAATAAATGGTGTAAAAAAGAGTAGCAGACAGCATGGTAATGCAGAAAGGGAAACAGGATTCACCACATAAAACCTGGGAAGAAGATGGGAAAAGAGAATGAGAATACACACTAGAAGCCAAACATTCAGAGGAGAAAACAGCATATTGAAGGGCAAATGAAGATGATTAAACACAACACATGAACAGAAGGACAGAGAAAAGAAAGGCATTGCTTTGAGAGTTTCATGTTATCTGATCAACTGGAAAATAGTAAGGAAATGTTACTTTTACTAACTTTCTTTGGGTTTAGTTTTAGCTAAGCTAAACCCTGCAGTTTTTTGTTCAGGTGGTATTTCATTTGACTTGCCCAATATGTATGTAGAAAAGAAAGCAAATGATTGATTCCAGATATGCTGTATTAAATAGGCTTTGCTAAAGACTAAATCTCAAAAATGTTAAAATAAAACTCCCATATACCAGATCAGCAGTTTTACCTTCAAAAGCCGGCTTAATCAAATCATCTGTATCAGAAAGAAATAAATAACTCTTCTCATTTGTTGCAGAAAAATTCTGATGTGAGGCTACGTTTCCTATAGACATAAATGCTCATGAGTAAAAAATGTATTGTGTGAGTAATTTGTTTCCACAAGGCCCCTCACAGCATCTAAGCCATTCCTCTGCATGTAACTGTCACAATAAAACACAAATTGTTCGAGAGCTCTCTGCAAGTACTTTGTTTCTCACTCAGCCAAAACCTCTGTGCTGAATGGTGCAGCAGTCAGTGTTACAATGAATTGTGTATTCTCCCATTTAAGTAATTACTTTCAGCAGCATCTGTCCCCAACACTAAGGGACCAATATTAATTGCAAACATTATAACTAAACTGAGTGTGCAGTTGAATTACTGGGTTTTACCATTTGTCAAAGTGAACCATGAGTTCACTTATAACTCTCTCAAATTTCAATTTCATTTTTCAGAGGTATACAATATTACAAAGAAAAAAAAATTCAGTCCTGTAAACATTACTCATTTACTATTTCTCCATGGAGTAATGGAGCAAAGTCCCTTCTCCTGTATGAGTTTGGCTTCTATAAGTTATATTAGCAACCAAAAAGGAGTAGGAGATGCTAGACACTTTCCTTGCCAAATATTTAGTTTACAGTCTGGAGGCTCAACATGCTTAAACCCAACTGAAAATCCTGCACATATTGCAGGACTTCTATGGCTTCTGCTCTGATTTATTCTACTGCTTCAGACACAATATTGCTCAAAGGAAGAGAAAGAATCTGTTGATAATATTCTTCATTGCTCTCAAATCAGAGTTGTAAGAGGGAAACTGAGAAAGTTCAGGCAGAACATAAGTATCCAGCTAATCAACAGATGAACTTAATATTTATTTGGGAAATCACCCTTTCTTTCTAGAAAATTTGTTTCTTCGGAATATTTTCATAGTGGTAACTCCAAAGGATTTCTTTGAAACACTTTAAAATCTGAACACAGGCTTTCCACAGATATGTTTTAAAGGAAATGAAATACTTTAAATTTAACTTGAAGAAATAAAAAAGTCTAAAAGTCTCTTAAGATTTTTAAAACCTGTGTGTTGTGCTTATGTCAGCTTATCAAATAGTCCCTTCGCTACTCTAAATTTGATCTCAGTGAGAGAAATATGTTTCCTGTCTCTTCTGTGTTTTGATTTGTGCTTTAAATCAAAAGGCATTGCAGGTGCAGGCTACATAGTCATACTGTCCACTGGCACAAGGAGCTTCTATGAGCAGCTTCAATATCAGCACAGATTCCTTCCTTCTCTGCCTCCACCACTATATCAGCAAAGCAATGCATGGCAAGAAGGCAGGGGTAAGCTGATGAAGAGACAAGTGGTGTGACAGATATAAATGGTGTTTTCTCTTGGCAGTGCCACTTGAAAAAAAAGCAGGAATTAATGTGTGTCCAATAAAACTGAGATGGTGGTATAGCACACTGCGTGAAGCACAAATGTCCTCTGCTAGCTTGTCATGTGGATTCACCTTTAGCTCTGGATATAAACTTATTTAGTTAGGAATAATAAAATACGTGAAGAGATTTTACTGCCTTCTGTTTCTAAGCAGAGAAAGAAAGCTCAAATTTTTATTTTTGTTATAAGACCTTTTTCCACAGGAAAAAGATGGTACATGTAATGCATGCAGTTTTCAAAGTTTGTGTAAGTTCATTCCTTTTTCGTACAGTCTTTAAAGATTGTATGGGTTAATTTAACAAATCTCAACATTTTTTATGACAGGTCTTATGTAAATGTTTCTATCAATTTCAAGAATTTCATTCTGATAGGGCACAGTCAGTTAGAAGCACAGATAAACAAATAATGTAACCTATCAAATATATTAGCTGTAGAATTCCTATGGATGTTCTTATTCTTCATTCAGGATGTGAGTGTTACACAGAACTCATTCATCAGGAACCATTTCAATTAGTTCCTTAGGCTATGTCCATGGGCTGACTTTCCCAGGATGGCAAGTAAATATCTACATATAAATGTGCTAGTCAGATCAAATGTGCTACCAGACTGAGAGCAGCTCAGATACCTTAATCATGGTATTTGGATGTATCAGTTATCAGTACATTTCCAGACACAATGGTAAAAAAGTTATTTTTTTAATGGGAACTGCTGTTAAATATATTTGGCAAATAAGGAATTTGTCTCTATTTTCAAAAGGTCCATTTTGAAAATTCTGACACAATTTCTTGCTTTCTTTATCTATTTTGGCAGTCACTGAAAGTCATTACTTGCCAAGGGTGCCTGCTATCAGTTTCTAACAGAGAGCTGTCAATAATTCAAATGCACAGAAATCTTTAGTAATGGTTAGAAATGTTAAACAAGCAACTTTTCTTGATTCTCAGGCAAGTACCAAGTCCTGAGTAGCTGTTGAGTCTGAGCCTTGGAGACATATCCTTGAAATCATAATTTTGAGCTGAAAACTGAGAAATGTTACTGATACCATTGATCTATGTCTCCAACAGCTGCCTACTTACACCTATTTTTAACAATTTAATTAATTATCTTTAATAGAAGAAAGTAAGTAAAATGTTTTTCTTTTTGTGATTTTTGGAACAGATTTCAAATTTTTCCATCTTGGTTTGTCATTTGACTTAACTATAGACTCCTAAAGTCTTATCTCACATTAGGAAAGTTAAGCTTCTTTAAAGCCTATCAGTAGAATTTTCTAAACTGTGCTTTTGCCAAGAAGCATGGAACCAGACAATCCTCAAAGTGTCCTTACAAGGTGTCCTCAAGGTGTGCTCTATGATTCTATGAAGTATTCATAATCACTATGGAGTTTTGAGTATCTCAGTTAGTTGTACATATTCTTCTGGAGTAGTTTGAAATTCTCTTGCATTAAGTGCAAATTCAGGTCACACAAACAGGGTAGCTGGAACAGATAAGGTAATGTCACTGCAAGAGTAGTATTCAAAAAAAATGAAAGCAGGTAATGAATCATCCTGGGGTAAACACTGGGGCAAAAGTAAAACAGAAAATCTATTTCCAACCTGCACAATCTGCTGGTGTGTTTTCTACTCTCCTTAGAAGAATTTCTTATAATTTTAATTGTCTTCTGATGTTGATACACACAATATAATATAATTACAATCTCCACATACTACACATAATATATAATACATGTAATACATAATCCTGGATTATGTACAATGACCCAAATAAGAACAAAACAGTATCAATCTGTTTTCTAGCATATCTCCATCCTTAACCAGAGCAGTAAAATCAGTTTTCAAGTTTCAGCAATGTTTCACTCAGTTGTGCTGGTGGTGTTGCCATCACCTCAGTGACACGCTACTTTCAGAAACTGGACTTGTTCATTCTTCAAATTTATTTTTTTTTTTTTTTGCGAAGACACAGCTTGGATTTGAAGAATGAGATTCAAAGATGTTGGTGAACAAATTACATGTGCATGGAACAGGTCTGCTTCATTCCATCACGCAGAAAATATTCTAGGTAAGGGCTTGCATTGGTGAGATACATGATGTGTACTATTAGAAGTCTTATTGTACAGCTTCAATTTAATTAGGCTTTGGATTATTAAAGAGCAGCATCTTTCTCCATTTAACATGTACAGCACAAAAATAATCCTTTTCTCTTGCATTCATGTACCTGGCAATTTGAAAGATTGCAAACAAGTGCTGTTACAGCACAAGGAAGCAGAACAGAGCAGTCAAGATCTCTAGTGCATCTTTTGGTGACAGCTGGCTTAGCACAGACTGGCAGTGTGCCTAGGTGGCCAAGAAGGCCACCAGCATCCTAGATTGGATCAGCAATAGTGTGGCCAGCAGGATCAGCAGTGATTGTCCCCCTGTACTCAGCACTGCTGAGGTCACACCTCAAATCCTTTATTCAGTTCTGGTCCCATGGAACAAATCAAGAGAATGGCAAGAATCAAGATAGGACAAGGGGAAATGGCCTCAAGTTGTGCCAGAAGAGTTTTAGATTGAATATTAAATTTAGATTGGATATATAAATTTTCTTCACTCTAAGTGTTGTCAAACTTCAGAACAGGCTGTCCAGGGCAGTGGTTGAGTCACTGGTCCCAGAGATATAAGACCAGAAGATGTGGTTCTTATAGATAAGGTTTAGTGGTGGAATTGGCAGCACTAGGTTAATGATTAGACTTAATGATTTTCTTTTCCAGCCTAAACAATTCTGACTCCATTCTACTACGCTTTTCCACTGTGTTTTAGAAGAGTATGAGAAATGTTTTAAAACTATTTTTTTTTCTCTAGGATGGCTAATCTTTAAAATGCATTGAATTTATACATTCCAATTATATATGCTGAAGGACAAAAGACAGTTAATAGACGGCTTGGAAGAAATAGATCAAAAGGCCTTTATCAGCTGCTTACAATTTTCCACAATGGTTCTGACAGTGATTGAAAACATTTCTCGGGTTTTGGGTGCCAGCCCAGCATACTCTTAATAGTGAGCAGACAATCTGCAGTTTTATATTTTATAAAGTTTCCTCCCAAAACCCCTGTCTCCTTCCCCACCATTTTTAACACTGTACAAGTTCTGCAGCTGTAGCTGGACCTAGCTGTTCAGTGAAAGATCTTTAACACAATTGTGTTACATTTGTCCACAGCAGTGAATTGAATGCATGCAGTTCTGATTAATTATATTAGAATCATTCATTCATAGGATTACAGGCTTAATTGGGAAACAAATACAAGTCAAAATGGACTACTGCTGGATGCCCCAGGAGATTGTTTTTCTGAATTTTTAACAGACTGATCTTGTGTATACAAATAGGGCAAGACAATGAGGTTAAAAAGCAAAGGGAGGTTGCCATCAAGTTGTGAAACCAACCAGGAAGCGGGGAACTTATTTTCAAAGTTCATGAAAATGCAACAGATGCTGTCTATCAAATGAGCAACTCTGTTTACAATTACAAGAAATGTCTTTAACAAAAGCTGGCATTTGGCTACGTTTGCTAGATTTGTCTTTTGTTACAATCCAGATGTTTATGCGGGTTTGCAAACGTGTTTCTTGAGGTCTGTTCAGTTTTTGGGACATTCTTGGCTGAGTTTTGCCTACTCAAGAGGGTTTTTTAATGTTTTCAGATGGAAACCATGAGAAACTTTAATGTGTTTCATAAGATCTGGGCAACAGCAGGCAAAATAAGATAACTTTGCACTGTTAGTCATTGTGTTCCAAGGGTCATTGGAACCAGCGCTAAGCTCAGTTTCCTGTGATCTCTGTACATAGCACCAAAGAACTAGTCTAGACATGTTTACTTCAAAAGACATCATCAGATCCAAGTGTCCTGAAGAAGGGCACTTCATCTGGCTCGGCCCAGTGATGTGATGCTGTGTCTATTTGAATTCAGGATTTGAGCTAGATCACATCTGGATGGCTTGAAATACAGTAGGGTAAGGTCTTTCAGCATCTGGCCACAATATAATATTTATTTTTTATGATCATCCTGATTAAGGAGATCCAAAATATTTATTATGTAGCAATGGATGGAGTTTTACCTAACATAGACCTTTGAACTGCTGCTGTTTCCTCTCCAACTGCTTGACTTAACTAAAACCAGTTTCAGCAGTCTGTTTCGTTGGTATGAGCTTATTTTAACTTTATATTCTGCAGGGTGTTGGTATGGTTTACTAAAAGGGAGGCTTAATCACAAATGGGAGCTGTCAGTGCTGTTATAACACCAGAGCATATTATTTGTACACCTAAGGGATTATAATTTTGTTCTTCTTTGGCCCCATGAAAAGGAAAAGAAAATAAACAATACTTGTATTTTGGCTTTAATCAAATCTGGATCCAAAATAGCAGCATGCATAAATTAAAATCTACTGAGTGGTTTTAACTATGCTTTTTATTGTTAGGCCTTTTCCCATACATGGTGTCCAAGAAACAATTAACTGATCTGAAAAGTCTGGAGGGGCCTTAAGAAGCAGCAAGGGGTGGTCAACCTCCCAGAGATGGATCAGGGGACAGGGGTGAGGAGAGAGGATAGTGCAAAACCTTCTAAAAAAAAAAGTCAAATAACCAAAATGCAGACTCCCACCTGCCACCAGGATTCCTCCTGATTCCGAGATCATGAAATGTCAAGACATTGAGCAGTGACAAGCCCTTCCCTAGGTCTGAAGGCTTGGCAGCAGGGCAGTCATGCCCCTCAGAGGTAAAGGATGATGCTGAAAGGGATTTAGCTTTTCCATGGGATCTTTTTGCTGGGGCTTCAAAGTAATGGTAGTGAGTGAATGGAGTGATGTGGATAAGGACTTCTGTGTAGTAAATGGAAATGGAGAAGTAGGTTTTGGATAAAGCAGATCCATGGAGGAATCCTGTTTACCTTTTTCTTGCTGAATATTTTTATATTAATTATTGTTGGGAAACAGGAGAAAAGTATTTAAAGCATCATATACCACAGTTTTCATGTGCAAGAAACAACAAATCACTTTAACCAAATCCAACCAACTTTAGCCAAAGTTAACAAAATGCCAGCTCATGATTTTCAGGCAGATAATGCCTTAGAAAATCTGCAGATGTACTGGGGGCTTTCTAAAAACCTAGCCATGATTCACTTTATACCAGCCTGACCTAAATTAGTATCCTGCCCTGCTATGAAAAGGCAGATTTTAATTAAAGTATCCTGCATTTATAACTCTTTTCTCCTTAGTAATAGTGTAGCACAGTAGCCTGGTGACTAAACAATCCTCTATCGACAGTTTTATTTTACATCCTCCTCCATCACCACCTTCTCTGCCTTACTCATGAAGAATGCTTTAGAAATTTCATATTGAAGGCAAAAGTCCTTAAGTTGCATTGCAAATTATTTTCATACAATATTCAAATGTATTTTCATCATAACATTTGCATATGCATCCTCTCCATGTGTATGACACTGGAAATTCTGCTTTACTTGTTACCTATAATCTGAAATAAGGACTGGCATAAATTTTGACACAATTTTGCAATTGCTACAAAATGTGACATTTTCAATTCTGTATATCTAAGCTCGTACAGTTCACATTAAATAATCACATTTTATGTTTTTGTTCTCTTGAGTTTTTACTAAGTCAGGAAGATTCTAGCTACATGGAAACCAACTCTGTTAAATTTAGATCCTTGATTCTCTTTCCTGCATTTCTAAGTGTTTATCTTCCCTAGAAAGTAATGTCACTTACTTGTAGACTTGGGAGTCCAGTAATTTGTGGAATGTGTTACCCAGGTTTGCTTTGCTTCTATCTCCTGCCTTTTTTCTCCTACAGTATTTGGCACCACAGCAGCTATATACTGAACTGAGGGTTGCCCAAATGTCTGGGCTAATTTCCAAGTAGGTTCTTTGAACAGATGTTCCCACTGAATTTCACCAAGGGCTGGTTTCATTGTGCCTAGAACCTGCCATATGCTCTTTAAAAAAAAAAGCACTTTTTTTCTGATGGAACTGCTTTTTATACTGATATTCAGCTAAAGCTATGAGTTAGAAGTTCAAAGTTCAGACCACTTTTTAGTTAGCCAAATGTATATATAATTTTTAATTAACCAAGTACAGTAAGTAAATTCCTTGTATTGCACATTTTCCCATGTCTCTTAATAATGTTTTCTTAGTGCAGAAGAAACAATCTCTTTTCATGAGAAGTTTCAGTATAATTTTCTACTCCTCAGATCATAGGCTGTCTAAGTAGTGACTCAAGATGGTTCTCTTCTTTCCAACAAACTTGCTCAGATGCTGGAATATTAAGATTAAAATGTGAATGCTGAAATTTAATGACAGTGTGTGCAGCTGAAGAGTCACAAAACCTGTTACAGCTGAACACAAATTGCACTGCCTATCATTTAGTTATGCAGTTTTTAAGTAGCTGACATGTGACATCATTTGAATTCCAGTGATGGAGAGGACATTTTCTTTCTCTTAGCCAAACATAACAGTTACAGGAGAATCTTATCTGAGGAGCAATGTGTGATCTCCTTCCAGAGACCAGAAATATGAAATCCTAGTGCTAGGAATGCAATGTTTGGGTCATGTTGCCTGAGGATAAATGTATGTGTCTGTCAAAACTTCGTGTATGTGTCCACTGTGGCTGAGCTCTGAGGCAGCCTGCTGCAGCAGAACAGTGCTGAGCCTGAGCTAATCAGCCCCACTAATGGGACAGATACCCCAGTTTACAGTGAACACTGTGCTAATGCCATTCAGCAGTTCTAGACCACTGCACAAAAACTGCATGTGTGCAGCTGACTGCACCAGCCTTGGAAGCCTCTGATCTTTCCTCTTTCCTGCCATGCCAGACCATATCTATTAGGTATGATCTGAGAGCGTCAGTTTGGGTTTGCAGAAATTAAAACTGTAAAAAAATTTAAGCATTTACTGAAGAACTAGTCATTTTGCATGGCCTTGGCTAAAACAATAGCTTTAACCATTTTTTCTTTCCAGGTGCCTATAGAAACATAGTTGTTTCTTCTAAGAAACTGCTAGAAATTCATTCTGTAATGTAGATACAAGTTTGAAAGGCATAATTACATCAAGGAAATACATTGAAGTCACAGACTGAAAACAACTTGAGCTGGTTTTTTTCACAGTAGTAAACTCACAGAAGAATTAAGTATTGAATTTACTGAAAAGAAATGCAATTTTACAGGATTGCTGATATCCACATTTTTAAACATTACTTGTTTATATATAGGACAGAAGAAATCTGTAGTAGGAAAAAAAATCTGACGTAACTGATTTCAAAAGGAGCACTTCTTATCCCAATCTCCCTCAATGGCACCACTAGGAGGAAACTGCTAGAAAATGTTATCTCAGCCAATGCATGTTTTGCCTAGGCAGAAAACAATCCCTGTGTGCTGTTGTTTTTAAATCCTAATGTTCTTTCCCTTGCCAAAACTCACTCCAGTGCTTTCCATTTTGCATGGAATTTAGTTATTTCCATGTCATTTATTCATATCCACAACAAAAAGTGTAATATCTGTATAGGAGTCCCTGAATAAATGAATCTTTTTTGTGAAATTTTAGTTATTTAGATTGATAAGAAATATCTAGAGGACTAATATTTTGATAGATTGGATGATTAATAAGAATGAAGGACATGGTGTAAGAACCAGAATATAAGAGAAAAGTTGTTTTGAAAGCATGTTAAAACCATATTCAGCAGTCAACTTTTTCTTTATTAAAATTCAATAACTTTGCTCTACTTTGCAGCTTATATCAGCACTGGAATGCTACTGGAATTACTCCATATTTAGCAGAGCTCAAACTAATTGGTATTTCTCAGAATCAAATTTCTGCTCCATTAAAAGAGAATTTAAAAAAATTCTCATTTCACTGTTATTACTTATACAGCAAAACCATTTTACTTTTCTTTAGTTTTCTGTGTAGCATGCACATTGTATTGTCTACCACATTTGTTTTTGAAAGAGTCGTTGCTTTACAAACACAAACTAACAGGACCCATTATATTTGCCTGAGCAGTATTAACTACTTTGTAAGTCATCCTTACAAAACCAAATGAAAACTGATGTTCTCAGTGTTTCAATACTTACCTAAAAAGAGTGACAGCAAGGATCTTCATCCTCATTAAGCCACTTCTTGTCTTTACACATTTGCATATTCCAAATTTAGATTCTATTATGTGCTAACGAGCACTGCTACACCGTGATGTGTGAAATTCAGAACTTGTTGAATTTAACAGGAGTGGCCTGGATTTTCTGCATATGTTAAATGTCTCTGAGCCAACAGAAGTAATTTTTATAGTATGAGAACCTCTACTTTTAGACAATGTATGATTTCACTAGACGTGAAATCGTGACTTTGTGCCTTTGATGTCCTCTTTATTCCAAATTAATTCCTCCTTTTTTTAATGAGGGATTATATTTCAAATATATTTAATAATTTGTAGATGGGTAGATTTGTAGCTGGTAGCTACAGAGTGATTATTGCAGTAACACCTATTTATAATTCTCTTCTAGTGTTAAAACAGTGCAACCTACACTGCTTTCCCCATTTTTAGACCAGGTAAAAGTGAGGATAGTTTTAGTATGCTCTTTCCAGCTTTTCCCAGTCTTTGCTCACAAAAGCTGTCCCAATGAACAGAAAGGTCAGTGTAGCAATTTAATTAGAATAGAATAGAAAGTCTGTGTTTCTAAGAACTGTCAATTAAAAGATCTCTTGTAGATGGACTTCTTCCTGAATCCAAATGTAAATACAGTTGTAGTGATTATAGTAATAATACTAAAAAAAAAAGAATTTCATCAAACTTTTTAGAAATGGCTAGCTGTAAATTTCTTTCCCTCTGAAGTACTAAGGGTAAAGTAAGGACTGGTAATGGAAGTAATATGAGGAATTTAAAAAAATCTGTGGGCAAAAATCTAGGCCAGAGAACAATTTGTCTGAAGTGGCTCATCAGAGCAAGGAGAATTGCATTTCCTGGTATGTTTACATCTACAAATAAACTAAATTGGTTCAAGTCTGCTTCTTTAAAAAACAAAAAAAAAAAAATCTGAACTAGTAGTACATTTTGTTAGTCTTAAAATTTTTACTTTTTTTTGACTTTACAATCATGAGTATCTTGTAAAGACAAGCAAGCATTATGGCAAAAAAGCTAACTACCATCAAAAAAGCACAACAAACCATCCCCCAAAAACCCCACACCACAAAGACCAAAAGTTGCTGTATCCTAAGGTGGAATAGTGCAAAGCCCTTCCAGCGCTAGAATTAAAACATTAAGAAACAACATGGTTATGAAAAATGGTTTGAAGTTCAGTCAAAGCTGTAAAGCAATGCAGTGGTAATGTTAAAGTACCCTTTTCATAATGTTCTTGTTTATATAATGCAGCCAGCAGGCTTCTAGTTAGAAAGATTAAGAAAAAAAATTGGTAATGCCTTGTTAACAAGAGACCTTGTGAATTTGGCATAAAAAAGAGCAACAGATAATTATTTATGAATGGATAACAGATGTTTAAAGTCATATGATTAAAAACCACCTACCCCAGAAAAGCTCAGAAGCAAGAAATGATAATTTTTTGCAAAACAGTACCTTAGCCTCATTAAAAACACATGACTGTCTATATAGGATATCATCATCAGAGAATGGAAAGTTAAGATATTTTTGTGTGCAGACTAAAATCTGAGCATAATACAGCAGCAGACTGGAACAGGTTGAAAGCCAAATTTTCACAGGTATTTTAATTTCTATACAACTTTTTTTTCTAAACTAATTATGCAGGGAAACTATCCTTTATCCATTACTTTTTGAAGGAAGCAAAGCTCCAGTACTGACAGAAGGCAGAGGCAGAGGCTATAGGGAACAGATTTAGCTTTATTCTAGCTTTAGTCTAGCTTTACTTCAGAAAAAAAAATTGAAAGACATGGATGTTTAAGGATGTAATGGGCTAAGATATACTAACTGCTGGCTAATAGAATCAGTCTTCATAAAAAGATCCATGGTCAGCCTTATAAAAGTAAACACAAACACTCTGCTTGCCTTTTCCACACAGAAGAACACCTTTGAATAAAGATAATGTGAATACATATCTCCTGTATTGGAAAAAGAATCTCTCTGAAAGTAAGCTGATCACTTCCACTTACAGAATGATCTTGGAGTGTGTGAGAGATCACTTTAGCCTTATAATCAAAACAGTGGGTATTAGCCACTGTTCTGAGTGTTGAATAGAAAGAACAAGGTAGGTTTTGGCATGAAAGAGGACATGGTTCTCCACACAGCTTATTGTAAACAGTTGACTTCCTTACAAGCATTGCTGTCATGGAAGTTCTCCCGTGCTTCCTGTCCCTTCTTCCCTCACCTCCAGATCAGTGTCTACCTTCTCCACAGTCTTTAGAGATTTGGGAAAATATTCTTATGCACATCCTCCAAAGTGTGTCAGTTTATGGATATATGACATATTTACCCACAGATCACCCAAAGAGTGTTAAAACCACATGAAATGCTTCACAGAATATGAAGATTTAAAGAGCATGAGATAAGTTGATCTTTCAAATTTGTAACAAAGAAGAAAACAAATTTCTTTAATGCATTGCATCTTGGGACCACTTAGTAAATCTTAAAAGTAGTTCACTGAGAATTTTCCTATTTGAGAAACAAAAGCTCTCCTAAGACCCATGAAATGCGCAGTTCAATCTGGCAAGAGGAATCACTGCTCATTTGGGCTCTTTGGAAGAGATAAAAGTATCCTATAACATCAGAACATCATGATAACTTTCAAAAAGTAAAATTTATCTAATCTGATGCCTTCAAATGGAAACCTTATCAGGAAAAAGATATTATATAAATCTCTCTGTAGATCTTTTACTTAATTTGAGAAAACATTATAAGAAACTTAGTTGGCAAATTATTAAGATATTATAAAATACTCTGCATTTAGTATGTATTTCCACATTTAAATATTCTGATTTATGAAAAAGGGAGGGGCAATTAAACTCAAAAAAATGAAGGCTTAAGCTACGCATGGAAGAAAGTGCCCAAGTTGGAGACATGGAGTAAAAAATGAAAAATTAATTATCTTCCCAAGGAAAAACCTACTGATACTTACTTCTATTCACAGCACTCTCATGCACACTTTTTTATTGATTAATTTGTATAGCAGAATGATAGACACTTCTCCCACACGCACTCTTTTGTCAGTGGCAATGATTGTCTATGAATATCAAATCATATACAGCAGGATGTGATTATGAGTTGCCAGGTTTGATTTGTGGAACACATCACATTTGCATACTCCAAATAATACTTTGAGACATAAATAAAGGGGGAAAAAGTAGTCTTTTTAAAGTATTCATAAGAAATATTTAATAAGTGAAAGACAACTTTCTGCATATTTGTTCTCTCTTTCATTTATTTGGTCTTCATCTCACATTTTAATTCATTTAGTTCAAAGTGTTAGATAAATATCCCTACCAGATAATCTTACACAGCCCTACACAAAGAACAGTAAATGGCTGCAGGAAATCTTCATTTATGGCTGAGCATAACTTGTCTTTTGGCCTCAAAGTGCTACAAAGACCAGTAGTTTCTGTTGCAGCAACAAAGAACCTCATCTTTGTCAATAATTGCTCACAGTAGTAAGTCCAAATGGAGTGCATGGTGACAGCAAGAAAGTAGGATGGAGATAGAAAGGGTGTAATCAGCTTGGGTACACGTGTATGCTTAAAATTTAATTGCTATGTTTTAAAGGGCTATCCCAGTCCATGGATAATATTAATCCCTAACAGAAAGACATGCAAGGGCGTACTGAACATCAAAATGCATTTCAGGTTTAGGGCTTATCCTCCCCCTTTTCAGAGATGCAACGTTTCACTGTTTTTCTGGAGGACTGCTTTCTATTTTTTGTTGTGCTTGTTCTCTTCTTTTCAGTTCAATATCTGCCATGAGTAGGTGGCTGTCAGTGCATGTGGGAGAGCACTTGGTTACATCAGGAATTCTTGCTTCATGAGTGAGAGGAGTGAAGGAAAAACTCCCACTGACACATATTTTTTCATGCTATTTAAATAGACTTGGCAATACCAAAGAGAAGATAATAATCTGGACACCTACAGACCGAGGGCCTACTCATGCCTTCCATGTCTACATAGAGAAAGCAGGAGTCATCCAACTCTGCTGCTGCATTTCCTCAACTTTAGAAAGTCCATTTCTGTCTTCCAAGGGCCACAAAGCCTTCCAGATAAAGACCTTCACTAGGACTGGTGCCTTTGGGATCAGCTATGATCACCCATTAGTAATTTGGCAGAAGTTAACACATGCTCATTGAAGACTGAACAAGGACCACCTTGACTGCCAAGCAATTCTGAAGTCAACAACTCTGGCAAAGATGAACATCGTTTGTGAGCCTCTGTAAATGGTTTGTTTGATACCTGTGGTCTGAATACTTGGCCAGGTTTAAAAGAGAGGAACAAATTGTACCTTTCAGGAAAACAGGGGGAAGTTGAATATGGGAAAGACCCATTCCTTATTCCCACGACATTTTCCCTAAAAAGAAATACATGAAATCTTGGAGACAATTTGAATATGAAATGTTGACATTGTGTTCAGTGGCTAGTTACATATTTTTGTGGATTTTCTGTGACATTTCTGTGTCCAAAACTGTTGTGTTTAATGATGCCAAAACAGCCATTTCAGAAGAGAGTAAATATTTTAATATTGTTTTTATGTTGTCATTAGGATATAAAAAATGATGGGAAAACTTCAGTGAAAGTCCATAGAGATTGTTTTTAGCTGTCCTTATAATGTATCATAGCACCCCCAACAGAATGAGAGATCTTGTGAGATCCCGTTAGGAATTGTTCTGGGGATGGAACAAACTTTTTCTATTGCCTCTTTCATATTTTAGATAACAGAAGGCAGTTTACAACTAAGCCATTATAGCTGCAGAATGCTGTCAGTTGTATTTTTTATTTTGCTTTGAAAGCAGCAATGCAAGTGCCAAGGACAGAATCTTGATGTGATACGTTGTTTAAATGATGGCATATCAAAGGGAACAGAAATATGTGCCAAGCTGCAACTATGTGAATAAGCACCTTGTCCAACACATTGACAACTGTGTATTACAATGACAAACATCTAATTTTAATTCAGGTAGGAGAGATACCATGCTACTTTTAATGATTTCACTCAGCTAAACTGTGGAACGTGTTGCCAAAGAGTTTATAACACCAAAAGTGTACATGCTTTCAACTGGACAATTGTCACGTTCATTGCACAGAGGTCTTTGGAGGATTCTTAGATATAGAGAAACAACACCTCATTCAGGGATTTCTGACCCTCTAACAGGAGTCTCTGGAAGAATAGTCAGTACAACTGTAGTTTACAGATCTTTTATTCTCTTCCTTCTCGAGCATCTACTTCTGTTCATGACTGAAGACAGTTGAGCTCTGTGAACCTTTGGTTTGCACCAATATAACTACACATTTTGTGAGACATCTAATGTGAAATACTGTAATATTACCATAGCAATAATAGAAGAAACTAGCTCCAAACTCTGAAGAAACTGACTAATTATTTTCTCACCCATTGCTATTACCAAGAACACCATGCTGCCTAGAATCAATCAATCAATCAATCAATCAAATAGATGGATAGCATCTACTAACACCTACTGTCTCAGATTCTGTAAAAAGAAAAATAAAGTGAACCCTCTTCCCAAAAAACTTACCTGGGGGGAAAGAGACACCTGGACCCAAACACACAAAGCAAGTACAAAAATAGCAGAAACAACTGCAACAGCAGAAAGCCCAGTATACAATGGTTTTATGCTTAATTACAGTTTAATTACTCTAAAGATTCTTTTTTAGCCATAAAATAAACAAGAAGCATTTTGGATCTCCATAACAGATTAGCTGGCAGATGTTTATGGAGAGCACATCCCCACACAAGGCTGCATGTAAAGAGGCATGAAAGTTCTTTTACTTTCTTTTTACTTTTTGAAGTTTTCCTTTCTGCCACGTTATATCTGTTGCTCATTTTAGGAAACTATCTTTTTCATCCTTTAGTTTCATTAAACTAATGAAAAGTCCAATTTCAAAAAATATTTAGCAGCACCTGCAATAGCTCTTTAAGCATGTAAATTATTGGTACAACATCCATGACAAATTAACTTGTAACTGTTAATATAATTCTCAATACACTTGATTCAGTGTAAACTGGATTCACTTTATCTCTTTAGGGAATTATTTTATTATTATTTTTACTCACGTATTTGTTTTAATGACAGACTGTTTCATTGTATCTCAAACCTTTTTCAGCATAAGAGAATAAAAGCGGGTAACAAAGTTCTGGTTTTTTTTTTTCTGTGTTTTGTTTTTATTACTTTTATAATAGGCCTTGTAATTTTTCCCTTTTTATTTTGCTGAAAGATGTTTTGGTAGATTTCACAACAAATGGTCATTTCCCTCATTTCTTTTTTATACACACAGGATTTTACATGATGAGCTCTCAGGCCTGCTGTTTTAGTACCATTAATGAATTGTTCTGTAAAGTTCTTACCAAATTCACTTATGAAAGAACTGTTGTCTCTATGAATTGTATTAGTGCTAATCAACAATTCTGATCTTGCAGCACAAGAGATTCATCCATCTAATTGTCCATCAAACATGAAAGGTAAGGAGTTTAACAGGAAGGGGAACTGAAACTGCCCTCCAAGAGTGACTCTTACCTCAGCCTATGAGTAGCCCCCTATGAAAACATTTAATGGGTCTCTGATAATGTAGTTTTTATAATCTAAAGGTTGGATGTCAAGACTAAGTTCAGGCTTCTTCTACATAGTAAGCAAAGGGAGATAACTGTTCCCAATGACAGATTCATCCTCACTGTCTCTGGAGAGGTCTCTTTGTGGAATAGAAGAGGACTTAGACAACTGATCTAGACTAGATACCTAATTTTAATGGCTACAGGTTAAATGAAAATATTCCACTCATAGATTAGTTTATTAAAATGTGGCTTCATTTATTTAAATTAAATTAATTTGTTCAATAGGTTCTACATAGCTTCAGTTTTTGCAGATATGTGATTGCACTATTAGTCACTCAAAATGTAGCACTTTCTCTCACTTTCTAACAGTACTAATGAAGGAAATTTTGAAGGCAGAAAATTCTAGCAAGGAGAATACACCAATACATCTTCTAAAAGAAGATTTCTGAGTTTAGAAACATTTTCAGGTATTTCTTACCTTATAAATAGCTCCTTAAAAACATAAGTTCCTGTGTGGGATTCTCAGAGTCATAGATTAAATCCTATATATCTGTGAGAACATTTGTAGAAATTATAATTAACCGACAAAAGCAAGCCTATGAGTTCTCTTGGCTTTGATTTATATATTTAAAAACTTATTAGGGTTATTTTCAATGTTTTACCACATTGTGTTTGATTTTACAAAATAGGTAAAGAAGATAATTTGCTGGAATATTGTGCATTGTAACTAACAAAATTTGTGTAACCACCTCTGTGCTCTATTGTCTGGTTAGGGGTTTAAGAAGTGGAGACTGTAACCCACTGTCTTTCTGCTTTCTGATTTTTTTCCAAATTCATTTTGTTGAGGACCCTCTAAGCAATTGTCTACAAAACAGACAATATACAACATTATGACTAATAGTACTTACATAATGTGGCATTGAATAGACACATGATATACTGAAAGTTGAGCTTGTGTTTGTTTGTGGAGGGCAAAATTTGTATTCACACCAAACACTTACTTAAGTTTATGTTCCAGAGCATTTAGCAGGGCAAATTCAGCTTAATTTATCCTGATTTTAGCCGCAGCAACTTTGAACTATCTACATAATAGTTCAATCTAGCCCATAACTTTGAATGAATGTTTCATTCTGGGTTGTACCTTAATAAAATGATTCCAAGTACAAATGGAACTTTTAATACTCTGTTTTTTCTTCTTTTCTTTTTGAAACTATTAAGATTTTATAGATTTACTGTAACAGTCATTGCTTCCATCACATAAAACTCAGCTTTATTTGGCTACATGCATTCAACATATGCCAATGTTGAATACAGCTGTCTGTTAGGCCCAGTTTAAGTGGGAAGCTGGGGTTCAGATGGAAGATCCACTATTTATTTACTTAGCTGTGTTTAGTAATAAACAGCTGCCAGGAAAGTGTTTTATAGAGAGCTAGCAGGGAATTCAACAATTAAAATCAGTCATGTAGCCAGCTCAGATGGGAGTTTCCACTGGGCATTTCCCTCACTTGAGCATGTACTACTCAGTAGTACTCAATAGATTTGTTTCTTGTTTCCTATCTGCTTTTGGCATATGCTGTATAAAATTAGCTGCACTTCACAGGATCCAGCCAGATGTAGGGGATAAAGAGAGGACACAGGTTCGAGAAACCTTCTGTCTGGTTAAGGAACTGGATGTTTCACATCTGTGGTGTGAAATAGACAGTTACTGGGTTGACTGACCGCTGGGAATTTAGAGGAAAACCACAGTGCCTAATTACTAATGATGTGGAGATTCCTACTAATACCTGAAGATAAAAAGCAAGTTCTTCCCTTCTTCAAACAAAACTACTTTTGCTGAGACACAGCTTTCCTACATCTTTTTCCTGTTACTTATTTAAGTTTCTTTGCTTGGTCCTTGTCAATCAGATGGAGAGGGACCTGACCTGGAATGGCTCTTAGAAATACCAGCAAAATGACTGAAAACATGCGAAAAATCTTATTTTGAATATTTTGACATAGGACTACTTACAGTTGCCTTTCAGTCTTGTTACACATTGCTTGTGGGCAGGGTGTCAGTCAGCTAAACTGGGTTTTGCTTATCTGGAGGGAAACTTGAGCAAGAACACAATTGACATATGTGATTCTGTATTATAATTATATATTTTTACTCTCTAATGCATTTATTTTTTGTGGGAAGCCATGTAAACCAGATAATCAAATGCAAAAATTTTTGCTGTTGGAAGACCATTACGAAAGGAAAAGCTACAAGACAGAAAGTATCACATAAACCAGGAAGTAATCTAAAATACTTAGGTGATGCCTTCTCTGAAACGGGTACAGTAAAGTGTTTATGTACTACATAAGAAGAATATTCAAGACGTCAGAAAGCAGTAACTTCATTCATTACTATGAAAAAAACCTAAACATCAGTGATATATGTAAAAAACTAAAACAGTCAAACATTAACTCAACATTTAATGGAGATTTAGTGTGTCTTGTTAAGAGAAACTTGACTGTGCCAGTATAACACAAATAAGCAGATTCATGGAGACAAAAGTGATCCAGAATCTTAGGTACACAGAGGCTACCACCTATAGATTCCACAAACCTGGCATTCAGCTGGAATAACTGGGCTCACTCTGGCCTTTTAGTGGCAACTCTACACTGTGGTGTAAAGGTACAGAGGGACACTCACAGGTTTTTGTAGTACAATAAAATTCACACTTACATCAGGTAGTAATAATTCCTGATATATAATGCATTCCCAAATCTGCAATTTTCCTATAAAAAATATTATCTCCAGGTTTTAAAATTAGCTACAAAATGTGTGTACAGTACACTGTAGAGTTTACAGTAGAATGCACCTAGGGGCACGTTTTGCTTTTGATGATGCATGTAATTACTATACCATAATGATAATGTGTTACATGCTTGTTTTAAACCAAGTCCTTCTGCTGACATCAGTACAAGCTTAATCACACCCTCAGTAGGAAATAAAGGTCCTTAAAATGAACAGTAGTGATTTTAAAAGCAAGCTTCCGATAATATTCTATTACATCAAAACACAAAAGTTTCTAGGATGACTTAGTGAGCTGCTTCACATTAGTAACATCATTTTAAAAACAGTTCCAATAGAGAAAGATGTCTTCAAAACAGACCCTGACCTGAGTGCCCCTAGATGAATAGTCCTTATGTATTGAGACATGCACTTTCCCTTTCTGAAGGAACTGGAGGCAGATAACATTTTAGTATGTAGGCAAAACTGACACATAGATATGCAAACAAAGTCAATTTACAGCAATAAGTAAAACTCATACCATGTCTGATTCAAAGTAGCACAATCAATGCCTGTCTGGAGGAGGCTCCACTCTCTGAATCATCCTGGACAGTGCCTATTCACAGGCACTGTAGGAGCAAATACACTTGGCAGGAGGAGGATGCCATTTCTACTGTGCCAAACTCTGCTCACGCGTGACAAAAGCAGAGGGAAAGCCTGCATGAGATGGGAAAGATTCAGTCAAATGTGACATTTATTCCTCACTTGCTGAAAGCTGAGGCTGTGTCCTTCACAGGCTGTTGTCATTAAATATCTATTTTTCACAAGTGCTATTGCTAGTATCAGTTCCCTACTTTACCATGTTCTTCGTCACCTCAGTGTGAGATCCTGGTGCATTGCTTTGTCCTTTTACTCAAAAGCCTATCAAGTTAGGATGATAAAAATGACCCCAGGTTGTACCAGGAGAAATTTAGACTGGATATGAGGAAAAAATTCTTCACTAAAAGGGTTGTCAAGCACTGGAGAAGAGTGCCCAGGGAAGTGGTTGTGCCACCAACCCTGGAGGTATATAAAAGATATGTAGACAAGGGACTTAGCAATATGGTTTACTGGTAGACTTGGTAGTGTTACGTTTATGATTGGACTTGATGATTTTAAAGGTCTTTTCCAATCTAAATCATTCTTTGATCCTAAGTTGTTTACCCATCTGGATGTACTGCTCCCCAGAAAAGTTGCTTAGACATTTGGGGTGGCTCCCCACTTGGGGGTAAGCAGGTGGAACAGCTAAGGCATGAAAATCATGCTGGAAAATTAAGAACCGTGTAGAAAAGGGAAGAAAGAAATTTCATGATGCTACCTGTATAAGCTTTCTCTGTATGGCTACAGCTCATATTTCAGAGACAGGCATATTTGACCTGGTACATCTCCCATCATATCCTCCCTGTTAGGGCAAATCCAGCTTGATTCCAGCCCTCATTCCCACACCTTTCCCTACTAGGGTTACTTTTTTCAAGGCTTTTTCTAACTATTGATCTCAGTATTTTTTTTCCTTTGAATCACAACTACCTTGATTTCTTTCCTTTTTTTTTTTTTTCTTTGGTGTAAAAAGAAAAGCTTCGAGTTTCACACTGATATAAACAGTAGAAGAATTAGATAAACTGGCACTTATATATTGTTACTGGCATAAACCTAGCAGTGGGGTGAAAGTTATTGCCACAGAAACTGAAGATGTAAAAGACGGGATTAGAAGATGAAGCTTAATAGCACTGGAACCTGTTGAACACTGCTTTTCATTCTGAATATATAAGTCAAACGCCCACAAAAGCATACATCAACAGGAGTGGGTAAGGTTAAGAATGAATCGAAGATTCATTGTAAGAACTAAAGATTCATGTGTGCCCAATCTAAAGGTAGAAAGGGGGTATTAAATTTTTCTACATTCTTTTTTTTTGCTTACCTATAACTGTATTCATTTAATATTCAGCCTTATGCCTCTTTTCAAATGTGCAACTTACTTTCTGCCTTCTCCCAAAAGCATCTAACACAGGCAGCCTATATGCAAAAACTTTAGAAGAAAGGAATAAAAAAACCTTCTCTATATATAAATCTTCCCTTTTAATTATGCAAATCCAAATGCATGGCAGAAATGCATCAAATGTGGTACTTTATTAGTCATTTAAAGGCTCAGTACCTTTTAAAATAGCTCATTGTGACTAAGCTTTTGCTGTCCTTTTAACCAAGCAAAAAATGTTCAAGTCAGAGAAGTTTGGGTAAATTCAGCCACAAAACGTGCTTAAGTTGGAAAAAGTAATCACTGCATACATATTTTGTTGCCAAGCAACACTTCAGAAAAGCAAGGCTGCAATCAAGGTTCAAAAGCTATTCTTGGCAGTAGTGCTGAGAAAAGCATTGCAGCCCAAGATGGCCCTGCAGCATCACAGGCAGCACGTTTGTACTTGACATTCTTCTAAGTCATACTGTGGACATCAGTGCTGGGAGTATTTAGACATTTTCTTAGTTACAACAGATACCATAACAGTAAAGGCAAGATGAGAGTTTGGGGATAACACCTCTACAACACAAGCAGTCAACTGTGGGCAATGTACCAAATGTACATGTGGGCAATGTACCAAAGATAACTCTAATGCAGCTTTTCCCACTGGCTGAAGACAGTGGCTTTTTAAGTGGTCTTGCTGTAATTTACAGTTTAATCTTTTCAGCAGAATAAAATTCATCCCCACTCAAAATAATGCTTGATTTCTACTGCTGACACTAGTCACTGGCAGACCTCAGTAAGGGGTTCACCACAGGTTTTAAATCTTAATAGTTTTAAAAGAAACCTCTCCAGGATGAGATGAATATTACCAGATACTGTTCCTGTTATATCTGACAACAGGAAAATAAGTGACTTCTTTTTTTTCTGACAGGCCGGGCAAATGTGGAGATAGCACAAAGAAATGAATTATTATTGAAGAAAATGGGAAGAATTAGGGTTCTAATCCCTTTAGGTTCAACATCCTTTTAGGGGCAGAATAAAGAAGACAGAATTTTCAAGGTAGTAAGAAGATAATGGAGCACTCTAGTTCAGTGTCTACGGTATTCCCCTTGCTGGTCAGTGTCCAGAAGCTTCGAATTAAATAGCCAAGGACCAAGCACTGAAGACTACTCAACTTGCTCTGTTTGAACTCATTTTGGCCACTCCCTTTTACATTCTCTAGCTAATTAATATAATTAATATAATAATAATAACAGTAATTTTTGCAAAGCTCGGGGGTCACCTCTGCCTACAGAGTTTTATGTGCACTCCATGTTTTAACATACCTTTTTTATGAAGAGCAGTAGCAAGTAGGCACTCTGTGCATGCCTCCAACATGTAAATATTTATGTATGAAAGAAACACTGTGGAAGAACACCAACTTGCCCTGAGAGCAGGGGCATAGGACACAGTGTACTGGAGAACAAACCATGGTATGACCAGACAGGAAGCACAGGATGATGCTGAAAACTCCAGGCTATAAGCTTTTAGATAAAGAAATAGAGACTAACAAATCTGGCCAAGCCAGTTTTAGGTTGCAGTGGGGTGCACCTGGCTGGATGCCAGGTGCCCACCAAAACCACCCTGTTGCTCCCCTCCTTGCCTGGACAGGGGAGAGAGAAGACAAAATGAAACACTCATGGGACAAGATCAGGACAGTGAGAGAGACAGATCACTCATCAATTACCATCACAGGCAAAACAGACTCAACTTGCAGAAGAAAAATAATTTAATTTATTAGCAATCAAAATCAGAGGACAGTCATGAGAAACAGAACCAAATCTTAAAACTTCTTACCCCTACCTCTCCCTTCTTCCTTGCCTTAGTTTCACTGCTAGTTTCTCTGCCTCCTCCCCCCAGAACAGGGGCATGGGGAATGGGTGTTGCAGTCAGTTTATTACATCCCATGACATGTTGTTTCTGCTACTCGTTTCTCCTCACAAGCTGCTTAGAGGAGTGGTGGAATCACCATCCTTTGAAGTGTTCAAAAATGTCTGGACATGGCACTTGGAGATATGGTTTACTGGTGAGTTTGGCAGTGCTGGTTTAACCATCTTTTCCTATGAATGATATTTTGATCCTATGAACACCAGACAGAAAAGAATATGTGCTGGCAAGATCTTATGCAATAAATTTAACAGGTATTTAGTCAGATTTTTCACCTTCCACCTTCCTTCTTCCTCCTTCCTTCTTTCTTCTTCCTCCTCCTTTCTTCTTCCTTCCTCCTTCTTTTACTCTTCTTTCCTTTTTCTTTCTTCTTTTTTCTTCCTTCTCTCTTTTTCTGCAACAAATAGATCTGAACATGTTTTTTCTAATTAAATTTAATTCACAGTAAGAATGGTCTCATTGCATAGAAGTGCATTTACTTTTTGCCCATAAAAAGAAATTTGACTGTAAAAATGAGGATGACCAAACATGTACTTGATGATTTCTTGCTATGAAGTGAACTCAGTGGATTAACCACTCCAACTTACTAACAGCATCTGCTCACACCTTTTTTGGGGAGGGAGGTAATTATCCTAGCTTGAGTCTCAGTATCTCAGAGCATATTAGACCTTCAATGGAATCCCAAACTTTCCATTAAAATAGTATCTCTCTGCCATCCCTTTTCATTGCTTAAAATTTTCCCACATTGGTTTTGTGTGTTTCAAAGATTATACCATGTATCAGGTATATCAGGTTTTCTTTTAAATGTGATTGTTTGTGCAATTGAGGTGATCTCTAGGCTTCCAGGAGCTTCCGAGGACCAAGCAAGGTTCTCAAAAGTTGTTTAAACGTCCTGAAAACTGTCACTGCTGCAAGCTTGTGTAGCTTTAAATCATGTGACCATATGCTACTGTGAACTCTAGATTAAAAATATAAATCAGCCCTGAGAAGCTTTGTATCTACCTGCTTTACATACTTACAGATACAGAGAAAAAAATATCAGCTTTCATTTTCTGGGTATTGGCTATTTTCTACATTTCCCACCTAGAAGTGATGGATAGACTACATTACAAAAACCAGTTCTTGTCAGTACTTCTTAGAGCAGAACCATATGTCCTTCAAAGCAGATTACATTTTTTTTTGTAAACGTATTTGGGTTTATTTAGACATTTCTATCAGAGGAGTTCAAATCAAAAGGGCTAGGATCAAATAAACACACAAGGGGGTATTAATTGTACTGGATGTAAAGGTTCACTGCTAAGCACAGCTACACACACAGTAAGTATTTAACACTTTCCTTCCTGGATTAGCATGCAGGACACTGTCAAGGCCATAAGAGAGTAGATTCTAGTCATGTGTTGGTGCACTTTTTCTCTTCAGAGGACTGCAACGCAGACATTTAAAATAGTAGGAGATTTTGTAATCTGCCAGCACTGCATAGCTGTTATTTTCAGGTTTTATTACACTCATTCCAATGTTACTTTCAAAGACTCCACTGATGCTAATGTTCCCTGCCTCCTGAAAACGATACACTACTCAACCTATCATCTCACTGGAACCTATTTTGTCAAACTGCACCCTAAGAAAGCAATGAGGTTCAACCTAATAGCTTTTGCATGATGTATACTGACCCAAATTCCTCCTTGGAGGAGGCATATATATCAATAAATCGATCAGTTATACATTACAATGGACTATTTACACAACTTCAGAGGGCTGCTAAATAATGAATTTTAAATTACCTCAGTTAAACCTCAGTCATATGAAATGCAGCTAAATGTACCTTAAATAATTTTACTGACAGATTTCAAATGAGTTCAAATTCATTCCAGAAGTGAGGAAGAATATAGAATAGAACCAGGACTGAGTCGCTGATCTTATTTTGAAGGGAGATCATCATACAGAAGATCTTGTCATATAGAGAGAAAAGACAATCCTTTTAAATTTAAATTGTGGATGATGAAAAGGCTATGAAGCCAGTGCAAAATATATGAAATGGCTAAAATATAATTTTAAAAGGTTATTAAAAAAAAATCAAGTCAGTCCTGTTTCAAGAAACCTGAGAAAAGTACAGTGAGCATTCTGGTGCTCAGATGATTAATATGTTCCACTTATAATTGAAATTGTTTGCAAACAATACCTTTATTGAATGAATGAGACTCCAACAAAGTAGAAACTCCAAAGGAAAACTCAAAAAAATGCTATATAGACAGTTTGTGAAGTATAAAACCTGAAAGGTTTCCCTTGTACTGCTTACTGTAAGACTGATGATTTTCCTTGCCAGAAGTAGCTTTCACTCAGTTATTAACATTTTTAACTGTCATTGGGGATCAAGGTTTGATTTAAGTTGATCCAACCTGTTGTTCATGTTGTTCCTGCTGACTGTCTCACTGCTGCAGCTGCTGCCTGTAGCTCACTTGGCTGTCTGTGCCATAAGTTGCCTCTGCTGATGCTTCTGTGCCATTCTGGCTCTGCCTCACTTGCATCTCCTCCCACCATCTCTGCCTGGTGCTGCTCCTCACTCCCTACCTCTCCATCTGATTCCTACATCTTTGCTAACACTTCTGTTTCAGCTCCTAGAAAAAAGTATGTGCAACCTTGCTAGGGGGAAGGAGCTCACAGGAGATCCTTCAGCATCTTGTGGCATCTCTAACACCATGGAATGCATTTACATAAAGTCTCTTGCTCTCCTATTTTTTTTCTTTTTCCTTTTCCTAGGTTCTAGCCTTTGCATCCTGATATTGGAATTGACTATGCTTAGGGTAAACAGGAATCCTAGGACTAGTCATACTGTAAATTGGCCAAGATTTCTATGTATAGTTACAAGCCTTATAATTTTTAAAACTTCTTTAACAAATTAACCTCTATTTTCTCCAGGCCTCAAGTGTCAAAAGAACACTGCCTCTTTCAGCTTCTCCCTGCTCTAGAGCAGGGGAGAAGTCTGTGCTCTTTAGAGCTTAGCTATCAGGGATGATGATGAGCCAAAAATCCCCAAGAAATTGTTTTGATGAGGTTTGAGTGTGCCATTTTGAGACAGTTAAGGCTCAATACTAAGAGCATTGCATGAAGCAAATAGAGCATTTTGGTTCTTTATAGGTCAGAAATATACTGACCCTACCAAGCATGGAGGGTTCTTCAGCAGCATATAGTGCATGGTTTCATATTTTTAATTTTTTTTTTTTATTGCAGGTGCTCTTTGGACACTACCCAAACGTGTTAAAACTACTGCTGTCAAAAAGGCTGCCTGTATGCCCATTTGAAAGCAGGAAATGGTGTCTTGTTTGAAGGAAAATTAAACATGTACAGCTGGCAGATATCAGGAGGGTGGGGAGGTACAGTGGCAGGGCCTGGAAGGAGCCTGTGGCAAAAGCTCATCCTCATGGTTGCCTAAGAGGAGCTGAGAGTTTAACTGAAACAGGAAGCAAACAAGAAAGCAAGCCCCAAAAGTGACAAAGAGATGTTTTCCCAAAGGTTCAGAAAATATTGGATGGAGTTTGTGCAACCAAAGAAGCTGCTGAAAGGGTGTGGGAAAGTAAGACAGGAGGAAGGTACCTGTGTGCCTGCTAGAGGGTGAAGATTTCTTTTCAAAGACAGCAGACAGCTGATGCTCCTTGCAGCATGCAACGTCAACTTCACTTGCCAAGAGCAGCACCTCTACCTGTATGCTAAAAATGCTGCCATCCCTCCAACAGCAAGTGCCCTAGGACACGTTATCTCATGCCTTGCATTGTCTCATACTTTGTGCTGTTGTGAATTCAGTGGCTCTGCTGGAACTGCACCTGATTCTCTTCATGTTCATTCTCACAAACATTTCCAGCAGCATTTTTTCCCCCAATCTATTGTACCTCCCACTTGGCCTTTACCACTGCCAAGTGTACTTACTCCTAACATTAATTAATTCACCATTCTTTTGTAAGAGGCCATGTTCACTTAGATTGTTGGGAAATGTATTCAAAACCCTTATTATAAACTTTCTGACCATGATAAGTTTTTTAACTTGTAGAATGAATATAAATTTATATTGGTTTTCATAACACGTCCATCTTATATTTAATTTCCTACACTGAAGTCTGTTGATGCATAAGAGAAACAAACAAAAAAAAAAAACCACAAAAAAATTTGAGCTTGGTTTCCAACCTTCTGTTTGACAAATGAGTGTGTATTCTGTGATCCCTGAGAACAATTATTTCTTTTGTCAACTAGCTACATTGCCGAGCAGTAATTGTGTAAATTTCTTTTCATGCATTTAAATAGATCTTGATGCTGATGCAATTTATGTTTATTTTTCAATGTTTAATCATCCAGAACTATCATACATATCACAGTGATGAATTCAAGAATGACGTGACAATGTAAACCAGTGTGATCTATCCCTGGGAACTTTCACTTCCTTGTAGCTGTGATTTCATTTCTTACTGATAACTGGCATCTTCATAATCTAATATTGGAACTGTAGTTATAGCTGTGACATTTTCTGTTCTGCAGCATTCAGGGTAAGATGAACCACGGCACAAGACAGGAAAACAAGTTTTATATTTTTTTTACCTTATGCAATATTTATATTATCAGCATTTTTATGGAAAATTCCTCCAGAATGAGCTTCTACATATTTTAATGGAAATTCAAGCAAGTTATGTAAATTCCAAAGAAGCAAATTTTCTCACCTTTCTCACTTGCACAATTTTACTTAACCAATTTGCAGCCCTTTGAGAAACAGCATTGTTCATTTACCAAGGGCCCTGGGATCTTTAGAGCCTTTAGTAGAACTCCTTAGAGCTGTTCATGTGTTTAAGAATTTTACTTTTCTTTCAGAAGCTAACAATCTACTTTAGATCTTCTCCTCCTGTAAATAAAAAAAACCAAAGAAGTGGCATTTCAGTTAATAGTCTTTTATTAGTAGTGAAGCCTTGTAATTTATTATCATGCTCACAAAAGAACATCACATGTCCAATTGGCATGAAGCCAATTAACTGAATATGTATATACTAAATCTTTTATGGAATCATAGACATCTCCTTATGAATGAAGACACTACACAAGACAGATGACAATACTACTATCAGATTTTTATGCTTACTAACATAGTATTTAAACTATAGAAAAATAATAAGCTTTCATAGTAGGATATCGGCCAGCCCTCATTGCAGCTCTAATCGTGTCCATATATATCACAAAATTCAGTCAATATACCACAAATTCAGTCATAGTCCTGTTATTGCAGAAAGAGATTTCCTACTCTATCTGATATCATTATTAGAGCTGAGCATACAGTGGAATGTGGTGTAAACTGATGCCACCCTTTCCTGTGCCTCAGGAATAATTTACTTGGTGTGATCACCTGAATAGATTTGATCCAACTGCTGAGAAATAAAGGGATTTTGAAAACAATATTTCACTTACATAGAACCTTTTTGCAGAAAGAGTGATAGATTATGTTTGGATAGACAGGATGAAGCTCTCATCTGGCTTTAGTCATTGAATCAGAATGGTTTGGGTTGAAAGAGACCTTAAAGGTCATCTAGTTCCACTATGACTGCCATGGACTGGGATGCAACTCACTAGACCAGATTACTCAGGGCTCCAGCCAACCTACTCTTGAGCACTTCCAGGACTGTGACATCCACAACCTCTGTGGGCAACCTGTTCCAGTGTTTCACCACCCTCTGAGTGTTGAAGAATACACCAGGTGCAGGTATCTCAGTTTGCAAGCTGCTGTGCAAGATGCAGATTGAGGAGATTGAGCTTTGGGTAGGAGCCCAAGGCAGCAGAACAAAGGGCACAGGGGCCCAGCCAGGTGAGTGGACACCAGGAGACACAGCAGGAGCCGAGGGCTTGAGAGCGAGACTTGTGCCTGCTTGGACCATGAGGGTGGAAAAGCCATGGGATTCCTTGGTGGGGCTCCCTCCTCAGGAGCTGCAGCTGGAGCAGTTTCTGTGTCACTGCACTGTGAACAAATGGCTTCACAGAACGAGACATCTGAGACTCTGCAGTGGGCAGCCTGGGGTGGAAGCGGTGAGGAAACCTGGTGTGTGTGGCTGTGAGTGGGGTGTGCAGGGGGTCAGGGGGGCTCCCCTCGGGTCACTGGAGCTGCTGCTGCCAAGGGGCTCCAGTCCCAGCAGTGGAAGTCTCTTGTCTTGGGAGCGTGACTGCCAGAGAGGCTCGAGAATGGTCAGACTGGGAAGTTTATTTAACACTGAACACAACACAGCATTTCTTCCCAACATCTAATTTAAACTTGCCATTTTCAGTTTAAAAAATTCCCCCCTTGTCCTATCGCTGTCTGCTTGTGTAAAAAGCCACTCTTCCTCTTTCTCATAAGCCCCCTTAAAGTACTGGAGGCCCACACTGAAGTCTCCCCAGAGCCTTCTCGAGGCTGAATTACTGCAGCTCTCATCCTGTATTCATAGGAGAGGTTCTCCAGCCCTCTGAATACTTTTGTGTCCCCAGTCCTTTGAAGATAAACCAGTGTACACTGTTGTAGGAGAGGATGCTGCTTTCAATCTCTTCCACTGATGAACTGGACCTCAGTGTATGTTCAGGCCTTTGTACACTAGAAGGATGTAAACAGGGCATTGTTTGCTTCTTCACAACAGCCAAGAGAAATGGGACAGTCTTGTAGATGTGGGGAAACCATGGCTTCACATCCCTTGAGAAGGAATTGAACCAGCAAGTTCTCAGTGCACACACAGTTTCTGACTTGTTAGAAAAACGTGAACGCTCACCACAGCAGTGCCTTTCTTCCAAAATGAAAATGCTTAGAAAATAAGGGTTGATTTAAACATAATGTAGAACAATCTAAATAATGTTTCTTGCAATATTTTAATTTTGTTAAATGCTATATCACATGCAATGTCCTTAATAAAATCTACCCAAATTATCATTTTAATGTATATTTTTTTCTTATAGACCAAATGGTATAACACCCAAAGATACTATTATAGAAAGAATTATATGGGACATCCTGTTATACTGTGGAGTGCAGAGTGTAGACATTTTCTTCTGCAAGTTACTCTTCAAGCAAAGCTCAATTTATTAAAATTACTTCAGTTTTCAGAGGAAACAGTAGAGACTCTTTCCTTTCAACTACAGTTTTTCATATTCAGTGGCCAAGATTATTGCATAGAAGAGCCCCAGTGATTTAACACTGGAGTGTTTCATAGTCATGGGAACTTTTACACCGAGTTGAAATGTTGACTTTAAGCACAGCTTTCTAACTTTTTAAATTATCAATACACTTCACATTAACTAGCAGGATATTCTATTAAGAATAGCTTTAGTCTTGGTTTATTCAGCTCAGACTTTTCCACACAGGTTTGTAAATTGATTTAATTACTGAATAGCAGGATCATGGCTCTTTCTGCTCTCCCAAAATGAGTAGCTGTCTAGTGCTTTGCACCAATACAAAATCAAGACTATAAAAATAGTCTGAAATTTTATCAGTTCCACAGATATGACACTTAAGAGGAAGATAACGCCACCTCCATCCAGCCTCATCCTTTCAGTAAGCATTAAAATTATTAAATTAAGCTTTACCATATATAATATTTTAAATACTTTCTTTTTTATTCAGCCTGTAATATAATTAATGGGTGCCTAAGCAATGAATGAAAATGTACTGCTTCTGCTGCACTTACTGAAGCTGAAGGAATTAACTCCATTTTTCTGCTCATCCCTAATTAAGTAATGTGCTAAAATACTACATTCCCATTAAAGAAAATTTATTATACTGTATTTATGGCAGAAGAACTTTCAACATGGTTCTATTTAAAGAATGCACATTCATTGTCTTGATGAAGATCCGTGGATTTGGACTCAAAAGATTGGCTTGGCATTCATTATGTTCTGCATTCATTAGAAGGGGGAAGCAATTATGAAACTAACAAGATTGTTTGTGGGTAGAAAATTTCCATTGTGAAGAGCCCCAGGCAGAAAATGCTTGTAGTTATCACACAAAACAATGGTGCATGTTCTAGGTAGCAACTATCTACATTTAGAGGTTAAACATTTCTCCCAGGAACTGTGAAGGCAAGGGATAAAACTACATGGAATTCAGTGTGAAGTTCTGGGTGGTTTTTTAAGAGATTGCATCCAAATAAGTAGCTTCAACAATTTGAGATAAATTTTCAATTTTCAAAGGTTTTTATTTGTTTAGTTGTTGTTGTTGTTGTTTTGGGGTTTGGGTTTTTTTGTTTCTTTCTTTTTTCGTTCCTATATATATCCATTTTATTTCCACAGCCATTCACTTAACTCTTACACACATTTTGAGTACCTTTTTCTTATCCAAGCCAAAAGCAATGTAGTAGAAATTTCAGGAACATATCAAATGTGTGTTTGATTCACTGTTGTTTGACTTCTCACAGAGATGTGAAAAGTTCCGTTTCAATTAACTGCTTTACAGAAAAGAGGGGCTTAGGGAAGTAGGACAGTGAAGGGGAAAGTGAAGGAAGAAAAAAGAAGTGTAGCATAAACGCATGTATAATGTCTTTCTCAGAGAGACAGAGAGAAAAAGAGAAAAAGAGAGTGTATGATCTATGAAAGGAGTTAGTTTGACCTTACAAGAGAATAAGAAAAACATGCTTTACACAGGTGAACGGGTTGATAACACGATTTCTTTCTGAGTTTAATGAGTGTCATGAAAGTCATGCTTTATAAGAAGGAAATGGTGTAAATCATGCATTACTAATGAAGGTATTACTTTAGACAGAGGACCATGAATTTTACAGTACATGGGTTCATGTGGGTTTTGATTCTATAAAAGTTTTATAGATGTACTTATCTACAGTTATCTACATATGTGCTCTTGTGGTTCATTGAAATAATGGCTTTATTTACTGTCAAAAAATTAGAACATGTAAATATTTGCTACATGAGAGGTTTTAAATACACAAAAAAAGCAGATATAAATTTCAGCCTGTTTGACTAAAATGTAACAATCAAAACCAAAACATGCAAAAAAAGCACCAAAAAAGCAAAGAAAAACCTCCAGTTTCACTAACAAAGCTATTGATCTTCCATCCTTACTGCATGTTTAAACAATTTTGGCCAAATTTTCCATAACACCATTGAGCTACTTTAGAGATAATGTAATTCAGAATATCAATGTTTGCAATTAGCACATACTGAATGGCTAAAAATTAAGTCAAACTGCATGTTTTTCTCATTCAGAAGGAACGTACAGTAAAGGTTTGATAATATCAAACAAGGGTACTGTTTAAGTCCTTCCAAGAAAAAACTTACTTCTGCAGTGCCTGTAATTAGCACCTCTCTTTATTGTGTTTCTATATGATTACATAAATATAAATATGGCTAACAGTGTAAAAGAGGGAAAAAATTCTAAAATTACCAACATTTCATCAAGCACCAGAAAAATTAATAAAGTTTCTCCATAACTGCATTTTTCATTTACATCAATTTCGTGAACAAACATATGTTCACTGGAGTTTATTGAAGTTCGTTGTATGAGATTATTTTAAAGCTATGGAGTATTTCTCAACAATCAATGATGTTGCCAAACATAATGTGTGTGCCAAATCCAGGTGTGTCTCCAGAAGTTTAAATGCATATATTCCTTTTTTTTAACACATTCGGTACACTCTTAAGACCTTTAGACATCTTTCTGAAGCAAATAAGCAACATATTTTTCATTTATTCTAATGGACACTGTTCCTGAGTCCTTCAAGTGACTTTGAAAATCTAAACATTTATAGCTGATTTTTTTTTTAATCTGGAAAGTTTTTATTGCTGTAGAAGTCTGATGAATAACTGATGTGTTAGTACATTAAAAAATGTTTGGGAAATATCAATATACAGCAATTCTCTTTTTCAGCGATTAAATACTAAATATCTTTAAAAACTTTAAGAGTCATTTTGATTGCTTGCAGTTTGCTGCCTTTGAAGCGACAGCTGATTCAATTCTTGGCAGACTAGAACGAGAATTGTAACTGATGTGTACCATGTCTTTAGATATAAAGGATAAAATTTTTATCCCAAATTTACATAATATGTAAAGTGCAGTGTAAATAATGTTCTGTTTGGATCTTTGGGGCTGGTCCCAAGCTGTGACTATCTGTGGGTTTTGCCACCAACGAAGGTGGATTCCTACCCTAAATTACGAATTTTTCCCTTTAATAGGCTACTTATGGAACTACATTCTCCAAACACTTATTCCCAAAATATCTGGATTATGAGGCAACTGTAGCAATGTAGATAGGAAAATGTGGCTATTGGTCATGTCCAGTTCAAACATGGTGCAGACTGCCTTATTGCATGCAGCACCAGCCTGGGATGTTGTAGTTAGGTTATTAGCAATAAATATCTACCTGTGTTGGTAAGAGAACTGAGCCAAAGATTGTAACCTTTACTCAAGTTCAAAACACTGAACATATGAAAATATTAGTGTTACTGAATACACGGATAATTTTTAAAAGTGTCCTACATTTCTTTGAAAGAAACTTAGTAAGGTAGTTGCAAATTGTCTTTAACTGATGGAGAAAGAAAGTGATCCACCATAGTGTTATAACTGCAGCCAAATCTTACAGACTCAAAATTACAGATCACAGCAAAAAAAATTGTAACCCTTGCTTTTCAGGATTTCTTGAAATATTCTTATTTAAAATATAGAAGAGGCATTTTTACACATATTTAACTGAAAGGAAACTTTATTCTAATTTACTGTTTAAAATAATTTGAAAATGTATTTAGCCTATCTTTTCTCTTTAATGAAACAGTTCATTTTGGAAATAAATTAAATACATGTTTACACCAATATCTTACACTGTATATTGTTTAAGGAGAGATTCTTGTTACTTATTGTAAAAATATTGATTTTTAGTCAAATAATTTTTGCTCTTTCCCATTCAATACAGCATTTTTAAACTATTGCAAAACTTGTAGCTCTTTTAAAGAAGTCTGTTGTGAGAATTTTTGTGGCATCTTTCAAAAACAAAGTTCTGGCAAGCAAATCTTAAACCTACTTTACAAAGTAAATACAATTTTTACAATTTTATTTCATTAAATTCTGACAACCCAAGGAAAGAAGCAGAGACACTTCTGTCACCCCAGAGGGAAATTTACTTTTCCCAGACCTATCCTTTATCCTGACCAGGCCCATCAGCTCAGGCAACTTGACACAATCTCCTCACAAAAGGGTAAGCCATTGTCAAGGAGGAGAAATTTCTCCTCAGAGTAGTTAAAACTCTAAAAATATCTTTAATCTATTTTATTGAGGAGGAAGCTCAGACTGTGGCAACTGCAAATGCCCTTATTTCCTTATTGAACAGGGCTATTCCTGTAGGGCAAGGGGGATATCTACATGTCATGCACTGTGCTCACAGAAGGGGAAAATTAATTCTTTGAAGAGACAAAGATTTTGTGAACAAAGTCCTGTAAACAAATGTCAGTGCCCACACATTTAGCAGCCCTCACATGATTTGGCGCTGACTGAAGTCAATTGAGATGTTTAGTCTGCAGCTGTTGGGAATATAAGCAGGATCATGCATGATTGCGAAACTGTTTCAACTGACATGCATTAAAGATGGAATATGTTACCACAACCCACAAGCCCACAGCAGGATTTCAGGTGTTTAAAAACTTCTTGCTTCATCAGAGCAGCACGTACTATGAAGACTTACTAGCTAAAAGGCATTAGCTGTGGGATTAATACTGCATGTTAAAGAGTCTGTTTCCACATGCAGGCCTACCTGTGTCAGTAAATTTTTAATGAATAATTAAATGGAGGAACAAATTATTGGTTTTCCATCCAAAAGAATTCTGTAATTGAATTTGAAGTGGAACAAAATTATTTTATTAGCATATTTAATTAGAATTTAGTTAGGGTGTGTTGGAATACTTGTTATAATAACTTCTTTTCTTCAAAAGGTCAGCTTTTTCATTAGAATTTTATGGCCTTGAAGTTAAAACAAAGAGAAAAGAGGTTTACTTGGGTTTGTTGTTCAGTTTATTCATTCTTTTTTACTAATTCAGGACAAATTCACTTCGACAGCTGGTCACACACAAAAACAACACTTGTGGTACTGAGTAAATGATGTGAAGAGCCATGAAATATGCATTGACTTAGATATTGTCTGAGTGAAGACCTTTCCAAAACACTACATAAATATCTTGAAAAAATTTTATTTAAACTTAAAAAAAAATATAATGAATGTCAACTTTTAATTGCTGTGGATAGACAGGAGCACTAATTTATATGCAGAGAGGAACCCAGAAGCTTTGAGAAAAATTTTGTGTAATTAACATTAGTGCTATTATAATTAAAATCTTTTCCAAAAGGATTTTTACAGTTTACTCAAAGATATGTAAACATATCATAGGCTTTTTCCATTAAAAAGAGTGGAACATAAGGAATGTCTCTGCTTCTTGCTTGCTAAGCCATAGAGAATCTAAAAATATTGCATGTTAAAAGAGCCACTTACCAGACTCAAAGAGGTTCTATTTCCCTGGGCATGCCATTCACCAAGCCTATTTATCAAAAGCTTCATTGAAAGACTAATTTCACCTTTAGGCCTCAGAGAACTTCTTTAAATTGTTTCTCTAACCATTTTCTGGATAGACTGGGTACTTAAAATGATCATACTGCATTGATTTAATTAATATTTAATTTTTTTTTTCATAAACCCCAAAACATTACTTAAATCTTGCAGAACAATAACATTACTGGAGTGGGAAGGAGGGTGTCATGACACCAAAGTTCCCGCTTCTCAAAATTATTTGAAGATTTAATTCAGTTTAAATAAAACATTTTTTGTTTATACAAACGTATTTTGCCTGAAATTTGTTTAGTAATACATGGGATATTGCCTTGTGGTGTGTTGTCCCTGACTGGATGCCAGATACCCATCAAAGCTGTTTTATCACTCTCCTCATCATCTGGATAAGGGAGAGAAAATATAAAAGGTTCATGAGCTGAGATAAAGTCTAGGAGACATCACTCACCAGTTACGATCACATCTTTGTAAAACAGACTCAACTTGGCAAATTAATTGAATTTATTTCCAAGCAAAATTACAGCAGGATAATGAGAAGTAAAACAAATCTTAAAACCACCTTCTTCCCAGTCTTCCCTCCTCGGGCTCTGAGCTCCTCCCTCCTGCCCCTGAGTATGGGAAGATGGGAATTGTCAATTCATCACTGTTTGTTTCTGACACTGTTTCCTTCTCAGGGAGAGGAGTCCTTCCTCTGATGCAGCATGGGGTCCCTGCCACAGGAGATAGTTCTCCACAAACTTCTTTAGCTTGAGTCCTTCCCATGGGCTACAGTCATGAGCTGCTCCAATGTGTGTCCCATTCATGGAGTGCAGTCCTTCAGGAGCAGACTGCTCCACTGTGAGTCCTCTGCAGAGTCACAAGTCCTGCCAGCACAGAGGAGCCTGGACTACTCTCTCCATGGGTCCAGAAGTCCTGCCTCTCTCCATGGGTCCAGAGGTTCCTCTCTCCGCGCATCCAGTGTGGACTTCCCGTGAGGTACCAGCCTTCTCTGAGGCATCCAGCTGCTCTGGTGCTGGGTCCTCCAGGGCTGCAGGTGGATCTCTGCTTCCCCCTGGTCCTCCAGGGGCTGCAGGGGCACAGCTGCCTCACCATGGCTGCACCATGGGCTGCAGGGGAATCTCAGCTCTGCTGCCTGGAGCACCTGCTGCCCCTCCTTCTGCACTGACCTTGGTGTCTGCAGGGCAGTTTCTCTCACATATTCTCACTGCTCTCCTCTCTAGCCAAAATTACTTCTGTGCAATAATTTCTTTAATTTCTTAAATACCTTATCCCAGAAGCACACCTCTGATTAGCTCAGCCTTGGCCAGCAGTGGGTCTGGCTGGCTGGAATTGGCTCTGGGACATGTGGGCAGCTTCCAGGAACTTCTCAGAGAATCCACCCCTACAGTTTCCCTGTTAGCAGAACCTCACCACTCAGACCCAGCACATACCTATAGTTTAGCTGTATCCCAGGGCAGCCAAGGCTCCTGTATGAGGCTTACAGATACAAAATTGAAGAGAGTGTTGCAGAAAAAGAACATGGACCTGTTTTTCAATATCACAGATAAGAATTAAGATTTTTTAAAAAAAAAATTATCTCAAGATAAACTGAAACTAAAATAAAATTCAAAATAAACCTTTATGGAAGCAGAATTTGCGCTCCAAAGTAGCTGTGGGTGAATTTTTAGCTGCAAAGGCCTAATTACAAGGACTATAGATTATTTGATCTGTGCAAGCATTTTGCAATCAGAATTGGAGCTGGAATAAAGCAAGACAGGCATCCCCTAGTTACCGTACTTTTCTTGGCTACCAGGTTGCTGGATGAATGCAATTTAGATTCTGCATGAAATCAGTCTTCTACTGCAAAACAACATCTGGATCATATTAAGGCATATGTTTTAATTCATTTCTTTGAGGAAAAGAAAGAATAGTGCATTCAGTATTTTAAAGAAATACCAAGAGTGCAAAATGAACGTGGGAAAGGCCAGAAAAATAACGTTTTCTCTCCTACAACATCTATCAGTTCTTACCATTATCTTTTCTCCAGAGGATATGTTCCTTGTCCTGCATGAGCAAATGTATAGAATCATGAAACAAGAACCTTGTGGGGAAAACAAACCATAGCCACATGGACACTGACAATGCATAGGGAGCACGGATATGCTCCAGGCAACCTGCAACTCACATGGGTACAAGATTTCCAGGTGGATGCTTGGTTAATGTTTGGACAACTTTGCCATATCGAAAACCCCAAAATCAGCTCCTTGTTTACCTTGACTAGGATGCCTTTCATCTAGGTAGCTCCCTGAGAAGTTCTACTTTGTACTGAAGTGCAGAAATACCTGCACTAGATATTCAAGAGACAAGTTCGTAAAAATATAATTTTGTCACTCCCTGAATCATTAATGTTAAAGCTGCACAGTGGTTGCATTTAACAAAAATACAACTGCTTGCCTTTCAAAAGCATGACTGCACCTTGTTTGGGCTTATCAAAGTCAGCTTTACATCACTGAGATTGAATATGGCATGAAGGCAATAGTAGAAGAATGTTCTTCAGCAAAAGCTAACTTCTAAATTTGTTTTTGACTTTTGGGACAAGTTTTCCATTACAACCTTCTCTGTGCATCCACAGGTTATTTGTTATTGGCTTTAGAGAAAGCTAGGTCAAACACAGACATCATCAGCCTAAACTTTCAAGGTATATTCTGAATTTTGTGAATTAGAAAAATTTCACAGCCTCTCATTAAAAAAATAAATATGAGGTGAAAAACTTTATCAGACAGCAGCTGAGCTGCATAGTCAGATTTTAACAGGTATTTTATGACATCTGAAAACTCCTAAACACAATAGCAATGTAAGAAGAATGCAATTTTGCAGTGTTAAGAAAATGTTCAAGGGTACATCTCATTGCATTCCAGTTTTAATCTTTATCAAAGATGAGGCCTAAGTTTTAATTGTGATCCCTATTACTGCACTTGGATCTCTTGGTTGACCTCATCTTTAAAGGGATTGGCATCTTTTTTTTTAATATAGTTTTCTGTGGAATGCATTTGTAGGAATTCCTCCCTTACAGTACGATCTTTTACCCATATGCTACAGATACTCAACACACATTCTCAGAAAATAAAACTGTGAGAGTTGAGTTTGGTGTTTTTGAAATCAATAACAAATATAACTGCTGACAAACAAAAGAAATTGCCAACCCACATTCCTCCTGCCTTGAATGGTGCTAATCTCAGAAATATGGAAATATTTAGTAGTTTCACAATGAAAGAAATAAGCATTTTATTCTTCTGCCTTTGGTTAGCAGAACCACCCATTTCATGTCTGTAATGTGACCTGGTAATTACCTTTAAAGTTTCCAGTTTTGATCTAAAACATTTGTGGATAGCAAGTTTTAAAAATTAAGTCTACAGCAAATGCCACACACTGGAAAGGCAAAACCAGCTAAATTTAATTTACATTTGTTCAGAGCTTTCTGCTGATGTGTGGTGTGCAATGACCCTCACAAATTTGTGTGAAGAAGTTGTTACACTAAGGAAGATTTTTCTTATATGCAGAAAGTAACATGAGCCTATACCTCCATCCATACCTCTAGTATCTGGCAGTTATCAGAGTAAACAGCATAAATAAAAAAGACTTTTTTTCCTTCCACTTGTCCTTATTCAGACAACATATTGACTCATCTCAATGGGAATTTTTCCCATGTCCCAAATTCAGGACACAGATCTGAGGAGAAAGGTCTGGGTTTAGCTCCAGATCTACCACAAACTTCCTGTATAACCTTAAGCACGCTATTTAGTCTTTCTTCAATCACTGTTATTATGCTTGTTCCATGAATATATTCATTTCCTGATCTTTAGATAGGGATAAGACCACTCTTCTTTGTCCCTCGTTGTTGAAATACATACACTGAAAATTGCAAGGTCTATGGTAATGAAGTCAACACCTACAGAAAAAATTCTTTAAGATTTGTTGATTTTATACAGCATAAGAGTAGGATTAAAACTGGGAAAGGTAACTAATTTTAAGACTGAGATCTTATACATATATATAAGTTATCTATAATAACAGAAGCTATATATTAGCACACATAAATTTACATGACTTTACAAACATGGGTTACCGCCCATATTCTCTTGAAAACTAAATCTGTAGCTGACTCAGATATCTCTGAAATAAACAAAAGGAGTTTCAGAACGGCATTGCTTCAGTTAGGGTGCTGAAACCATCTAAACCCTGGGCAAACCATTCTTGATTCCTTATTATCAGTGAAGAGAAAGTATTTAAAGAGAGAGCAGTCTGATCCTAATGTAGATGTTTAAGATAAGACAGATGAATTCCCCAATAGTAGGTTGATTTACCATTTATTTCAACTTAGATGTCTAATTTTTGGATATATAAAACCAGGTAAGACTAATTGACTCCTGCAGGTCTTCAGTGGTATTGTTACTGATTTGCATTCAAAGGCCCCAGTCAGAATATATACCCATGAGCATGTACAAAACACAGAAGTCTAAAAAATATTCACATGCTTTTTTTTCTGTTTTATGTAGCCACAGTTGCAAACTAGGTTGGCAGATGTACAAGGAAGCAGATGAGTTGCACAAGGATTGAAATCCTTTTCTTTCTAGCTGTTACACTGCGTGATCTTTGCAGAGATATCCTGGTTCTTTAGAAATAATGGACCAGAAACAGTTTCATAAAACAAGAGGTGTGCCAGTTTGTTGGCTTTGCCCCTGCTTTGTACATAGTTTGGCACATCTCTAATCTAGAAATCTTTCCAAAGCATCTATTCAACTTTTCTTCTCTGCTAATGTGTGTAATGGAAAAAGAACTGGAAGGCAAGAAAAAACATTTACTCACAGCTATTTAGTGCAAGCATGTCAATGAATTAAAGAAGTTCTTTAATGACATTACACAGTTTATTAATTGACATGTGTCTGGAAAGCCAATGACCTCTGAATACCTTTGAAGTAATAACTCCACCCTGACAGGATGTTATGGTATCTGACAGGCAGTCATGGTACAAATCTGAGCTGTTGATCAAATCTCTTCCTGAGTAGATCACCTGGGCTAGCACTCATCAGGTTCCAATTGTGGCAAAATTAGACTGTAACTCATCTAGCAGATTTTTTTTTTCCTATGGGAAACAATTTATGTCAAGTTATCTATTGACATCAAAACATCAGATAACAAAGGCATGGCATTTAGTTTCATCTCAGATTCTTTTATTTTTTTTTTTAAGATTACATAATGTGTTTTAAGAAATTAATTTCTGCTGATTTACAGCAGGTCATTTGCAATGTTGACCTGAAACTATTGCTTAGATGTCTGAGGTAGGGTGTTTATGATGACATTTTCAATTTGTTTTACTGACGTAGGAGACATAGATGAGATTTTTTTATATTATCATGGGCCAGAGCTGTGAGCAGGAAGGTGAAAAGGAGAAAAACAAGGGAAACAAAAAATTACATTATTTTTCAAGTAAAAAGAGATTGCTAAAATTTAGAAAAAGATTTTTTTAGGAGATAATGATGAAGGATTCTTAAAGTAGATGTGTGCTTGATTTCTTATGCTACAACTTTGCTGTCTTGCATCTTTATTTGTAAAAACAAAGATATAACTACATCCATTCACAATTACATTTATTATTGAGGTTTATTATTGAGGGGGATTGAGGTCATTCATACTTGGCATTTGCATAAGGATTCAAGAGTATCTGCCAACAGAAAAATATTGAATTAACCAGAGAAAATGCCAACACACATATTTATCCACTTTTGTACATACTGATTAACAAGAGTCAATTTGTAACCATCTTCACACACTATTTTTAGAAACATTCTTCCATTGATTTACCATCTGCATGACTTTTTAAAAGATTTTTCTCTCTTTGGTAAATATTTCTGAGAAATATTTATAGTGGTAAGAGCTTAAGAAACTCTGCTTAGAATGCATAATCATCCCCCACTCCTTCTAAGGCAGTCTAAATATGTAACTCAAGGCAAACATAATTAGTGTGCATGTGGATTTTAGAAACAAGAAGGGAAAGGGAAAGCTGCTGAATTAATTGAAACAAATAAATCTTTGCAAGACCTGTCTTAGGAAAACTCTTAGTCAGCATGTAGTGTTTTGTGTTGGGCATAAACAGGACATTATGCAAGATAGGAATAAGTGATTATATATATATATAATTTATATATATAAGTGTAGGAGGCTTGGGTTCCTGTTGTCCTCTAACATAATACTTTCCTAATATTTTTAGTCTTACAAGCAGATGCTGAATGCAGAGTTTCAACTTTGTGACTCAGGTTTCTTTGCTACAGTTCTTCTGTGTCCACATAGGTAGTGCATCCTTAAGGACAAAAATTATTTTGTCCTATGCATCCAGAAACTGTCTGGGGATAACCTTCATTTTTAGACATAATTTTGGAAGAAGGTTCCATAAGTGAAGCACCTTCTAACGTAGTTCCCAAATTTAAAAACACTTGGCTTCCATCCCTTATTTGAACATGTAAACCAAGGTATATGAAAATTCATCAGAGATGAAGACTTCTATATGGCAAATTTGAACTTCCCCACAGGTTTTGTTTGTTTGCTTAGTTGATTGTTTGTTTGAGATTTTGGCTTCTTTGTTTTGTTTTTTTTCTTCCCCCTGACTTATATTTCATGGATCTGTTTTCAAGACACCTATAAACTTTCAGGAATACAGAACAGAAAGCAGTATTTAGATTATTCACAGTTGAATTAAATTATGGTTCTGCTATGTTTCTTTTTAAAATAGGTAGCTATCATCTGAAAAATCTTCTCCAGAAAATAGGAATAATTTGAAGAAACAGTACTAGTAGCATCACATTTAAAATACAGCCAAAATGTAGATATTTAGCAAGAGCTTGCTTTTGATCTGCAAGCAGCAAGGATACAAATAAAAATACTGTAATTCCTTAAGAAAAAATAATTCATAGTGGGCACTGATTCTCAAGTGTATTAAATACCTCATTTGATTTGAGTGGGAACTCATAAATGTGCAAATATGAACACTCTGATGAAGGGACAGGTAAGTTAGTTGAATTCCAAGAAAGACAAATAATATTGTATAACAGCATCATGAATGTTGGTAAACAATTACGTAAGTTACTGAAATAAGTATGTTTTATTTCTTTAGAGATTTTTCAGAATAGGTTACATAGCCATGTAAAGGTGCCCAAGCACAGTTGATTCTGCCTTTGAGCAGGGTCAGTGTGATATGTTCTCTTACAGGTCTCACCATGCCCCTTTGCTTTCTTTATTTGCATGATTTATACTAAAGTTTACATGTCTATGAAGCTTCAGTGGACTAAACTCACATGGATTGAGTTTAACGCATAAATAGTTGCTTGCAAGTGAACTAGAAAAAGAATGTATGGAATTATTTAAATACAGAGAGTGAGAGACAGAGGTGAATGGAGACATAATTATTCCTTTGCTTCCCTATGGCTCTTAAAAGGAAGGAAAATAGAAAAACCAGGTCTTTGGGCTGAAACAAAATGTGAATATCTTCAACAGAAACAGCAACATTCCTGAGTATTGTGAGGAACTGGAAGAAAGGCCCATTGAGATGGTCTCAGCACACATACTTAGTGCCTTCTATATTTATGATGGCTCCCTTGCCTGTCTATTTCTTGAAATAAAACCCTCTCTTATGAGCCATTTGAACAATACTGGAAACCACAGCTAAGCAATTCTGGGAAGTGCTGTAAACATGAGCCCTATTTTATTTTTTTTCTACAAACATTGTAAATATCTTTTTCTATATGTAGAGAAAAACTTAAATGCTACAAGAAAGATCAGACTTGCTAAGAAGACCTATTCCAGTACATAGAAAGGAATTTTAAATACAGATGTATAGACAAATTATACAAACACCGTGTTATACTTTGCTTGTCTTATAATGCAAGCAATTTTACTTATATTTAGCTTTAGCATTATAAAATACTTCTAGTTTTCTTGTGGTGAGTCGGTTACTTTACACTTGGATGTTTTTTGTGAGTATGCACACATATGTGGAAAAGATCTTTCTTTTCCACATATGTGTGCACACACACAAAAACACTTAGAAGCTGAAAAATTTGCAAGTAACTATGACCTGTATTCTGTAAAATATTATTTAATGTTCATTGTAATATCAGGAACTTTAAAGCTTTCGTAAATGGAATGCAACTGCTGCCTTACATGGAATGCACTGCAGACCTGAGGCAAAAAGTCTCTCTCAAGAAATATACAAGAAAGATGTTTCTTGTATATTGAAAGGCTGCAGTAAGGTTTCCCCAGAGCCACCTTCTCTTCTCCAGACTGAACTACCCTAACTCTCTTGATCTTTCCTCATAGAACAGATGTTCCAATTAAATCAAATAACCCCAACTGGATTTAACCTAGGAGTCTGCTGAAGAACCGTATTGTCCTTATGCTTCTAGTCTTGGTGATTGGCTTTTACCTTTTATTTAGCTGAAATGTAGAGAAAAATTTGGTGTTATTTAGTGGGAGTACAACTATAAAGGACTCTGGGAATTTTCAATTAATTCATGTGATCGGATCTTGACCTCAGACCTGTTGGGGAATCCACTATTAAACCAAAAATTATAGAATTAATAAATGTAGTTAATTTGTTTATGCACGGGCTACATGGAAATTGTGACATGATTGGTATGACTGAGAGTCAATGAAACTTGAAGTGGATGACGGCATGCAGACCTTACTTAACTATATCCTACATTTTACAAATTCCTCACAGGTTGAGGCAGGCAGATGCAAGAGGTTTAGACAATACCATTAAACATCCCACAAAAATGAGGAATAACTTGCTGAGACTAGTATTTTCAGACTTCAGAGCATAAAGCTATTGGAACATGTTAATGAAACAAAAAAAGCCTCTGCAGTGTTTAGTATCCAGGATATTTGAAGAATGCTGAGCACAGAACACTGAATGTTGAAGAACATAGTGGAAATATGAGGGTTTGATATTCCTTCTTTTAAATACTTTGAAAGATTTTTCTTCTAAAATATTTTTTCCAAATACCAAGGGAGAAAAAAATCTTCAAGGTAATGATAATAAATGAGCTACAATTGAATGAAGTTTTTTATTCAGATTTTGAAATTAATTTATGACTACAAATGACTTTTCAGTAGAACAAAATATTTAGTGTATCTCATTAGGTATCCAAGTTTGAAATGCTTTGCCATCTAGTTCAGGAGGTGAGTTATCTCTGAAGGAGCTCCTGTTCTATATAACCTAAATGCTTGTACCCTTCTTTTGATTGCCTTGGATTTTAGTTTTGTTTGTTTATACTCCTTGCTGAAAAGGACGTACTGTTTGGGGAGCACAGGAAATGCAGAAGCTTTGAGCAGAATACATATTTCGTATATTTCCGCAGTAATGATTTCTTTTTGTCTGTTTGCATGTCCCTTTGCACATTTCAAAAGCAATCCCTGGCAAGAAAAAATCCTACCAAAAAATTCTCAGGGGAACTTTCAAAGTGAAAACACAAGATATCTTTGTATGTGCACTCAGAGGCAAGGTGGCCTTGCAAGGGCCCAGGAGACAAGCTGTCAGATCACTGGCTCTATTATTACAGTAAGATGTACTTTTGGCCAAGGCAGCATGTGGTATATATTTGACTTGAGGTTTCCTGACCCTGTGACAGAGGCATGTCTTTGTCACTTATTCTACACAAAAAAATCATTTTGTGTTTAGCTGAAGCAAAAAGGGAGGAAAAGTCAGGTAACTTGTAAGCACTGTCAAAGAGGCAGCTGTAAAGTGGTGCAAACTCAGATGTAATGCTATTTCAAACATAATTCTTTTTTAAACATTATTCTCTGACAGAGAAGTCCTGTCTTGTGTTTGCATGCACACTAGCACTGACAAATTGTATAATTGATATGAGTGCATACATGTTTGATCAATCATAATTAAGACTCAGGAACAAAGGTACAAAGGCCAAAGGTAAAGTTAACAGTAATGGTGAAAAGAGATAAGGCATCTGAAAGTACCACTTTCCATCCAAATTCAAAATAGACAGAAAAATTACACGTTAAAGAAGATACTTTTCCACCAATGACAGCATCCAGCTTTCCTTGAAATGGAAAGGATTTCATTACAACGTTTCAAAAATATGACTAGAAATGATGAGCAGGGGTGCATCAAGTATTGGTGTATTACTTACACAACATACTTGTTCTTACAGCATGAAGTTGTGTCTGTTGCTCATGGGTGGTACAACAGTGTACAAATCCTGTCACCCTAGCTCAGGTGATGATGTATGGGTTCATGTACTAGTTTCCAAGAGGCCAAAATTGTCTAAAGTTTTTTCATGCTTTTCATCCCTTTTTTTTACTTGTTTGTACTGTACATATGAATTATTATTTAATTTTGTGGTTTCTCTGGATCATGGCTTCAACTTGCAGACCAAACTTAAGAAAAAAGAAATTTAGGAAATGCCCCATATGAGAGGCTTATTTTTTGTCAATCTTTGTGGATTTCAGAAATATTGATTAATCTAAGATAGGCAGTATGGTGTTTCCTTTTCATCTCTTCAAATATGGCTGCTTTCACAATTGAAAGCAATAAACAGTTTTCTTATTATTTTTTCTTTCATTTTTCCAGTTTCTTTGTTATATTTTTCACAGGTATTAATGCCATTGAATAAAAAAGGTTTAGGCTTAGTTGACTCCTTTCAATACAGATTCTTTACAAAACATACAGTAACACCGCAGTCAGTACTTGAGCCTGGGGCTTGTAAGTAGCTGAGTTTGGATGCATTATGCCAAAAGATCAACTTGTTAAGGATAAGAGACTGCAGTTGCTTTGAGTATGGGCAGAAGTGGGAAAAAAAGAAAAACACACAAAAAGGAAAGTATGAAAAAAGCATATGAATGGAAAATTTAAACTGGAAATCACAAGATAAGGAAAGAGAGTCAGGAGGAGAAAAAGAGAATACCTTAATGAAAGTCCAGGCTGAACTTGTAAGGTGAGTTGGAGAAATTGAGTAACTAATCTTCCTCTTTCCATAGTGTAGCAGAATGAAAAAACAAGCAAGAAACAAAACCAACTCAAACCTCAAAAAGTGGAAATATTTTAAACAGCTTCTTAGACTGGATAAAAGTAGTTGATGACAAAGAAAGTACTAACAGCCTTCCTGGCTTTATTAAAATACATCTTCACTACTGGTTGCAGTAAGCTGTACAATTTCCAAGTTAAGAAATTTGGTGTCACCAGCAGCTTTGAGAGTAACAAGTTGCAGCTGGTTTATTTGATTTTATTTTAAAAGGGTACTACTCTTCCTGTCATAGTACTCATGTTATATAAGTTGTTCCAAGCACAAGCAAATTTTCTTTAACACCAAGGGGAAGGTGTCTCAAATCTATCACATAAATCAATGTCAAGGCAAAAAGAAAAGAGATTGCAATAATTGCCCATAAAGCAACACGGAAGTGTGGGAGATTTAGGCCCTGTTCATCCAGGTCATTCCAAACAAATGTGTGGGCTTTACATACTCAAAAAGTTGTCTGCAGAAACATATCACAGAATTAGGGACTTAACAGTTAGTCTTTTGTGTTGAAGCAGCCCCAGTTTTTTGTCAACCACAAGTGCGCTTAAAGGCCTGGAAGAAAACTTCCAAAAAAACCTTCCATATCCAGTTTTTGCTTTATCGCTGAATAATCACAACAATTTATTTTCCCACTGTGTGACTTGTGCAATGAATCAACAGGATTTGGGAATGAGAGGAGGGCTGTTATTTAGAAGGGCTTTTCATGCTGTCTCCTGCAATAAATATTCTTTATCCCATTTAGGATGTTACCATCGAGATAGGTCAAAAAGCAAGTTGGGAAAAAAACCCAGTTAGCTAATCAGGATCAAAAAGATGTTAATGGATTCTTTAATCCAGCTGCAGATCAGTAACAAGTAGAGTATCCCAAAGGTCTGTCTTCTGATCTGTCCTTTTTAACACATTTACCCATGACCTGGAAGAGACACTGGAGTGCACTCTTGCAAGTCTGCAGATGATGAAAAACTGGTAGGAGCAGTGAATATGCTCAAGGACAGGAATGTCATCGAGATGGACCTGGACCTGATGGAGAAATGGGCCAAGAGGCACCTTATGAAATTCAGAAAGGCCATAAAAAATCTCTGCAAATGGAGGAATGTGTCTTGCAATGATACAAGGTGGAGATTGACCTGCTGGGAAAAAGCTCTGCCAAAAAGAACCTGGGGGCCTAGTGGGAAATGAGATGAGCCAGCACTGCCCTGGCAGCAAAGACGTTCAACCTCCTGGGCTGCATTCGCAGAAAAAGAGACAGTGTACTGTGGAAAGGGATTATCCCCCTCTGCTCAGCACTTCTTAGGCCACAGCTAAAGCACTGGCCCCGGTTTTGGGTCCCCCAGCCTAAAACAAACCGTGATAAACTTGAAGTTCAGCACAGAGCCACTGCGGTGACCGGAGGCTGGAGTACCCATCCTGTGAGGAAACACTGAGGGGAAAAGGCTGGTCCAGCCTGAAGCAGAGATGGCCTCAGGTGGGAAAAGCAGCTGCCCCCTGCATCTGGAAGGAGACACCAAGGCAGAGTCAAGCTCTTCACAAACATATGCTATGGGAGAATGGGAAGGAACAGACCAACTAAAACAGGAGAGGTTCTGACTGCTTTTAAGAAAAAGCCTGTATAAACAAAAGCAACATTTTTAACATATATAGGAAATGGACAGTAAAGTAATATGTGTGAACAACTTTCTCTGACTAACTATCCCTTACATTAACCTGTAAAAAAATTAAAGTCCAGGGCTCTTAGAACCAAAAAAAGGCTTATAGAAACCAAAGCTATAAACTCAACCTCAAAGAAAATCTCAAGGGATAACGCTATCATGTAGAGGTACCTCAATCAGAAAACCAGTATGCAAGGTAATGAAGTCAAATATGTAACAGTCGCTTAGGAAGATATTAGAAGACGTGGTGGAGGACAGACTATTAGTTCTTGTGTATCACCTAAGGACACAGGTTTAATATTATCAACATCACATATATATCAATATGATGTAAATATAATCAATTACCATCTGAATCACATGCTGCATCTATACAGGTGGCTGATGACCTTATAGATTTTTTTTATGAGTGGAATCATATGTTTGTCTTTCAAAGTACTAATACAGCAACCTGTTTAAAGCCCCAGCACAAATATTGCTTATTATCACACAATAAATTGCTTCAGTGGATCACAAACAAAGAGCAGTGAGAGAGACATTTAATGAAGTAGAAGGAAGGAGATTGATAATGGGAAGAGAAATATTCTTTCCCAGCATCTAAGTGGCTAGTTTATAACCCTTTTTTAGAAGCATTTTGCATTGTCATACCAAAACTATAAAAATGAGACATGCTGAGTGCAATTCCTTGCTAAAGTATTGCCCTATTGTAATATTTTTGTTTGCTTTTGTAGCATGCATACAGTTCCAAAGCATGCAGATGCATCATTAATTATTTCTGATAACATAGAAGTGCTCAACTTTTCCAGGTATTTGGAAAATATCTGACATGGCAGATTTCCAGAAGCTAAAAGCTTCAAATGGACAAAAGAGATTATATAGGGAAATAGGATGGAAGACAGTCAGAAAGGCAGGCAAGTATCCTGTCGGTTTCAATTATTTCTTCTATCCTGCAGTTTGTTTTTTGAATCTAAATTGACTCAATTTTAAAATAAAAAGTAATAAAGTAATAAAACAATCTCCCTTCCCTAACAAGTTTCCAGCAAATTTGTATTATAACAGGGTAAGCTATGCAGAAAAAAAGCACCCAAACAAACAAAAACCCCAGGGCACAGCTTCCTAGTTCAAAGATTTTTCAGAGCTTTTTTTTTTAGTTTGGGTTTGTGGAGCATGTTCTGTTTTATGTATAACTTTCTACAGAGAGGATATGCACAGGATAGGTTTCTGCATTTCTAGAGATGAAAGAAGTTTAAAGAAAAGAGCGAAAATATGATTGTTCAGGCTGGGGTTTGATAAAGGAGTAGGGGAGATAATAGATTGTCACTAGGGGCAGTATAACTAGATACCCATTCATGTTTTCTGTATCACATTGAAAGCTGCAACACACTTCATATAACTATTGAGAGCCACTGTTATGCTGAAAGTGTTCTGAGACCAAAACAAGCTGGCCAGGAAGTTACCAGCCAAGAGATAGAACAAGTTGACTTGGAACAAGAGCCGCTTTTACTTGCGAATGATGCCAAGAGACAAAACTGAGGTGTTCTCAGTTGAGGCTTTAACAGCTAGAAGAAAATAAAAAGTAATCATCAACTGCTCATGGAAGGTGCCATAAAGTCCCTACTGGATGGAAGAAATTAATTGTGCCTGGAACCTGATGATTTCACAGGCTCCCAGTGCCTTGCAAGAGTGTGCTTTGGCCAGGACCACAAGGTTGTTTCTGTTGGTTCCTCCCTATTCACTGCTCTTACTCAATACAGGCTGCTGTTTTACCTCTGCTGTGCACAATTAATTTCTTCCATCCAGTAGGGACTTTATGGCATCTTCCATGAGGAGTTGATGATTACTTTTTATTTTCTTCTAGCTGTTGAAGCCTCAACTGAGAATACCTCAGAACCAACAGAAACAACCTTGTGGTCCTGGCCAAAGCACACTCTTGCAAGGCACTGGGAGCCTGTGAAACAATCAGGTTCCAGGACACTCCACAGGGAACCTTAGTCTGGTAAAATCTCACATAGCACTAGTTTTGCCAAATTGTACTAAGTACATGTTGAAGTAATTTAATTCATCCTTTAACTGGGAAAATGGTATGTTTTTATATTTGTGTTTTGAAGCATCAGTTTAAACCTAGTCAGTTATTCACTCACTGGGTTTGCCTTATTTAAGAACCAGGGGGCAAAGAGACTAACAGCTGGGTTGTGGCAGGTTTCACTGATGAGCAGCAGTTTTCCCAACCAGTCAGCCTCACCTCTGTGCTTGATAAGCTCATTAAGTAGAATTTCCTGGAAGATGTGTCAAAATATATGGAAGACAGGGAGCTGAACACATGGCTTCATCACTTGATTGACTTAATGGCCTTTTATGGTGAAGCAACTACTTCAGTGGACAAGGGAAGATTTATGGATGTCATCTATCAAAACTTCTTTAAGGCCTTTAATGCAGCCCCCCCCCAACATTCTCACCTCTAAATTGCAAAAAATATGGGTTTTCCATTAGATAGAACTGTTAGATGGGTTAGGAACTGGCTGGATGGTATATCCACAGAGTTAGAGTCAATGGCTCAGACTCAAGTGGAACCCAGTAATGGGTGGTGTCCCTGAAGGGTTCATATCAACAATAATTAATGTCTTCATCATAGACATAGTAGGATCCATTCTATGACTAAGAGCAGCATTATCTGTGTAGTAAAATAAAAGGCCATAATGTGATTTTGTAGGTCTTTTTGAGCCTTGGGAGTTCAGAGATTTGGTCAGTAGAAACAGCAACCACCTGGGTATGCAGGTGGTCCTCGGAAAGGGTAGTGAGTCGGCTTTGGCTTGTCCAGCTGTTCCTTCACAGTCAAGGCCATTAACTGCCCATCAGTATCCCATGCCAGCACAACACCAAAATCAAATGTGATGCCAGTCCATGAGAATGTCACTCCTAGAGACAATCTTTCAAGGCATGATATTTAATTGACTGGAATTGATTCTCCCATCCAGAATGCTTCCCTGAAGTAATTTAGCAAAAGATAATTTATGAAAAAGAAATGGTTGCTACACTAGTTCTATATGAATTTTTTTTAAATGAAACAGTAAAAACAGATATTGGGAAGTTTAAAAAGAAAAGGAAGATAATTATAGCCAATATCATCCCAAGAACATATGCTTGAAGATTGCCTGAAACCAAGAAATTGTTTCCAGATTTGCTACTTGGTTAGAAAATAGATATTAACTTTCAACCCTGATGTAAGACCATGTAGTATAGTTAAGTAAATTAACAGTCCTCCACTGCATTCTAAGCATTGGGGAAAATTGATGATTTTTTGTTTGTTTGTTTCATTGCTTCTGTTTCTCTTTGGTTTAAACTCAAATCCATCTTCCAACTAGAACATGTCTTTGCTAGTCAGTTCTTCCTGACTCAGTTGTCTTAAAAAAAAATCCTGAGATTTTTTGCTTTGGCGTCGACTTGTGCTGACTCACCTCAGCAAAGACAGCCTGGCAGGACTGGTAGAGGAACCTGGAAATTACTTGGCAGCTTGAAGAAAATCCTCTGTAAGTCACACTTGGCTATCAGTTGTATGTCTGACTGGTGATATAGGTCTAGACGAGGTTATTATGTGCTGACATTCCAAATCTGAGGTCTCTGCTCCTTATACTGAATGTATTATTGCTTATTGCTCAATAAGACTAGTCTAAAACTGATTCTTAAACAAACCCTTGTGTTCATGCCATGAAATCTTGCTTTAGGACTCTGAGAATGACCATATAATGGAAAATACACCCTCACAGTGTTATTTTTGTTTTTCTAAAGTGAGACAGACTAATCATTGCTTTTAAAACTATGGATCATTGTACAAAATTCTAAGACAAACTCAGCATGCCACACTGAAAGTGTTGAATTTGTATTCACTGTGAAGGGGAATGAGCTGAATCTCTCCTGCTTGGGAGAAAATATGTTTGGCAAAGTTGCATATAATATCCTTTATGTGACATATTTCAAGAAAATAAATCTAGGCTAACTTCTTTAACATCACTGACAATCTACCTAAAATCTAGACTATGGGTGACCAACGTATCTGTGTTGCAGTTATGGCCAGAAGGAAACTCTGACTTTTTTGAAAGTTTCCACAGGTCCTGAATTATCTTCATCTTTTACAGTAGAGTCCAAGACATTACAGCATCTGATTTTATATTACTGTGGAATTTCAGGATGGGTTAGCTTCCTACCTAAAGATATCTTTGATTCTTTGCCATTTCAGAATAAAGCAAACTAACTTAAATTGTTAACATTACACCTGTTGGAAGTTGCCAAATTTCTTTTCCAGCTAGAGGCTGATTTACATCCTCACAGGAGTCCATATTAGAGTGACAATTAGTTAAAAAATCTAGTTAAAATTCATTGTTTGATTTTAGCTAAAAGTTAAACCAATGTACTTTTATGGTTTTCTGACTTTACGTATTACATTTCTCTTAATAACATGTATATAATTTGATTTGTACTTGGTCAAAAAAGTTTAACTGATATCTTTCTCCACATAGCCTTTGCAAACATCAAGTTAATCAAAAGTGAAAACATTTTCTGTTCATATAATTCTCCCTTTCAAGGCATTGAAACAATCAAGCTACCAGTGTATTCTAACAAAACTAGTTATGTTATCAAATATGAGGGTTTTACTGACTTAAACAGGGCTAATGTAGCTAAATGCATATGCTGTGTTTTAAATATGTATCCCTTTTAGCTTAAGGAAACCTATACACTGAATTCACAATGGAGGCATAAAGGTGTAATAACAAACAGCATTAAAACTTCCCAGAATTTCCCAAAGAACTTATGAGTACCTTTCATATTACTTTTTTTTTCATAGTTGAGTGGAGAAGCCTGAAATAACTGTAAGAAAATCAAATTCCATTTTTAGAGTGAAAAGTAGGGAGAAGTTTATTTGTTGTAATTTGAAATACAACAAATGGTAGTCTAAACAAAGAAATGCACCAACACACATCATGCTGACTTGAGGTAGCAAAGGATTTTTTGACATCTAATTTATCCATTTCCCTGGTGACTCTCTAGTCCTTTGGTTTATTATCTGTCTTATCAAAAGCTCTGCTTTTGATGGGGTTTAGAGACCAGAGTACTCTACCCAGAGTAAAATATTCTGGTAAAGGCAGTTGCTGTCACCCAGCAAGTTCTGGTAGGCTGCAACTTAGGTACTGAAACCAATCTGTGAAGAACACATCTGTAAATACATATCCATGATGCAAACGCATTTGGAAAAAGAAAAGGAAAAAAAAAAAGTTTTACAGAGCTGGATATTACTGCTGAAAGCTGCAAAAAAAGGCAAGTGAGGAGATTTTGTGAACATCTGCAAATTACCTTTATCCAGCTATAAAGTGCTCCAGAACAGAGTCTATCTGAAGAACACAAACACATGCACCTCAGTTTAGCCTTTCATCTGGCTATGTTTATTCATTTCATATGCAATGGTGTGCTCAGATGGAAGCATCTTGCATTAAACTCAAGCCCCTGAAGAACTGAGTGTAAGGTTTTGGGAAAAGGTACATTGAAGGTGGCAGGAAAATGGAGCAGACAGCCTTAATTATGAAGTCTAGAGAAGCTGGGCTGTGACGTCTTGTTTCTGGGAAGAAAGCATAAATGGACAACCTGAGGCCAGGAAATGTATTGGACGGGCACAGAACAGGGAGGGAGGGATGGCTCAGAGTACCTGGCTCAGCAGACTTGGAAGCAACACAGCAATCTAGTGGATGGTGTGCAGAGGGAGTGTAAACGGGCTCACAAAGCTTCTCTTTCATTTTCCTTCTGGCTTGGCCAAGTTTTATCCCGAGCTCTGTGTTACCAAAAAAAGATTGGCCTAGTTATTCATCATTAAAACTCAGCTGAGTATTGGTTAGATGACTTTGGAAGCTTCAGAGCTCATTATTTCTGAATACTTGGTGGCCTTTCAACATTAATACATTTCATGTTATTAAGAAAAGGAGAGCTAAATTAGGCTTTTGAGTAAGCATATAAGTCCTTAATATTTCTATGAACATAATGTAAATGCTTTTTTTCCCTGCTATTTCACATGTGGTACTGAACAATAAAGAATAAATTTATTTTAGCAACCAAAATTATGCCTTTCCCTCGCCTCCACTTTCTCACTCATTCAAAAAAATATTACTCTGATGTAGTGTTAAAAAACTTTTCAGACTGATACTGTTGGCAAATATTTCCTTTGTTGGCTGGATGCTTGACAATATATAAAATGCATATTAATTATATGTATTAAAAGATGTGTAATATATAATGGATGAATGTAAATGTAATATGTTCAAAACAGAAATTTGAAAAATTAGCAAAAGGTAAGTAATTTTCTGTCATAATAATTTTCTGTCATGAATATTCATGATAAGATGACAAGATTCAGTCATAATAAGATTGAAAAATATTAATCTTAAATATTGTGGTGCACAAGTTGATTGTTTCTGTGGGTTTTAATGTTCTGGTAGCTGATATTGGGAGTACTATTTTGCCCTTCACTGGAATTACTGTTTTGTCAATATTCCTGTGTAGAAATATCTTTTCATTGTTTTTTAGCTCTGACATAAAAATCAGCTATAGGGTGAAACTTGATATCCTAGGTCTGTTCACACTAGGAACAAATATATTTTCACTGCATTTTATTTAAATGTTATATTTTGAAGGTATAGAAAAGATATAACAAGATGTGTTTGTGCCTTAAAATTTTTACTTCGCTGGAAAGAAAAAAGTTTGGCAATTAAGAAAAAGGTTTCTTAACAGAAAAAAAATTATTTCCCCTGGAATCCTAGAGGTTGCTGCTAATAGTTTACTTGTTTTTTAAAAACTCTCAAAAATATTTAATTACTAGTAGCTCTGGCCTTTAAATAGTCCTCTTTTTCACACAAGTGTCTTCCTGCTTGCCTACTTCTCAAAATGCAAGAATTAAGAACCACATATCTACACTGTAAGCAGACAAAGTATATGATAGAAAAATGTTTCTTTTCCCTAGTTTTGTTTTATTTTGTGCTTTCCTGTCTGTGAAATAGTTCCTTCCATTGAAGACAGCCCAAAGTCTTTCTCAATTGTTTTTTCCTGACTAGTACTCCTTCTTCATCATCTTTGCTTGTTCACAAACAATAAAAAAACCAAACTATAAACAAAGAGCACTGACTGTCTTCTTGGTGTGAAGCATTGAACGAACACACATAATTTATGCTTTACTTGCCGGCAAGAAGAATTAAAATCTTTTTCATTGCTATAGCTAGAAGAGCACGGAGAAAATTCTGTTTTAAGCTGGACATTAAAACATGCCAGTGACTTTATCCTTGAGGATAACATGTCATCTTCCTAGAGCGTCTATAGGTTTCTGTTCTTATATTTCTGTAAATATATTGTTTAACTGGATTACTGAGGTAACAAATTGGTTGGTTGGTTTTGTTGGGGTTTTTGGTTTGGTTTTTTGGTGGTTTTTTTGGTTTTGGGGTTTTTTGTTGTTTTTTGTTTGTTTGGGTTTTTGTTTGTTTGTTTTTGTTTTGGTTTTTGTTTTTTTTTTTTTTTTTTTTGTTTTTCTTTTTCAAAATCTCTAAGGGACATTTGACCACAGGATATTTATTTTAGATAGTGAGGTCAGAGTCACAAGCTGGTTCATGCAATTGTGTATACAATGGATGTGTACACACCTACTCCAGTGAAAGAATGATCATTGTCTCTAGAAAAATATTATTTATGTGTCAATTACATTTTTGCTATTCAGTCAACACAATTTTATTCTTTACTGCAGGCTGCGCAAGCATGTTCTTAATAGTCTTTCATCCAGACACAGTGATTTTGTCTTTCCTCTGTTTCATGGCAGTATTGCAAGCTCCAACTTCAAGATTGTCACAAGACATAAATTACTGGTGAGAAATAGAGTCTGTAGCATTAAAGCTCTTAAGTACTTGGAAAAGGAGTTCCTCCATCATAGGCTTATTGAACTGTTTCTCTGACAGTGTGGTTGTTAACAGCTGGCGTGGATTACTGCTGGCAAGCCCAGAGTCAGGCACGCCTGCCTGGGGTACCCACACATGGCAGAAGAGAAATGGCTGTAGACACATCTGCAGATTAGCAGAGAGCAGCAATGGTCCATCCAGAGAGAGGCAGGAGGTTGGAAAGCTCTGGAACTGCCAGGAGTGATTCATTCATGGAGCCTGAAGCTTTTAGCTTTGTTTCTGCCATGTGAGCAAGCCAAATGCACTCAGAAGGAGAACAGTAGCATCTAGGCCTTGGTTTTGGAAACCCATAAGCACCACTAATTTTTTTGTGGGGGCCTTTTGAAGCTATTGTTTTAGCAGGCCTGTTGCTCTGATGAAAAAATCTACTGAAGCTGCAATAATTTTGATTTTTATTGATTCATCCAGTACATTTATAGATTTTTCTTCTAGTCCTGCTATTCCAAATTGACTCTATAATAGGATTTAGTTCACAAAATCATTCAGCTATCACAAAGTGTTTGCTTTTGCTCACTTACAAATGCTTTTGTGCCTTTTTTTTTCCACAGAAAGATAGTTATATACTGAAGGCACAAGAAGCTGTCACATGGCACATCATGGTTACACAAGCAAAATGGGTTATTCTGTCTGTTCACTCTGAGCCTGAGTTAGGTCTCTAACACCAATTCTCACCTTTGATTTTGCTGACCATCTCTTTTTTTTCAAGGCCTTAAATTTGGGCTGTGTAGAAAGCTGCCTAATCAACCGGGTTTTAATTGAAAAAAATAAACCTTCATCATTAATGAATACTGGCAGTCCTAAAAAAAAATTAGAATTATAAATTTTATTGAATTGGCAGGTTACTGAGTTTCTTAAATACAATGAAGATTTGCATTTCAAGCAAGTTTTTGTTGTTTTTTTTTTTTTTTTAACTCATATCCCTATAGCTCTATATTTATCCCTATATTTATTCAAATCAAGAATATGCCACAAATATTCCTTATATATTCCTCATTCTAATGTAATCGTATTATATTACACAAAGTTGTCAGGCATTCATATTACAGATAATGTTGTTACTTCTATACAAAGAAGCTGTACATCATAAAAATTTCCTTCCTCTAGATCATTAGTTCTATTATAAATAGAACTATTATAAATGCTAATTATCTGAAATATAATAAATAGAGAATTTCTCCAGTCTTTCACTCTCCATTTTTTCTTGGAATAATATCCAGTTTGTTTTCTAATTCACAACAATTAGGTAAAATCACGCCCTCCTCATTCACTGCAAAATTATTGCATCAACAAGGTTTTAACAACCAATTTAGAACACATTAAAATTAATATGATGGAACTCACTTTGATAAGTAACCATTGCAATGCAATATCTAATGAACCAGGATGTCAGTGTAGATTGAAATTTGAATAGTTGTTTTTACTTGCCCTTATCAAAAAAAAAAAGGAAAAAAATGACATTTCTAAAACATATATTCTTTGAGTAGCGTCACTGAAAACTCAGAATAATGTGTTACTGCAGAAATGGCTATATTAAAATGAATAGGCAGTGAGAAAACAACCCTTTCAATTTAAGAAAAAAATGTTAATGCAAAAAATTTATTGTGAATTACTTTGATATTTTGCAATTACTTCAAATCTGTAATACACTGAAAAAAAGCTTCTCAAATTTACAGGAAAATTTGCCCTTCTTTCCTTCTTTGTGTTTGTGTATCTGTAGAACTTTAAAATACAGCCAAAATGGGAACTAACCAGCTTCTTAAAATGCAATTCTACCATGCTTCAGCTTCCCTTAACTACAAATTCCCAAGATTCAGCTAAAATGCTGACAGAACATTTGTGGTTTTTTCTACCACATGGATGTCACCAGCACAGGAGAATCTAAAAGTAACATCTGGATCCATCTTGCTAGTTAATGGATTTTTTCCTTGAGGAATAATCTGAGCATGATAGAAGAGCAAAGGTTTGCTCTATCCTGCAGAGTGTCCATTATCAGGGAACTAGCATTAAGAAAGAAAAGTAATTGGCAAACTAAGCACATTCAATATAGGATTTATTCAGAATACAGATCTCACCTGCTATTTCACTGTTGCTGTTAAAGGTAAAGGCACAGCATTTGTAAATGTAGAAACTTCTCACATTTGATGAATAGCACAAACTGAGATCTTGGTAATACTGCATTCTTTCGTTTTGAAACTACTATGTTTAACGAGGTTTTCTAATGAGAATACAGTTGCCCAGTATGTCTGTCACTGAGGTTTCTGTGCAACAACATATCTACCCTCATACATTAAGCAAACCTCAGCAGAAGATTTGCCTATGTTTTTGATAGGCAAAATTTAAAAAAAATGAAAATAACAAAACCAAACTTATCCTTTTTTAAACTTTTTTAAAAGTGGGTTATATTTTAAATGGTAAGTTGTTCCATAATGTATGTGGGGGCCTTGTAGAAGGTCTTTCATTTATCCTTTTGTTCTAAGTCCAAGTGTATCTGTGAACCCGCTCATGGACACAGGTTTCTGTTTGTCACAGTGAGAACTAAATGGCAGTAGAGAGTGGTTTACATGCTTAGACGGTCATTTCCAGACTGATAATGAGTGACAGCAAAAAGGGATCTCTTTTGCAATTAAATGTGCACATTATTTTAGGGTTTAATATTGTTCGGTTTGTTAATCACCCATTTGTCTTTGAATTGCCTTCTATTTCAGTTTTAGAAATGTGCTATATTTTGCAAGAATAAGGAGACATTCATAATTACTTTCATGGTTCTTCATTTTCCTCTTAGTATAATAGAGACAGCAAAACAGGTTACTAGTGTATGCACTCCATCCCTTGGCAGAAGCATTGTGCCTAAGCACCGGTAGTGTCACAGAGATACATTTGATTCCTCACAAAAGAATAACACAGGTCTTAGAATTCCTAGGATTCAAGTAATGATGCATGACAATCTCAAGCCAAGCTTTTCATTTAGGAGGATTTCCTCCTTGGTTGATTTTTTTCATTTTGGTGATTCTAATGACTGATTAGAGAATCCCAATTTTAAAGATTGTGGTGAATTCAAGTGAAAATTTCCATAATACTTTAGCTCAGCATGTGACTATTTAATATAAAAGTTTCTAAGTCATAATGTTTTTAGAGAACAGAAAACTCTTTCTTTCATATTCTATTCATTTGTTGAAAAATTGGACAGATAATCTCCCCAAAAAATAAGTAAAAACAGTCTTACTGCTCTATTCCATGACATCATTAAAAAAAAAAAAAAAAAAAAAAAAAAAAAAAAAAAAAAAAACACCACTTTCAAAGCATCTGGTAATCTTAATTTTGTGTTTTCAATATATTTTTGTAGAAGAATTCCAAAGAAATGTTAGGTTTCAAAAGGCTCTCTGGTCTCAAATAAGGCTACTGGAAACAATTTTCCATCCATTACAAGTAACAGGCAGTAAAAATCCACAAACAATGAACTCTTTAAATTTAAAATAACACATTATTTTAACAAGGATTATGCTTCTTCAGGCTGTAAAAGGAAAACTCTTTAAGGTTTTTATTAAACTCTGAGGACATAAAAATGGCTGACTTGGGTTATGTAACCAAAAAATGTTTATTCTATTTTTCCATCTGTTGAAACCGGCTGGGGAGGTGTTTTCTTTATCTCTCTCCCCTTCCTCCTAACTCCAGGGGGGAGGGGGCAGATGCCTTCTGGTAATGGGCCAGATGTTAAAACTGGTGGGGCAGTGTTCCTTACCTCTTCCACAACCCGTCTTCCCTCCGGGGGCTATCTTAACGGCCTGTTAATGGGCCATTAAGGCTCACCACATGACTGAAAACATTCGATCATCCCATTGTGAGATGCTGCACCCAGTGGGGGGAGCCAACCATTCCTACCTAGATAAAAACTGGGACTCAGGAACACCAGGTAGCTGGTTTTTCCACTGGGTTCCCAGAGGAGCCTGTTTTCCACTGGATTCCAAAGGAAGACCAGACCCATCTCACCATCACTGGACCCTTTGTCCAGGGTCATCTCTACTCCAACAGCACCACATCTGCCACTCCAGGAGAATTTATTTGGACTGCTTCCAACACCCTGACCAACAGGGTGTCAGGTCGTATTTCTGACTCTGTCAGAGTTTCTAGGACTGTTGTTTGATTTGTTTTCTTGTTTGTGTTTTTAGTTTGTTTGTTTTTATTACTACATTTGTATTGTTAATATTCCTAGTAAAGAACTGTTATTCTTATTCCCAGATCTTTGCCTGAAAGCCCTTAATTGCAAAATTATAATTTAGAGAGGGTGAGGGATTTACATTCTCCATTCCAAAGGAAACTCCAGTTTTCCCTGGCGGATACCTGTCTTTCCAAACCAAGACATATAAATTTAAGGTGACGTTTTACACAAAACAGGAAACTTTAATATAATTGATATCTGTACCTAGTTCCTAGAGGATCATAAATAGTTTCATACTTAAAATTTAACACCAGTAAATATTTTTCATAATATCTGAAATTCATCTCTGAAAAAAAAAAAAAGGCTTAATTAAAATTGGCATATATTGACCTTTTGACAGAGAAAACTATCACTAGATATTAACAGTAGGAATCATGTGAGGTTGCAGAGCTCTGAGCAGTTATGTTATCTTGTCTCAATCCTCACTGAATTAATAAACTTATCTGTGTTGTGACCACTACAGTTCAGAAGTAGGAAAAGAAAGCCTTTGTGCTTCTTAGGGCAAACTGAATGTGATGATTCAAGGTAAAGTAAAACTCACAAAATACCAACAAGTCTTGTGCTTTATGCATAAAACCTACCAGTTGTAGATCATATATATAATGTCTATGCTGATTCTACATGCCTCCTCGAAGATAAACTGCTGGGTAAGAATAATCATCTAACAGATCAAAACGTCAGCCAAACCTAAATACATATTTTTAAAATTCTTTTTTCATGGAGTTATTTCACTGTGTTATGAAATGAGTATTACACATTCTGTTAAAATACCATAAAACAAAACAACACAAAAGCCTTCTGCCACAAGAAAAATAGTGTTTTGCAATTAACTCTAGAGGATTTTGTTGCTAGCATTTATGGGTTTGAAATAATCTGACCTAAGAGTCCAAGTTTTGCTCTAATCTAACAATAAAGGAAAAGTCACACATTTATGATTTTGTAATGCACGCAAGCTCCAATGCTGCTTTTGTATTTTATGTGGAGGTTCTGCAAATCCATCTGTCCCTCCATAGCTGTAGTCTGGCATCAGCAGACTTATCTCTGAAAAGAATGTAAATTCCTAAACACAGCTGCAAGCACAAAGGCACATGACTACTGTCAGGAAAAATGAAAAATGTTCGCATTTTATGGTCTTTATTTCTGTCTTAGGTAGTTCTTACCTTTCTTTTTTCTGCCCTGAAGAATTGAAGTGATTGTCTATCATTTCAAACCTCCAAGATCTAGATATTTGAGGGAAAAAAAAATATTGAAGTTTCATGCATTTCCTTTATATGCAGGCACAGATATTGACACACTTTTTTGTTGATATTGGGGGTTTGGGGTTGGTTTGTTTGTTTGTTTGGGTTTTTTCTTTGTAGCATAGATTGGCTGTGTTAGTTTGGCTGTGGGAAACTCCTTTCCATGAAGAGGGCTGATATCATCATCACAAAAAAACAAATATAAAGATTAACTTATTTAATTTTTAATGCCATACAAGATAAAAGCAAAATTTCAAAATATTTACTGCTCATCCACAGAAGAATCAAGATCTCACTAATTAGCATTCCTGTCAGGTTGGGAGACATACAAGGAAGTGCTGTTTCTGCTCAAAATATTTAGGTTTTCCATATGCAAAGGGAAAAACTTTCAGCCACTCCTGCAATCTTTTTAATCATATATATGCACCTGAGTACAGCAGACTCTATAGCCTATTTAATGGAAAACTCTTTTAGAATAATGGGAATGCCACATCCCTGTACATAATCTATAACAGGGAGAGGAAGACGCTGAGCTATGCCTCCAGCACTTAGGTATCTTCATAAGTAAGGTCTGAGACACAACATGAATGACACACACAGCTGTGCCCAAAACTGTGCCTCCCAGATCTGTAAAACAAGAAGGGAAAGGCAGTCAAAGCACCTTAAAGTAAGTGTTTAAGGACTTCATTCTGTTGCATAAAGGCAGGAATCTATTGGCATCTGAAAAGCCCTGCAGTCCCAGAAACACCCAGATGGAGCTGACCATTGAGATGCAGGACTTAGGGGATATCTGTGCCCTAAGAGACAGGCATTTGGAGAACAAAGAGGATATCCTAGGGAAAATTAAATGGCATTAGATATCTCTCCCTAGGCAATTGAACCACACAATATTCCTCCCTTGCTGCCCTGCTTCCTTCCTTGCTGCCCTTTTCCTGGGCACATTTCCATGGAGCAGCAGCTGGCTGACCTAGGGAATGGATGCAGGATGGGCTCATCCTGCCCTGCACACACCTGGGGAGTAGCACAGGAGCCAGCCCTGTCCCTGAAACCCTTTTGAGAAAGCGTATGTCACCTATCCCAGTTCTTCACAACTGATTAAGGTATTATTACATTAGCTCAAATTTTAGAGCAGGAGTCAGAGAAAATTTCTCAGTCATCTGCACTGATTGCATGGCAAAGCAGATTTTGAGAGTGCTACCTGGATCCTGTGTGGAGGAAATTAAGACAAACTACACACTCCTGGGAGTGCAGCCCAATGCAACCCAACTGCTAATGAGCACCTAGTCTGTGGAATCAGAGTAGAGCTTAGCCTAAGCAAGAAATCCTGAAACACATTAGATTGGATGTTGGGACCTCATCACCACCTGTTTCAATTGCTTTGAATTACACTGTTTGCTAAAGTAGATATAATCAACATATTTCCTGTTTCTAGTGACTATGCAGCAACAATATCCCTCCTTCATACCAGCTGAACCAGTCTGTTTCTGTCAAAGAGATGCAAGCATTTCCAGGAGAGAGGTCCTCCACCTCAGCTACTGAAACCATCCTCACACCAGTCAGTACTGAAGAGCCCTGAGAGGCTCTTAAATAAAAAAAACAAACTTGGGAATCCAGATGCTACCACAGCTCATGTATTGGATTATATACATGTTCATCTATAACACTCCTAGAGAGTGTCCATTTCCTTTCTCAAGGTCCCCATGCTCTACAAATTATCCAGGCTTCTGAGGATGAGTAATCTGACTGCTGTCCAGCCATCGTTTCTCATTTTTATTTCTTCAACAGTCAGTAGATGTAGAGGGGTCTTAAATGACTTTAACTAAAGCATTAAAAAAATCTTCAAAAGAATTGAATCTGATTTGACCTTGAATATACTAACAGAAATAAGCTGTGAAAATTGCATAATCTAGTTCTTGACCATATTCTGTATGTGGCCTAATTAAGGGCATTTTGAAAATATAGGCAGCAAGTATGTGATACAACATTTTTTCTCAAGGTAATTAGGTAGACGACAGACAATGTTGTATTTCAAACTGTATATTTGTAAAGATATAGTAGAGATAGGGATAATATTTCTGTGCATCCTTAAGCACCTAAACTTAGTGTCTTGGTTTGGAAAGACAGGTATCTGCCAGGGAAAAGCTGAAGTTTCCCTTAGAATAGAGAATGTAAACCCCTCACCCCCGCCAAATCATAATTTTGCAATTAAGGGCTTTCAGGCAAAGATTTGGGAATAGGAATAGCAGTTCTTTACTAGGAATATTAATAATACAAATGTAATAGAAAAACAAAACCACCTCACCAAACCAGCAAACAAACAAACAACAGTTTTGGAAAACCCTGACAGAGTCAGAGCTACAACCTGATGCCCTGTTGGTCAGGATGTTGGAAGCAGTGCAAAAGTGAGTCCTCCTGGAGTGGCAGATGTGGTTCTGTTGGAGTAGAGATGATCCTGTAGCAAAAGGGTCCAGGGGTCGTGAGAAAGGGTCTGGTGATGGTGAGATGGGGTCTGGTGATGGTGAGATGAGGTCCGGTCCTCCTCCCAGAAATCAGGTGAAGCTAGATGCCTCCTGTTCCTGAGTCTCAGTTTTATCCAGGTAGGAATGGTTGGGTCCCCCCACTGGGTGGAGCCTCTCACAATAGGATGATGGAAGGTGGATGCACCGCTCTGGGGAGGGTATAGTCCAGGGAGGTGTTAATGACCCATTATCAGAAGGCATTCCTTCCTCCTTGAGTTACAAGAGATAAAGAAAAAACATCTCCCCAACTGCTTTTAACAGATGAAATAGAATACACACCCCTGGCTCCACAACCCAAGACATTTAGGCATTTAGAAAAACTTCTTGAAAGTCTTAGACATTTAAGCAAACCTGAAATCAAGCCAGACTATACTGCTGTATAATATTTTGTGGATTATAAATTTTGTAGGATTTAGAAGGAGTAGATCTGGCCTAGGAGATGACTACCACGAGATTCTTTTTTTGACTATACCTTGCTAATATTTTTTTAGAAATATTTATTGTGAAGACATTTCCCTATTTGATATATTTCTGTGTAATTTTTATCAGTTTTGCTAAAAAGCCACAAACAGCAATGGACACACATAAAAAAAAGCTTTGAGAACTAAAGAAATACATGTAGTTCATGGCATTCTGAGAAATGCTTTCAGTACATGTAGACTTGAACCATATTAGTGTCAATGACAGCCTGCCACTGCCTTTCTGCAGGGCACTGGTAGACTATTGCATGTAGAAGAATATTATAATTTTACGCTGATTCAGCAGTGGTTTGGAAGAATTAGGTGATTATGTCTGTAACCTTTGAACCCTCGTATCCAAAGCACAAAGGATAATTTCATTGACATGTGTAATTGCTCTCTTCAACTATCCTAATGCCTTTTTCATCCCAGACTCCAGTGCCATGCTGTTCTTTTGCATCTCTGCTGTGAGAGAGGCTCGAATGGCAGGCTGTGAATCATATTCCATTAAGCTCTGAATAGAGCTGCATCTACTTGGAAAGGTTTACAGCTGCTGTTTGATCCAGCCCCAAAACTTACATTTGTGTGACACTCCATTTGCTCATCAAATTAAATTCTCTTATTAAAAAAAAATCATTATTGTATTATGAATGCCACATTTCCAATCATTTCAAACCACAGATGTCACTGTTCTAAATGTATGTCTAAGTCTTAATGACATATTAAAGTAATGAGAAAATGCATGCAACTCAGGAACTTCTTTTTTTTCCTCATCCAAAAGTTCATTACATTTTTCAAGGGTCTGGCACACAATTTTACAAAATGTTTCATGAATATATTGCAGTATTGATACAAATTCAATGTTTGGACACTTATTTTGTTCTCCACAGATCTTTTCCAAAGTATACTATTATTACTTTTGAATAAATTATTATATCTTTTGACCCTTAGAAACTGAAAAGATAAAATATCTAGACTACCCAGAGTTCTTATACTTTTAATGTCTGTCCAAACACCTCTGAAAGACATTATAACTTTTTGACATTTAAGATGAAATAAAACTGAGGAGATAAAAGGCTAAGATATGCAAATGAAATCAATCTTCACCTTTGACTAGAACTGAAATTATGAGGGTTTTTAAGGAAACATTTTAAAATATGTTTTGAGCACAGCACCTCGATTTCCACTCTGCAGGAAACAGAATCTGTTAAATGTTTATCACCCACTTCTGCTTGCTTTGTTTTGGGAAGGTTTCAGAGCCTCAGTGTGACCATGGGGAAGTATGTAAGTAGCTAAGACAAACACTGCAAACACATCTAAAGCTGTTCTGAGAACGTGTTCCATTTGTAAAGCCACACAGTGAAGAGCCAGAGAAACTTTCCCTCGGAGACCTGGCACAGACATCACTAAAGGTTTCTAGAACAAAACAGGTCCCATTAATCCTTGAGGATGCATTAAACTAGCATAAATCAGATCCACCTTGGCTGCTGCAAGTTAGGTGAAGCTGCAGCTGTTGTTCTTTTAGCACCTTTTTGACTCACATTTCTCGTTCATGCCTCCCTGTGTGTTTACTGGGTGGCAGTGCCCAGGCACGGCCATGGGGCTCCAGAGTGGGCTCTGTGATGAGGGGCCAGAGCTGACCCAGACCAAACACATTCAGCTCTAGATGGCTCCAGACAGTTTCAGAGCAGACCTGCACTAGGACATGACTGAGGTTCTCAGCCAAGGTGACAATGTTGGTGAGAAAGCGTATTTAAGAAAGGGTAAAAAAATGCTGCACGGCAATTTTGAAAGAGAAGTGAGGAAAAAAGTGTGATCAACAGACCTGCAGACATGCAGGTGAGAGAAGGAGCTGGAGGAGTCAAGCTGGACCTGGGAAGTAGGATGGGGGAGGCATTTTCATTTTTAATTTTTTTATCATTATGCAAATCTGTTTTAATTGGCAATAAATTAAATTTATTTTCCCCAATAAAATAGAATATCCCCAAAATAGCCTGTTGTGGTCATTACAGTAACTTGGTAAGTGACCTCCCTGTGCTTATTCCACCCCATGAGCTTTTTGATCTTATTTCCTCCCCTGTTCCCTTAATGAGGAAGGTAAGAACGTGGCTGAAGGGGGCAGCTGGCAGCCAGGCAAGGTCCACCCACCACAATGTACATTGAACCATGAACACCCATGTTAAGGCCTAGATCTTGCAACTGTCTTCCCAACAATTTATCAAATTCATGTTCGCTAATTAGAGGGTAAACATTGTTTAGTTACAGCAACATGTTAAGAATGGATTCCAGCAAACAGTAACAGAAGTGCAGACACTGGCAATGGTTATTCTCAGGGATGGTCTGCCTAATGCTGACCAATAAGGGCAAATCGTAAAAATCTCACAGGGAATCTCTGTGTTATACTTTCCATAACTCTCTTCTACTCTTAGGTATCTACAATTGTTTATGACTTACTTTTTTGTGGTTTTTTTGAAAAGAAAATAAATATAAAAGGTAAAAAAAAGGTGTTAAGTATTCTGTTGTGCTAGTAGTGTCATATAACAAAAACAGATATTCTAGTGCTACTCTACCTGTCAGTACATCCCTCATTCCATTGCAACTGGTTATAATTGCTTGAAAACTCTCAACATTTCAAAAGTGTACATTTCAATACTATGGTTTCTATTTATGTATAATAGAAACCAAAGAAAACTACCTGACTGGATATAAAAAAATCCCTCCCATCTCCAACGGGCCAGCTATTTTATTACTGGTCTTCTAAAGCCTAAATCTAAAATATTTAGGAAGAAGAAGAGTTATATGGTAGCATTATAGTATAAAAATCTACATTAGAATTCTTTTATGAGTGGTGAAAACTTGTATTGCCTTTAGCTGTACCCTGTCAATTATCAGAAAATAAAAGATTTAATGGAAAGAAAATTAACAGATGTAGAGCAGCTGCAAACATTGATTCATCTATCAACAGATGTCTATAATTTTGTATATTTTACAACCGTCTCAAAATGTCTTCATTTAAAAATATCTATAGTTATATATGTGTAGAACATATATATATGCTGGACCATATTTCCATGGGCTACACTGAACAGCTGGTCCTGAAGAGTGCCTATTGCACTATCGATTAGTGTCCTGAAGCAGTCTCATAAATTGCTGAATATAGACAAGAAAGCAAATTGCACTTTAGCTTGCACAAACACAACTCAATGATTCTAAATCAGTGTTGAACTAATTTTCCTTGGTCATGATGTATGTGTTTGAGAATGTCTCTTAGTCTCACTGGTTTGAAAGAAAATGTATCAAAATAGCATTATGAATATATCAGTTCATTCTAACAAACAGAACTTCAATTTATTGACTACTGTATCTGGTTTTTTTAAAGAAAACAAATCCAACCAAAGCAAACCAAATAAAAAAAAAAATCTCTGAGCCATCCAGACTGCAGTGCATGGAACCATACCTGATTACAATTTGTAGTTTTGATATGTTTTTCTGTGGGGTCTAGGAGTCCTGCATGCCAACCTACATTGCCCACGTCACATCAGCTAGGTTAGGCGTCTGCTCAGGTGTAGAAACTATGGGGGCAAATTGTCTCAGGCTCAGCTTGGCTAAGAACTTTTCACTTTATGACAGACTGGAATGGTTTTGGAGGAAGACAAGGGAACTCCGTGAGTGATAGAAACATCTTAAAAGCTCATAGAGGAGCTCAGAAGCTGTTGAAGATTTTTAAACATCTGCAAAATTCATCTGTTTGTTAAGAAACTTTCTTTACTGTCAATTCAGGAGCCACTGACTTACAGTCTCCCCATCCAAGACTTTAAGTGTGTGTCCAAAGCCCCTTTACAGTGGGAGGCTCCAGTGAGTAAATGGGTCTCACCTGACTCCATATACAACCCACCCTCACAGTCAGACCAGGGTTCCCTACAGGTTCAACCCCAGGTTTCCCACAGCACAGTCTCAGAGTGACTCATTTGGTTCTCTCCAGTAATGGAATCGTGGTGCAGCAACGTAACTCCAGGGAGGAAACCAAGAAAAGTGATCTCTAGGCTTTTACACCCTTGCAGTCTATGCCCACACTCTTCATGTGCCTTGCATTAGCCTGTTGGTCCAATTGTAGGTTTTGGTCTGGGCTCTTCTCATTTCCAGTTGGGTTCTGCAGGGTGTCTGGTGACCAGCCCCCTCTCTGGCCAGTAATACAGGTCCTGCTTGCCCTTTGTTAGGCCAAAAGTTGTGTGTGTTCCCATCCACAGCTGATTTCAGGGGCTTCAGCCACTTCACCACCCAGGGCACAAAGCGCAGGTTGGATACCAAGCTACCTGCGCTGGGGTAATTCCTCAACACAACAAAAAGTACATGGTGATAATGAACACATGTACGGTAAGATAGCTGCCTAAAGCCCTTTCATACCATCTGTCACTTTTACAATGTAATTTATCTCATCTTGGGAGATACCTAAAACAGTCAAGTCAGGACCTAAATGTGTCTTCTTTTCCCCACTGACTGTGAGAAAAGCTTAAAATCACCAACTTGGATGTTGTCCTCAAGCATAGGAATTGGCTCTTAACTGAAACACCAAATACATTAATCCCATGGGGCATTCAGCTTTTGTTCCATAAAGGCATGGATCGCCCATACACCCTGTGTCAAATCTCCAAACCCCATGTAGATGTCTCTTATACCCTAGGATATTTCAAAAGTCACTAGTCAGCTCAGTGGTCTTTACTTGTGGTCAGCCAAATAATTCTCTATGCTTAAGATTTCCTCATTGACTCATAGACTTCCTTTGACTGTAATTATAGACTAAAACCAGATATGCAGCTCACAGTCTGACACTAACCTACAGCTGCATGCAGCTCAGTGTTAACCTGCATGCTAACCATAGGATATTCTCATTCTGGGATTGACTTTGCTACCTGAACGTAAGAAGCCAATACTATTTGAGATATAGGCTGTCCAAGACAGCCTCATTGGTCTGACACTGTGAGATGGGACTTAGGAAAAACCCATGCCCTACTCAGGTGGTGGATAGAGGCCTAGTAGAACACCCTACGTAGAAATCAGGGTATTATTCCTTTGTTTAATAGGCTTCCAGCTCCATGTTAGTCAATGTGAGGTCTCCTATCTGGCTTTTATCCAATGATTCAGAGACTGAAAATCACCCATAAGATCTGAACAAAAGGCAGCATCTGCACATTATTCTACATGTAAATGTGTTTTGTATGTCCTACAACATCATTCTTGATTTCCCTACACTGTTCCAGAAAGGCATAAGTGTCCCTCTAGTACTGCATGGATGCCTTGGATATCTCAGGACTCTTCAGATGACACTAAACACACGAGCCAGCAACCAAACACTGATGTTAGAGTTATGTGAGGAAGAATCCAGCCTGTCCTTTCCACCAAGGCTCAGATATGAACTCATGCTGCAAGCTTCAGACTCATTGTGTCATGCAGTATTAAATGCTGAAGAAATTAGAGGATCACCACAGTAAAAGGACAACTGAGCAAGAACTTTTAGAACCATTATTGTGATTTTAGCAATTTATGCACAGTTTCTACATCACTTTAGGCCTATACTGGCCTTTAGTATGCATTACTTTCAGAACCAAACTATATTGAACTCCCTAGTTTTTATTTTTGCTTAAAATTGAATTGTCCTAAGGTACAGAATTGTGGATGGAAGGAAACAGAAAACATACAGAAAAATCACCTTATTTCTAAAAATGTATGTTAATATTTAGTCCTAAAGAAAATTAATGAAGAGACTTATTAATTTCCTCCTTTTCCATATAAAAAAAGAACATAGGTGAGGTAATGGTGAAAATTTCAAGTAATGTATAAGTAGTTGAAAGTCCTTATTATTTTTAGTGTCACCTCAGGTGTTTTTTTTCTTCTTAAACCTACATTCAATTTCATCTTAACAAAACATAAAATTGTGCAAAAAAAATAAACTTTACATACAGGAAACATATCTAATGTGAGTTCTGTAGGATTATAATGATTACAGTTTCCATTTTTATCCTTCATTGTTGGACATACTAATATGAGTCTAGATATGCTGACATATTTGAATACTGTAAGATATTATTTTCTCCAGAATGGTATGCAAATGCCCCTAATTTTGAGAATTTTTAAGGGCAACTGTAATATTGAAGGGGGAAACCAATAATTTCATTTATGCAATTAACTGGAAAAGGCTGTTGCCATCATAGCAAATCAGCATTGCAAACTTTTCATCAGGTCAGCAAATTGATCTTGGCTTGGCTCTTTTAATTCCTGTTGATGGAATGCTTTAACGCTATTCAACTAAACACCAGGGTCATCCTGATCTCAAATTGTGTGGTTATTTCCAAAGTACAAGCTGTTTCAAGGGAAGTCTAGCCTGTTTATTTACTGATGCATGTCCAGATGTGCTTTTCAGAGTTTAAAGAACTGAATCAGAAGCAATTCACAAAAGTTCAACATGAATAATTTATCTAGTTCTTACACATTTTTAAGAGGAGAAGGGACTCTATATGCTAGCATTTTGCCTATGCAATAAAAAGCATTGCTAACTGGGACTTGTGTCATAAATGTTTTGGTCACTGGATTTGTCATGCTTGCACAATAGGTGTTTCATTATTCAAAGGTATTCCAGATTGTCAAAATTCATTGAGGAGACCAGAAAACCTGGATGCCTGCTGATTTGTGAGTGCCTTCAGTAATTTTCTTTCGCAGTGGCTGCTGGCTTTGGAGAAAGTCTAACGTTTTCAGTACAGGTGAAGGTGCTCCAAACAGTGACTGCTCTGTTGTGAGATGACACATTTAGAAGATGGCTTATTTCTTTTGTGAGCTCATATACTGAACATGTAAATATTGGTGAATCCAAATTCACTGTTTGGGACAGGTCCTAAGGCTCCACATACTCCAGCACTCCCTTGTAAATGCAGCACACAAAGCTAAGCAAGGAGACAGGACAGAGGAGCCCAAATCTGATTAGTTTCACTGAGCCTTATGCAATGTCTGCATGAAACTGTAAGGTTCTGTTTAAGGAGGAAGAGTTTGTTTGTCTGAGGAGGTAGCATGTGTCATCCTTTACTGCTAAAATCTATCTGGGAGCACAGACCAGCACCAAATCCTGGCCATATGTTCAGGAAAAATGACTGGGGCAGGTACTGAAATAAGCAGCTAGCATGAAGAGGGGAAGAGACAGGTATACAAGAGTCTGCTTTATCTAGACTAAAAAAAAATTAAAAACAAAAATAACATCACTGCTGCCTATAAATCCACCAAGCAGAAGAATGCCTGAGAGGAACAAAAGTCACTTCATTTTAAGCACTAAGTTGGGACAAAAACAGAACAAAAAAAACAGTAAAAATTTAGACTACAAATTAGAAAGAGATTTCTAACAATTAAATCACAGATATTCAGCATTAACAGTCTTTTAATAGACTGTTTAATAGACTTTTCAAGTAGAATCTGATAAACATACATACCCTGACAAATTCATGATGTGCACAAGTAGGGATTAATAAACCAAAAATTTGACCACTAGCTATAGCTCTTTTTCTGACCATGTATATTCAGAAAAGGATATTTCTTATGGGATTTTTTCAGATTGTAAAGAGCCTCAGGAAGTCCAACATCTAGTTGCATCTTGTAGACCCTTAAAGAGGAAGAGACTGCATCATCTCTCTGAGTAACTTCTTACAGTGTTTGACTGTAGTCTTGAGAAAAACATTTCTTACATCCATCTGGATCTCCCTTATTTCAATGTATGTGTCATTCTCTCACTATATAATTTTGGGCAGGCTTCACTAGCTGACTCTGTTCCAGCAGAAATATTGGACTATATAATTGAGATGTGTCTCTTCCAATTTTAATGATTTTCAGAGTCCCTAATTCTATACACTTCTGGAAAAGCCTGGCTCCACCTTTTAATAGCCTCCCTATAGGTGTTTAGTGACGTGGTTCAATTCCCAAACAGTCACCTATTTTTCAGGGTAGAACACACATCTCCCTTAGCCTCTCTTCACAGGGCAAGCACTCTAGCTCTGAGCCATCATGGTGGCCATGAGCTGAACTGACTCCAGGTATTGATGACTATCTTGTGCTGGGGGCACTAAAACTGATGAGAACTAAGCAGAGGGGCTAGTCCAATTTTTTTATGTACAGGTTTTGATCATATAAATGCAGTCCAAGAGGCTGTTGTGCTGGGCCGCTGCTGGCTCATGCTCGCTCACCTTGCTGTCCAGCAGACCCTAAGTTCCCTTTAGCTGCTCCCCAGCTCTCCATCCTTAGCCTGCATCATTTTCCTCCCCAGGTGCAGGAATTTGTATGTGTCCTCTATGAATTTCATAAGATTCCTGTTAGGCAATTTTCCAGCCTGTTTAGGTCCCTTGGAGAGTGCTCCTGCACTTGAGCATCTTGATCTCCACAGTTTGGTGTCATCTAGACTTAATAAAAGTGCACATTGATATTTCCTCTAGGTCTTTGATAAAGACTACAGTGGACTCTTGAGATACTCCACTTGTTACCAAGTTCCAGGTAGATAATCAACCATTAACCACTGTCCTCTGAGCCCAATCATGGAAAGAGTTTTTTACACATATGGTTGTCCACACATTAATACTGTAATTGAACTTGATAAAATGTCCTGACTTGTTTTATGGCTCTACCTTCCTAGTCCCCCTTTCAATTCTCTTGTTCCACACTGATAATTTGTAACTTCTTGAGATTTCTAATAAATACTTTAAGTAATGATGGGTCTAGGGATTCAAGCTAGTTCCAATTTCAGAGCTGAAAGGAAAGATGACCTTACTGCTAAGGTAATTTTCTGGAGTAGGAAAGAGTCCCAAGGTATGAGTTTCTCTCACCTCATACTAGGTGTTTAAGGAGCAGCCAGGCATCCTGGACTCCTGTGAGAGTCAATGGAAAGAAATTGGTTTCATAGAGAGTGATCTGTTTCAGACAGGAAGAAATAAATCATTGCCTCTGTACCCTTATTTCTCTCTATGAACCACAGAGTGAGTTCTTTAAATGCCTGAATTAGGACAGATTAATCTACTTTCCCATTTCCTGTATAACCCAGATATTCCTGATAGATGATCCCAACAGTCTGTCTCTTGCTCATGATCTATATGTAAACACTATGTGTATAAAAGGCCCAAGCCACAGTAAAGAGGAATAAGTTAATTATAATGAATAGAATTTAAAGTTTGAAATTTTATAAATTGGTTGTAACAGTTAAGATGCGGGAGTGGGGATATAAATAATGTGAACCATATTCATAATTGTTCTATATTTATCTGCCTGTTATAATGACAAATCAGCAACACACTCTTTTTCCCCAGTGGATATGGTATGTTCATCTGAAGTTTCCACACAGTACTCTGTGTGGAAAAAAGATACTCTCTTTCATTATTAATTTTTATAAATATTCCTGTTAGCAATTCTTTGATCAAAATAAATGCTTGTCCTTCCTGAGGTCTCTTAGATGGTGCTGGTTCAGATTAATTGTTTATTTTGTTAAAAAGTATTTACCAGTTAAGAAACACAGTAGAAAAAAGTTGCTGACTTCACTAAAATATTCTGCAACAGGAAGAATGGCATCAATGTTACTGTCATATAAAGATCAGTGTAATCTATACATTGATTTCTGAACCCACAACCTTCTTGGACTGCTGTAAATTGCTACAATTTTTGTTTATATCTTGAACTTTGCTTAAAATCTTATTCCCTCTTGATGGTTTGTCTTAGGATTTTCACTTTTTTTAGCTTGTTTCATTCGTATCTTGCTTTGATTTTGGTTTCAGACAGAGGTAAAGCTCTTGTTACCTTACAGAATTAAGCCCATTATTTTTCATGAACGAAACTCAAGTCCTATAAACATAACTTCTATACATGTAGGCCAATTCTTTCAGTGCACAGGGGCATAATAGCAAAACATTAGCATACCAGACCTAATGTCTCTATGCATACTGTTTTGCTGGATCTAATATGTTCTATTCCATAGAGCTTTTGATAAAACATTTGAGCAGAAGTATGTTGCACATCTGTCTAACAGGGTGGAAATTGAGAATGAAAAACCTGCCAGCACAAAGCAATTGCCAGGCACTGGTAGCAACCATGGGGAATATATCTGAGGCACATTTTGCAAAGAGAAAGCTGTTTATCTCTCTTATCAATGCTGCCCAAGAATAACCCCTCTTCTTCTGTGAGAAGCTCAATGTATAACAGAAAAAGGGCACAAATCTAATCTTTAGTACTTTCTAGGTTATTTCTTCCTACTGAACTGGCAAGGCCCAACTTGGACATGCATCTTTTTCTGACCGTAAGAACAAAATGCTAGAGCTGTGACACCAAACACACAGTGGGAAAGAGTCTATTATCATTACAGATATCACATGAAATCTTAAGGGAGCCCTATGAACTTCATATCAACCCTTTTAAATATCTCACAGCATTGCTATTTGAGTTACCATTTCTTTAATGACAACATTTGTGAACACAGCGAAATATACTCAGAAAGTAGTTTTGGAAGCCATAGTTACCTCTTGAAGTGTTATGCTCATTATCTTGGTAATTCAACCAGAAGGAAACAGCACAAATTTCCAGTATTTTTACTTCAGAAAATGTTATGAAATATTACAGAAAGTATGGCTAGACTTAATTATTATAATTATTATGAATCAGTGGCAAGAATGTAATTTTAGAGACTGCTATGGAAGATCATAAGCTAAATAAAAATTTACGTTAAGGCCTTTTTATGGTCCCCATCTCATTATGGCTAAACATTGGAGACTCTTTCCTATCCTTTTGGGCAACTAAACATGTCAAACTTTGTTCCGTATTTTGTGGCTTGATTACTCTGCTGCTGACACATGCAATCTTACCATGAGCACAGCCATCCATGAAGCAGCTATCAAAAACATTCTTACAGACATCAGCTTAGACTGCACATCTGGTGCAAATTCTTCACAACTTCTCTGCTGCATTGAAGAAAGGGTACTTGTTGCCACTCTTTGTAATGTCACCTCTTGTTGTTACCCCTCATTCATTTTGTGGGAGCCCACAATCATTTTTCTTGTTTGAGCTTGCTTCCATACACCCTGTAAGCCTCCACAAACGATCCTTTTTTTTTCTTTTTCCATCTTTAATACTTTCTATAACTGCAATACAAATAAAAAAAAACCCTATAGTTGCTAAGCTGCAAATATGCCAAGGACAAGACCAGATCACTGTTTTTTTCTGCTTTTCTGTTAACCTGTATTTCCACTTTCTGTTATAGGTAATAGGCTGTAAAGGTAGGGACCCTGAAAGTGTTATAGAGACCATTTATCTGCTCTGAATTTCTGCACTGGCAAACTCCATAGGGTCTTAATGTGCCTGGGGTTCTGAACAGCATCATGATCATAAAAATTATAGCTGGCAACACTATTAGGAATTAAATGCAAAGCAATCTCGGTTGAGGTAGGTTTAAATCTAAAAACAAAAACAAAAAAAAAAAATCAGGGGAATAGGAAAATAGCCCCTAATCTATCCCTTCTGATTTTTTCCTATAAATCTAGGGAAATTTTGTCTATCTAGGAAAATTTTGCCTCTCAGGCAAAATACCTATACAATATAATATTTCCATATAATAAAAAGGATTGTGAGAGTTATTTGTTTGGGATTGTTTACAAACATAAGTTTCTACGTGTTCTTGAAAGACTAAAGGGGAAAACTCCAGAGCGTTATCACGATATCAAAAAATAAGAATAAGCAAAGAAAGCAGTGAAGAAGAAGAACAATTTCTGGTGCATTAGAGAGTTGTGTCTAATTCCCCACACAACAGGACAAGTGTGTTTCCCTTCTATACATTTTTGAGATTATGCGTCTCAATATTATAGCAGCCTTTTTTTGCATTCCAGATTGCAGGCTTCCAGAAATAGTCATTCAACAAGAAATATTATTAAACATTTAATTCTTTTCTTTTTCACTTCTACAATAACATTCTTCCCACAGAGGGAATTATCTTTCTTCTCTGATACAGTGTGGCTAATCATTATTTGCTTCCCTTTTCAAAGCTGCAGACTCATTATAAAAATGTGTGCAGCTAGCACTTAAACTTCCAACTTGAAAGCCACTTATAGGCATTAGATCTATGAACCCTGAACTCCTGTGCACTCTTACCGTTGTTAATCTACAAAGAAACTGTCTTATGGTGTTGGTAAGTATATCCACAAAGCTTGTTTGTGCCACCATGGAACCCATTTTATACATAATTACATGTTATGAGAGACAGAAAACATGAAATGTTTGTAGAGAACAGGACATCCAATATTTGTAAATTCTAAAAACGCAAGCAATAAAATTTTCCCCAGTAAACACTAATGGCTTATAAGCCAATAATAATAAGTGTTTCTTCCTGTATTTAATAAAGATTGACAGCAAGAATAAACAAAACCAATATATAAGTGAAAGAAAGAGAATCATCAGCATGAATTATATTGGTGAAGGTGTCTAGGCGATTAGGAAAAAAAGAAAAATTAACCACGTTAAACTGGGAGACAAGAATTTTACAGGTCATTGTGCCAGGATACTAGTTTTTTTTCTGCAGAATCTACAGTACTTTAGCATATAAGAAGATATTAAGTGGAGAGTGTAGGTATCCAGCTTTTAAGCAACTAAACCAAATTAACATCAATATAAGATTTTTCATTGAGTTTTCTTTTCCCTTTAGACGAAGTAAATAAAATCTGTCATGTATTTGAGTGTAACAGATAAAATCACTGTTTTTTACAAGCATTTCATTCTGTCAAGTGCATACAAATATTTCCCTCTCTGATTCTCTGCATAAGACACTCATAATGACTCCCTAGAATATTTCAATCAAATTATCATCTAGGGATTACATGAAACCACATGTTATCCAGGTTAAGTTAATGCATTGCACTAGATAGAAAATACCGTGGATAATTTGATGTTCATTGAAGAATTTATTTTAAGCAGTTACAAGTAGGCCAGACAGAAATGCTTTTTGCATTCTGGAAGAACTGGGCAAAAGGTCTCATAATGAACAAGTTGAAGTAACAAGGCAGTGCAGTGCTGCTGATCACTCAAAGGATTCTTCTTGGATGGATCCCTCATACTGTTACAAATTTCTTCTTTTCTGTTGAAGGGCAGGCACCTAAGGTTCATGCAGCCATATCTCAGATCACGGTCAGAGAACATGAACTCCCTCCCACTTGCATCTGCCATTGCAGTGGATGAAATATAGTTGCCCTAAATTATTTCAAGAGGAAAAAAGTTATCTTGTCCTTTATGAATTCAGTAAAATGTTATATTCAATAATTAATAGACCTGCTTCCATACCATTTATGCTTTTCCCCCCTCCAAAAAAGCCAAACCAACCAACCAAAAGCAAATCCCACACTATGATCATATTAAAAAAAAAATGGTTTAAATACTTTGTGGAAATCCATGCAAGTGTATAATCCTAAAATGTCACTATTGCACCTCCACAAGATACTTTTGGCCTATTCATTAGCACCCCATGCAGCTCAGTCTTTCCCTGGCTGATGCAGTGGTGAGTGCACGTGTAATGGCTGTGCTGCTGAAGCCTGTCGATTAGAATTTATCTGAGCAGTCCAAAGGATTGCAGAGCACAGAACATTTTTCTGCTGAGCTACACAGGAACACTGCAGCTCCACTTAGTTCTTCCTGCTGATTGCTGCATAAATGCTAACCAGCTGGAGAGCAACTACACTCCTCAAGGACAGGCAGCAGAGACCTGGACCTATGGTGTGTGGACGTCTGCAGTAAAGGATCACTCTTGCACACACTCTTTTGAACACAGTGCCCTGCTGCTTAGGGAAAGGAGTATGCTGGTTTCTGGCTTTTCCTCAATAAAGGAGCAGCTCAGCACAGGATTGGGATTTTTGGTCCAAAGAGTTCCAGATAATGGTTCTTCAATTCCAGTGCATTCATGTAGTCTCTTCTGGTTCCCAGACTGGCTCTGGTCACAGAATGCAGTATCTATTAATAATAAGACAGGAAAAAATTTACTGCCTACGTGTTATACACGGGAAGGAATAACATTAGCTTTTGTAATCACTCATTAAGATAAGATTGGCTCCTCACCCACCACTACCTCAAGAGCTGATTTGTGCATACACACTTGTAGAGTAAATGGTCAATGCTGCAGATGGTTCTAAAATCAGAATAGTAAATGGGGATAGTAAAAGGGAATCGAATCAATCTGATGGTGACTTGAGATGTGAAAGCAATCAGTTAATCAGAGGATGAGCAGGGTTTGGAGCCAGGTAAGTAAACTAGGTGGAGCAAAAGCTGGATCAGACAGCATAGAGAGAAAATAAAGAATATAAGTTAGCAGTCTGACCCAGTGGATGGAAGAATCACAAAGTATTGTGTCTATACTAGTGAACGGTCATGCAAAAATATGGTCATGCAATTTTAAGGCTGCTTTGTAATATACAAATGCACAGGGATAGAATTTAAGCAGTGACATTGTTCTGTTTCAGGAATTATATTTTTTAATTTTCATTGGTTTTTTAATGTAGCAGGATTTCTTTGGAGATTTTATATAATTTATATGAATCTCAGTTACTTATCAATTTATAATCTTGGTGCAGAGAGATCAGAATAATAAAATGCAAATCATTTCCAAACTAGTGCCGCTGGCATTCATCCATTTTTCTTCCAAATCCCTCCTCAAACATCATTTCTCACATAAAAATTGTATATTCTAGTTTATTCAACTCTTTCTTTCAAAGAATGACTTGGCTACCTCTAATAGAATGAGTACTTTATGACCCTACTGTTCTTTGCTTTGAAAATGGCAATATGCAGTCATGACATGCTTTAAAATTTGATGTAAATATATCTGCAATTGTTATTCAGCCAAGTGAAATTTTAACAGAGTATGAATCTGGATCTTGGATAGCTGAGTTTAACAGTTCTGTATTTTCAGATCCATTACTGATAAACTGTAATTTCAAAATAATCTATCATTATATATCTTAATAATTTTTAGTGATAGTAGGTTAGCCTGGAAAACTCATCTAGAAGTATCACCAAAGAAAACAATACAAAATGTCTTCCTGGAACATTTTATTCTATGCAGGTCCAAAGATGTCCAAAGGTACAGCAAAGACATTTTAATTCCAAGATAAAGGATCATATAACAAGATCCCCAAATAAAAAGGAATTTAAATAGAAAGCAACCCCAAACAAACTGCTATAAACATAAAATATAAGACTTTATGGTTGAGATTGGAATATTTGAGTGATGTCTTGGCATTCATCAGCTTGCTTGTTTCCACTTGGAAACCTCACTCAAGGATTGAACAAGCAATAATTTTTATGAAGGGAAATGTAGGCATAAAATTAGTTGCAAGCATGACTTCAAGACTCAGCAAATTCCCCTTCTCACATAATACTGCACCCTTGCAGCAAGCCATAGAGTCTGGAGGATAATCCTCAGCTCTTAACAATATTTTTTCAGAACAAGAGGTATTAAGCATTTAGTCAGAACTTTTTCTATTTTAGATTAAGAAAAGAACAAGAATAAAAGCTAAGCTTAGTTGTATTTCTCTTTCCTGGAAGGATTTCCTGATAATAAAATTAACTTTAAAATCCTGCAAACATTATGAAGATCTTAATATTAAATGGATGATCCTCTAGTGATCTCTGAATGATGGAGCAACAAAATACCAAAAAGTAGATCCAGAAGACAATAGGGTCTAATAGAAGTGACCCTAGAATGTAGTTCAATTTTCTCTCCTTTCTTGCAGAGAGTCTCAGGAAACAAAAAACAACAACAACAACAAAAAAAAAAAAAAAAAAAAAAAAAAACCAAACAAACAAACAAAAAAAAACCACCCACAAAAATAAAAAACCTAAAATGACCAATGCTCTTAAAATATATAATAGCAACTAGTAGAAGGACTATAATTAAAATTTTTGTTGCAAAACTTTTGTGTCATCATTATAATAGAGTAACATCAGAGACATTTTTGAATACTTAAATCATAACACATTAATATGATAACCCTATCATTATATTAAAGTTTTTGCTTGCAATAATACATCTTGCAGAAACACTATCATGTGGCTACTTTCTTTTATGTCTTTTATCTGTGTTATGACATTTCTTTTTTCATAGTTAAAGGGACCGTATAATTTGAAGAGTTCTTGACATGCACATGGAAATAGAAGGATGTGCTCAGAAGCAGTTTCACTGGCCACTCAAGACTGAAATAATTAGCCAATTGAAATATATATTGTGATTTTATCTAGAGGAGATATTTTGTCTGTATTACCATTTGCTTGGCTACTCTTACAAAGATGAGAACTAGTTGGAGAGAACTGAATGAGGGAGCCAAACATGATCAGAGGTTAATTAAAACATGCTCCACAATGAAGAAGAGAGAAAGCAAATCATAAGGCACCTTCATATTCTTTCAGCTATTATGCTGATCAGCTGGACTCTTTGAATTCCCTTTCTGGTAAGGGGCTAGTAACAATATGCTTTTAACAATCCTCATTACTGGATTTCTCAAATAGACATTATTAGGCTTAACATGAATTATGCATAATATTATAACTATCACATACTTATTATTACATAGTTATTACTATTACATAATATTATAACTATTACATAGGAATTGGTTAGTTTTGGGCTAGCTAAAATATGTTCATAAAATTTGAGCAAAGTAACACAGATCTTTTGTATTCACTAGATAATCATTGATAAAGCCCTCAAATATTTTTTACCAAGTTTAATATCCTTAGCTATTCCCCAGCATGGACAATTGATGAATTTCAAAATACTTCAAATATAATTAAGCAATACAGCATCCCATGAGTAAAGAAATGTATCTCTCTCTTTCATAACTGAGAAAGATCAGATGGGTTGATTAAGAAGAAATCCTTCAAGAAAATACCAGGTTGGTTTCTGTTATCTTGGTAAATTGTAAAACAAGAGTAAAGGCTGTTACAGAGATATTTTAAGAAATAAAGGAAGATGAAAACACACACTAAGTCATACATGATATTCATAGGAGATGTAGGACGAAAAAGTAAAAAAAAAAAAAAAGGGGGGAGGGGGCGTTTTTCCCTAAGGTTGCTAAGGTTGGAGGTATTATGTCAACTTTTTTTCAGCAACATACTTAGGAAAATGCTTCTCTTTTGAATAAAAGATTTCTGTGGTAAAAACATATTAATGTGGTGGGTAAATATATTACTTAAAAAATAACACTTAAGAAAAGTAGAAAACCCCAAATATAAACACTGAATCTACTGCTGTAAAAAGAGAACCACAAATGTCAAAGACAAAATGAGAAAAAATTAGTATTTTCAAACTTCAACACTTTCTCAAACCTGAAAAAATCGAAGTTACTAGTCCCCCAAATATGTCTATATACATACATGTATGTTTATGCATATTCCTCCAAATATATGTTTTATCTTCACTGTGGTAAAACTAATGACTGAAATGTCATCTTGTTGCACAGCAACATGGATTTGGGATATGATAAAAGACTGTTGCAGTCTTCTCCTTTGCCTCACACAGTTTGCAATAAACTTCAGTGATATCCTCTGTGGATAAAAAAAATGTACTCAACACTTTTCAGCTATGCAGTGGACTAAATAAGTCAGTGTGTAGTAAGTGGAAAACAATGCCAAAGAGAGGTGCAGAGTTTGTGTTTCCCTCATCTCCTACTTCCCCTTCCCTTTGACACTGAGATTCACTTCTTCCCTGTCAGCTCTGCACAGCCATTGGGTGCTGTAAAGTCTCTCAAATTTGGAGCCTTGAATAAATACATGGAACAGCCTTTGGCTTATAGTTATTTTTATTTGTTTATTTATTTATTTATTTATTTATTGATAATAATATAAAGAATCTCATTTCAATCACCATGAAGAGTCAGTGAAGCACAACCAATGTTTCATTTATAATCAGTGGGAAAATACGTGACTAATATGTACGAATAATGAAGAAAAAAGTCCTATATTCCTGATGATCTCATTATGACAAAAAGAAAATGTATGAACTCAACCAAGGAAAATGTGAGAGGGGGAAAGTTGCACTACAGCGATGTGGGTCTCTCTGTTACATTGCAGTCGTTGTACAGAAGCATTTCTACTCAGTCACACACTATTTTAAGAGTCTGCCGCAATAACAGTATCATCTCTTTTCAGTTTTTAGGAGTTTCATAAATGTATTTACTTCTGATTATTTTATGAAGTTTTATTGTGAATGTCACAGAGGATCCTAAGTCAGGAATAATAATTATTTTACTATATATTTACTAAGATATGACATTTGATTCTTTAAGAACGCCTGTCCAAAACACTTCCATGCCACAACTTGTGTGAATATTTTGCTACTGCTTGTAGCAAATGGTTGTTATAATACCTCATCCACAAAAATGCATGCCAGTGGTTTCTTCCCCTGCTCAAAGACTGAACACTTGTTCTCTCATCTGGTTTCACCATTTCTGAGTCAAAATTCTGAGGAAGTTTACTCACAGTTAACTTTGTCAAATCACTTCCAACAAGACTGGGCACAACTTCCTACTCATTAGTACAGATGCAAGCAATCATTAATTTTATCATTTTACTTGGAGCAAATGTACACTTATTCCCAAAAATAATAATGAAGTTCAAGGATTCATATTACAGAAAGAGTACAGTCAGTTCCAAAACAGGATCATAACTTACTCAAGGATTTTCATGCTTAATGACCTACTCAGATGAGCATGTTGTGCTTCCTTCCATTCATACGTGTTGTCATGGATAAAAGGCATCGCCCTTATATCAGTGTAGTTCTTTTCCAATTCCTTCAGAGGAATTTCTCTCTGGTGTACTGTATTTCTATTTTCTTTTTTCATACCTGTCAAATAGCATATTCTAAAGCATCACCACAGAACTAATGAGAGCTTTGTACCACAAACTCACAGACACCATTTAAAAACATCTAGTCCCAGACTAGACAGACATTGACTGAATCACATTAGTTCAAAATGGAAAAAACTTTAAAAATCTCTTACAATAAAATCAAGCCACCTTCTCAATTCCGTCTATAAATCAGCCAATCTCCTGGCATTCAGGAGGAAACTATGGACTGCAGGACAAAGAAAGAGTTTTCACAGGCAGAATCTGATTACCTTCCCACGAAAAGATTTTGAAGGGAGGTCTTTGCAGAGTTGTATTTCTAGTGGAGCCTCTATCCTGGAAGCTGTACAACGAAGAGGGTCTTGGTAGTTTACACTTTATTTTTTTCTTGTCCTCCCAGTTGCTGCTACTGATACAGACTGGAGAAAAAAAAATTGTCTTTAATAATTTCATAATAAATGCTTTTTAGGTGACACAGGTTTGTATCAAGATTTACACCATATTTTGTATTTTTTTAAATATTTTGTCCATTCCATCAGAACTCCATTCCATCCTCTTTTTTTCCTATTTTTCTCTCCCCATGCATTCCTATGAGGCACACATTTAATGTAAAGAATAGTGGAACACTGATATACCTGTGAGAATGAAGCAACAGTGAATAATTTTCTTCTCAGTATGTATTTTTTGTTAACAGTTTGAGAAGTAAACATAAATTCATCAACTCTTTACAGCAGATACAGTTAAAGGCTCTGTGCATCTGCAATGTCAGTAATGAACTAGGAGCCATGAATTCTTTCTTTGTGCTAGTAATAAATCTGCTACGTAAGCTGCTGCAAAGCTCAATTAAGACAAAATATTCTTTTAAGGCCTGAAACTTCTCCATCCTCCCCCTCCCCCAAATTTAATCAGACAAGAAAACTCATAAGTTTCATGATATGCATCTGAGATCATTGAATGATTACTGCCACCTAGTTAGTTCTCAATGCAATGAATTACATACAATTAGTATAAATGAAGGGCCAAGGCCTCACTTGATGTATCTGACAGGAGATAATAAAAAATGGTTAGAACATCCAGTCACTTTTCCCACAGGAAAAGAATTGCTTTCGGACATACATATTTTTTTGTGTTTATCTAATCTTCTTTTACAGGCCCCAGAAGCATATTGACAGGGATGGTTTTCCCTCAAATCAACACACGCTCCTGCCTAGGGTACACTCACACATATGCTGAGCTTTCCCTCTGTAATACAGCACTTTCCAAAGCATTTTATCTCTGTGTTTATGTACAGTCTCTGAATTCATGAAGAAAACAAAGGGAAAAGCCCTCTGTTAAATGCTGAGGATAGAGTCAGATTGTACCTGCATGGCCCACATGCGAAAGGAAATCATAAAGGGGTAAGACAAGGATGTCTCATGATAAGAGTGTCCTTCCTCTGTGACTTTACCCTCTTGATTAGAGAAGCAAAACTTTGTCCTTGTTGTCACATCCCACCACTCATAACTTACTTTTAATACTCATGTTTCTTTCTACCCCAATTTTAAACAACTCCAGCGCACATCCCCTTCTGAGAAGCCATAGGAGAGGAGCAAGAGGAGAAAGCAAGCCTGTGGTGCCTCTCTCAACTTTGTGAGGTCTCCAATGACAGTAAACTGAAATTCCATGAAAGGAGATCAGCCCATGAATTCTGCTTCTCTCTGTCTCAGCAGTATAGCCCAAGGTGTCTGAAAGGAAACAAGTGTTATTTGGCCAAGGCCCTAAACTTCTAAAGAGTACTTTGAACACAGAGCATAACTGGGGAGGAACAAGCTCTTTCCCACTAGAATTCAGCTTGTTTGGAACAGTGCCTCTGTTATTCCATTAAAAATAAATAAATTATGCAGACTATCTGCCTTGCCCCCAGATCTTTTAGTCATGCCAAAAACTGCTTGTGTGCAACCAGCTCTACTTTGTCAGTCCAGAAAGGAGAGAAAGCTCTCAGAAGGACTGATGAGAACTCTGGATGCTAATTGCCTTTCTGACTGGAGAAGAATGCAGCAAAAAAAATGATTATAAAGGAGAACAATGAAAAATTAGTTGCTTTGTCTAAATGCTTCCAGTTGTTGATAAATGATCACTGTTTACACTCACCGATTTTTTTTTTAGCCTGCAGCTGCAGAGCCAGTGTTCCTCATTCCTTGTCATGACTGTTGATCTGACTGTCTGCCAGATAATCACCAATTCCTGCTCTGCTCTTTGCTTCAGTTATTTTTTAAGAGCATTTTTTCTCCTTTTCTTGAACCTGATGATCTCACACCGGAAATTCAGCTTTTTTTTCCCCAAAGAAGAGGGTCTTTTGTGATGGCAACAGAGCACTCTTACAATCAGCTGGGAGTTTTCCTTACTTAGGCAAGAAAAAAAAATAAGGTCAAGAATTGACAGAGTTCCAGCAGTGCTTAAACTCCAGCAGCACAAAAAGGCTATTTAAGGAGCAACAAAAAACTAAAGACACATTTACTCTGAGGTAATGGTGACATAATTTTTTGGAGAATAATTCCCAGTTATTTTAACCTATTTTTTCTTGCTGTATTCAGGACCAAAATGTGAATAGGATATAGATGGAAATTTTACATGGAGACAGTGTGTCTCACAAATCAGTGTAGAAATGTTCAGCACAAAAATGTCTCTTTACCTTGACAATAAAGGCCAGTTTGATAGTTTATTTTCTCTATTCCTACAATGAGCCCATTGAAAAACCTTCATCATTTTTATTCTGCTTCAATGCCTTACAGTTTTCTTTCCCTTGTAAAGGAAATAAAGTTACTGAAGGCAGTTTGGAGACTCTGAATGAGATCTTGTTTTGAAGTTTCATAATGATTTCATGAATTTATTTTGTACTGCAAATTACAGTCTCTTGATTGCTAACATGAGACTTTCAGGTTTTTATTAGGATGTCTGTGGCCAAAAGAGTGGCCAAATTTACTTTAGCCTTGATTCAGGTTTCAGCAGTGTCCTTACTTTATAAGTAAAAGATCCCTTTGTGATCAGAATATCTTTACCTTACTAATCTAATTCTGTACTCCCATTTTTCATTTCCCAGTTGACTGCTCCATGTCCTGCTGCACAGATATTCTTGGAGAGGAGCTAGTGCATATAATATTAAGGGAAGGCAAACCTGCCTTTTACCAACATTTTGCCCTTTAGAAAGTCTTTTCAATGCAGTTCCTAGAAACCAAGTGTTGCATAAAGCAGTGGAAATGGTCCAGTTTATTCAGTATGCCACTCCCTGTACCATTGTATGCCTGAAAGAGTATGTAACCCTTTTCCAAGATGTCACAGGGAAAAGGTAAACCAAGGCTTCCAAACTGCTGTACCAGAATTTCTGTATTACCATTTTGACCCATCTGTTGTTAGAGTGATCTCAAATTATCCTACGTGGAAGGCAGAATATGGAAATGAAGCTCAAATTTACCTCAGGTATCTTTAAATTTTGGAAAACTTCATCATCTAATTCACCTATAGAGATGATGAAGGTTCAAGGTGGAGGATTGGGATGGAGGGAGGGAGAGGGAGATGGTGGAGGTGGAGAGAGAGATGTAGATGGCTAGAGATAGGTATAGACAGATATCTGTAGAGCTATAGATCTTCTACAGTCAGTGAAGCAGAGTTGTTCACATCCTGAGAACATTTCACTGTATTCAAACACCTATTTTCAAATGAGATGAATTGTCCCCTGCTGTAATTTTAGGGATCATAGTGTCAGACAGACTGATTTGCTTTAGTTGTCTAATACAGGGACAGAGAATGTTGGGTGGCAGGTATCACAAGATCCTGGATGTGGACAGTTGTTACAGAGCAAAGATACTGGGGTTAATTTGCTGTTGTGCAAAAAAAGCAGCTTTTGTGAGCCCATCACCTGTGCAAGCTTTGCAGACCCTGCAGGACCTGCTCTGCAGGTGAGGACATAAGGATGGGAGCCTTAGGCAGCTGGGGGCAGGAGCATTCTAGCAGGTTTGTTGCCACAGAGAGGATAAACAAACACCAGCTGAACATGGCTTTAGATGGCATAGAGCTCTTATATCACTACTAATCTCTTCCCATTGGAGAGCCTGGGCAGCTCAGTTCTTCAGTGGTGAAACCATTTGAATTATAAAGACAAGTTTGTCAATAATGAAACTCTCCTCCTCAGGTTCAGTAAGAGCTGTTAATTATACATGTCAGATTTCCCTACTTATTCCTGAATTTATTCTTTTGAGTCATCCTGAGCTGTCTCCACCTTTGAAGGATATGGTGTACATGAACAGAAATGTCTCTCTTCCACTCTTCTTTCCTTCTTTTCCCATGAAAATAAATGAAGCCTTGAATGGAGAAACATCTACATTACCCTTCAAAAACATAAAAAAAGTCCCAAGATTTTCAGTGAATGTAGTACTTCACTACAATTGTCATAATTAGCAGCATCTCTGCCTCTTGTAAAGGAACACAATGACTCCAGACATTCTCAGTTACAGCAGACTCTAATTTGAATTGTAACAATTGCAAGTGTCCACTGGGTAGATCATCTTGTCCTTTTTGCTAATACAATATTGTTTCCTCTGATATTTTCCTCAGTGTTTTATCGAGTCTAATTTTGCCACTGTTCTGAACAGAATATTTCATTACCAAATAGGACTATTGTTAGTAAATGCAACATTTACTCAGTCCCCATTTCTCTATGTTCTGTGGAATCCCATTGTTTTTTCAAAAGCAGTTATATTTCTTAATGCCACCTTCATTAAATGTTCCTTCCTCCTCAGGAAACCATCAGCATTTTGCATGTTTTTTAGAACCTGAGATGAATATCTGTTGGTTTGGCAAATTTTGGGGCTGGACCTGCCATGCAATGTTCTTGTAAAGGTTCAGGTTTGAATACTATCCCCTCATAATGACAAATATCATCCCTCATTATTTCAGCACAGTTGGTCCTGAGATAAATTCCAGACGTTCAAGAAAGAATGAAAATTAAAGAACTGAAGAAAATATTTGATCCATAATTTGGCAAAATTTCACATTTGTTTTCAAATTAATAAACAGAAAATGAGATGATAATTCTTGGTTACTTAATGTTCGTGATACAATTAGGACATTGGTTCTAAAAAATAACATTATTGAGTCCTCTTTTTTTTAACAATTATGAATTAATTAGACTTCAATGTTTTGTATAATCTAGGAGCTGTATTTGAATCACCCTGGGTATTTGATTGAAAAACCAAAGCCACATTGGTCTCCCAGTGCACGAATAAGATAAAACCAAAGTCTTCCATGAGAACAATAATCACCATCCTTTTATGATTCACATTTTCAAAATGAAACTAAGTAAACTGTGAGAACACAAAAATAAAGCAAGCTCTGCTACATCTATTTTCCACTATTTTTTTCCTAAAAAAACAATCTTGATGTGATTTGTGTTCTTTGTGCAGATATCTGTCCAATTGTCTGCAGTGACTTTTGAAACCACTGGACAATTTTTCTCCAGTTTGATAGCAGAATAAAGGTAACAAAGTCACACTTCAAAAAAATTTGTGGAAATTAACCAAGTATGGGAAATAAAGGCCAATTTCAGCTCTTACTGAGGAAAGGTAAAATAAGCTTGCTTATCACACATTTTGTTTGCCACCAACCAGCTGTTTAATCAGCTAATGCACAGCTTAGATGAGCCTGGAGAGAAGAGGAGCTAAGAGAGGATATAAAGAGACATAATAGGATTTTGAGTAGTTCAGTACCAGTACAGAAATTTAAAGCATACAGATCAATAGAAAACCACAGTTCTTTAGGCTGACTTCTTACAGAAAAAATTATTTCTCCCTAAATCAGCAAGTCAATCTTTTTTTGCTTCTGTTTCTTTTCTCTTTCATTTGCCAATGCATTCCACTAATAAAGCAGTGAGAGATGCACATCAGAGTCCAGAAAGCTACCTAATAAATACCTAAAACCTCTACAAATGTGATCTTTGATCTAGCCAGCTGATAATTGCCTTTACCATAGTTTTATTTTTTATTTGCAGTGCTTCAGATAATACAGAATCGAGGTTTGAACAATAATCAGATGAATAGTTATTTTTTACATTTAGAATAAATAGCAATTAGGCAAAAATTCATGCATGATTTGCTAATGGTAATCCTACAGTTGCTAATTTCATTTGTGTTCTACTAGTTCATTTTAACAATTTTATGCTATTCTTATGACGGACAATAAGAAAAGAAGTCTGTAGGAAAGAAGACTGGCTATCTTCTTCCTGGCTTGTGACAGTGATTTGTTTTGTAATCATGAACAACTTGTTTTACCTTTGTTTCTCATTCTAGTCTTCATCAATCTTGTTTGCTTATGAAAGCTGCTAAAAAGAGAAATATTCCACTAAACATTTGGAACCAATATAACTGAAAGAATAAGGCTTTTGCTTCTGTTATAATGCTGTTTATCTATTATTGCACAACTACTGTAAAGAATCTCCTACAGCTTTGTTTTGCTTCCGTGGCAATGTATATACAGGTAACTCCCTTCTGATGTAAAATTACCATTGACCTCTACTTCTACTGTCTTTCATATTACAGAAAGAATGTGACGAAGTTTGATGTCTTTTTATACACATGAAAGACCCTTTCATTGCAGATTTTTCATAGCAGGGGAAACTTGCTCTTCTTGACAAAGCCATCCGAGATTGAATATCCATGATTAGACTTATATAGGATTTAAGTAACTCTAGAAATTGTACAAACTATTTAAACATGAAAGTTCTGATTTTTAGCTGATTATAATTTGCAAAACAATTCATTGTAAAAATTCATTAAAACTCAGTTGTCCTAATCACTGGTCTTGAATCCCTTGTCATTTAATTGCAACTTTTTTTACCTATTTGGCCTAATCAATAATTTTATTAAAGATATAATTATGCCAAATAGCTGAAAATATCAAAGCTAAGACATTTAAGCACAAAAACACTGTTCTTTTAAAACAAAACAGCTCACAATTTTGGATTAATATTGCTGTTGCACAAAGCATAGTGAACTGGTTTGTAAATAGTCTTCAGCTAAGGTTTTTGTGTCTTTGTTTATTTGTTTGCTTGCTTGTTTTATTATGTGGGTTTCAAAGATCCAAACTAAACTTAAGTAAAATGTTGCTGATGTGAGTTATACACTTTGCAGATTTTCAAAGACCTTTGAGATATGATCTACAAAGGAACATTGTGCACCCTGCTAGTACTTAGAGCATAACCCCAGATTTTAAATCCACAGATCACTGGTCAGGTGCTGTTAAACTTGGAAGGCATTTAATTTTCACAGCTGTTTAAATGCCAGGTGTTGTCTCTTTCCCATTCTACCTGGGCCCCAGACACAGGCCAAATGCTACCAAACTTTTTCCTGTCCACACAAAAAAGTGAGAAAAGAGAACTAGCATATTTCCAAACTCAGCTGCCAGGGGACTGGCAGTGACCTGACGAGTTCAGACAGCCTTAACCTCTGTTACATCATGCTCAAGCAGGGAGTTTAGACACTGAGGTGTTTTGTTAATGTGATGAAAATTTTTGTAAATCACACTGCTCTTTATGGTAAGTAGATACACAAAAGTTCCTTTGAAAGTCCTGTCCTGTGAGTTCACTCTCTCTCCCCCTCCTCTCCATCCTGTTCTCTTAGTTATGATATACTTCTACTTTTTACCCTATGTTGCAGCCATTTGTCAGTTTTCTTTCCCTTATTTCAGAGGCCTTTCTAAATCTTCTAAGTCATCTGGTTAGCTAAGGAGCCAAAAAATATCCAGACAGCCATTGCCATCAAAGATGAAGTGAAGTACCCACTCAGTGGTGTTCTTCTAGGCTTCTCTATCAAAACTTAAGGTATTTAGTCCTTGATCTAAAATGCCATGATACCATTGACTTCAATGAAGTTATATATCTTTGCACTACCTGAAGACATACTTCAAATTTCAATGGCTCATTACAAGGACTCATGACACAAAGGAATATTTTGGGTTTTAAAAGTCACACTTTTTTTTAAGGCGGCTGATCAACGATTTGCAACAATGGAATTAATTGCTCTCATTCTTTTCACTTATGTAAGTACCAAACAATTTGTATTATTGATCCAAGAAGTGTCACGGTGATTTCTTCAGTGATTTGTTAGATTATGTGCTCCAGTGGCTGTCTATTCTAGTGATTATTGTTAGCACAGCCTTTTTCCTCAATGTTCATTGCATAGCACAATGATTTCAGTTATTATCACTCCTACAATTATTGTGAGCATCAAATTGGTTAGCAGGTTCTATAAACACAATTTAAATTTTTTTTGAATGAGGCAACATAAAATCACACTTCTTCTCTATTCAAACTATTCTTATGTATTATTAGTTGTACTCTCATCAGTTTCTATCATAAAAAGACATATAAAAGGATCCTGCACACTTATGAGTTATGAGGACATCTATGATGCTGAAGAAATACCATTGCTGGGGTCACACCACCCGTCTGACCCACCTCCAGGGGCTTTCTCATGATGCAGGGAGGAATGGGTTTAGTTACACCCTTCTCACTGCTGGTTTTCTCATCTGATTGAGGACAGGAGTTTGAAAAATATAATTTTATCCCAAAGGAAAGATACTAATTAGTGATTGCAGTACTATCCTTATAAGTGAGGATAAGGGTTAAGAGTAGGTTACTTACTGTACCATGATACTGACCAGGAAACAGATTCTTTCATTGGTAAGAAACTAAAGAAAAAATTATTTTTTGTATACATTTTAAGGACTGTGACCCTAGTAACAAAAGAACCACAGAAGATTTTTAATGCTTTTTCTGTGTCTGTTCATCTTCCCCCAAGCCATGAGAATTCTGATACATCTGCAGTATGTTTTCATGGCTGGTTTTACTCTGAGCTTCCAGGTCTGTGGGAAATTTAATAAACTGCTTTGTGTATGTTTATATTTTGAAATGTGCCTAACTCACAATGACATCCATGTAATTTAGGAATGTAATAACTTCTTTGCTGCATTGATTTTGAAGGTCAAAGAGCCACTGGTGCCAGTTGGAACTATTCTGATTCAGCTTGAGTTTTAGGGTTGTGTTCAGATCAGGTTTTATTTTATCTGATCCAATTCACCTACTAGCCCTGCTGCAGATACAATTTCAGGAAGACAGGACTGTGTCTTTACAGATCAAAGACGGCCAGAAGAAAATCAGAGAACCAGGGAATGGAAAGTACAGGAAAGAATAGACTCTTCTTGCTGACACAATTAAATAGAAGACAGTTATTGAACCATTTAATGTGTCTCACCTCTCTGCATGAAAAAGCCATAAATAATGTAAGGAGAGGGACTACTTTTCTTTACAGCGCCTGCACAATGGTATGAGTTGAAAATGACATACACAAGTCCCCATCTGTGAATAAAGGTTTAGTTAGATGTTAAGTTCATGAACAAAGAGAAAAAAAAATAAATAGTGAAAGAAAAAAATCATAGTAAACAAAACTCAGGTCTCCACAGGTTTATTCGAAAACAGGAAGCAATACTGATAGTTTTAGGATTTTTCAACTAAATAGTAATGACAGAATTTTTTATTAATGTATCAGAGTTTAAAATCCAGTTCCCAATCTCTTTGATTCCTCTGAGCAGTACTTTTTCCAAGCTGTACCAACATATGGTTAGTGTGAGCCAGAACTGGGTGGCTGGTTCTGTGAAATTCTTCTATACAGCCATTTTTCATCAAAACTTTCAAAAATGTCTTTTGAAAACACATCCAGAATACATACTTGAAAATACGGTAATGCAAAAATAAGTTTTTAAAGTTTGTGTTAGTGAGTTAGACATAATATATTACTCCAAAAATTTGCTTTCTAGCATGATGAAAAAGCCCTGTAGCCCTAAGCACACTCCTTGCTATCATTATTTTCCATTTCAGATCTAGCAGTGTAGGAGATAGGTCACTCACTCGACCACTGAACTAAATCAAATTACAATTACTGCTCTGTAGTTGGGACAGCGTGAAGGTTTCTGCAGCAGAGAGTAATTATGGGTACAGGACATCAAAGAAAAGCTCTCCTGGTCTTTCTGGAACTTAACACAACTTCCTATGTTCACAGCCTCCTACTCCTTATATGCACAGCCCTGGGGAGGGGCTGTCTCTAGGAATTCTAGCAGAAACCTTCCTTACTAATACCCCTGTGATATCAGGATTTTATGTCTTATAATCATGCATTATCCAAAGCACATGAAAACATCATTTCCAACCTATTTACAGCTTAAAATGGGCACATTTGTTCATCAGCCCAACCACTACTCCATAAAATAAATCCTAGGAAAGTATGCTGGTGCCTATCCACTACATCCTAGAAGAGTACTGAGGAAAGCATACATGGATTTCTGTGCATGAAGAGTATGTCTCCTCAGTCATGGTGAGGATCCTCTGATCCTCATCAGCCATATGCTTTCATTCTGTCTGTGGTCCAAAACTTCCAGATCCCAAACTCAAATCACTTCACAGACTTCTGTGGACAGCTTCCTGATAGAGAAGGGAAAAAAAGAATAAGAGCAGATGTTTTTATTAGAATCTGCTATACACAGACAGAAAAACAGTATCTGTGACGCCTGAGGTTGCTCTCTGAGATATGGGTGCCTTTAGTATGGGAAGAGGCTAATTAAACCTGCTAGCTGGCTGAGTGTTGTCAGATGATGTTTGTGACGAAAAGAAAGCTCAAATGCCAGAGAAGTGAGATGATTGTTAGTTTAGAAAATGGGAAATCTTCCAAAGATGCTGGCAAAGGGGCAGCAACCTTGCAGACATCTACTACCTTCATCCTGTAAGTCTGCTTGCAGCAAGTATAGCAAACCCATCACCATAAATTTGCTAATATTTGCAACATCAATTGACCTTCCCCAGCACCATGAGAGTCCTTGGAATAGAATTTATCCAGACTCTTTACAATCTCCTAATCTTTCAAGTCCCTAAGATGTGTGCATCCCTGAATTTGCCCCTAGCACCATGGAGTAGGTGATGTAGTCTACAGTACACAGCAAGCAGTAAGCATGACACTAGAGCTCAAGGAGCTATTGACATCTGTAATACAGTGGGACTGTTAGTGAATCCTTTCACTGTGGGGTCATATTTTAAAGCTTTCCAACTTTTTTTTTCCACTCTGTGAAGTGCTTCCACAAAACTGATGTATGATCTTGGGAAAACAGAAACTCAATCTGCACTGACTTACACCATCGAGACAATGAAATCATTGTAAAAACAGAGTACTGTTTTTTTAATACTAGCTCTGCTGGATGTTACTTATAAAAATATTTTCCAGGGGATACCAAACGGTTTCATCTGACAACAGCAATTTTTAAAAATCCTGAACTGTATTAAAAGACCTCATGTACCAAAGTTTTCGTTCTCTCACTAAGATTCTTCTTATATGTTTTATACTTACCTCCACACAGTCAGTGGCTTCTGTGTTGAAAAGCATGTAAAGAACATTTAAAGAAACACTGTCAGCATTTACAATATTTTCAAAGCCATTTCAAACTTGAAACAACCTACCAAATATTTCATCTAATTTATCCTAAGTATCCTCCTGAGTCCTAAAAAAATCACGATCAAAAAGAAGATACTTTATTGAGTCCCCCTCGCTCTCCAGATGACCAGCTCATTTCCCACACTAGTTTTCATCACTTTTTTGTCTTTCCAAGCTCAGTTCCTGTTCTTTTCTAGAATATCTCAAGGATTATTTCTTATGACTGAAGGATGGAAAGATTGATGCCACTTTTCATGTACGGGGGGGGGAAAAGCCAGTGCCATGCAAAAGGCTACAGGTCTTTTAGCTCCTGCAAGATTTATTGTCAAAAGCTGTGTTAGAGATCAGACAAGCCTTGAAACGAAGCAGAAAGTCTTGAGATACAACCTATTCTGTGTAGGGGCTTAGAAGTTGAAGAACGTTGCCAAGAATCTCTACTCTGAGAAAAAGTTATTTGTTTATCTTTGAGAATTGACTTGTGAAAACTTTGAGATTACACTTGGGTTTTATGAACAGGCTGACTCTTTTCTAATACATAACCAACCAGTTTAGTGTATTCTTGTCTCTTATTTCCTGTCTGAGGAACCAGAGGGTCACAGTTATATGTATGGGAGAAAGAGTTAAATACATGCTAGATGTCTGGTTGGTACAGTGGCTATGGTTTGTGGTGTAACAGTATGAAGGCAGTAAAATTAAGAAAATTAGTAGATGGTTCAGGAATGCACTTTGACAAAGAGAGCTGAAGAGTTCACAGGCTTATTAGTGGGGTCTGTGCCTCTAGGGAAGTCCTGGCAGGGAGATCTCATTCAAATAGAATTTGCAGGTGACAAAAAGGCCATCCTGAGACCAGAAGGACTTTTACCTTCCTCCAGTAGGCAAAACAGTGCGTCTACCCTATCTGCAACCAACCAGTGACCAGAGTACTGGAGCAAGGATTTATGTGGAGCCAGAGGGGAGAGGGTGTTGTCTTAGTGTGCAAGGGAAAGAAAACCGAATATGAAAACCATAGAAACTAAATCAGCCACCTATAATTGACAAGATCAGCTATCAGTAACAAGGGAAGTCTTAGGGTAGAGAAGAGAGAAATTGCAAGATTCCTTCAAGAATTGCTTGGGGAAATGACTAAATTTGATGAACTGGGGAGACAGCAAAATGTGTTCCTTTCCTTTGAAGACACAGAATTGTTGGTACTTCAGTGTCAGGGACAGCAATTTCTTTCTGAGCTCTGTCTCTACTCCATCTGACCAGCTGCAAAAAAGAAAGCAGCAAATGCTGCTGCATTGAATAAGTCCCAAAGGACATCAAAGCCCAAACACTGGGACCAAGGGAAAGAGAGGAGTCCAACTGTCTGACCTTGCAGGCAATTTACCAAATCAGGAGCTATAAGGAGGCTAATTCTGATATAATCACATGCATAAACATATTTTCCCAAGCAGCTGACACACATCCCTCACTGATGTTTTTGTTCATCCAAGACATTATTCACACACTATAATTTGATACCTGTTTGGGCAAGCAGCCAGCACAGAGATACTTGTACAGTCAGGGAAGGTGAAGACTCAGTATAATGTACAATTAAGGTCTGTGCTGGGCAATTATGTAATTTGAAGTATATTTACATGTACCTGTGTTTATTTGTAAGGTTTTGCTTTTCTTTATCTCTGTTATGGTATTAAGAGCAATGTACTTGATTACTGTTAACTGATAAGTGTGAGATTCATACATTCAAAGACCAAAAGAAACAACAGTAATGTTATACCCTGACCACTTGTATGATTGCAGATATTGAAGAATCAGGGACAATAAGAGCTGTTCTTGGCCCAGGTCAGACAGTACTTTCTACTTCTGTTACTGGCTTGGAATCCCTGTTCTTTCCCACTTACTTTATCCCCATTTTGAGTTTTCTCACCTGTGTAAAAATAAAATAACTTGGCATAAAGCCACAAAAAGGCAGCCAACATGACTGTTAAGGGAGAGAGTGGAAAAGGGCAGTGTAAGGAGTGGGGATACTAAAGAAAAGAACTCAGTGGGACATAGTACTTCAAATAAACAACGTATGTTATTATTGTCACTCTTCATCCCTGTGGTTCCTTACCATAATGTAGGTGATTGCTACTAAGCCTGAGGAAGTATCAGTGGTGATTTATCTTTTGCAATTTAGATATTTGTAGCTAAATAAATCTAATTTTATTATTTTCAGAGCTAAGTACCTTGTCTTGGAAGAATAGCCTTATCTTCAGTAAAACTGCTCTCACTAAAACCTTCCCTCAAGTCTGTTTTCAAGCCAATATTGAGTTCATTTCACCCTTTAGCACACCACAGAAAGAGACAGAAGAGATGCTCACTCCAATTCAAGAAATTGAAGAATGCTGAAATCTAACCTGCAAACAACCTTTCCACTTCCACAGCTAAATGTTACAACTACCCTTTATTTCTTGACAGCCTGCATTCTTGGGTCCCAGGTGTAAATACTTTGGAAACCCGAGATACAAGGCTTTCAACTGTATGCTGAAAGCTGTAAATATCAGGCACAATTTCCTTTTATTTTAATGAGTGTGTTGTCATGGAAACTTTGCAGTGGACTCTGGGCTTCATACTGAAAACTCTTGAGGTTTCTGGCAGTTCCCTGATGGGTCCTGTCAACTGCTCATTCACAGGAAGTGATAATAAAAATTCACTTTCCTGTTCAGTGAACCTTGAATGAACTAAAGGAGAACAACCTCAAATTCACTTGCCTCCTCTCACTCCAAATTTCATATGCATGACTGATAGTATGCTACTTAACCCTTTCAATAACTTTGTAAATAGCTGAGATAACTAACAGTTGAAACCCTCTCTTGTTGCATGATCTTGAAATTATTTTTTTCATTAAACAGGTATTAAACCTGACTTTTTAAACATTTATAAATGCTGACCTCTAAGTGAGGTTGGAGATTAAAAAGGTACAAGGACAAAGCCCCAACAGTTTTAAGCAGAATACTTTTTTTTTTCTTTTCAGGTTTATTTCCTGATTTAAAACAGTTAAAAGTAATGGCAAAATGAGGAAAAATTCCTATTTTCTGATTTTTAATATATTTTATTCTGTAAATGTCTTACTCAGGTATGTCATATTAGTGAGTGAAAGACAATAAAAAGTCCTAAGCATAATTTTCCAATTCACAATTATATCTTTTTCAGCAAGGTTCCTACATTCAGAAAGTTCTCCTGCTGTAAAATACCTTACCATTTGAAAAGCATTTCTTCAAGATTTCTTTTTCTGTTGAGGGAAGATTCCTGAAATTTGTCCTGAACATGATCACCAAAAGGCCTGCAGTTAATCAGGTGTTTATGCTCCTGTGCTGCTGTTCATCCATTTGCTCTTGGTTTTCACATTTCTGAATCTCACAGCTATTACATTTCAATGCATTGACCCAAATACTGTATATATTAAACTAACTTGTCCCTCCCATGGCTGACTCTAGATGCATCTGCAAGGCAAAGAACTGCTCGAAACAGGTGGTACTGAGTGTTTATTGGCTTGCATTATTGAGTTTCAGTAACGACTTCAGTAGCATCTCTGGCATATGTCCAGCCTCCCTGGAAGGTGAGTGACACCAGCACAGAGCACGTTAGCTGCTGTGACCTCACTGTTATCTGTCACTTCTCCACTTGACTGCACAGTCAGTTTCTTAGGTTAAGAAATCATTAACTGTTTTACTCAAATGTTGGTTTCATTGAGAGGAACCTCAAAAACATGCAAGCAAGCAAGCGAACAAAATTCCCCAGCAGTTCTAGCTGCCTGTCCACCAATACAATAAACAGGACAGAAAGCAGAATTGCCCACTCATTGCTCTAAATTCTAAATAATACTACTTAATCCTTCTGGGAAGTTTTGTGTGATTAAATATTTAGAAACCACTGCTTCAACCATTTAGAAGGGATCAGATAACAAAAGGAGGAAGGAAAATGAAAAGGTATTAGTTGTCACTGACAGCTCATAAGCAGTGCTTACAGGTCATGTTCATATAGGTAGAACATTAAATGGGTCAGATTTAGTGCTGGTTTCATCTGTTTGTTTACATAAGAAATCAGGATGATTACATCTGTAGATGTTTATATGAAGTACATGTAAAATGAAAAAGTTATATATACACATTATTTTAAGGAATCTCATAGTTAGAGAGATATAGCAGATTTGCTACCTGAAACATTGCTGATCAAGAGGAAAAAATAAAGTAATGACACAAAAATATGAGTTACAGCAAGCTGCTGTGGAGCTGCAGCAGAAGCCTCTAGTCTTAGTGAAGTCCACTGTAGGACTGAATAGCAACAGAACAAGATCTTGGTGAATGGAAGCTTAGGTAAGACACAAGAAGGAAGATAAAAAATATTTGAAATTAAAAATTCACCAGTAGATGTGTGCATTTTTTTCTACTAGAATTTTAAGTATCAAGATTGCCTGTGATTCTAAAAGGTGTTTGCCAGATAATCCATCACTATCATCCTTGAAGGCAGATTCAGAGGAAATACTATGGATTTGTGTGGGCAGCACTGACTACATGAATTGGTCTCTTCTGATGTTCAAGTCCAAGAAAGGGATTATCAGTGTGTGAATGGCAAAAGCTGCAAATCCCTTCTCCAATCCACAGCACCAACACAGAGACAAAAGTTCATGCTCAAGTGGCTGGTAAACTGCTGGATTAACGTTCACTGTTATAACTCTCTTTGAGCAAGTGTGATTTTGCAGAAGGTGCTTTAGTCCTTAATATTGTCTCAAAATATATTAATGCCTAATTGATTTCAGTTTAGGAACAAGGACACCCCACAGCACTGTTTCTCTAGATAGGTGTAGACCTTTCCTAGGTCAATAGCAAAAACTGACCCAGTGTCTCACTTTGTCTAGGAAGAGTATGATATTGGCCTACAAATATCTAACTAATAAATGCACAAAAGCAGAAAGATAAATCCATTCACATAATTCACATGATAAATATGCACACAGTTTAACATTTCTGCTTGGGATTTCCATACTGACCATTGGCAGATATTCTTTTCACTTAGAAAAAATATTGAAACAATGATCAGCTGCACTGAATGAACAATTTCTGGTTTCAGATACTCTCTTTCTAGAAAACTATCATTTTAGAGTTTGTGTTTGCCATTTGACAGTGCAGCCCTTCCTTCAAGTGAAACTACTTTGTGATGGAGGAAGAATTTGCATTTTGTCTTTACACATTGTGAGTATTCCCATTGACTTCAAATGGCCTTGAAATCAACAGAGCTGTCACATACACATCACAGTGTCAGCCAGACTTTCAAACAGCAACCACCAGACTTTCAACAGCAAACAGCTGGTTCTGCAGAAGAATCCAGTCATTTTTACATACAGCACTTTTGAACCCACTGATGCCATACTCTCATCACAGGTTTGAAGAGGGGTGGGGAGAGAAATTAAACCATCATGTGTCTCTGTAGGGCCTGATATGAAGTTTAGTCTGCTTTCTGTTTCGTCAGGTTAACAGCATTATGATGAAGTTATTAGTAAGCTTAAAGATGGTTCACATTAGGCTCAGTCTTGTAATAAAACAGCATAGAAAATATAGAATACATGGACCCTTACTTATTTGGATCATACATCTCAGACACATGCCCTTCAAACTGTTTATATGGAAGTTTCACAACCTCATCAAGCTTCTACTACATGCATGAAAATAAAACAATTGTTATGGCAACATGCTGAGACAGTATTTATAGTGCTTCATGCAAACAAACAGGTTGACAAACAAAGGAAAGAAGATGGACCTTAAATTACCTCAACTGAAGAGGAAAAAAAATATAATGAAGTGGAAAATTATGCCACTAAAATTTGCTCATGATACATGTGTCTCTGGCAGTTATTACTGAAGTCACTCTATTTTCTGCATAAGTATATGCAAAATGCATAGTTTAAAAATTGTTTCAAACATCCAGTTTTATTTTCAATATTTACCGAGAGACTGGGAGAAGGATGGGTGACTAAATTCATATAAGGTGAGACAAAACTATTTCATTATGGAAAAGGGTATCATAATAGTAATACATAAAAATAAAGAGAGAGAGGTAGAAGAAGAGTTATAACAAATCATTCTCACATTAGTTAACATCACTCTGAAGAATTATGTGATTAAGCCTGGCAAAATAAAGGAAAATATACATTTACGTTCATTCACACACAAGTGTTTTGAGCAAATGAAAAGTAAAAAAATAGTAATTAACAGTGTAATTAGAGTATTATAAACTGCCAGCAAGAAAGTGGCTTTTTAGTTTCAACCACCTACTAGATGAATTCCTTGTCTCTTTGTTAGGTAACAGAAGGGAATAAAAACCTTTTTTGCCACACATACATGTGTAATGTGATTACGTGTAATTAGTATGGCATCTTCTGGACAAGATTACATCATTGGAATCTGAAAAAAATTCAAAAAAGCTGTCTAATTGGAAAATGCAATATAAAATTTGGATGCTTCAAAATAGGGATAGATAACTTAAAATGAATATGATCCAATATAAATTCTGATCCTGGGGTTTTACATTTTGAACTAGCCATAATAGACAGAAAACAGCAGAAATGATGCAGGTATATGTCCACTGGCCATACAAGTAAAATATCTTGGGGTAATTTTTAGACAAACATGAGTAACTTTATTTAAACTAAGAATTTTTTCTTTTTACAGCTATACAGAAATTTCGAAAGGTGATATCAGATCTTGAGTTGTTTATGTAAACATTTTAAGTCACATTTATTCAATGCTGCCACATTCACTGCACTAAAAATTAACCCTGCATGAAGTTGTTCAGTGTGGAGGAACACACTCGGTGCAGGAACTCCTGTGTGCAGCTGCAGTGAGAGCTGCAGGTGAGCTTCGGAGGCAGGAGCCTAAGCCTGAGCCCAGACTTTGTCACCCTTGCCCTGTAAGAGTATAAAAGCCCAATGGGGTTCCTTTGTTCAGGGCCCCTTCTCAAAGTCACCCAGCTCAAGCTGTTATTTTTTAATTTAGTTATTGCACTATGATTAAATTGTTTTAAGTATCTGAACATCTGAGATTTTATTCTGTGAAACCTGGGGTGGAGCCAGTAAGGAGACCTGGTCTGACTGAGTATGGGGTGTGTAGGTGCCACAGGGGTTCAATCCCATATCACTGCCTTGAGGCAGTGCAAGAGCAAGTACCAGAGCAAATGGAAGGGTAGGGAAGTTTCCTTTACATTAGAAGAATAGATCTCAGGATCCTCCATATGACCTGAATTATTTAAACAACACATGAATGGAAGGCTCCTGGTGCTACTTTTCTTTGTCACAATTGAACACAAACCTCTATGTTTTGCATTCAGGCATGCCAGCTCATCTAATTAAGATAGTAATTTAAACAAATTCTCCTCCCAAAACTTGAGGCAAATCTTGATCTGAAATGTTTGTACTTGGCATTTGGCATGCTGCTGGCTGATACCTAACTTTAACTAAAACTCACACTGCTTTAACACTGCCAGTTTTGTGTAACAAGATTGGAAGAGCAAGAAGTTCCCCATGTGCATCTCTGCTTATGTGTGTGCCCCCACCACACCTCCAGGCACAGCTGAGCTGACACAATTCTTTGCAGGGCTGCACTGTCAGGAAGATCACTGAACTCACCTGGCTTGAAAGTAAAAGGGTTTTACCTCAGGGAGGTTTTTGGCCTCCACTGTTTCACTGTTTCAGCCAAGAGTCCAACCTCATGAAAGCTTCTGTTAGCACAGCAGAAGAGATGAAGAGGTTGGAAATCCTTTAAACTCCTTTAATCCTTGTCGTCATGGAAGCTGACACACTGTGAGACTACAATTTGAGAGGAGCAGCATACTGTATTTTCCCATATGAAACTGACATCATACCACATTAAATATTCTGTATCTCCAAAAAAACTACATTTTTGACCACTGTAGCCAATAGGAACCATATTTTCACTGCCCATAGCAAACATTTGGTAATAATCTGCAAAACAAAAAAGCACCCTAATTTAAAAAGGTTAGGTGAAATACATTGAAGACCACAGAATCACAGAATCATGGAATCACAGAATTTCTAGGTTGGAAGAGACCTTCAAGATCATCGAGTCCAACCCATACTCTAACACCTCAACTAGACCATGGCACCAAGTGCCATATCCAGTCTTTTCTTAAACACATCCAGGGATGGTGACTCAACCACCTCCCCAGGCAGGCCATTCCAATACTTTACCACTCTTTCTGTGAAAAACTTTTTCCTGATATCCAACCTATACTTCCCTTGATGCAGCTTAAAACTGTGTCCTCCTGTTCTGTCAGTTGTTGCCTGGAGAAAGAAACCAACCCCCAACTACAACCACCCTTCAGGAAGTTGTAGAGAGTGATAAGATCACCTCTAAGTCTCCTTTTCTCCAGGCTAAACAACCCTAGATCCCTCAGTCATTCCTCACAGGGTTTGTGTTCCAAGCCCCTCACCAGCCTCGTTGCCCTCCTCTGGACACGCTCAAGCATCTCAATGTCCTTCCTAAACTGAGGGGCCCAAAACTGGACACAATACTCAAGGTGTGGCCTCACCAGTGCCAAGTACAGGGGAAGAATGACCTCCCTGCTCCTGCTGGCCACACCATTCCTGATACAGGCCAGGATGCTATTGGCCTTCTTGGCCACCTGGGCACACTGCTGGCTCATGTTCAGCCGGCTGTCGACCAGGACCCCGAGGTCCCTTTCTGCCTGGGCACTGTCCAGCCTTTCTTACAAGAAAAATAAACTGTTTAATATAAATTTTAATGTGTTTCCAGGGTTTCTTTTAAAAACTACTATTTCAAATCATTAGCATAGGACTAAAAATTGAAATACGTCAATTAGCTTATATTTCTTTTTACTGGTGGGGATCAAAAAGTGTACCAAGCATTCCAGGAAGTAAACATGAATCTAATCCTAATTTAGGGTACTTAATTCTAATTTAAGGTATTTTATAATATTCTAAAAGATTAATGGAAAAATCTGACCCGGGAATCAAAAGTTAGGAAAGATAAGGATTTACTTAAGGCCAGTCAGAATGCTTATTTCAAAAGTATGTCTTGTCAAACCAGCACGATTTCTCAGCTCTTCATTGTGAAGCAAAGTGCCTGACAAAGGTTTTCTCCATTCAGTTTTTTATTTCTGTCTGCCTCTGAATTGCATAACATAAGCTGTCAGGAGCATTGGAGTTTAACTTTGTACTGCACATTTTTTCTTAAAAAAAAAAAGCTCTGTAGAAAATAATCAAGTTGCACACTGAACAAACAGATTATGAATTGACTGTAGGTATATTTCAGTGTGGGGACTCCGTTTAATGGTGATCAGTCCTCTATGTTATTCAGCACCTCTGTCACTGATCAAGAATTAAACAGCATTGACTCTAGTCTATTGTGCAAAGTCATTCAGAAAGAATAGATAATTAGTGGACCAAGGCAATCACATAAAGCATTCCTGTATTGCTTACTAAATTCACAGAATTAATTTAAACCCTACTAAATGCAAAGTAAAAAATCTAGAAAGATGTGACTACTTACAGAAGGATGGACTATATCCTGGAAAGCTGAGATTCAGATGGGAAGTGCTGGATGAGCAATTTGACATTCATTTTCAGTGGTTTGCATAACAGTCTTCTGCAACAGCAAAAAAAAAAAAAAGCATACTTGCAACACTGCAGAGTCAGTTAAGGCTAGCATTTTCTAGCAAGCGATTTTTTAAAAATTACATTATCAAATTGTTCAGAAAACAAGCCATAAACATATTTAAAGGTGGAGGAAATGTCTTTCTGTGAGAGACTGTAACAAGTCCTTCTGTTTACTTTATAAAAATGCAGACAGGGAATTTGAATGTATTGTATAAAACCTTCTTGTGGAGAAATTCTCTGAAGAGTGTCCAATCCAGTGGTAAAAAAACTGAAACCAGAAAAATTCAAATGAGAAATTATGAGCATTCTTCAAACATTGGCAGGAATAAGTTAAAGAAGATAACTATTAAGAGAAAAGGTTTGTTCCATAACTGTTGATATGTCTGGATGGAAAGTTCAACTCAAAAAAAAAAAAAAAACAAGTTATAGATCAGCATTGTCTCTGATTCAGTCCAGAGCATGCTCTACTGGGTGAAATCTCTGCATCTGACGTATCAAGGTAAAATGCATGATCTGGTGTTTCCTTTTTGCTTTAAACTGTTAAAATGCCCCTCTCCTGGGGGCTTTTACAAGCCATCACCCAACCACAAAATATCTATTGTCCTGCATTAACTGAACTGCTATTTTTAACATTGTTTTCAGTGTTATTCTTAACAAGGTGCAGATCTTAGATCAATTTTCAGTAAAAAGAAACATTTGCAGCCTCTTACACTGGAGATCAAAGGTTGTTGGTAGACAAAAGAAAGGTCCATTATCAGGCTTATATTTTCATTTATATTTCTTATATTACCTGATTTAGAAGACCTCTGCATATTATTCTTAAAGGAAACGACATTATAATCTCCTTTTTTCACTAATAAAACTCTAGAGCTTCAAATATCAGCATGGTTTTTCCCATGTAGTTTTCTGGAACAGACTCCTCTTACCTTAGTGCAGGTGGAATTTGCATGCATATATATATATCTATCTCTACTCTGTCATGCCCTTCCCAATACTATTTTTTTCCTAATGTTTAAGATTTTCCTAAAAATACAGTACTTCTAGAAAGCAATGTGTGTGTCAAATTTAACAATTTAAGTACGGTATATTTATATAGTACAAATAGACAAATATATGGTTTAAAACAGCTATATTGTAAAGCCAAGGCCTTTAACACTCGTGCTCTAGAAACCAACTGTCATTAAAATACCAGTCAAATAGTGCTTAAATTAGCCTCAGAAAGATTTTGGAATGCACAGTGACTCAAAGCCCGAAGTTTTGCCATGTCTGGATTTGGGGTTGTGGCTCTGGTCCTGGAATCCACCCTGCAGAGACTGTACAACACACACCATGAAGGCTGGGGTGGGATGCAAGCTGGGAACAGGACCACCACAGCTAGCACAAAGAGCAGAAGGTCAAGTTGGTCAGAAAAATTATTAGAGTATCAACAATGAAATTTTGCCTTTTCCCTGGAGTTTTGCTCACGTACTAGACTGGGTTGTCTGTCTGATAGCCTCTTTTGAACATGAAATTTCCAAGCCCTTCCTCAGGAGGGCTAACCAGATCCCTTCTCACTACTGTGTGTCCAAGGAGGAGCTGGGGGAAGTGGCTCTGTTTGCCTCTAGAACTGAAAGGTTCAATGCCACCCACCACTGATATCACTGCAGGAAGAAATGCAAGATTTCAGATAGGATTCAGGAGCACAAAAGGAGATGACTGACACCTCCTAATGCAGAATCACCAGATGGAAAAAGACCTTGATCAAGATGGCTGAACTAGAGGAACATATGTCTAGAAATATAAATCTTGGCATGAAGTACAAGATATTTTGGACAGGCACTACAGCAAACTCTTACTTGATGGTTCTTAGACATCAAAGCCCTTATGGTATTAAATTTGAGACCTCATATATCTTGCATTTATGTATTGTTATTATAGCTGTGTCCAAACTAGCCACATTCTCTTTTTAGGTGTACTACTTAGTTTCAGCGGTAGTTTAACCCTGAGCTCTTCCCAAAGTCTAGTTACACCTCTCCACATTGTTCCAGTAAGAATTCAGACTGGGTAATGTGCACTGACAGACAAGATTTCTGGCATTCTTGTCTCCCTCATACTGTCAAAAAGGCAAATAAGATACAGGGGAAGGGCCAGGGCATGCCAACGTCCATTCACACCTCAAATAAGGATATCACAGAGTGTTTACAATGTCCCTAAGGCCTTCCCTTCCTCTTTTTTCTCCTAGATGGTGGTGAGGAAAACAGATTTCGAAAATACCTGGAAGCGTGAATTCACACAATGGATAAATGCTTTTATAACCCTTTAAGCATAGCAGATTGACAGCTTACTGAAAAAGAAGCACTTCTAAACACAATGCTTCATTAACCAGCTAAAATGAAAACTTCTTACTGCAAATAAAGTGGCATCTTCTTAAGAATTATATTCTAGGAAAATGCTGCAGCTGACATTGTGAAAAGTGACAAAATATTTTGCCTGACAAAATCTTGATAACATTTCATTTTATGTTTCAAAGATTTATACTCGTAGATTCATATTTTCAAGGCCAGAAGGCCCCATTAGATGCCTTACATGACACATATCTTTGAATTACAACTCCTTATTCTTGTACAGTTTTCAACAATTTCTGTTCTACTTAACACTTATCTTTCAAAGAGGTGTCAAGTCTTGAGCTGAAGAACTAAGGATGTTATTTCATTTCTTTTATGTTTTCCAATTTGATTTGAAATACTTGCAACCAACTGCTTATCCTAAAACTTCATTAATTTTTATGAATAATTGGAATATTTAAAATAATTGAAAACAAACTGCACAGATTAAATACTTACTGAAAGAATAACTATTTTTTAAAATCTGAAGAGTTAGTGGCTATGACAATGTTAGTTAGATGAAAACAGGAAAATTTTATTTTTGCAAAGCAGAAACTGAGTAAATATATATGGAGTGTATACTTGAATTAAAAATATTTGCACATCTAGTCAGACTTGGGAAGTTGGCTTCACTTTGTTGTAGACATTTTAAAATGAAGACTGGTAATTGATGAACTGGTTTGTTAGAAAGACCCACCTTCATCCTACGTTTGCAAAATTGCATAGCTCTTCAGATTCCCAGTTGCAGGTACACACCCAAAATCTAACACATACCTTGCTTGACAATACCTTAAATTAGTCTAAGGTGGCACTACAAACTCAATCCCTTAGCTGCCTAAAGAGCTGCACAGCTGCAAATGCAGACACTGAGTTTGTTTCCTTCAAATTTTCATCTTTACATGGGAAATTAGTCAAACATATGCTTGTTTTTTGCCCAATAGGCATAAAACTTTATATGCATAAAACAAGGATGCAACTGAATTGCAGCCAAACTAAACTTGTGAACTGAATATGGATCTTGCTGAAAACTATAATGAAACTTCTACAGGCCAACAGTTAGAGTAGATGTAGCTAAAGATTTTTTTAGCAGTTAAAATATGCAAGCATGATTTTGAGATTCTCTTTTATTTTCTTTCTAATATCAATCTCATGAGATACTCAAATGCTTAATTGATGTGATAATGTAATTGATATCTCTTCGTCTGTAGGTTAGCTTTAATGCAATAAAGGAATGCTAATAATTTCAGAAATTTGGATAACTCCTTACTGGTCTTAGTTGGTGGCTTCAAATGGACAATAAAGAAAAGGTTTACAATAGCTGCTTTCATATAACTTAAATACTTCATGGAATTCAACTGGGATATGTAATGCAAGGAATTTCTGTACTGCCCTTCTAGTTTTCAGTGGAATGAACAAACAGAAAAATATTTACCAAGAAAAATGCATAGTCACAGCCCACCAATATATTTTCACTAGTCTCTGCCTGATAGAAGATTTTTATCTTCTGCATGACAGATGAAATTAGACTCTGAAAAGAACTATTAAATACTTTCTTCCATATGTTAATATACCAGCAGAATCAAATATAGCTTTGTTTTCTCTTTAGTATTAGTTTTTCATTCATTTAGGTTTTTCCCACATTAAGGATGTTCTGAGGTTTCATAAAAAAGGTATTTTCCAGAAAGTTTTTTCTATTTGTGCCCTTATATTACCAGTAATATCAAAAGGAGGGAGAGTGGTAAGAATTTAAAATAAATGTATCAGGACGTGGTAGACAAGTGCTTTCTCACACCAAATACAGGGAACTTTCTTTTAAAAATTATTTAGAAGAAGTAAATGAATAATACATACAAGAATAAAGGCAAGAATAATTATATTTCCTGAGCTCTAAACAGTGGATTAACTACTTAGCAAAGTATCTGGTAATCCTTTAACTACACTTTCCAAGCAATATAAAACATGCAAGGTTTTACAAAGTAATACACTTGATCCAGCTTACACTTGAATGAGTTTGTAATGTTTGAGGTGTACATCAGATTTATCTAAAAGAACAGGAACCTAGAAAAAATAGCAATTCTTACAAAATATATCATGCTGGAAATGTATTTAGTGTCTCTGCAAATGTGCAAAGAAACAATGAGCCTCATAGATATGATAGATATGATTTCAAATTTTTGTCTACCAGAGTAAGAGATTTACCAGATTCTTATTTGTAATCATGGGACACACACAGGGGAAAAAAAAAGTAATCTCAAAAACTTCAACCTGACATCATACCACCACAATTCAATTGAAAATCGTTTATGCTGTGTTCCTCACTTTTGAATTCTTTTCAATTAAAATCAATAACAAAAAGACAATGGTAAAAATTGCAATTGCTGTTTCTTTAGTAGGGAAACAAGGTTTAGGAAATTCAGTTTTCATAGTATATGTTTATAAGCCTATATATTGTGTGGGAGTGCCTTAGCAAACATCTGTCAAGGATAATAAGGATAATAGATTGCTTTGTCCAACAGATCGTCCATTTTACAGAACAAGCAAAGTCTGCAATTGTTTGTACCTAACATTTTAACAATGGTCTCAAGTATTATGTTTCAAACATGGAAAATACAATCATATGGAAAGGATTAGTATTTAACAATGTAAGATATTTTATCACATTTTCATTGTTTTACACACTGCTTGTTTTCATTAGATAACATAAAAGGAAGTCACAAAACCCACATCAGGCTAAATGTCTAGATAATTCAGACATAGCAGTGTATGCTTGTGCAATTATTGCAGTGTGGTAGAGTGACTTTATGCTGCTTGTATCCCCAATCGTCTGTTCTGTTTGTGCTGTATGTTGTGTTCTGTACCTTTAAAACTTGTTCTGGGAGTGAAGGGGGAGAAAGAATAGCGCGCAGTTTGTTTTAAGAAAACTGCCTGACTCCCCCACATTGCTGCTCTCCGGTGTTCGTCCGAAGCACAGACAGCGGTGGGACAGAGATCTCCTGTGCTTTTAGCTAGCTAGCTAGGCAGAGAAGACTCCCTAGACTGTTTTGTTTTTTTTTTTTTTCCTTTTTCTTAAGACTGTTTAAATCTGCTCAAGACTGAAAAAACCCAGAGGAGCAGCGAGGACTGGCACCTGCGGCCCCGCCGGGCCTGGACCTTCGGAGAGACTGAGTGAGCTGAGCTACACCCACGGCAAGGACTGTCTCTGTTTGCCATCTCTCTTCAGAGCGGGCAGAGGTTTTATTGTTTCATATTATTAATTCTTTGCATTTGTAAGAATTTTGTTTGTTAAATAAATAGTTTTTTCCACTTTTCTCCGAAGAAGTTCTTTTCCCGGACCGGCTGGGGGGAGGGGCCGTTTAAGTTTGCTCTTCCAGAAGAACCCCTTCAGAAGTTTTCTCCCAAATTTGCCCTAAACCAGGACATGCAGCTACATGAACAAATCAGATAACTGTATACACAGACAGTGAATTGTGCACACTTGCAGATATAATTATGCTGTCTCTATATCTGTTAAGGTTATTGCCTACATGTAGAAAATAGACATGCAATTTTATTTGCATTTTAAACAGGCATACATATAGCTAAATAGTCATAAAATCAAGCTCAAAATCTTTAACCTCTATCATTCGTAAGGAATATTATTGACTTAACCAAAATATGAAGAATTAGAATAATGGAAAGCACATGAAAGCTCCCTTTACTAAATTTGTAGATCTTTATAGGTCTGAAAAACGTTCCTTAATAATCTTTACCTATGTAAAAATAATCTTTATCTTTGTGAATCAGACAATTTTTTTTTCTATTTTGTCCAGACAGATATAATTTTTCATGCAACATTACAGAGGCAGTTATGGTCAGAATTTACCATGGAGTTCCTGTCTCCTGCTTCTACTGCTGCAATATATCTTTTTAACTGGAGATTTTACTAGCTTCTGTGCTCAAGGACCAGGCTTCTGCTGGTGTAAACTGCAATAGGATGGCTAATTATGCCTGTCTATCTCTTTCCCAGGTAATGGGTAAGGCCTGGCTCTTTTATTTAAAATCAAACCTTGTTGTCATGAGTTGACACTGGTTGGACACCAGGTACCCACAAAAGCCCCTCGCTCACTCCCCTACTGCAGCTGGACAGAGGAGAAAAAATTTAACAAAGGTTTCAGGAGCTAAGGACCAGGGAGATCAATTACCTCATCAATTACCATCAAGGGAAAATCAGGCTCAACTTGGAGATATAAAGTGAATTTACTACAACAAAATCAGAGCAGGAAAATGAGAAGTAAAATAAGCACTTAAAAACACCTTCCCCCCACCCCTCACTCCTTTCCAGCTCTACTGCCTACCCCAGTGACACAGGGAGGTGGGAATGAGGGTTATAGTCAGCTCTTCATGCTTTGTTTCTCCTGCTGCTCAGGGAGAGGAATCATTCACCTGCTGCACTGTGGGGTCCCTCCCATGGGAGACAGTTCTCCATGAACTTCTCCAATGTGAGTCCCCCTCATGTGCAAAACTCTGCAAACTGCTGCAACATGAGTCCATCCCACAGGAAACAGCACCCCTCAGACTGCTGCAGCATGGGTCACTCTTCCGCGAGGTGCAGTCCTTTAAGGACTGGCTGCTCCGGCATGGGAGCAGGGCCCCACTCTCCACAGGTCTCCCCACTGGATCACAGCCTCCTCCAAGCATTCACCCACTTGGGCACAGAGCTCCTCCATGGGCTGTGGGTGGATCTCTGCATCCCCCATGGATCCCCATGGGCTGTAGGGGCACAGCAGCCTCACTGTGGTCCTCACCACAGCCTGCAGAGGAATCTTAGCTCCAGCACATGGAGCACCTCCTCCCCCTTCTTCTTCACTGATCTTGGTGTATGCATAGTTTTTCTCCTCATATGTTCTCATTCCCCTCATCTCTAGTCACAATTAAAACTCCTCCATGAGTTTTCTTTTGATTTCTTCTTAAATCTGTTATCACAGAGACATTGCCATCATCTAATTGTCCCAGCCTCAGCCAGCAGCATGTCCATCTTCAGACCCATCAGGGATTGGCTCTGCTGGACATAGTGGAAGCTTCCAGCAGCTTCTCACAGGAGCCACATCTTTGGCCCTCCAGGCCATGCAAAACCAATGCACTTCTAAATTTCTTACTCCCATGGTTTTCTGTGAAAATTTTGCAAAGCCTAAAAGGCAATTATGTGCTTTTTCTGCCCTGTTAAAATGTTAGGGAATCTTACCACTTTCCTTAATTGAAACAAGCATGAGGTTCTAGCCTTCACTCTTCTAGAAGATTCCTCAGCTAAAAGTTTCCATCCATTTATATATTCAGAGATCATTTAATAAATGGCATGGAATGAGGAAAACCTGTGACTGATATCTTAATGTCTGAGTCTTCTTCTGTGTAAGGAACTGGACTTTTGACATTCCTCCTTAATATACTGATCTGTATTAAAAAAAGTTTGGCACTAGGAATATATTCTCCTGTCTGTGAGAATAATCTGCGGTATCCCAAATACTTGCCAACAATTCTGCCCAAAACAGTTATTTCTTTTAGGGTGCTAGCACCTGGAAGCCCACCACAAGTCAGATCTCTGTTGTGTCAATGAAAAACAAACGAACAAAAAAGTCACCCAAAATACAACCAAACAAAATTCGCCTCCAAAAGTCACTTCTGTTGTATTCTTAACACTCTGAACAGCTATAGCAACAACAAACCCTCAGCTTTTACTGGGCTTTAATATGGAGTTGATCAGCTTAAACAGCTGCATTAATAAACAGTTTGGAAACAGCATTCTCTCACATTCTAGCATCTTTTATTAAAAAATCAGCACACAACATTCCCAAGTGTCCCTGAACAGTGTTCTCAATATTTATGTATCAAGTTTGTAATGTCAGTACAATTAAAACTATCATATATTAGTATATGTTAGTATACTAGATCATTAAGTGCTTTTAAGCATTGTTCCAAATCCTCTCCTACAGCTGCTGACTCTTCTCACATTCCAGCAAAAAGCATTCAGCTCGGAGTCTTCATCTTGACTAAATCCAGAAGTATTCCCAGTTTATGTAAGGGCAATGTTTCTGCCAGGGTAAGTATTGGGCTTAATACTGCAGAGCACAAGTGTCACTACACATCTAGACAGTTCAAGGTGAGAATTTGCTCTGTAGCTTAAGTTTGTTTATGTTTACTTTGTTTACATACTTATTTACTCAAAAAGTCCTATAATGCACAACTCTTTCATTTCATAAGATGGGGCATTCATTCATCAAACACATTTCAATTACACTATTGGCTGCATAGCACTAAAAATTAATAACCTCTTACACTGTGTAGCATTTTTTTTTCTATATTTCAATTATGAACACAATCTGCTGAAGTGTAGACAGTAAGTTTGTATAGGAGAGAGCAGTTAATTACTTATTCTACAGGTTAATGAAAATTTGTACAAAAAATTCTCAGCTGTTTGACACTTTGGTTTTTCTGCAGAGAATGCATATATATTGTTTGCAGTGCACATTTTGCCCAGTGTTAGGACTGAGTTTTACTAAAGGCTGTCTCCTTCAAAATTTATTTTGTAAGGATACTGATAACAAATATGAAAAATAGCAGTAGGTTCACTGTTTTTAAAAAAAGTTCTCACTTTATAACTTTGATCATAAATCAAGTCTTGTAAAACAATTTGAGATTGCTTTCCTTCTATTCTACTCTTGTGATAAATTCAAACTTTTTGGGTTTGTAATCCTCTAGCTAGCAGCTGGTCTTTGTCTTTTTTAATTCATGGCCTTTCAAGTAGTATGTTAACACCCTTTGAAGGTAATGCCTGCATCTCCCATTCACAGTGAAACCTCTGAGATCAGAATATTCTCTGTGAAAATTACTGTACATAGTTGGGAAAGTATGAACTGTAAGTAGGAATAAGAACTAGGCAGAACAGTGAATTTTAGCATGTTTTTTCTTTGAAGCTATTAACATAAATCCCCTGAAAGAAGAGGCACATAACTCAGTTAATACTATATTGTTAATTAAGAGTTTGTTCTGCATGGCAACAACAGTTTCAGATTTTTCTTCTCCATCATCATTTCTCTTTAATGTCTGAGGAGGAGAGAAGATGAATGAAAACTTTAGCATCCCCAAGCTAAGATTTCTTAAAACATAAGAAAAACTTGAAACATTTTTAAACCCTTAAATTATTTTTAGTTATGACTTTTACATATGAGTATCTTAAAAAAGTGTACGTAAACAGATAGTATGTTTGTCATGAAATATAGAATGTTTTGGTACATTTGGACAATCTAGGTCACTACTTTCAGTAAACCATATATCACAAAATATAAGGTAATGGTAGTCATAAAAACAACATCACTCAAAATTACACAAATGGTAGAGGAATGAAAGTAAAAGGGTGAAGGTAAAAAAAAAAAAATCTTAAATGTCTTGCATTTACCAGTGTTTGTGTAGTACCATAGTTCTGATTTTTTATTTTGCCAGCTCATAAAGATCAAGAGAGCACCAAAGGGTCAACCCACTTGTACTGACAGGCAGATCAACCCTTTTTCATTGCTTTTCTTTTTTAAACATTGAATCAAACTGAGGACAAAGGCTGGACATTTTTACATTTAAAAGAGGAAATAAATTATTAAACTTCTACAGAAAAGGTCAATGTACAACTTGCGGAAATTGCCAGATTGACAATATTGAAAATGAAAATCCTTGTTTAGCCATGGAATAAATGTTGTTCAGCAGCAATTATGGACACTATTTCTGATTTTTCTGCCATTTTAATTGGCTTAATATCACTAACTTCTACAGAAAAAAAAAACCTGCTTCATCCAAGGTGAAAAAAAAAAGGGTTATTATTTTCTATCCTTTTAGAATGCAAGCAACCTGATATACCAACAAACTGGGTACTGAATAGGCAAAGACACTCTTTTTTTTTTTTTTTGTGATTTCTATTCATTTTGACTTTTCAGTGCACTAAGAAATACTAAAAAAGCAAAATGTTTTAATGTCCTCAGCCCATCCATTGAAGATCAGAGCCAACTTTTTTTTACAGTGTTTGAGGTTGGGAGGGGGAAGTGGGCAAATAAGAAAAAGGATGAAGAGTAAGTAGAACATAATGGACAGAATCCTAGGCACGATACATTTTTTTTTCTCAATAGGAAAAAGTAATTATACGAAGTGCAAGATTGACATATACACTAATATGTATCCTCTGACATAATTTGTGTCTATTCTCAAATATGGGCATTACACCCATAGCTGACTGACTTTATGAGGGTTTTTTGAATCAAATTAAAATTCAGATCCTTTTTTTATTATTTATTTCCAGGTAATATTCTGCCTTGAGCTCATTCTGCCTCCAGGGAAGTCGATGAATGTGAAATTTAACATCACATGGAAAAAGCTGTGTACTTTTTTGTATAGACAGGTTGTACCTGGTGATGGTTGATCATTGTGTTCTCCCCTCTGTGAACTTCTAGACAGAAATATCAACACTTGCTGAAAATGATGTTGGGCATAAGACTCTCTAAGGCCTTCTAACTCACATGGTCTAACTGTTTCCTATTACAGAGAATCGTATCATAGAATTACTGTTACAAACTTAGATTCTGTTTCAATGAAATTGATTCCATTACTTCTATCAGGAGGACATTCCTCATTCCTCTGATAGTTCCTTTAATTTCTGACTTAAATTTTATAATGAACCTTTGGTTTTGTGCCAGCAATGTCCTTTAGATTAATTAGTCCTCCTCCCTCCCTGCTGTTTATTCCCCTCTGGTGCATTTAGAGAGCAATTGTCCCTTCTCAGCCTCCATTCTGTGAGATTAAGCCAAGATCTTCTTATTTGCTATTATATTATAAAATGTGCCCTCTAGTCCACCGATCATCCAGAACAGAAATTCATTTTAGTTCTTCAGTACAGAGACTGCTTTTTGTATTTTTATATTTTATCCCATTTCAACTACCTCAATTCTTTCTATTTCTTTCTTCAAGATATCCCAGCACACCTCTGATTTGATAACAGTTACTAACTTTGTGTGTTCAACACTGTATATAAGAATTAATGACTTCAGTACAAAAAGATTAGTGAAAGTATTAAGTACTGGTTCCAAGACTGAGCCTTGAGAAATTTCAGTCATAACTTTCTTCAGGTTCTTTTATAATAACCTGGTGTCATTCTTTTCAACCAGTCTCAGATTTACTTTCCAATCTTAGAACTAATCCCTTTTGTTGGCTGGTACCACAGCATTGGCTTTACCTTTTTATAGGTAGATAAAGCCTACTGTTTCCCTTGTCTAAAAGTAAAAGTTCTTTTGTAAATGAACAACATCTAGCTCAATTAGTACCATCTACCTACAACAAACTCATTTAATAGTTGCTTTCTTTTCCACAAAACTTCACATCTTTCATTAATGTTTCACTTAAATAATTTATAGACTTGCCTAAAAGTGAGGTTGGGTGAATTCTTTTGTATTTGTCAAAACTATTTCTTCTTCCTCTATTAATTATGCATATAAATGTATGTTATCTTCCAGTAAGATTTGTTTGAGTCATTATGCTGCCTGCCCTTCCCACATTCTGGGATACCCAGAAGCAGAACTTCAGTATAAAATAGTTTAGGGCCCATAGGCTTATTGTCCATCTCTGTTTAGCAAAAACAGGGAACTATATGACTTCTTAGCTGATTTATGCATAGGCCTACATCCAAAAATATCCTTAAACTGAAAATATTTCTATCCACATATAGTATTGCAACATCTCATCCACAATGTAGATAGACACCACAATTTGAGAACTTACCTGCTACTTAATGCATGATATATTTAGCCATTATGTAGCTTCTTTCCTATTATTTTTCAAGAGGAATAAGACCACGTGTATCTTGAGTGCACCAGTGAAAAGATTACTAAGCCACTGCATCAGGTAATGTAGATAAACTTACAGCTTTAGCCTTCAGCTACCTTGGACCTAGCAAAAAACCAGAAAAAGTTATGAAATCTTATGTGCTATGCAGTCTGTTAACCCTTACTTGTAAATAAACCTGACTTGTCCAATTGAGATCAGAAACAGAATATATAAAGCTGAGTGTCTAGATCAGAACAGTGACATGTATGTGAATCATTCTTTTATCATAAAAGAAAAAAGCTAATCTTTCATGAGGAAAAAAAAAAAAAAAGCAGGGGGGCATTAACAATCTTCTTCACACTTCATTTAACAGCAAGTATCAACAGGCACTGGTTGTAATGGAGCTCACACTAACCTTTCTTGCCTTCTGTCAGCTCTCCTTTTCCTAATAGGGTGCAGGGAGGAAAGAGGAGAAATTTTAAAAAAGGGGGGGAGGATGAGGAGCTGCAATTGGCAGAATGCATAAATACGTGGGAAGAAGAAATCCAGCTTGTTATCTTACAGATCTGGGCAACTGCCACGTTCTGGAACCTTAAACAGCAACTGAAATTACCTACATCTCCCTGTATAACCTGGAGACTATCTAAAAAGTCTCAGCCACAGCAGAGCAGCTTCAGAACTTATTTCATAACTGAAAAGGCTGCCTGAGGGTGCCTTCAAATAAACTCCTTATGTGTGGGCTCAAAACAAACCTGGTGCTGCTGTATTTATAGATCATTTCTGGAGTAAGTCTAAAGGAGGCTGCATGTTCTGCTGCTTAGAGCCAAAGAGCTGGGAATAGTCTCTCCAAAGGATACCAGGTGCTACTCACAGCAGTGCCATTAACTGACCTCTTTATTATGCCTCAAGCTGCTCAGCTGAAAAATTGAAGGCTTTTTAAAAATAAAATCAAGAACTCTGAGAAAACCAACAATAGCATGGTTTCAGGCAGGTCATGAAGCCAACTGATGGCAGTTCTATTCCTGGCTCTGAACTGTACTCAGCTGAACCTCGACGAGTTATTTAGGGCAAGCTCACACCGCACAGCTCAGCAGAGAGCACTGAGTTGCCTCAGGGGAAACCAGGTTCAGAACCAGAAACTAGATAGTTGCAGCAGGATATTGTTCCACCTGAGATAGCTCACTAATTATCTCTAATTTGGGCTAATTAGCCCAAGCAGACAAGCAAGGCTAAATCAGCTAAACTGACTCGTGCATAAGCAAGTCTCTGAAATGCTTTGCCCTGGGTTGGACAGCTACACCAACCAGCCAGGATCTTTCTTAACCCAGCAATTATGCTGTAAGCTGCACCCTGAAGTCATAGTACCTAATAATTGTGTACATTTTTTGTTAAGGTTTTTGGGTGTTTTGTGGGGGTTGATTTGTTTCTTTTTTTGGGGGGGGGGCGGGGGGTGCGTGGTTTGGCTAGCTGAAATTTCTCATTCAAGATCTGTTCACACCTCTTTCCAAAGAATGATAAGGAATCCTGTACAAACTCAGTCTTAAATACCAAATATGGATTTACTTTCCCATAACTTTGAGTAAGAACAGCAGTTTCAGTAATAAATTAATTATAAATAATATAAATAATTTTTATAAATTATAAAAAATAAATATAACTTCTAGAAATAATAAAGGCTAGATAAAGAAATATATTTCCAGTGGACATGAAAAGCATGTATATTTTAGAGCCATTGTCAATACTTGGAAGTTGTAAGGTAGACCCAAATAGGCTTCTTTAAAAGGAATTCCAATTTTTTTTCAAATCTCCAGCAAGTCTGAGATGAAATCAAGCAAAAATATGAGGGTCTCATTCTTCAATACCATGCTTTTCTTACTGGAACAGCTAAGCTAAGTGTTGCCACTTCAATCCTCTCCCATTCAACTACTCATATGCTCTACTGAGATGTACTGGCCATCAATTTGAATTGCATGACTTAAAGGACAGTCGGTTGCCAAACACAGCCTTTTATTCTCTTCCAATGCTCATGTGCAAGTGCTAAGAGCAGTCAAGAGGCTGATGCCAAAGCTCACTCTATGAATCAGCAGTTGGGCTGCTCCCTCACAGCACAATCTAAAGCACTCTCAGACAATAAGGAATGAAGGCAGGGGCAGGTTAAGGCATTAGCTCTAATAGCGTTTGTCCTAATGTATTTCATACAAATTAGATTAGTCACAAGACCTTCTCCAGCATTTTAAAATCATGTTCTAAGGGGTCTCCTATTTTCATTCAGATACAAAATATCTCTTTCTCGGCTTCTCTTTTTCTTTTCATTTCAATCAAGGAAGAAAAAAAAATCTAACTCTGTCCATTAGAATGTTTCAGCTGTTGTATATAGACAGTTATTATTAAAAGCTAATAATTTCAAGCTGGTTGAAAAATATGTGCTCTGACATGTACAGCTACTACACATCAGCTAGTCATTTTAAGCCTAGAAAATGTTCCTGTCCTTCTCATTTTCTTTGTTCTTAAAACCATGAGGATTTTAGAAATCCATTGGTAGAACTAATGAATCCCCGAGTTAGCACAGAACTCTTATGTTAACAGCCAACCATTTAGCTGTGGAATCAGCCATACATCAACAAAGATGGTATTACAGTCTCCTCAAAGCGAGAGGACCACTGGAGACTCTGTTTATACAGGAGGACTTAACAGGAAACACAGATTTGGGCTTGAAGCAATGAGGCTGGGGAAAGGAGGATACAAATAGCAGCTGTTAAAAAATTGAAACTTGGAGAGGAGTCATTAAAGGCTTGTTTGCAGAGAGATTATTTTGCACTTTAAGTTCACATGAAACAAGCTTAAGGGAAACCTTAAGCAGTGTGATTTGGAGGCAAAAAAATGGCAAAGGGGAAATTTTCTGTACACCCTATAGCCAGGAACTTCTGAGAGAATTTCTAGGACTTTTCCAAAATGTAACAAAGGTAACATAAATTCTCCATTTTTCATTTCACAGGCACCCTTAAATATTTCCAGCGGAAGCAGAAGCTAAAAAAAAAAAAAATTGATTTGCAAGTATGTCAAAATATCATAGTGTGCCAGAAAAATAAGGAAAATAATCTATATCTTATTTTTTATCCTTTGTACTAATTAACACAAAAAAAAACTTGTCTAGGTACTTATCCACACATTCATATGATATGCAGTATCTAAGGTAGCACTGGCCCAAACCAGAAATCAGGAATTGTAGCAGCCCAGCCCCAAAACAGCCAAGTAGCATCAGGAGTCAATGATAGTTTTCAAGACTGGAGCCGACAAGTCAATAGATTTGGAAACACTGGTTTATACAATGGTTAGCCTGAAACTCAACATCACACTTCACTGCAAGGTAAAAAACATGCTTTGATTAGCCTTTGTAAAATGCACTGCCTTTGTGTCCCACCCCTATTTTTTTCCCTGACTTCATTGCAAGATTAACACGTAACCTCCACTGAGCAAACCATTCTACGATATGTAGTGATAGTCTATCAAGTTCTAAAGGAGAGATGATATAGCAACTTGTTGTGCTTAGGGGAAATTTAAAAATTTCCCAAGCCTGCTAATATGGTCTGACCCATGCACAGCAACCTGGAGTGGCTTCATCAGGAAACTTTTATCCAGTGCTTTGTTACAAGAAGAAAATTTTGTGGCACTGGGATTGACAGCATTAACAGCATTCACATGTACACGCAGCTGTCACAGAAAGCCTGCTATTTGAATTTACATCAAAAGAGTGCTACACAGTTGCCTCTATAAGACAAAAGAAAAGTAAAGGAACTATTCAAAGCCAGTGCCAAATTATAACAGCATTAGGAAAGTGTGATGAACTCATAGCTGAGTTAAAATTTAGAAATGACACAGAGCTTTGGGTTTCAGACCATTGCTACATTTTGATAGCAAATATGCATAATAAATTCCAGAAATCACAATCCCTTGGTATTCATTGGAAACATTAATCTAAACTCAGAGAGTAATGCTTGGTGGGTTTTGTTGGTTTTGTTTTCAAGTGACTGGTCCTGTAGTAAAATAACCCAGTGGGTTTTTGCTATAGTTCTGTAAATATCAAAAAAAAAAAGAGGTGTTCTGCACTCTGACCAAAGTAAATTAGTTTCAGACATGCCTTGATTTTTGTCCATAGAAATACTTGCTAAAGGTAAATACAAACTTTTACTTCCATATATTTGTATCAAAAGTATTATTGGAAATTGCTTTAGGAAAAAAAAAAAAAAAACCACAAACACAAAACCCCTGAAATTCCTTATGAATAACGTGTTAGCAATGTTGACTGTGTGTTAGAATTACCTTTTGTGAGCTGGAAGAACTCACCAGTAGTGCTGATGAGAATTTTCAATTTAAAAAAATCTCATTGGTATGTGATGATTTGTTCAACCCAAACACTTAATCCAATACATCTGCTATTGACAAGATCTCACTGGAATCCTGCCTGAATTTCTGGAAGAGTATCAGGCTAGGGACTGAGGACCCAGTTCTCTTAGTGTTTTAAATTCTGAAGATAACTCAGCAAAGCAGAAATCCAACCTTTTTGCCATATAAACATGGCAATGTATATTTCTCTATAGTACCTCCCAGACCACTGAAGGTAGAAGTAACATAATATTCCTTGGGACACTGCTTTGGGAATTTATGGTTGGTTAATATAGTCAATACACAGCAGTCACCCTTTTGGCCATGTGCAGATACTATTCACTTATTGCTGTTTCACTAGACAAGCATCACCTGCTATTAGTGCAATTAGTGGCATTAGTGTTGTTTAAACAATTAAGTCCCTCTTCTACACAGGGCTTGTTAGCTCAGGCACAGCACTATAGAGCTAACTGCATCTGATTACCCTGAGCAGCTCAACACTTTTTAAAATGCCTTGTCCTGTTTTTCTGTCTGCCTTTTGTAAGATATCTACAGTCTTCCTGATTACATTTCAGACACACATGATGTTACTAGTCTGAGCTTTACTACTCTAACCAAAGAATCAATATATGGCAAACATGGTAACTCACAGCTAGACAGCAGATTTCTGCCTGCAATCAGGTATCAAACATTCAAAAGAACTTTTAGATAATAATGTTATTATACAAATGTTAAAATTAAATCTCTATAACAACTAATTCAAGAACAATAGTCTATGCTCAGGCATCTGGGACATGAAGGGAAACTGCTATTCACCACAGATTTTTCTTTTACATCCTATATGTGGCTTTGTACATCCTCATCAAAAAGCCATAGGTAAAAGAATTAAAAATGCTTTTTCAGTTACTGGTTGATCCGGAAATGACTTATGTTAAAGGAAGAATTGTGCTCACTTCAATGGGCTTTAGATCACTGCTATTATGATGAAGTTAGTACAGAAGATCTACAAGAAATGAGATGTTGTTATGCATTTTTTAGAATTCTAAGTTTGAAAAGTGAAATTAAAAACCATTCAGGCTGAAGGAGGAATACTCTTCAAAGTCTCTAAAATGAAATTCAAAACTTGAGCATATAAAATAGTGATTATCCTATCCTTTTGAAATAAAAAGGATGTTCCCATTTAATCTCTGAATTATGAATGCAAGAGCATCTGATCCATAAAGCCACGTTGTTGTATTCTTTATTAAATCTAGAAGTCTAACAAGCTTATCACAAGATGTTCCCTTGTTATCTGTTCCTGTCCTTTTTCCCTCATGTATTTTTCTGAAGATAATATTAGAGGAATAAAATACATTAACAAGGCTGAAAATGGCTAAAGAGTCATTAGTTAATCTTTTATCAAGTGTCCAAAAGACAGCAAGCAAGGAATGAAGTGGAGCTGTTGTGCGGTCGTGAGAGACTCCATATGATCGTCTGCTGCGATAAATAACTCACTCTGTAGCTGGTGAGGAACTGGTAGATATCACTCAGTCAGTTTCCAAAGGACTCTAGATATGCTCCCCAACAGTACTGTTTTATCCAGGTTGAGATGTTATTGTGTGAATGGGTGGCTAGTGCACTGATAATTGCTGAGATCATGGAGCTGATGGTTCACGCTTCGAGGTTGGTTACAAATTATGTTCTATACTGCCATTGCCTGAGTGTAATATCTTCATCATTGGTCTGGAAGAGATGGAATTCACACTCATGCAGTCTGTGGATAACAGCAACGAGCTCCATGGATCATTGGGTCACGATCTAGGGGCAAAAGCGCTTACCCAAACTGGAGCGATGCAACAGCAGGAAGTCTGTGAAATTCAACAGGGGCAAATCCATAATCCTGTACATGGGATAGAAGGATATACTCATCTGTACAGGCTGAGACTGACTGTTTGGGGAGAAGCTCTTCTGCACAGGATCTGGGGGCTCCACAGACAGCTGTCTGTAGCCTGGATACACTCCTCAGCCCTTCCAGGGTTTGGGTGCCAGAGGGGCTGCCTTTGCGGCCAGCTGGCTGAGCAGAGCTTTACTGGAAAAGGAGCTGTAGGAAGACACATCCAGACTTCCCAGCCTCTGACTCTGGGAGCTGGTCTCAGTCGAGGCTCTCTCTCTTGGTCACAGACTGACCTATCCAGGACTGTGCCTGCACCTGTCCATGGCTCCCCTGAACCTCACCTGATGGACAAAACAGCTAAGCCCCAAATGATTTCCCAGCTTGACCTAGGATCTGCCTTGTCACCGTGGGTGTGGCCGCCATGTCTGGCCACAACCAGGCTGTGCTTGAGGCTGGGCACCATCTCCAGGCCTGCCCCACCCACCCCACCCCTGTAGTGTGGGATGGACACTGGCTGGAGAGGCCCTGCCTTGGAAACTCGGGCATTGAGCTCAAATTTCAGCTTCCTATTCCTCAGGGAACAACCAGCCCTCATTGTGCCCTGGCACAGACAGCTAAGCATGACCCACTTTGTGAGTCCTGGCAGCAAGGAAAAACAGCAGCCTCCTGGACTGTATCAGCAAATACACACCTATTAGGGAAGGGACTGTACCTCCTACTCCTTGACCTTTAACAGCTCTGAAAAACAGTGTACAGTCTGAAACCCCAGAGTACACAACTGATCAGTGAACTGGAGTGAATTTAGTGGTGGGAGACCAGGATGGCATTGAGATAGAGCACTTCATGCCCGATGAGAAGAGGCCAAGGGCTGGGATTTCCAGTCTGGAGCAGCAGTGTTTCAGGAAGAGAATCTTTTCATTATTCAGACGTTTTCAAGACCAAACTGAGTAGTTTGGCCAGGATGACCATGCTTTGAGCAGAAGGTTGGACTGACACCTCCTAAAGCCTCTTCTAACATGCCTAGTCATGTCCCAAGAGAACATGCTTCCAGGAAGTAATGCTCTTTCTCTGTGATCTAGCAAAGAGAGTGGGGCATAATGCCTAGGAAGGTATTTGGTAATGGGCATTGAATGGAAGAAACACCATGAATCTGAACCTTTGTGCTTCTGACAGTATCCAAGTGACACTATGGATGTTAGTCAGCTCCACTGGTATTAGGGCATCCCTGGCAACTACTGACATTTCATGGAATGCCTAGGGAAAATGACATGGAAGACTAGTGCTTGAAACACAGAAGGCTAGAATATCCTCCAGATCAAAGCTCTGCAGAGTACAAATTTCTAATATAACCTTTCTCACTGTCAGTGCACAACATCTCGGTACGTCTGGATGTATCTGCATGTATCTTCTACACGTGCACAGTAAACCCAGAATTTTTAGGACATGTTGAACTTCCTGGACATGCACAGAACAAACCACATTGCACATCTGCAGATGGTTTCATGCGTATGGATCTGGTTTGCAGTGTATTGAAGAATTCCAGATGTGTGGTTCTTGGTTGGCGGATTATGACCTACTAGGGCCTGGAAAAATACATTAAGTCTTCAAAATCCTTGTATAGAAAACTCTGCCCAAAATAACCAGAACATGTTGAAAATAACCAGAACAGAAAACTTAAATGTACTGTAACACTTTCAGAAAACTTTAGCCACTGCCTTACTCTGTCTCCCAGCCTCCAGCAGTGGCATGTGCTGTATGATTCCTGAGCAATGACAGCTAAGAAAGGTCTACTATTCCTCCTCACATGTACTGCACCTGCCCGCTTAAAGGAATTTAAGCACCTGCCCACTTAAAGTTTCCCCCACTTTGGGAGATTAGAGATTTTGCATAAAATTTGACAATATTGCAGACTTAGGACTGAAGAGCTTCTCAACAGCATCAGTCAGTAGGTACTTACAGATGCTTATATAGCAGTTCGAAGAAGGAGTTTGTACACGGGCCTGGAGTCTTACCACATAGAGATCTCATGCCCACAGCCATTTAACATGGAGAGCAATGGTTGTCTACTCTTAGCTGATCTAAATACAAGGAAAAGTAGTAAAACCTATAAAGCTGGGAACACTTGAAGAGTCATGGGGGTTTTTGAGCATGTCATTCAGTGCCTTGAGATGTGCAGTCTCTAACACCTGGTGACATGGTCATAGCTTCCTGTTGTTACCTACAATTCTCTCTCTTAACATCGCATATTTTCTTTCCGGTGGTTACTGCACAGTCCCAGTAAATTCAGCTTCAGAAACTCAGTGACACCTGCCGCTACAGTTAAGGAGAATAAAACCAACTAGTACATTGAATGGCTTATTCAGAGATCCTGTAAGGAAGAAAAACTACAAGACGACTTCTACAGCTGTGTTTCTGCATACTGGGACAAAAACAGGATGCAAGTTTTTTGTATATAACTTTTGTCCTAGCTGAAGCCACCTTGGTATTACAAGGAAAGGAAATAGGAACATGAAGTAAAGGTAATAAAATAGAAAAAGCCCTTTTTTCCTGAAAAGGCAAACAAACAATTAATGCCAGAAGGTACCATCAAGGACTGCTACAGGATGTCCCCTTCCATAAAGGAAATCTACTAGAAATGAAAAACAGCCCAATTATCCTAATTTTAGAGGGTTCTTCCTTTCAGTATAACCAGACAAGGAAAGATAGGAACTAAGGTTGCTCTAATAATCTGTTCCTTCTGAATTTTCCGGATCTACATGGAGAGATAATCACAGCAAGAAATTTGGGGTTGAACCACAACTATTGTCAAAGGGGAAAGGGCATTTTTCTTCCTCCAGTACAGGCCATATTCTTACAAAAGAGTACAAGCAATTAAAACATGTTATTAACTCACAAGACAAGGGTTTCGTTGTCATGAAATATATATATGTAAATTTAATTTGCTGCAGGCTTCATGTTCTTGTGCACTTGCTTGTAGGTTGCTTTTGGGTTTTAATACAAGCATCTTAATAAGTAATCTGTCTAGCTCGTTCTGCTATTCACTTTATGTGTCAAAAATTATATGCATTCTGCAGTAAAGTCAGCTTTAGAGAATGATATTCAATGCAATATTTGTGTTCCTGCACATCCCAGATCATTCTAGGAACTGAACAAAATGAGCTAACTAAATATAAACAAGTAATCCGTGTTCTGTGTGTCTATAGTACAGTTGGCTCAAAGATGACAGTAAGCAAAAAATACTGAAAGTGTTCATTCCTATTCCAAGCTTGTTGCATTTTTTCCCTTTTTTTCACAATGACTGTTACAGGGGAGACTTATATTTAGAAGTGACTTTCTAACATCTGTTTGCTAAAGCAAATAATGCAGGCAAAGTTGTGGCTAGAGATAGTACATAGAAACAGCAAGGCCATAGAAAAGGGAAAAAAAATGCATGCTTATGCTGAAGGATCCTTTTGTTTAGCTCTTTTGAGACGGACCTCGGTGACCTTAGAAAACCTCCAGCTGCAGCCCATGAAACTGGGTTAAGAGGCTCAGCAGAGGACCTTGAGAGCCCTCTACAGGCCATCTGTGCCTGGTAACGCCGGGAGCCTGAACCTGGTAGCCCTGCTCTGCTCGTCCTCAACTGCCTTCATGTGTGGATGAAAGACATGTTTTATTTGCCATTTATCACAGTAGGGGTTTTGGTGTGCAACAGTAAGGCATCCCTTTAATGATGCCTTCAGCTGGCAGCATTGTTCTGCTCAAACAACTACTTGCCAAAAAAGGAAAATAATTTGTCTTCTCTCTCTGAATTTGTTATTTCATTAGGGTTCCTCAAGAGAAGTCTAATAAAGGATTTGAGTGTGTTAAACACCCTCCACAACCTTCTCAAGTAATTAGTCTTTTAAAATGTTTGCTACCTCCTTTAAAGTACATAATTTGATGGTGCTCAGTGAATCAGCTGAGGTTCAGACTCACTAACCTTTAGAAGTTCGGCCTGTCTGAGCTAATCAGTCTGGGCCCCCAGTTGAACTGAAAACTGCGTTTTTTTCACTCTTTGTGGCAGGTTTATAGTACAGCACTGCTGGATGCCTGCCATGGAGGAAAACTCAAAACATATAAATTCTTCATAAGGCAATGCTAGAAGGTGGCATTGAGAAATAATGCTCTCATGCTGTCAGAGACACTGTGAGGCGAGCAGGGGCAGCCCTCATTCTAAGACAGATGTAGCAACCATTGCTCCTATTTTAGTCCCTAAATGAGTAATCCTGGTTTATGGGGCCCCAGTGGTGGAAATCTGGCTGCCATTTCTCTGAAGGTTTTGTTTTGTTTTTGTTTTAGGCACAGACTGTGGGCTCTCAGAAGAACATCGCGAGAGCCGTGCTGACAATTTCCCATGCGGGCCCCCTGAAATAAGTGTAAAGTGCAATGTTCATTGAAGAAGCATACATTTTAATGACAAATTTCATGGTGAACATAGCTAAAATATTACCAGTTTGTTTCATACCTAAACTGGACAATAAAGCAACTTAATGTTAGAAAATACGAAGCCACAAACCACTCAAACATATTTGGCATCACCAGGTAACACAGTTCACATGCCTTGTTACTGCCTCTTGGCAGTCTGCTTCCATTGGCATTCCATTCTGGTAAATTAAGAAAGCTTGTATCTCTCTGAAATGCCAAATAAAATCTCCTGGAATGTCCCCAAAGTGGTATGTGTTTCTGTAATTACATATTCATAGACCACTTTGGGGACATTCCAGGAGATTTGTATTTGGCATTCCAGATACTTGTAAGATACCCCAACTAGAGCTGTTTGGAGAACAAGGATCTTATTTTACTACGTTTCTGAAGGTTTAGACTTCTGATATTTTATTCTGATACTGGCCTGAATATGAAGTCCTACACATTTTGCAAGAGAGACTTGAACTATAATGCCAAATTTTAAATTAGATTTTTTTTTATCTTTAGATTTAGTTCATAGTTCTCTTCTGGTACCGGACAGGTAGGCTCTAGTATGCCCTCTGACACTATATAGTTTGGGGTTCAATGACAGTGATCAAGAACACTAAAGGTACTAGGGCAAGAAAAGGAAATATGTCAGCTTAAATCTATGCTGTTCTTGCATCCATGTTCAATAATTCACCTGAGATCCCATTCAATCAGTCAGAGAAAATTGGACACTGATATCCTGGACTGGGATTCTTTAAAACACAAGACCTCGGTCAAACAAATGCAAACCATGACTATCATTTTTACCAGTGTGAAGTACACAACTGGAAAAATGACAATAGGAATTTAAGTAAAGAGACATTAATCCATCTTAATCCAATGCAAGCTACCAGCAGGTTTTTCTGCAGCTAAAAGGTTGTGTTTATCTATATAAGCTCACCCCTGACTGTCAGGAAAGTACAAATACAAAACATTTGCAGATGAGAGCCCATCTATTCAGTCAAAAGAATTTTTCTCAACTTCCACAAAGAGCCTCATTTGTAACTCATTTATCATTCTAGGCTCCTCAAGCATAATAGGCAGCATTAGCAAGTTATCCTGTTTAATTAAATTGAGAAAGAGTTCCCTAAAGTCAGTATTATATTTCAGTATTTCTGACCATATGGCATCAAAAAACCAATTAAAAGATGGACATGCCTGAAACTTCGGCAGGAGCCATATTCCATTCAATTTTTGGCCATAGACAAGGGCTGGTAAAAGCAGACTTTACACACAATACTTCTGTCTTACAGACATAAAAGTAAAATGTCCACTTTTATTAGTGGACATTTATAAGTGATTTATAAAAGGAGAACAGATCAATGTGTAATATGTCTTGTAGGCAAATGTGAGCTCAAAAGTCAGTTCCACTGTATCTATTTGACAGGAAACAGACTGGTCATCTCTGTAATGACTGCTTATCTTTTTATTAAAAATTCTGTGAGATGATTTTTGCATGTATTAATGTGTTTGTGTTTATTTGTATATATAGTAGTAACCACAGTAAGTGACAATGAGTATGTGAAGCCAGTTGTTAAAAGTATCTGAAAACAGTATTCTTCAGCTGGTTCCATCAGGTTTTAGTGGTGAGCAGGTGTTTCTTATTTGAGACAATGGAGTTTCTTGCTTGTGACTAAGACACTGGTGGGGCTGATGGGATGCAGAATGAGTTCTGTAGACCCTGGTGGTAAATGCAGGACAATTCTTATTTTAGAGAAATAATTGAGTGTCTTACTGCAACATTTTGGGGTTTTTTTAAGTCCTAGGTCACAAATCTTTAACATAGAGCAAGTTAGTGTGGTGTGGACAAAAAGAAAGACATTTTCATAATCCTCTCTCTGCTAAGCAAGGAACGTAATGTAACAACAAACAAGATCAGGGTTTGGGTTTGTTTTTTAATACCTGAAAAAAGTAATTATTTTTGAAAAGACTCTACAAACTTCAACTCTCTACCAGATTTCAAAATTCCAAATCAAAATATGATCCTGCAACTCCTATCAGGGTCCCTTTAAGAATGTTCTTCACAGTGATAGAAAAGGATTTAAAGTAATCTCCTTACAGCTGGTTGTAAAATCTCAGTGACTGAGGAAGACACAAGAATTAGCAGGTAACAGGACACTAAACCTTTACAACATTTTTACTTACCTCTGTTACTAATAACACTTCAGAAGAGAGGGAAAAGGAAAGGAATAACACAAAGTCTAATATTTCTTCTTCCATTTACGCAACTTGTTATTCTTCCCCTGCTTCAAGTTGTGAGAATAGAAGCTATTTGTTAATGTTCTTGTTCTCGTCCTGGCTCATGTAAAAGGGCAGACAGATAACATCAAGAAGCTGTGCAGGGATACTGCATGTACTTTTTCACTCTACTGGTTAATGATATGGGGTTCAATTAAAAATTTATGGTGTCATATTTTCCATGATATTATTGCTTATTAAAAGGGTCTGCATTACACAATCATATTGACTATGTCATGTCCCAGGCAAAACATGCTAACCTCTATCTGCTTACATCTGTTTTAATCCCCAAATAAACAAGTTTGCACAACGTCTCACTTTGGAGCATTGAAATTGTCCTGTCTTATGTCTAGGAGAGTAGAAAAAGGACCTGGAGAAACCAGCTAATGCAGTCTCCTTCCATCAAGGACCTTGTCTCCAAAATGTCAAAGTGTAGAAAAAGAGTAAAAATCATCTTAAAAACATTAAACTGGTTAAAACAATAGCCATAGCACAGCTAACAACTGGCATGCTTACAAGCATTTTTGCTCTCAGGTTATCAGGAAACCTTTCCTATTTCTGCAAGCATTATAATTGTTTACAAGCATGGGATTCATCACCCTGAAAATCTGTGATTGTCCCATAGGACGTAGTTTCCCCCCACATGCTGAAAATGAATCTTGCTGCAACTGCTTACCTAAGAACTGCAGCATTTTTTGGTTCCATGACAGTATGACTGGAATAACAAATGAGAAAAAGGCTAATAATGAGGGAACTTTCAAACGGATAATCATTCATGCTAAATTACATTCAGCTGTAGGCTTTCATAAGCATATTAAAATATACTGTATGGGGACTGAATACCTATAGTACATAATATTTCATAAATTAAATCAATTTAACCCTTTTTCAGAAATGTGTTTGTGAATCATATTTTTAATATTATGTCAGCTTTATGTTTTTAAATGCAGGAACTATGAAATGCTACAAAGGCAATTTTAAGAGTTTTAATGTACACTCAAGCTAGGTTGCAGCTGTAAACCCTTATGAAGTAATCTCTACCTGTACAACATTCTTTCATATGTTACTGTTATATTTCTATGCACCCTGAAAATGGAAGCTTCACATTAACCCTACCCAGGGAATCTACAGAAACTGTTGTACTACCTTTCCTCTATCATTATTTTGAAATGTTTGCTTAGAAGATAGATGACTTTGAATGCATAGTTATTATCAATGCTTCTACTGTGTGTTAGCCAGAAACAATGATATTTTTCTTCCTACATAAGAAAATTTTACGTGAACCTCTCTTTGGCTATGCTAATAAATGATGTATTGCTCTTTGATATCTTTAAAATATTGAAATACCATATTATTTTTTCCGAAAAAAAATCTGCTTGATTCTAAATTCTTTTCTGCTTGGGTTGTGTTGAAATTAAATCTTCCATGAGTACAAGATGGAAGTTCTACAGCTTCCATCTGGGAGGAATGCTTGAAATGTTTGGTCAGATAAACATTTGTTTTGGGTAGAAACATATTTATAGAAATATATATATATATATAAATTATTATATAGATAAATAAATATAAAATATATATTTGTAGAAAACCTACCGTAATACAAGACCAGTATGTCTCTGACCAATAGGTCAGAAACCCAGAAGTTTTAACTGACATAGTTAATGTCCCATTGTGAAGGGACGTGATACCATCTCTCTCAAATAAGACCTCTCAGGACTCCTAAAGACAGAATCACAGGTTAGTAAATCCTCTTCTCTTCAGCAAAAGAGTGTATTAGCTTAGCCTTTATTAAATTTGGGCTGCTAAAATGAAGTGCACCATGGAGGCCAGAAGCACTAAGGGAGCTCCAGCTCCCTCCAACTCCTCCAATTCCCAACAGTGTTGTCCAAATTTCTGTATTGTTCTAAAAAATTCTGTCCATGGCAGCTTCAGAGTGGTTATGAAGCCTACTTCGTTCACATAATGGGCACATTCAGATTCTGCTGGGCCTGAGATGTTTTAAGCTTTAAAAAAATTTGAAAGATGCAAAACTAGCAGTGTGTGACAAAAGCTGTCATTTTGAAAAGTAGTCCCTCAAGACACTTGATAAATCATGGAGAAGTATATTCAGGTGAAAATATTATTTCTCTTTATCTTGTCATGTGTATGAATTTCTACCCTAAAAAAAATTGTTTTCCCTTAAATTTCATAAACATAAGGAGTCTTTCTATGAAAATAAAAAGGAAGGAGAAAATTCAACTGGTTTTAATGCACATTTTAACCTTAGACTGTTTCATCATTTCCCTCTATATTTATTGTCTATCTTACCAAACGTAGTTCTTTCTAATCCTTCTGGCCTTCAGTAACAGAAAAATTCCCCTCAAAGTGCTGACCAGACCTGTGGCACAGTATCTGCATACCTAGCTTGCTCCTGTGGCAACCTACATAAATGCAGGACTTTTGCTAAACCGGAGTTTCCAACTTAAAAAACATAAAGATGATTAATACCGATATATTTACTGATACATTTATATAAAGAACAGAATTTCTGATGTACTATTTCTCCTTGCCCTGCCTGTGTGTGAACTGTGGATGTGGCAAGCACAGTCAAGTGTGGATAATAAAGTGGTTTCCTTAGAGACATTAAAAGCAGAAACTATAAAGCAGCATATCCTCCCAACTGATGTGACTTTTTAATGGTGCTGATAACACAGAGAACAGACGTAAGTAGTCTCACTGTTTGTATGCACACAGCATAGTTCCCCAAATAGCTGAATTACTTTCCATATAAGATCATAAAATCTAGATAGAATCTCACAGGGCTGCCATTAGGGAAGAGGGCATGACTATGACGTTCCAATATTAGTATTAAAAGCTAAATATAGCAGCCAGCATTTCTGGGGCCCACTTGTGCTTGTTTCTTCTGTGATGAGTAATTCGTCTCTCTTCTTCACATCAACAGCGAGTTTGTGTGTATTGGAAAGATGTGATGGCTGCAGCAAGTATGCTTCTAGCAAATCCAGGCCAGAGCTCAGACCAATAAGCCATTCATTACTTTGTCAAGTTTTTCAGAAACAGGAGCCCAAATTAGGCATACAGAAAAATAACTCCTGAAACCACTAAGTGTGTAAAAGAGTACTTCAGCAGTACTGGGAGACAGGGAGGAGAAAGAGAAAGTTTGCATTTATGTAGAAATCAGTTTGATGAAAAACCTTCATGTTTATCTCTGGATGCCACAGGAAATAAGGGACTGAAAGCAGATATTCACTGTCCTCAGTGATCAATAAGTAATGTTTTGTTTCAGTTAATGGGTGTAAATGCACTGACTTCAGATTACTGAGTTGTTTTACAACTGCTCTGTGTCTCTGCAGCCACACACACCATTCAGGGTATGTTGAGTCTTTGTCGGCTTTGCAGAATTTCATAACATAAACTGTCAGCTGAAAGAAAAAAAATATATGGAAATATTGGTCACTGAAAAAGGTGGCACACTATTTCCTGGGGTTTGCTGCTTTCTAAAACCACATTTCAGTTCTTTAAAACTGATGTTCAGCACTGTACCATTAGGAGAGTAATGAAAAGGCAATGGGCTAGGTCTCTGCCAAAACCAGTCAGTGCACAGAGGTTGGCAGAAGGTGGGATTGCCACAGAGATTTTGTCTCTGTGATTATAGCCAGCAGTAACATTCACAAGCAATATTCCCAAAGCGTATCTCCATATACACACACACTGCCTTCACATAGCACCAAACAGGTTTTGAATCTGATCTCCTGTTACAAGTAAGTTTCACAGAAAATAGCAAATTAAGACCTTAAAAAGTCGAAGAAAGCAGAAGGACCAGCAGCATAGCATCCAATAAGAGTAATGTCTTATAAGTATCTGAAGAGGGTTTTTAGAATTCTGATCCCTTAATGGACAAGAGAAAACCTAAGAGGGACAAGAAAAAATGGAGAAAAGGTTTTGTCCATGATGGTAGTCAGGAAAGGAACCTTCCTTCCTTCCTTCCTTCCTTCCTTCCTTCCTTCCTTCCTTCCTTCCTTCCTTCCTTCCTTCCTTCCTTCCTTCCTTCCTTCCTTCCTTCCTTCCTTCCTTCCTTCCTTCCTTCCTTCCTTCCTTCCTTCCTTTCCCTCTACATTTTTTTGGGGATTTTTTATTCAAAGAGGTCAGGAATGGTAACACATGAAGAAGCAAATGTTTTAGTAGAAATGCAATCTCTCGTATATACAGGAGTCAAACATGGCTGCAAAGAGCAGCTATATAAACATTTGTCTTCTGGATGCTTCTTGACTAAACTGAGTTTTAAGAGCTCCAAGTAAATGTGATTTCACTAATGTTTTTCTGTTTGTTAGTTAAAACCTCTTTCATTCCTTGACCTGTAACTCATATTCCTCCTTCATCTTTGACTGAAAATGGTTCCATTGTTATCTCAGCTTTCCTAAATTAAATCATATTACTTGTCCCTCATTTTTTGTTTGTTGAGCACATAATAATTATCCTTAAAAACAGGCAAATTTGTATTGTGAGGGCAAGAAAGACAGTAAAGTTACAAATTCTGCAGTAGTAGTATGGAAAATGTTAGTCCTTTTTTACCTGTACTGTTTTCAGGTTTTTTCCACGTACAAAGCAACCATGGAATACCACAGTAATTTCTAAAATGAATAAAATTAGTCTAAATTATACTCTGTGGTTAGCAAGAAATGGGTTACCTTAGTAATTTGAAAACAGATTTTTTTGGAGCACTTGACTTAGGCTGGCAGTATATCTAAACTAGATCTCAAATACCATTAGTACAAGCTAATGTACTACAGAGCACAAAGAGCCTGTGAAGCCTAGACTCTATATAACAACCCTTGGCCAAGGGATCTGATATACAGAGACACAGTGCTGCAGTGAGCTCGGATTTTTGAGGAACAAGACCCTTCAGACTGCCTTGTCTCTTTCCTTCTACCTCATCCTTTCTCAACATGCAATTTGAAGATAAAATATAATTCATTTTTTTATTTAGATATTAGAGGTCAGTTTGTTGCTTTTCACAACTGGGTTTTGCTCTATCAGTTCTTTGCCTGTTTTGTCTAAAAGTTTAAATTATTGTGTATCTAAAGTGTTTAGAAGTAGAGCACAACTGTTACAAGCAGGGTAAGTTTCATAGACAGCTCTAAGAGAGCATAATGATCAAGAAATTTCAGAATTAAATATAAAAGAACTTTTCTTCACAGCTGTTATAATGGAAGAATCCAATTTATGTCTGTGTGTACAAATGATAGGAAATTTATTGAAAGCCATTTGTATACAGAGATAATTGTAGCACAGTTTACATCCATAAACAGTGTGGGTATTTATTGCCTTTGACAGTCTGGTATCATTCAAGCCTTTTGACAGATTTAGAATGATTACAAAACATTCCCATATCTCTATTTTATACACATGTTAAAAGCCATTTTGTAGAATATTGTCTTCTTACGAAATACTACTGCACACCCCACAGTCAATTTTGTAGACCAATATGCTTAGAAAAAAGTAAAAAGGTGGAAATCTGTTTGTAAAAATAAATCTGTTATGCTTTAGGAGCTAGTTTTTTTCAGTGTAGTACAGTACAGAGTATCATATGGCTGCATTTGTCTATCAGTGCCTTAGGAAAGAAATTAAGAAACCACAATTTAATCCACTTTCCCCTTGCTTTTGGGTCTCATTTGCTACTGCTAATCACATACATCAATCCTACCACAGTTGTGTACATCAAGCAACCAAGAGAGCTGCTTGCATCTTACACATCCTTTCTTCAGAGAAGACAAAAACACACTTCCAAACCATGTAAATAGACATATAAATTTAAAAGGTCAAGTCCTTGCTTTCTGTGCCCCTGTGCAGCTAAATCCATTCTGTAGTTTTTACCTGCACTCTGGTTTTGTGTGCACATATGTTGAATTTCAACAGTCTGATTAAAACAGAAGTGACTTTTAAGGTACACTTCTGAGCAAGAATGGGGGCATAACTAAGGATAAGCAGTTTTAGTCTTAAAAAGAATTCATTTGCTTGATCATGTGACTGCTTTGCTTCACCTTTGAGTTTATCATTGCCCTAAGTGCCCACATATCAAGAGCATATATTCTCTCCACTTATGTTCATAAAATTCTGAATTAATTCGTTGAATTTACATCTAGGCTGACAGCAATGACAATCCTAGCAATGACAATCCAGCAGCTCTAATGAAAGTTAGGTTTCCTGAGTATGGATATATGAACTAACTAGTGTTTAGATGAACTGAATTGTACCATTGATTTGTGCTAGTGCTATACTTCACGAGATTTTACTCTTTGGAATTAATCCAATGTAAAGTTCAATACCTGACAGACTGGGGGAGAGGGTGTTGTCATCTACTCTGCTAGGTTTTCATCTATTAAATAATGTGTTTGAGGGATGCTCAGGCTCTTCCACACAGAGAACATTGCAGAAAAAATTCTCTCCAAAGCTGCATAACCAATAGCATTATAACATGTGATCTGTTTTTGCCAAACATTGTATTTGTCCCACAAAAAAAAAAACACCCCAAAACAACAGAAACTGGAGAAAAAGGCAGCTGCTGAAATTTCAGACTGCTTAAATTATTGTATTCACTGGTGTCTTAGCAAAAATCAGAATTCTGTAAACTTCAGAGTGAATAAAGTGGGAAGTGAGAGTAATTCTTAAATTGTGTTAACTTACTGTAATATAAAGAAAAAACTGTTTAAATAGTGATAAGTTACATAACTGACATTTTAAATAAACAGCTTGTTGCTAACAGCCTGACAAGCCTCCTCAAACTGAGGATAACAGTGCTAACAGGAGGGTGGGAGAATTGCCTGTCATGTTTTCTTGTCATGGCTGATAGGAAAGGGACCCATCTCACCTAACTTCAGAACTGCATCAGCTATGGGTGGACATTCAGTGTCTTAGCTGAGTTATAGTCTTTCCTAATCTAGTCAGCTGATTCAGGGCAGTACAGAGAGCTGCTGAGATGGTCAAAAGTGGGTGACCATTTCAGGCTGAGATCAATAATTTTCTAACTTCTGCTCACTATATGGAGTAAATCTGGCATTCTTCTCTGTATAACCTTTGGTGTTTAGCACCATCTGAGATTCCCAGAAGTCCAGGATGTCAGCTGAAGGCTCTCAGGCGTGGCATGGAGCCTCTAGGGCGACCCACACCTATGGCTACAGCTGTCTGGCACCTCAGGTAATGTGTTAGGCAAATGAGTTGCACCCTGACTGATTATAGCAGAAACTTAAACAGCTGGCTCACATGCAGTTACCTTCCTGTACTCATGTGATAGTGTCTCAGTCTGTCTTAACATGGCTATTAATACTTTTTGAGTTGTTCAAGCAATTTCTAGCTCCTTCTGTATTCTATTTACACTACCAAACATATTCACCAGCTTTGCAGACATCTGAAATACTCTAGGCAAGAAATTGCACAAATGCATATGTTTAGCCCATTGAAGCCTGCCTTCAGCATTTAATTTAAGCTATTTGTTAAATTTCCTCTCCAGACAACAGAAAGGCATAGATGCTTCCTTGGGTCTTAATCTTACTTGAATTTTTTTAACGTATTTTTAAAAGTGATTCTCTACTGAGTACAGTGGATATTAACCCAACTTTCTGAGAGTAAAAAAAAAAAAAAAAAAAAAAAAAAGAAATTTAGGCAGACAAAAGATTCCACAATGAATCATTACCAGTATTGACTTGGCCTCTGTTGTGGGGTAACTGAGAGCCTCAGTACAAATAATTTAATGACCAGAAACAGCAGAAAGATTTCTTAGGGAAAATAAGCAGCAGAACACATTGGGTGCTATTACCATGAAGGCTCTAAAAAAAGCACCAGAATACATAATGCTTGATTTATGGGTTATGTTGGCTGGTTCAAAGTCTGCTCTGAGTGCAAATAGTCTCTGAAAAAAGGAGTTATTGCAGAGTGCTCCTAAGGATATATCATGGTGTTTAGTTTTTTCTAATTTAGCTTGTATTACTTGTCTCCCATATCTATTTGAAGAAGGGAAACCCTTTATCTCCAAAAATCTTGCCTCCAGGTTGAGGGACTACTGTGTATTTGAGCCTCGGCCTTACACAATGCGCTGTAAATCTTCAGTCTGGTGCCTAGACCCGTGCTTGCTTTGCTTGCACTTCATCACAACAGTTTGTAAACAGGGGGTTTGCAAACTCCAAAGCAAACACTGCCATACACCCATCAGAGCTTACCACAGCAGGGCAAGCACAGGCCCTTCAGACCAGAACTTGTTTGTATCATCTTGAATTTGGACACGGGTAAAGCAAGTTCAGGTCTTCTCCTAAAAGAAAATAAACTTTGTCATTAATTTTAGTCAAGTCTGCAGCTAAGCATCACTTGCTGTACAACCTCAAATATCTCAGAATGTCTGTTTCTCTGTGAGACTTCATTCTATGGGGACAGAATACTCTGATAGGCTTCAGTGCTACCATCCTGCCACAGGAACAATGAGCACCATGAGCACCATTTCATTGCATGTGATAGCAAGACCCATGGGCCCTTTGAAAATTTGAACTTGAAAAAAATATAGCATTTTAAAATTTGCAAAACTGTTACGTTATATTACACTATTGTAATATTTTGAATTTAAATTCTGTGATATTTAGGAAGACTGTTCAGACACAACAGGGCAAAACTTCCATTTACCCAGAAAAAAAAGATCATCCTTCAAAGACAATCATTCCTTCAAAGGAAATACTTTGCCTTCTGCTTGCATACTGCTGCCCTTCTCAGCACCTTACATGATTTGGGAGGTGGACATTTATCCACATCATAAAAATCACCTAAATCTCCTTCTGGCTGATAGAGTTGGGGGATTTTTTTTAACTATAAAGCTACATCTCTGTACATCACTGCAAATTATTGAAAGTGATATATGTTCTATAGTTCTCTGGTTTTATTTTACCATAGAAATCGGTCTTTGGATTCAAGTGAACTCATAATCTCATTTTCCAGGAATATTAAGAAAGAACAGGACATCAAAAAAGACAGAAAGAAATCTGTTATATAACTCCAAAGCAGGGGGAAAAGAGGAATGATAAGGTGTAATCAAAGAGGAATCTTTTTCAGCCAAGATTTTAGTAGAAGCTTCATTTGACTGTTCTATGATCAATGTTCCATTCAAATTCAGTAATATGAAACTTAATCACACAGAAAGAACATTGAAAAATATGTTTAATAGCATCTTTCCCAATATTTTATCATGGCACATACTGTACAAAGTTAATATAATATAGCTACAATAAAAATTGATTTGAGAATGAGTGAAAATTATTCCATTATATTATATATTTTTGGAAATCTGATTTTGTCAATTTTTTTGAAGTGAATGTAATATTTATAATTGCAAATGAGAACATTAGCATGAGAGCACATTAAAAAAATAGAGGAATCATTATGCTTAGTATGCGTGAGTCACTAAAGTGTGGTGAGTAGGAGGTTCTGTGTAGTAACCTGAATTGTACTGAAGATACAGTAAGTACACTTTGTATGCTTTCTTTCTCTCTCCTCTCTTTCTCTCTCTCTGTCTCTCTTCAGAGGCTCATGAACCAAACCTCCATGCAGTACAGATGAATAGAATTTTGGATATTTTTTCTTAACCAATTTTATGTGATCATTAAAGATGTGCAAGCTGTTTTACATACAGTAGGATTGAAACTGGCTGGAGGAACATAAGCTAAGGCACAAAACTGAGACAAGCCTATTTGCTTTTCTGAAAATGATTGCCTGTTGTAATCACCAAAACTTTTATAATAGGAACATCTTCCACGTGTCAGCTAATATGACCTAAATGATTCCTTTCTGTAGTTTTTTGGGCTCAGATCCATACAAGTCAGTCAGATCACATTATTGCATGCAGATGCTGAAAATTCTGCTGGTCTCAGTGCTCTGCAGTCTCATTTTTCATCCTGCTTATGCCGACTCAGAATGTAAGCATAAAAAGTCTCCAAGTGACTCAAACTTTAGAAATACAAATTCCAACCACAATGAGTAATTGGACCCCAGTCCGACCAAAGTGGGCAAAATTTTGCACTAGGAAAAAATAAATTAAAGGATAACAGTCATTTCCACAGGGTGCAAAAGAAGAAATGGACAGAGCATGATGTTAGTTAACCTCTGCAAAATGTATCCCTAAACGAGAACAAATGTAGATTAATTCCTATTGCCCAATCGCTCTAACTCCCCAAAATTACATCAAATATTCCCCTTCATACCGTTGTCCCTTCAGACCCATCTTGCCTTCTCAAAAGCAGGAAAGAGTAATGTGAATTCTGCAGGCCTAAATCATTTCACATATTTTTTGTTCCACTATAGAACCTAAAAGTTTTGTTTTGTTACATCATTCCTTGCAACGTGTTTATCAGTAAGAATAAGCATGAGAAGTTCATCCTGTATTCATTATTAGATATTATCATATTTTACAAATTTGGGCTAAGCAAGTAAAAGTCACATCTCTCAAACACTGGCAAGTATTAAATACTTATAAACAGGCTTTTTTCACATTATTGAATTGTTGCAGTGTGTGTACTGTGATTTCTATGGATTTGTTTAAAAAGAGGGAAATCTATATTTTCTACAAAAAATACAACCTGAAAAATTCACTACCACTAGATCCTTCTAATACTTTTATGGTCAGCACTTTGCTCACAAATTCTCCACTTTCCCTGTAAAATGTCTCAGTGCAGGAAGGCAGGTCTTAGTCACCCAGGATGATTTCACTGCATGACTGAAGGAAAGGTCAAACCAGAAGGAGCATTTGGGAGGACTAGGAAGGAGATGGGTAAACAAAGAAACAGAATTAGGTGGATCTTATTACAGGCAGTTGATCTGCTGGGCTTTCTCATTAGGACTGTTGAACACTGTTCTAGCTCCCAAGTGCCTTGCAGCTCTGTATACAGAGCAGCACCTCCCTTCCCAAAAACCTCCTAAAAGCAGTGATCTCGAAATCTTTTTTAAACCCCAAGAAGCTGCTGAGATACTTAATTCACATCATATATAATTTTGTGTGCATGTAAAAGAAGAAGGAATATAAGAAGATAAATCATGAATCATCCATTTTAAGCATCCTTTTACAGGATGTAACCACCACGGTAAAATAGGTGTCTCAACTCAGCTGTCAGGTAAAAAACAGAAATAGGAGGCTAATGAAAGAAGATTTTTTAAAAGAAAATTTTGAAGGGTAAACTGACGACTTAGAGGAGATGACAGTACATAGATGGATAAAGCTATGAGGAGAGTCTCAAAATGCAAGCAAGATCATCATTCTTTCAGTCTCCCTCAACTTCCTTGATTTTGATTGTGGCCTCAGGGCATGAATGCAACACACACACATTAAATAATAAACAGTGCAATAGATCTTTTAGGCATTCTCTATTTCAGAGGAGCTCTTGACCTACGAACATCCTGGAAATAGTTTTCTTGGCACTGTCATAAATAAATTGGGCCATTTGTTGCTTGAGGGGTCCATTCTGGCAAGACTTTTCAGAACAAAAAATAGGCCATGACTGCTGACAGAGGTTGAATATGTCTTTTTGAGTGCATTGAAAACTTGCTAAAAAATACAAATGGACAGAAAAAAATATAAACGGGAAAAAATATAAGCAAGACAAAACGCATATATTTGTATTCTTCATTCATTTTAAGTTTGGAGCAAAGCTTCAAGTCTTTGCTATGTTTGTAATATAAAAGTTAATAGTTGTCCATTTCTTTAAATATATTGACTTCCTAAAAATAAAATTAATAAATAAATTGGTAATGTTCATAAAAGAAATTATTTACATTAATTGAAATTCCTTTTTTTATTATTTATTTGGAAATACTGAAATAGAAAAGCTTTCCAACAAAGATAGGGAGCTTTCTTGTTAGAGAGCATTTCTAGAATACAGAATCCTAGGACTTACAGTATGTAAAGAGCCTCAAACGTTTTGCATTACTCTAGAAGAATTCTGAAGTCAAATTTCTGAAAAAGCAACCAGAAGGTTGCTTCACATCTCAGTGTCTCAAAACTGTTGATCAACACCAACATATTTGCTTGTTAGCCTTCATACAGACTCCTTCAGTTCATGAAAAATCTTAGTTCCCTGCTGTATAATGGACAGCAGGGAACAGAAAAAAAGATTAAACAGAAAAAAAATACAATTATATTCAGCAGTTGTATCTCTTTCCTGGTGGTATTTTGTATAATAGGAGAGCAAAAAAAACCCAAATAATTCAGGCCAGAGAAACATAAAAATTTCCTCCATGTGGAATTAATCATCTGTTGTACAAGAGGTGAACATTGCCCCAGGAACATATTTAGTTTAAATAAATGAATGTGGTTCAAGTGTGACAAGTGTCCTGTGAGAACTCCTGATTTAGAGGATGAAGTATCCTTGTCTAGAATCCCATGTGACTTTTACCTGCATATGTCCTGCTTTATCAAAAATGTTACATTGGTTACCAAAATTATTTATGAATTGCCCACACAGAGTTGGATTCTCCCCTTGGCAGGTTAAGCTGGAGATCCAATAAACACCAGATATCTCAGATGTCAGGTGGTCATTTTGAAAATTATTAAAAAAAAAAAAAAATAGCCAAATGTTTCCTGTAGCTGATATGCTAGGATTTTCAGTCAACCAGGTGAAAAATTCCCAGCCTTGTATGGAAGAAAGTAAACCTGTCTAGATGCTTTCTAATTGAAAGCCTTGTTAAAATGAAAATTCAGTAACAATTACGTGTTCTGTGAGAATATGCCAATTTCTATGCATTTCTGGTGGATAGTTAAAATACACTTTAAAATACGTTCATCTATCTCTCAAAATATTGTTTATTTCCCTCTTAATCTTTGTGATTTCCAAGCACCAGGGGTTTTCACCTGGAGAGTAATGCTTTCTTTTTTTTCCTCCCTGACTAGGAATGGAACTTACCACCATTTTCAGAAGTGAAAGCTTATGTCTCCTTGCTTAGCTTAGATATCCTGCTTGTCTGTTTGCAAATTAGCTTTGTTTGTGTAGGTGTGGCTGGACTCTTCATCCAAACTGGCTACCTCAAAAGCTGAAAAATCATCAGTCAACCCTCACAACACAGCAAACCCCACAATTGCAATGAAAAATCACGTGATATGACAATTCTTTTGGAAATCTAAGAACGTGCAGCTTATAGAACTGTTATGTGGTCAGAAACATCCCTTTAAAACTTCTCTTAAAATTCATAGAGTCAGTAAAGTTAGAGCATTTGCTGAGCAGTTCAGCTTCACCAAGTACCTGTCAAGTCTCCTGATCAGCCCTGTAGCAGTTTAGTTCAGGGTCAGAGATCCCAGAGTTGCCAATGTGCATGCCAGCTGGAATGGAAGAGATATAAATAAAACATGTTGGAGGGGGTGGTAGTGAGGGAAAGTTGTTGTTCTTTTCCTGTGCATCCCTGCAGTTGGCAATCACAATTCCACAGCAGCCCTGCCTGAACCACCCCATCTAGAACTGAAGAAATGTTTGTGTTGTTTATAGCAGTAGGGCAGATTGCAAATATGAAACTGCATTCATCATGTAATTAGGAAAGTTAGCACACAATGCAAGCTGAGGTTTGAATGCTACACCTGTACCCAGGCTGGGAGTACTCAAGTGGTAATCGACCTACCACTGGTAGCAGTGTATGCAGACAATGTTCAGTGGCTAGGTAAGAACCCAGCATCCCTGGCAGGCACATTCTTCACAATCAAAATGTTTATTGTTATTGGAATTTATTAAACTTTGATTGTTTTTCCCGCAGTTTTTCATGCCAGGTATCTGCTTAAAGCTGATTCATTTTGATGTTTCTGATAAAAATGTTCAGTCATTTCCAAGAAAGATAGCAGAAGAGGAGACATACAATGGCTGTTCTGAAAACCTCCTGCATCACTTTCAATGAGAACCCTAGATAGCTCAAATGCATCTTTACTTGACATAAGAGATAAACAAAATAGAGAGAGAAGAGAAAAATGAGTGTGAAGAGAAGTAAAATAAAAGGGAAAAATAGCTAAATAAATCTTCTTTTTCTATCATAGTTGACTCATTCTGTGCACAGTATTCAAGACAGTCACTTCATGGAATTTTTGGCAGAAATTTATCAGATGTTACTTTGAGTATTGTACTTAAGGAGGAAAATAAAATAAGAACACAAACTCCACCTGGTATTTGGGAAGATGTCACATTGCATTGTTTTCAGGTAGCAGAAGTAATTTTGTCTGACATCCTCCAGTTAGTAATAATACCCTGATTTCATATGTCACTGGCATACTAGCCTATTACTTAATTGGTTAATAAACAGGTATATTCAATAATCATGGTGGACTGTGCCAAACTGCCACTCTTTGCTCCAGAAACATATGTTGGCAATTAATAATGATGATTTAATAAAAGGATCTATTACAAGCAGGTTTTGGTTGCTATAAATTTGTACAGGGGGGAAAGCACATTCAGGCTTTCAAGGTCTTCTGCATCTAAGAGGAAAGGAAACAAGCAAGGTGGCTGATGTAGTAGGGGTGCTTTCCCTTGATTAAGTGAAGAGGGTGACAAAGAAAGCAAGGAAACACAAGAAGATCCATCCAGAACTGTGAGGTATCAAGCTGTAGGGATCCTATGATAACAGTGCTAAGAGACTGCATTAACGCAGCCAGAAAATACAAGCAGATAATCAACTGACAGTGAAAATGGCAGGGTGGATAAATCTGGTTCAACAGGGAGTCTATTCAGAGGGACTGACACTGCTGTGTCGTGACGCAGTTCGGAGGGCTGCAGCGAGGCTGGCATGTGGCTCTGCCAGAACAATAGTGATTGACTACAGATGGGCACTTCCTCTCCAAAAACACTCCTCACAGCTCGCTGGCAGGGAGGGATATGCAGACACAAGCTCCAATCTCCATGGTAACCACTTACTTCAGCGTGACATCAAGCCCAGATCAAAACTCCATAGGCGTCAGATAGTACATGCTGTTTCTTTCCTTGAATTAATAATATTGATTTAAAAGGCAGGTTCCATTAACTGTTTCTACTCTATGCTGGGATAATTACTGTCTGTGGTGCCGGTATTATTCCAGTGACTTGAAAACAGGAAGCACAGCATCGAGTTAAATAATTCATGCTGTGCTGCTGCTCACTCTGTTCTTAGAAGCAGAATTATTGCTAACTGGGCATGGTAATTTCAGCACAGGGGTGATAGGATTACGAAATGTCTAATTGCCCTCTCATGCGATAAGATTACTTTTCTGAAAATGCTTTAATTCTTCCAAGCAGAGGGAAACAATCCAGACAACTGACAAAACAGGAACAGCCTGCATGAATACGGCTGAGATTTTCCTTCTGAAAGCAGTGAAAAGTGCAGTCAAGGCTTCATTCTCCTTCCCACCTCCTGCGCCCTTCCCTTCCCAAAAAAAAAGCTTTTCAAAAGCAAACAGCCAATGCTGAGAGTCTGCAGGGGAGGGAGTTCCTTATACTGCTCCTTAGAAGTGCTTCCTCAGTCAATTATATGATGTTAGCAGGCTCTGTGGGGTTTCTCAGTTAATCTTCCAAAGCTGCAAGGTTGGTAGTTTTGATACAGTCTCCCAGGATAGGCTTGCTTCTAAATTCCGAGAAAAGTGGAAGAGAAAGTTTCAGGTTTCTGTGATATATGCTAAGTGCCTCAAGGAGAAAAGCCTGAACAAACCAGGACAGTTCCACTTCTTAGTGAGGGCTGAAATCAGGAATTTTTTACAGTCTGGGCAGAAATATTTTTGGCATCTAAACAAGCTTTTATGTTCACAAAAAGAAAGCTGCATCTTTGGGGACATATTAGGAGACTGAGTGTGTGCAAGCATTCAAGAATGTCAGACAATAAGTTGCCTGGGCAGTAGGGTCACCCAATGCCTGAGGAAATGCTCTTACTCACTATGAGAAGTGTTGATTAGCTGGCTTGTTTGGAAATCTTGAAGGAGAATGGATTTCTTGCAGGAACTGGAGGTTCATCTGATTCTGCTTTTGCACTGGAGAAAAACACACACACTTAATGAACTTCCACACCAGACTAAAAGCCACCTACAGAACTCAGGGACTCACAGGACTAAGCAGTAGGCAAGAGCAGGTTAGCTGCTTCAGACCAAGAGTCCACCTAACCCAGTTACCATAAGCCTACACCAAGAGAATGAAGAGGGCAAGAACAGGCCACCAAGTGCAAGGACAGGGAAATAACTGCATTTTCCCTACATTTTTCCCTGCCCACTTTCTGTGGATGGGAATCTGTCAAATTTACATGATGGGCAGAATTATTTCTCTAATGATTTGTTGTTTGACTTAAAAATATATATATATAAGTCAGAAGTTTAACAAAGTGTGGTGCTAATAGGACTAGTTCAGTAAGGACAGTTCAGTTTTTGTGACAAGGAAAGATCCAAATCTGGAAAGACAGGACCATTTAAAGAGTCTGAATGAGCTGAGACACTGGAAGTCAGGCCTGTATTAAATTTATTACAGATATTGTGCAATCTAAGACATCAGTCTGCACTTCATGTGTGAGCTGAGCTCACTGTGCAGGTGTATAACCTGCAGTGGTGGTTCCCACCAGCCACACATAGAATGAGAAACAGTTCTGAGGAGTTCAGCATCACACCTACCACTTGCTGGCAACTGCTAGCCATGACTGTCCTTCAAACTCAGGGTTCAGGGTTTGGGCACAGCCGGGGGCTGTTGTTTTCTGACTAACTCAGAGCAATTGACATTTCTAAAAATGGATCGTTGAAATGTGCTAGTCATAACATTCTGTTATCTTCTTCCCAACTTCACAAAGCGCATGCTTAATTCAGCCATTCCATCTAAGTGCTTTTAACTGAGTAGATCTTGGTGTCTTTCCCTCAGCCATCTGTCAGTGGTACTGACACAGTTCACAGGGCTTTGGAATTAAAAATCAGAATCACCACAAAAAAATTCAAGATAAGGGGAAAGATACTGAATATTGTTTTCTCTCTTACACATACATACACCTATGTATGTATTTATATAGCTGGGTCTTTGGCTAGGTGATGCTTATGGGTCTCTTCCAACTAGAGATATTCTATGATTTTATGATTTAAAAAAATAAAAAAATGATGAGAATGTTCCATTTCTGTTTCTACTCTTTAACATCACTAGGATAGAGGGTTTATTCTACCCTCCTGTATCCATTGTCCCAATGTTGTACTAATATACAGGAGATCCCTATCACATGCAGGCTCCAGGCCTATGGTAATGTTCTTTATCCAAGCATGAGAAAAAAAAGAGATGAGCTCTTAAGAGAAAAGATATAAATATGAAAATATACATGAAAATTAAGGGAGACAATGAGAAAATATTAATACATTTTAATGATGGTTTATAGATTGACACACTAGCTGTCAATCAGAAACACAAGGGACCTTAGCACATCATTAGGAATAACCTATCCACAGAGTGAGATGCAATGTGTAAGAGAATGAAGCTGGCCTTTTGAAAATACATACATGGGGAGGAACATATTTGGGACAAAAGTGAGGGAAGAGATGCTAGGACCACATGAAAAAAAAAAAAAAAAAGGCTTAAAACCTGCTTTCTTGTGAAATTTGCCTCTTTAAATAATTTAAAGTGGTACAAATATTAGCCTAAGCTGCATCTTGGCCTCAGAAGATACAGCTAACTTTTTTCCCCAGATAAGACAGCATAGCTCAGGGACTGATTGCACTATTAGTCATCACGCAGCAGTGTTGTAGAAAAAATAGTTGTTGGCACATGAGAAGAATGTACTTTGTAGAAAGAATTATCTTTTATCAGGTTACCTGATACAGTGGGAAGCAATAGACAGGCTTCTGAGGATAAAATCTTTCAGAGCAGGAAAACAGACTGCACTGTCTCTACTCATGTGGAGTTCCTCTTATAAGATTTTATGGTGCTTATATATCCAGGCAATTAACTTATGAAATATTTATATAATGCTGATTAATAGCATATTATAACAATATTAGCATAATAATATTGTCATTGCCTAAAGTTATGTGATCTGCAGTAAAAAACCCCAGCAGTTGGAGATATACAGGAGAGTGGTTAAACATCAATAGAATGTATAGACAAAAGAGACATGGAGATAAGACACTGAAACAAAAGCTATTGGACATCCTTTCAGAGCTGAACTGTTTTCTGCTCAAGTGTGGAACAATTGATATGAACATTATGTTTCAATCTCTGCAATATTGCTGCAACATTTTATTTTAAATTTGTATTTTAACATCAGTTTCTTGAGGCATATACAGCTTAATTGATGGTACATTTCCTTGTCAGACCACTCTCATAGCATTTTGCATTATTGATTAATTTTCAGTGAATCGGAAAGAGAAGTTGAGGTGTCAAAGATAATGAAATTCCTCTAAATTCCATGAAGAATATTGCTTGGTTAAAGGAGAACACCAGAAAGGGAAAGACAGGCAGAATTCATCTGTTACATGTCTTGTTTTGGCAGCAGAACACATGTACCTACTGGCCAGTCAGCCAAGTGTACTGACTGGCAAACACAAATGTGCACAGCTTTGGGTAGTCACAGCTAATGACTAATTTCATCTGTTCTGTGGTTCTTCAAACAACTTACTCTTATAGCCTTATCTGCAGAAGTGTTGCAATACTAAAAGCTGGCAAAACTGTCAGTAATGTTGAAGACATATGTTATTCTCTACTATCTAGACAAGTCAACTTCACATTACAAATAGCCTTACAAGTATGTAAAAGCTCTTGAAAGCTGTTTTCTGTAGCATAACATCCTACCAAATGCAGTGTTGAAATGCCACAGGGGTACATTCAGACTTCAGTATTCACAAGTTTTAACATCTTATAAACTAAGTCTCAGCATCACTGAAGAGTACAATCATCTTCTACCTTTAGTTGGTGTGTTAGGAGTCCTCTGTACTCCTGAAATAGAGTCATATCAAAGGAAGTAACTGAGGGTGCAGCTGCCTAATGTTGGAAGCTGATCTGAAATGCAGGTTTGACTCTAACCCATGTGGTGTTCCTGTCCATCCCTACCCCATGACAGCACTGTGCCATCGAGCAATCAGATATTTCAGGGACCTGCTAAAAAACAGGTTCTGCTAAAACCCACTTATTTTCCACCAGGTTTGCCTTTTAACAGGATGAACTTCATGATCTGGATGACCAAAGTGAGTGGTTCAAGAGTCCTCATCTGGCAGCAAAGGAGGAGTTTGCTCCTTTCACAGACAGGGCAGTCTTAGTTTATGAAACCATAGCTCTAAGATAACTCAACAAACTTGTATATCACCTGAGTAGTTTGCCAAAGGGACACATTAGGAAGACAGGACTGCAGAAAAAGTGCTAAGAAATATATCTGCCTTAATCTGCAATCGGCCTAGAATCTGCATCACATTTTCTGTGCTCCGAAGAGACTGAGGTGGCCCATGAGCTCTGAAGAGATGCTTAGTGAGGTGAGCCATTTTATTATTATGTGAGAAGAATGTTTATATGGGAATATATATGTAGAAAGAAAAATATCAGAGTGAATAAAGATTCACTAATATCTTAGTTGCAGCAATCAGGTGCAGTGATTTTGGCCCCATTTTTGTTATGGACAACAATGTGGCTTGAATTATTTCTTAAAACATATGCTAGAAACAGTTCTTCATGCCTGTACATTTTTTTTTAAAATACATAAACAAATCACAAAATATAAGCACTCATCTGGTCACAATGACTATCCCCTTATAACACAATATTTAGGGTTCTGTATATAAATTTGAACAACACAATAATAAACCTTGGCACTATAAATAGACTGACTTGCAAACCCTGACTTTTAAAAAGCAGAGTTCTATTCTGAGCTGGAACAATACATTGTCCTTGGAAGCCTATTTTAAAGCTTTTCTTTAAGTGCAGGTTTTCTTTTATTTGTTCAATGTTTTGTCACCGCAATGCAATGCTCCTATTGAGAGTAGCAGCAAGAGCAGAAAATAGTTTTTTGCAAAGGTTTTGTTTGTTTATTTGGGTGTTTTGTACATGTAAACATCACTGAATGGCTGCAATTTCATTTGAAGGACAACAAGAGGTCTTCAGCTCCTCAGATAAAATAAGTGCTAGAAAATTGTTGCACTTGTAGTATGTGCTTGTCTGCCCACTCATCTCTTATTCACTTTTCCGGTCTTTAATCAGACCTTGTTGTTACAGAGTAACAGTTTTCTCTGCTAGAGAAAAAAAATTAAATATATATATATATATATAAAAGTTGTTGTAAATTACTAGTACTGCAGGATTCTCAGATAATGCAATTTCCCTTTAAATTCATTTTACATCCTGTTCCTCAATGTACGGAATAAGAAAGAAAAACCATTTTAACAGAAAATGCCTTCTTAAGTTTGGTAGTTGGATGAGCGTGGCCAGGCGTGTGTCACACAGGGGTCCACACGCACACGTCCGTGTCTCCAGCTGGGGCAGCCCCCAAGCCCCGGGGAATGCCACCTGCATGGTGAGCAGCAGGCAGTCCCTGGAGACTGCTTCTCCAGCTACAATTTCTCCTTAATGAGAAGGGGGAGGGGAGGAAGTGCTCTGAATTATAAAGGCAGAATGGGAAACCCCTGAAGTGACAAAATGCTGAATTATTCATTGTGCGGTTTCTAATTGTTCCTGAAGTTAGCGGTACCATTTGTAGCCTAATCAGTTCAACATTGCCATTTTTCCCTCCTCTCCCTCCTTCCACAGTATTAGAGAAGGGAGGGAGAAGGAAAGACATTCCTGAAATGCTCGCTGAGGTCCAGCAGTGAGCCAGAACTGAAAACTAAGTGCGTGTTAAATCTGATTGTTTCCAGTTATCTATAGGCATATGTTGCAATCTCAATTTTGAGATTTAATAAAATTTCTCATTAAGGGTCACAGCAATTTTGGGTCTAGATCAGACCACTATTTTCATGTTGGGTTTCTAGCATTAAGAGCTTCAGAGAGAGCAGCAAGAAACCCAGTGCTGAACAATTATTGGCTAAACTGTCCATGAGGAAAATATTTTCCTGTTCTTCATGGAAGGATATGGTAATTGGACAATGCCTGAATGCATAAAGGTGTGCACTATAAAAGAAGAGAATCACAATTAAACATGGCATTATCCAGACTAACCTGCAGGTCCAGTCTGAACAGAACTGAAGTGACATCAATCATAATGACATTAGACAATAGCAGGTCATTCCATATATTAAGCAAGCAGTATGAGAGGAAAAATTACATTTCAGATGCTGGGGTTTTGAATTTTTGTCTGCAAGCCCTACCTGAGTAAATAGGTAATTAGGGACATCCACTTGACACAGTCTTTGCATGTCATTATTGCTCATCCTTTATCATTTCATATCTTGAAACCATGTTTTCCCATCTAAACTATTCCCAACCTTTGAATCCCACATTTCTGTTTTCTGATTTTCTGTCCTGTGGCTCTAAGTTCTTTCTGGGTTTACTGTAGCCTTTTGAGATGGTAAGATTAGAACTCATTGATTCATGTAATGGCATTATACATGCTAACATGTTGTTTCCTTTTTGACCACCAATGCAGAATGAGCAAAGGTCAATTAATCTGACACCACTGCTTATTCTTCTGATCAATACTGCCTCATTGTTTCCTTGTTCTCCCACATCTGCCTGCCTGTTGGTTCACTCAGATTGCAAGGTTTTTCAGGCTACAAACTTTTTAGTCTCTGTACGTAATGGATATGCACAGTAGAGGCCTGATCAGTGTCTGGAGATTTTGTTGCCAGACAAATAGTTCATATACAAATGACAAAGAATAAAGGGTTCACACTGATGCCTTAGATTTTTTTGTTTTGTTTTTCCCAGAGTGACTTCAGCTAATTTAAAATCCAGTAATATGTATAAATCAAATTATTTACTGGAATATACATTACTTAGCATTTATGTTTATTGAATTTCATTTGCCATCAAGCTGCACAACTCATTAGATTCCCAGAATCTATTAAATACAAAGTCTCAGATGGATACTATCTCTTGGTAAGTCTCTATGCTCTGGATAGGTAGAAGCTAGGAAAGTATGCCAGGAGAAATATTAACGTTTGCCCTTCTTCTTGGTATGTTCTTTTCCTACATGTTTGCTATCAGAAATAGCAAACTTTCCTGGAGAAAGTAGATTTATAATCTGACCCAGTATAGTTATTCTAATGTTCCCAGGTCTTTCTGAAGTTTTCTGAATTGGTTAATATTAATAGCTGTGTCTTATACAGGTTTTGCCACCTTTTTGCTCTTTCCTTCTGTATGAATATTTTTAACTGTTTGTAAATGAAAAAAAAATTAGGCAACTTCACTCTCTTTTGATGAAATTTGAATGCCTTCTGTATTCTTTATCAGGTTTTATTACTCTGTTACAGTGCTGCAAACCTGTAAACCAATTGTTATTTAGTTGCCCCAAGGACTTTCCACGAGCAAGAACTTTGAAAACCCTGTTCAGTGTTTCCAATCCTATTTTTTCAACCTTTTTCTTTTTTGCAAACACTGGAAATTCTTTAGAGCCAAACCCCCATTGTATTCTTGTGTGAAGTCAAGCTTGTTTATGTTCCTTTAACCAGGAAGTATTAGAAATTATATTTAAATTACTGTTTCAATATTGTTCCAGTTATTCAAAGAAAACTTGCAAGTATTCAGTGTTCAAGATCTTTCTCTAAGCAATTTTGGAGGCATATGCATCATCCACTCAAACACACAAACTTGAGAATTAAGAACTACAAATGACTTTAATTAGATGTCACAAACCTCTGTTATGCTCTCAGCATCTTCACTCTCAAACTCCAGCACTCAGACACATGTACAGTCCTGTGCTCAGGACCTGCTGCTCATCAGTTAATCAATTTGTCTGAGTGTCTTTATTTCTGATAATACCTGATCCTTATTATTTTTCAAGAGGTTATCCTCTGCAAGGGGTAGAAATAATTTATCTTCCCTGTAATGTTCTCTTTAATTGCTCTCCCTGATGTTCATGCAAAGCAACCAGTTAAATCCCTAGAAGCTTTTCTGTTTACAGTGTAGCACTAAATGTTGGGGTTTTTTGTTTTTTGGGGTTTTTTTCTATTTAGCTATTTGCTATTCAAACTTCATTTTAGCAGTACACATTTTCATCGCCTGTTTTATGTGTCACATCACTTGAGTTCCATATCCTGGAAGACATCTGTTTGACTGGAGTAATTTTGAGAGCCTTGTCTGGTACCCATGATACCCTCCCTTCCAAAACACAGGCACACCAACTTCTGAGTGCTTGCCAGCACTGTACTCTGCTCCCAGTTTATTATCTGTAGTTGTTGCACATCCACTGTGGCCTGTGGATCCCAGAATTGTCTGATGTCAATACACAAGAAAGGGTTCAGCACCACAAGCCATATGCCTCAGAACTATACCCTAATACATAGGTATCCTTTTCATGTTTCTGATGTATTATTCATGAAATGTCTTTAAAGAAGCATCATTTTGAAGGCTGATATGTTTTAGCACTGTGATAGATTTAAAGAAACAGTACTTGGTCTTTAATGCCAGCTTTTCTGTCAGTGGCTATCAGTTTCTGTCTGGAGGGACTACTTTATCGTTCCAGTTGTTGGGCAGCTTGAACAGCATCAGTGTTTCAACAGATTAACTAGATGCTCTCTAAATTAGCGTACTCTGACTCTGCAGGTTGTCCATTAACTGTCCGTAACTGATTCATTAATTAGAACTAGGTAGAGCACTACCTACTGTTACAAGTCAGAGTTTATTATGAAGTGAAGATAATTAAATAGATAAGTATGAAATCACTCAGAGCACCATATAAATGCTTTCCCTAGAGCACTCCCTAGCTTGGGCAGTTTAAATTAAAAGGGCTAAGATAATTCTTTATAACCTCAAAATTATATTTTCAAGAATAGAAGCTTTTACGCAGGTCTAGGAAAAGACAATTTGAAGTGCTGTTCATATTATGGTGAAACCAATCTTGACTACTGAAACCGTCCTGCTTCATCTGTTCTTGTGCTGGCCACAGTTCTACTGGCTACATCTACACCAGTGAATTAAATGGGCCATGGATCATTCTTTGGACCTGAGGCCAGCTGGCAATGTACAGCTCCTATTGGTCCATAGAGCTAAGCACTCTTCCCTCCCAGAACACAGTAGCCGAGTCCAAATGGCCTATTAGGAATATCTCCTGTCCCTAGTGACTTCTTAAGTGTGCCCAGGCACAGCTGGCACAGAACAAAACAAAACTAGGGATCATGCTAACAATTAACTACTATTAAACTCAGAGAGCTCTTGAACCCATTCCTGAACTATTTAGCTTCCCAGCACAAAGTTAGCGACTGTGTTTCCAAGAGGCCTCAATAAACATTTTTGATATATTTACAGTCTCCCAAAAAAAAAAAAAATAAATGCTTCATCCTCTCAGAACTTACTATTTATAAATTGTAGAAAAACCTACAAGTGGTACTTTCAGAACATGTATTCCTTGATCCCAAAAGTGTATATTTTCTCCTAATTCTACCTTAAATTATGAAGAATCTCACTTCGGAGAGCAGTTCAGCTGGAAACACTGTCAAGAAGATAGTGGGCTGGCAGGTTGGCTAACAGAGAATAAATTACCAACCACCAGCTGAACTGCAAAAAGCTGGTGTTTATGAAGCTGAGGGTTTGGTGTATGAAACCCCCTACTCATCTGCCCAGAATTTATATATCTGTGAATGGCCAGCCATGGTAAGTCACTACTCTGTGAAGTCAGCTGCATCAAAGAACTTTTTTTATGGGGCTTAGAGAAGGGCTCTTAGAGCTTTTTAGAATAATCCTCTTTAGACCCATAACGTATGCTAAGAACAAGTGGCTGTGAGTCTACTTACTGGAAAGTGAGAGGATGGAACAGTACCTGAAGGTTTCCCTCCATTTCATCATGTTTCAAGAACTTAAAGCAAGACCTTCAACCTAAGGAGAAATAAAATATTTGATTACAGATGGATGGGAAACAAGTTTTCCAGTCTCTAAAACACTTATGGGTGTTCTAGAGACTGGGGAAAGTACAGAACAGCTAACAAAGCCTTAGAGAGGAGGAAGCCAATGTACAGAAGAGCTAATGACTAGGGCACTCACCCTGTGAGACATCTAAGTACATGCTATGAATCTGAGAGAAGAGGAATTTCATCTTGCTTATCATACCTCAGGCGCATGACCTAACCACCAGACTGATTTTTAATATGTGACTGTTTTCCTCACCTTTGGCCAAAAATGTGTTCCCTTCTGTGCCAGTTTTGATTGGGGTAGAGCAAATTTTCTTCACAGTGGCTGGTTTTGAATTTGTGCTGAACCCAGTGTTGATGATCTAGAGATATTTTTGTTATTGCTGAGCAAGGCTTACACAGAGCCAAGGCCTTTTCTGCTCTTTGTCCTGCCACACTGGCAAGGACACTGGGGTGGGAGGAGGTACGTCTAAACAAGTGACCACAGCTGACACAAGGGATATTCCAGACCATGTGGTATCATGCTCAGTTTATAAAGTAGGAAGAAGAAGGAGGAACAGGAGGAACATGGGCTGATGGTGATGGAGCCCCGCTCTCCTGAGAAAGGCTGAACACCTGCCTGCCCATGGGAAGCAGTAAATGATTCCTTGTTTGGCTTTGCTTGCATGTGCAGCTCTTGCTTTACCTAAGAAGCTGTATGTAAGCTTATGAATTTTCTCTCCGTTACCCTCACAGTTCCCTCCCCAGTCCTGCTAGTGGGGAAGGGGGAAAGCGGCTGTGTGAGGCTTGGTTGCTGCCTGGGGTTAAACCACAAGACCTTCAAAATAATTTTTCAGATATACTGCTGGAAGCAATACATTTCTATTGCAAATTTTGATTTAACTGAATTGGCATTTTCCAAATAGAAGCAATCTTGGCCTGCTCTAGTAATGGGTCCACATTATTTTAGGCCGTTTGAAGAATTTAACTGTGCAAAGTGCATTGCAACAGATACTTTATTCTGAAACACTGAAAAAATTGATTAGCTATAAATGTCAACAAAATCAATAACTAATTTCTTTAATGCTGTTAGAATTAAAATAATTAAAACAGCAAGGAGAACTGTTAGTTCTCTTGTGTTCCTCAAGTGATGAACATTAACAGAGATAAAAAGAAGATATAATCAAACGCTTGTGCTCTGAACTGAATAGCAAACACACTTTCAAAATTTTACAAGTTACTCCTCATCCAATTTTCTGAAGCATCTTGCAGTTGTTAGTTTTTCTTTAGTCACTTCTGCTTCCTCTGCAGTTCTATTTCTTAGATTTTTAACAATCTGATCTCTTTTGTTTTTATGGAGTATTAATGTTTTATATTCCCTCAGTTCTTTGACCTCTCTTTAGCCGTTGTGTTACATCAGGTAATATTCAACTGAAAGATCCATGTAGTCAGAGAGATTTCCAAGAAATGACAGGTCAGTTTTGGAGATATTACCAATCATTAATGGTCACATTTGTTTTCTTTCCTCCAAAACAAAAATAATAAAAATTGTTTCATTTGGTAAAGGAAGCAGTTTATGAACGGCTGCTTTCATGTGCATTGTTTTAACCTTGCCCTAGTCTAGGGAACAGTTTTATGATATCTCATTCTAAACCACCAAAAAACAACGCTTCTAATTTATAAAATCCAGCAAAAATATTTCAGATTTGCACTGTATATTTTCTAAAATTATTTTCTTGGTCATGTCACTGAGTCTTCAATAGGTTGAAGGTTCTCATTAACAAAAAAGCATTTATGATGCTGGAGTTCTGGAAAATAAAATCCCTCATTTCTGTTGTTCATCTTTTTTCATGATGGTTCAATATTTCAAGCTTGAAGGCATTGGAAGTAGTGTAGCACACGTGTATTTTAAAAATACTTTGTATATGCCAGCCATCATCATTAAATTGTATAGCATTCAAATGACAATCTAAAATGTGTTAACAGTTCTATAAGACAGTCCATTAATATATAACAATTTTATTGTGATGTTTGCAAAACAAGTAGCATTTTTTGTGTTCACATGCCTTTTTTTCATTATTGAAGCTGTTAACCTTGTCCAGTATAGCTACACTAAATGCATTGTCATTTCCCCTCCATATCTTCATCCAGTATTTAATTCTATTCTTTGCAATATTGCCAACATCATCAATGTCATCATATTTTTATGTAAGTTATACTGACAGATAATGGCCTCAATTAAGTCAACAGGAAAACATGAAAAGAACATAATGATTAGATTAAATAACCATAGTGAGTGAGTGAGTATCCTCTGCCTAAATCAAAGGTTCCTGCTTGTTCTGACAGAAACAAGCACGACAGTATTCCTGTCAATAAATATAATAAATCCAATATATTGGCAGATATCTTTTGCAGAATGAGGTTTACAGGATTCAAGTACATCATCACAAGCTCACTGTTGTGGCTCCAGTGGTGTCTGCTGTCATCTGAAGGAGAACTGAAAAAATTCATTGGGAATAATTATGAAAGGAAAACCAGAAGAAACCTTCAACAATTATTATAAATTTGTACTGTGTAAAATTTTACAACATACATCTTTTTTTAAATGTGTCTATAATTCAAAGATTATCCTCCTTTACACTTCATGTCTTCGTTTTTTTTTTTTTTAAATTGGGTATTCTTATAACTGTGATATATATAAATAATCTTTTCAAAATATTATCAAGTTATTGGCCTCCATCATGTCTCAGGGTCTTACATCTCCCTTGTTTTAATTAGTAGTCATTCTTGCACTGACATGATGGAAAAAAGGTATCCAACAACTTCTAGTATCACTATTTTTAACGTATTTTGAACAGTACTCTGTCTTTGAATTTTCACAGAACTTGAATTTTACCAGGCAACACATATGGAAATGTGCTTTTTGCAGGGTTTTTGGTTGTTTGTTTCACTAGGGATTTTTGCCAGTTCTGAATAAGTCTTCATTCTTGCAAGCATGACACACTAAACAGGGTCTCCAATATCTACCTGCTGGGTGCCTGGCGGATTCCCTTCTTTCACTGCAATTACAGTTTTGGCAAGTTTTTGACACAGCTATGCAACCACACTTCTGTCTGGCATATAGTAAAACATTATATAGGGTAAATTACTATTAATGATCAGCATTTAAGTCTCTCTTCAAAATCTTTCAAGTGTACTAATTGATTAACACACAGCACTTGCATTGGAAGTGAAATGCCTTCATAGTGAAGTCACAGTATACTACTAGAAAGTTGTGCTGTAATTACATAGAGCTCTTTCTATAATATTTATTTAGGATGAGCATCTGTTTTCCCCAACTGTTTCAAAACACAGTCAGCACTTACTTGCTTTATTTGCAAAGCAGCTAATCAAGAATAGTCAATTCCTTCTATTTAAAGTAAGATTAAATTTTTACAAACTGAAGCAAATGATAAAACACCAAAATCCTGCCAACTGTATATGGAGTCCAAACCTCTGCAATAGGATTCTTTATGAGTTTAAACTTGGAAAAAACAGTCTAATCTCTTTCTATTTATCATAAGTCTATGCCAGGAAATATATCAATGATATTTTCCTGAAGGAATTAGCAACTGGATGGGTCAACTTATTTCTCAAATTTTTATATACCTTCAAACCCAAAACTTTTTGTCTTTTTATTTAGACTACTATAAAACTGTCTTCTTCCTATAACAGATGACATTCACAACGTAAAAAATGCAGAACTTCTATATGCATGTCCATAAGCATATAACACCTGCAAAGCTGATGCTAAAAATAAACCACATTGTGATTGCAAAGTCAAGCTTTCCAAAGATAAGTAAGGGCAGGTTGCCCAAGTATTCCTAATGTAGTTCTCCATGACACATCCAGTGTAGAAAAGCCTGATTCTTGGTTAGTGTAATATTTTTCTGTAAGACTGGAAGCTCAATCCACAGGGTGGACTGTGTTCACTTAACAAGCAGCTCTTTAATATTTTACCTTTCTTTATTGTTGCTCATGGCATTCTGTGCTTTGTCTCTGCATGCCATTAAAATTCTTCACAGCAAAAGGCATCCCTTTGCACACAGCCTTTTCTACCACTAGCGCCACTGTCATATTTGAAAGTTTGTTAATGCTTATACACTTTCATCCCAATATGATGAGTTAAACAATAACAATTAGTATTGCAGATAAGGAACTAAGATAATAAGAGACCAAAATGCTCATGAATTTTCCTTGAAAAGTCCTGGATATTTAGAACTATGCAGCTCTGCTCAGGGCTATATGTATTCAAAGATCATTTATCAACAATTTTGCAGAGAACTCAACTCAGAAGAAAAAGTTTAAGGCAATTCTTAAGCAATACAAAGCAACCCTAAGGAATAACCAAGAAAGATTTTGTCCTAGTGTTTGAGACAGGATTTAATCATGTTACTCACAGGGAAGGCTTTGTGCAGTCCCTGACCACACCTGTTTTCTATCCATCAAGTTCTGTAAGAAATGACACAAGATCCTACAGGCAAAGAGCATCTTTCCTTACATAGCTTTGATTTCCAGTCTGCACACCGAATGGAAGCCTGAGGGAAAGCTACTTTAAAGGCTTTTTGGAAATCTCAGTTATGATATGTGTATTTGAAAATTATGTTCTAGACCACTGAAGGTTATCTGACAACACTGCTTTGGTTTCATTTATAAATTTGACAGATGTAGTGAGAAAACTTCCATTTACAACAACTGTTATATAAGCATTAAAAGAAAAGCACTACTATTGGAATTGAATTTATATCACAGGCTGCATTGATAATCACATTTCTGAAAACTTACGCAAATACTTATTTCAATTTACTTAAAATATATTGCTAACTGCTCTGTAAAGTAACTTTACATTTAATGCATGTAATACAGTAAGATAGATTGTCAGAATAAAGCAAAAGTTTAAGACACAAATGTGTAGTCTACTCTAACAGCAACCCTTATTTTTATTTTTTTTAATCATATTCAGTAGATTGTACTGAAGAAGGACAAAGAAGAAGGAGGAAAAAAAAAGGAGGAGGGGGAATTATTTACATATTTATGTCTGTGTGATTTCAACAATGAACTTTAGGCCATTTAAACCACGATTGACTGATAGTATGTAATACCTTTGCATCTGTTTCTGCTTTTGTATAAAGGGATGTGAAGAAGAATTTAAAATAAAAGTGAAACTAATCAGCTTTTGCTGGTTTTCTACATTGTATTTATTTCCCTCAAGTGAAAAATGAATGAACTGAGGTTGCATTTCTGCCATAGAGTTGAGTGACTGGGTAAAAAAATTTCCACTCCAGTACCCTAACCCTAATAATTACTCTCTTCAAATCCTACAATACTGTACATGAGAAATAAAACACAACAACAACAACAAAAAATCTGCTGCTTCCTAAACACTACTCCAAAACTACTTTTAAATATGCAAATAAAATTCCACGCAATAGCAAGCACAGTGCTAAGGGGTTTTTAATTAAATATTACCATTTCTAGAAGGAAGAATTTTATAAGATAATAAAGACTGACATATATCTTTGGCAAAAAATGGATATTTTTTGAATGGAATATGTTGGCAATTGAGTTTATCTGAGCTCCCAAGTAGAACATGTTTTGAAGTTGCCCAGCTTTTGAAAGATTTCTGCTACACAGGAAAGGGCAAAAACTTGTGCAAGTGAATTGTGACATTGGTACTTTATGTCAGGCAAAAGCTTATGAAAACAGCTTGTCCTGAGAGGTTTCTGACACAATGAAACTGGCACTTGGAATCAGCTCTGTGAGCTTTGGACACTGATTGGACTTCAACACACAAACAGAAAAGTGAGTTTCAATATGAGAGACTTCATTTTAACCCACTCCTACCCCGCTAGAATCCCCAAATATATTTTTCTTCAGTTTTGTCTTTTCTTATACCATGAGACAGCTCCAATTTTTCACAAAATCAACATGCAGCTATATCTTATATACTTAAAGTGTAAGGAAGACCACATAAATATGTATCAGACATTTCTTTTCAATTTTGATTTATAAAACAAACTTGAAGAAAAAAAAAAGAACAAGGTGTTGTGTCCATACATATATAACAGGCAGAACTAAACATTCTGCTATATTTTACCAATACTTTTTATTACATGTAATTTCTTCAGTTTTTATTACTTTGCCTGATCACCAGGGATGACATTTTCATTACTAAAACTCTTTCTCAAGTTTTACCTCTTACGAAAAGTTTAGCAAAAAGAAAGGCAGTTGTTTAGAGGATTAAGACACAGAAACACATATTATCTGGCCAAAGTTAGTAAGAAATTTTTTACTTTTTTTGATCTCTAGCATTTTTTGTAGTTCTGGATGAGGGAAGGGAAATTTAGTGATATGAGAAATTTGGGACAAAGGTATTTTCCGTCTTCTTAATAAGCTACGTGAATGTTCCTGGAAAATCCCTGTTTAAGTGCTCTTTATAGTGAAGGACAAATTCTTAATTTTCCACACATCCTTCCTCCCTTGAACATCAATTAGAGAACTAAAAATATTTTCCTTCAATTTCTAAAATCTATTTTGGCACCAGCGTTGGAAAGGAGGTTGGGAAACTTCCCTGAGATCCTCCATAACCCTATCATAATGAGCAAAGTAAGTTCTCCAAGACTTTACCTGTTTTCATAAGTCCTCTTATCTCATAGATTATTCTAGAGATACAGAAATATCTTAAATGTTTGCTTAAAAATCATAGAGGTCCAGTAGTACATTAGATATTAATACTGATTCTCGCAGCTAACCTGATTTTTCTCTATATAAGTATGTATATAAAATTTCAGATGGAAGATATATTTCTTCTGTCCATCAGAACTCACATGACTTTTGGCAAATGGAAGCATGGAACTTTTTGCAGTTCAAAGCTTAGAAGATAATGTGAAGGTACCAATTTTAAACATCTCTGGTGAACTTTGTATATAATTAATTGCACTTCATTTCTAAGGGGGCACAAATAGAGAGAGACTGCAGTGAGTATTGCACCATGAAGCAGAAATCTATTTGTATCTAAAGAGTTTAGAAACACCAGGTCCAATGACAGCTGACTATCCTCATGCCCCTTAATGGTACTCTTCAAAAGTGTTCCTCAAGATTTTGTGTCACTTACACGTTAAAAATCAGAATTACTTTCCTTCTATTGCAAAAGTAGAATTTATTCCATACATTAAATTTAATGTCCTAAAAAGGTTAAGGATCCCCAACTATTGTCTTTGAATGAAGAGAGAGGCCAAACTTGGAAAAAATATCCCAATGCCACTGTCAGTTCTCTTTCCTACTCCCATGTTTTAGAGCCTTCACTACTACTTAGAGTATCAGCAGTGGTCAAAAAGACAATAAAGAGGAGGGAAGGAGAAGAATAACAGTTCTCCAAGTAAACAGATCATCACAAATTACTTAAAATTTGTGTGATAATTAAAAAATCAATCTACAAAAGCATCCTTAAAATGCTGTATGTATGTATGGCATTTATTTAGCAAAGATAATTTACAAATTAAAAGCAGAACAATCACCACTTGTATTTCCTCTATGGTTTCTGCATTTTGCCTTGCAATTTATTTGCTATTATGAGCAATATTTTAATGATTTATTTCACAGTAGATCATTAATTTTCTAATAAATTGTATGTGACTCATGAAGGACTCACAAGTCATCTTTTTGTGCTGCTGAATTCATAGTGATAAAAAATTTGCTGTGTAGGTTAGTGACATTTATAATATCCCCAAATCATCCTTAACAATCAATTTTCTTATGACAAGTCACAGCTTATTTTTCAGTTTATCATGATCACTTCCGAAGAAAATGCAAGCTATTGGTTTGTACTGGGTCCACTTTTGGCCAGAGAAGTTGTAGATGTCCCATCCCTGGAAACAGTCAAGGTCAGGTTGGATGGGGCTCTGAGAAACCTGATCAAGTTGGAGATGTCCCTGCTCATTGCACAGGAGTTGACCAGATGATCTTTAAAAGTAAATTCTAACTCAAGTCATTCTATAATTTTATGATTTCAGACTAAGTTATATGGGTTGCTTCTAGAGCTGATTGGCAAGTAAAAATAATGAATCCTTTATGAAATATATATGACTGAAATTATATCAATGCCACTTAGGGGATAAAATGACCCCAGCAAGTTGCAGCTTATAATATACAGCTCACTCTTAGAAGCCTGCAGGATCGCTCCAGAGGCTCAGTACTTTCTTAGCTGCATCTCCCTTTTCTCAGCCTCAAATCTGAAAATGCCAATTATATTTCAAATGTGATGCAGTACCATAGTGTTTCTCAGTACCCTGTCTACAGACTGCTTATGGTGTATGGTATCAGATACATGCATTATGTCACATTCATTTTATTTTGAAGGATGTCTATCAGGGCAGCCTGCCTCAGCACACCTGAGTGGTTTCTAGCAGGTGCTGTCTCTATCTGCAGGCATGCACTATTAGATAGTTAAACCTGCAGGTCACATTAAATAGTTTTCAGTCTCAATAGTTTCAGTGGAAACACTTGCAGCTGTAGCAGTTACAGTTTGGTTCTGAAAAATTAAAGCTGTTTTCTTAAATGATAAGTACTTTATTTGTCATTCCTTCTGTACCTGCTGAATCATTAAATGATCATAGAATACAAAATCGTTTGCAGACATGTCTCATAATGTTGAGGCAAAACAAAAGCTGACACTTTCCAGTATAGCCTAAGAAATGGTTTCAAGGGTGTGCTATCAATATCAAGCAGTGATGTGTCATATTAAGCTTACCAAAAAAAAATTGTTCTGGTATCACTGTACAATTGGCCGTTTACTCTCTGAGAATACCACAGTCATCATTAGACAGCAAATGCACATCATTAGCTGCCTGATCTTGAGAAAGCAGTTAAATTTTTTGTCCCTGGGGTCAGATAGCAAAAACATAAAGCCAGGATTTATCTAGAATTTGATTTAAATGGAAGAATATTTTAATTACAGGTGCAAATTATGACTATTTTTATAACCTTCTTTTTTTCCTTTGTTGTTTTTGTTGTTGATGTTGTTTTCATGTGTGTGTGCAAGAGTGGAAGAGAGTAGAGGGGTTTGGGGTTTTTTTCAAAGCAACATCTTTTTTTTTCCTTCTCTATATTTGACACACAAAGAAATGAGAAACATGCCACCTTCTCTGTGGTTTATCCTTTGTGAAGGTTACATTCATTGTAACTGTAGTAGAACATGATATGTTATTCAGCTGGGATTCTTGAAGTCAAACTGTTTATACTTCCCTTATGCACTCGTAGTCTCAGTCCATAGGTCTGTTTATACTCTTCTTGCCAAGCTGAAAGTAATTCTGTCACTGTGCCATAGGTTCCTACATAAGATTTAGTATTGCACTGAGTTGAGTCAGTGGCACTGGCAAGCAGCCAGATTTCTTCACCACTTCAGGTTTTCTGGCATTCTGCTAGAGTCCAGGTCAGGTTGCTATAAGACGTATAGCAAAGAAAAGCTGTGTCTTCTTTTCAAATTTAGTTTATTAAAGCTATTCTATGCCCAGAAGGTTAGGTGTATAGAAACCCTCCTGACTAAGTTCATTACATGTAATAAACTTGTAAAGACCTGATTTAAATCCCTAGAAATCACATATGGATTTTCTCATCTTTGATAAAACTAAAAAGGTAGGATAAATTAAAATAGAGAAAATTGGGATTCTTTTCCAAGTTTTCTAAGTATTGATTCTTTCTCTGCAGAATAAAAGCTTGCAAGGAACATATAGTCTGGATTTAACACACAACTTGGTTAAAATTAAGCAATTATCACTGACTGATGAGATTTTCTGTTACACATTCATTGTGTAAAAGCTTGTCCCTTAAATTTACTAATGCTTATTCATTTCTACACATTATTAATGCTTACTGATCATACTAGCTGTTTCCACTTCAGTTTTCTTTTCCTTGATGTTTCAGTCTATTTGAAAATTCTGACATTTCTCCTAGAAAATGAAAAAGAAATGCTACCACAGCTCCCCTTACTGTCTCTCATGCTGGTATTTGGAAGAAGTTGTTCAAATCTCTGCCATGAATGAAGGTTTAAGCATCTTAAAGCAGCTCGAGGTACATTATAAGCAGCCAGAACTTTAAGAGGTAAAAAAAAGCAACTTCTGACAGAATTCTGAAGTCTTTAAAAGTGAAGCAAACTGATAAGAGAATGAGCATGTTTTGCACCAAACTGTGCTGGAGAGAGAACCAGACATTCTCCTGAATCTCTGATGTATTCCAAATCAATTAAAGCAGCCAGTGTGGTACAAAGTGTTCATATGTGAGTCACAGTAACCTTTCAACTGCTCTTGGGCTGGTTGCTTCACATCACTTTGGCTCTTCTGCTGACCATAGCTCTCCTGTGGGAAATCACAGAATTCCTGTTGGGCAAAGTACAGCTGAAGTACAGAGCAATCTGTCCCAGGAAATGGAGAGGACAAAGGGAAATAGAATGGTTTACCTAATTCTCTATTTTTTATTTTTTTTTTAATCATGCTCTCCCCTCCCCCTTTTCCTCACTACTGCCTTTTATTTGCAAATGTTATATCCTTTAAGAAATGTTTTTCCTACACAGCAACACATTTATAGGGTACTATTTACAGCGTAGAAACTCTAGTTTATACCAAAATTAATTCAAGATGCATGCTTAAAATTAGCATCATCTTATTTCAGTTTGCCAAAAATTCCATGTCTAGTTTAAGTTATTCATGTAGACTCCCTCTGTAAAACAGAAAAGAAAAAAAAATACATCTGTATGTTCAGAAATCAACCTACCTCACCTGAGACACATTTTATCTGAGAAAACATGCTATCTGAAATTTCTTCTTTTAGCTCATAGCTATAGAGGAAACCTAGACAAATTCTGCAGATTAGATGTCAAAATTTTAGATGGTGGAAGATAAATGAGCTGAAACTTCACCTGTGTTTTATCCAGACAAGCTTCACTCCAGCCAAGCACAAATCAAAAATCCTCTCTGTAACACATTTATTAAAAGAGAGAGGATGAATACATTAAATGCTACTAGAAGCTTTCAATACAGCATGTGAAAGTGTGTGGATGAATTGGTCAGTGAGTGATAAGGGAAGATTCTCCTTTGCAGTAGAAAGATGATCATCTTTCAAGGTCATGCCATTTCTCTACTATAAATACCCAAATTGGTTTTATTGAAACAGGCCCATGGCAAGCATTGTTTTGAATGGATTACAGAGCAGCACCTGTAAATTTCAAAAGGGAGGCACACATCTTAAATACACTTAGTGCCTTATAAAATTTTAACAATTATGGGAAGGGGGAAAAGAAGCCAATTCAGTCAAAACAGAACTCAGACTTATATTGAATCCAAAATAAGTCTATTTATAATTTCAAAGACTCCATAAGAATCACTTTTTTTTTTTTCTGGGATATCAGTTTAAACTATGTTAACATCCAAGCCATATATGCCATACTGTGTCTCTAAAGCCATCAAGGGGAGCCTCAGTGATCAACAAGCAGCTGGACACTGAGCATGATTGCTTCTCAACCCTGTTTCACTACATCTGTCAAAAAGATATAACTGCATTTTATTTGATCAAGAACGCTAAAGAATTATAATTTCTATTTATCAGTAATCTAAAATCTAATTCCAATTATACTAAAACATAAGGAAAAAATAAAACTTGAGACAGTCTGTTTTGCTCTACAAACTTATTTTTGAAAGGCATGAAAAAATTAATTTTGCATTCCATGACATCACCCTTTTCTGCTTTATTTGCTGGTCCAACACCAGACAGACCAATCTACTCTGCAGGTGCCCCAGAAGGCCCTGTATCAATGCATAGCAATAATTCTTGAGATTTGAAATCAGCAGTAGTTTAGCTCAGTTTCAGGCAGGAAGTATGCTTAATAGAGCTACAACTTTTTCCCCCTACTAGGCCAGCTCTGTGGAGCTGGGTCACAGTCTGCTCCAGGGAATGAACCACTCCTTTTGCCCAGTTATACACAATGTCAGGTAATAATAACACATAGCCAGTCAATGCAATAAAGGCATTTCTCTTAGAAACTGAGAAAAGACTATATTTAGACTGAGAAATGACACTTTGCTTTGACAAATCTTATTAGCTCAGATTAGCTGTTGGAAGTACCAAATGTTCCCAAGAATTGAACTTTTCTTTAATCTATGAATTCAAATAAGAAACCATTCCACACTCAAGAAAAGCAACAGTTGGAATCATCCACAGAAAATTGAAACCAAACACTTTCAATCTTGCACACCAGTTTTTCTCCTCGGTGAATCTCCAGCTGAAGGTCTATATAAACACACACACATACACAAGTATATGTATTCAGATGACAGAGAGGGAGACCAAGCAGAATAACAGAACAATAGGTCAGACTGTTCATGAAGCTGAAAGTACATCAAATTTGGGTGGTGAGGCAGCCTATCCAGCTTCAAGAGGATTATTGAGTCAGTATTTTAGACCTCCTTCTACTTTTTAAGGCGGCAGATGTAGAAAGGAAATCCATATGGGAATTTTAACTACAAAATTCAGAACTGGTTGGCATTTGTAAAACTGACCCAAAACTGCAAAACAAAACACATGAAGAGTCTATTAATGAAATTACATTCAATAGCAAAAGGTTTCTATGGAAACCAAAAGTAAGACTCTGGTGATGGAAACACTTATTCTGGCTGCAAGGAGTACTAGAGTATCACATGGAATTCTGTTTTCATATAATGTGTCTGCTGAAAGGATTATTTATACATGATTAAATCCTAACCACAGTTTTGTGATATTTTGGTATGAGAAGCCAGTACAGTAATTATAGTTAATGTACCTGAATAAATGTAGAGTTCAAGCAGGCAAGAAAGATATGTTACATCTCTGCATAATTAAAATTGTGCATAATTTTATTTTTTGCAAATGAAATGTGATCTAGAAGAGCTGATGCACGAACCCCAGCCTAGCATACAATGCTAAAAGGAGGAAAATTAACCAAGAGCACACTAGAACTGGTGTAGCCATGTGGCAACTCAAAGAAAAATAATCCAGATTTCTCAGGACATGTACTAGTCCATACTTCAGCTATTACGTGAAGATGGCTTCGGTAGATGTAGATATGATGTGGAACAGCAAGGCTCCACACTGTGGCAGCTTCGAAGGAATAGGTTTTACTTCTTCCAAAAGGATAAGGAAAACTATTTTAAAGTCATCTTCTGCAAACTGAAAAGGTTTCAGCAAGGACACCTGATGATTAATCCCTCTCACAAACTCCAATTTCTTCACAACTGAGCACTTAAGAAGGTTTGAGAGTCAAATTAAAAAGTTGTTGCATGTTTATGTTTCCCATGTATTCCTAAAAATTGAGAGAGAATAGTTTCTTATTTTAGTATATCTCTCTCTTCCTAAGGGTTTCTCTCCACCTTCTATCTCTATTTTTCCTCCGCCCTTTCATTCACTTTATTTCTTCCATAAACAGGTAGAAACAAGGGGAAAAAAATGTTCTATATTTTTCTAAAAGAGTATGCCTTTTCTTGTAGTGAATAGCTTCTAGTCTCAGGCAACTAGAATTGAGCCGAATGTAATGTAGGCATCCAAAGAGGAGCTGTAAGGAAAACTGGCACCTTTCCTGCACCTGTGTTCTGAGAATGAAGCAACAAGTGAACTCCTCCTATATGAGATACAGCCATTCCTTCCTATACTCTGGAGCTGGGAGGGTTAGAATCAAGGTTTCTCCTCTCATTTTCAGTTGTTTCTCCAACTGTTGGCTTGTAGTAGGATGTGTTAAATGAACAGACTCTTTTTCTTTCCTCTTTCAAGTGGCACATTTTAGCTCTTATTTAGCTGAGGATAGCTTTGAAATATTCTTACAGCCTTTTCTTACAGGAAAGAATCTTCATATAACAGTATGTCAAGAGTTTTTTCTGAAGCATCTCTTACAAAGTACAAATTGACACTAAGTATTATTTTATACTAAGCAAAAGAATTCCAGTCTCCTAAAAACAGCTTTAGTTAGAGGTTCAAAAGCTTCCTCTCTGCCCTCTAGTACTACTTTAAAATGAAGAATTAATTCCTTACCTTATTTTTCTTTCCAGAAAAGAAAAAGAAGCCACCTATCTTATAAGGTAATTTTGAATATTAAAATATATCAATGTATATGTTCTGATGTCAATAAGCTATAGTGGGAAATTACTGAAAAATATGAGCAAATAAATCACATGTCATTTGGAAAAAACAGTCTCTGGTGGAACCAACAAGAATTTGAAATACTTGCATTGTATGGTAACCATTATTTGTGCAATGACCACCTTTAGCAACCCATGATGCCCACTTTGAGTTGTCTGCCAACAGTCCCTTACAGCCCCACTGGAACCTTGACCTCTTCACAAACTAATTTCCCCTAAAACTGCATGCCCTGGAGCTGGATGTTTGTTCTTGGGACCCAGACTCCCAAAAGAAGCTATCTCCTTCTAATGAGAATCAAGATATCCCGCAGGCTGTGCAGCAAACAAAATCCTTATATATGCAGAGGAAAAAAAAAAAAAAAAGTAACATTCATTTTTGTTAAAGTACTTTAAATAGGACAAATACATCCTCACATGACCTTCTTCTTTCTCTTTATTTTTTAACTCTGAAGTTTCTTTGGTAGTAGAGGCAAGGTTTCATTCATCATGGCTGACACTGAAAAATAATACAAGCCATACAAGACATAATGCTTCTATTTGGTTATTGGAACCATGAAAAAACTTTATAGAACACTTGAATTATCATTTTCAAACTGATTTTTTTATTTTTCTAACATAAGTTTTTAAAAAATGTATTATAATCTGCAATAATTTCAGCTATTTTCATTTTGTTAGTTAGTTATCCTCTTGGTGAATATAATGGCACATTTTTGATTAGGAATTTGGTGGGGACATTGTGTAGAAGACAATATTTGACATCATCACCTAGTGACACCATAAAAAGGCCAATTCAAAGTTCAGTGTCTTGTGCAAGCAGCGATGACACCTCAGTGGGAACCAGTACAGTTGGAATGACTAATGTCAGAAAAGATATATTGAAATCTGAACAGATGCAGAGAAAGATTAATAGAATAGAGAAAATGGGAAGACTTATGATGGCAGAAGTATTTAGGCTTCCAAGTCTAGGAAAAAGTATATAGTGAAAGAACTGTATGGCTGGGTTATATGCTGTACACACATCGTTCAATATCTATGGGGTTTTATGTCCAGTTCAAAGAAAATGATAGACTTACATAAAATCATGTCAACACTGCAAACATCACACAGGTATGTACAAATGAGTGTCTTAAGTAATTCCCAGACTCCACAGCCTCCCCAGTAGCTGGCATGTACCTGTCCTTCCAGCAGTCAGCCTCTCCCCAGACACACACATACATCTGTCCTAGACTAACAAGCACTTCAAAGCACGGCTACCAAGCTACTCAATCTCCTTGGGAGCTAGTCCAGCTTGATATTTACCAGCAATCACACCAGATGTGCATATCCTCACCCCAGGGGTTGGTCCCAGAAGTCCTAGCCCTTTGATAGCAGTTCCAACTGCAGTTGCTGGCACCTAGACCTCCACTAACGCAGATGCACATGGACTAGAGACCCCCTCACCCAGGAAAATAGAAATGGAGTTTCCTGAGGTGCCAGGTCAGATGGCACTGGGGGCAGGACACTGTGAGATAAGGGTACTGACAAGCCCAGTTTAAACACATCCAGAGCCTTTTAAACTTTTATCCTTTTACTTTCCCTTGCCGGATCCCCCCAATCACATTCATCCCCCTCTTTCTTCACCTTTGATTCCTTCCCCTGAACAACCCATACTAAGCTTTGAACAATCCCTAAAAGCTCTTCACTGTACCCTCTAATGTCACTCAGTCTGCACAGTCCTCCTAAAGTCTGCTCTTGTTGACTTGTCTTGAAGTGGTTCATAATCAGTGCTGAAGCTCTCCTGGAAGCAGCCAGGGCACAGTGTCCCTGCCTCTGACTGGGCCAGTGAGGTTGTGCTCCCTGCCACTGCACGTCTGTGCTCCTTCATGCTTGTGTGGATGAGCCTCTTATGGGCCAATCACCCCCCTGTGACAGCCCTGGGGGCAGCTCTGTGTGTATGGAGATCCCCTCCATGAGACATAACCAAGCATGCTTTGCCTTTTGGTCTGTGACCCAGGAGTGGGGGCACCCTGGAGAGGCTGTGGTTTGACAGACAGTCCTGCAGAAGGACACTGGAGGAACTGTGCTGCCCTGCCCACTTGGCAGGGGCACTGGTGCTTTACTGCTTTCCCTTTTCCTGAAATGCCACCTGCCTTTAGCACCTTTCTCTACCCTGCTCCGGTTCCACTTTGAAAGAAAAATGAAAGGCTACAAAAATCCTACAACCCCACACTGCAAATCATACATAACACATGACAAAGCAGCTGCTAGAGCCAGTGGGATGTACACAAGAGCTGTAGCTATGTGTGATGTGTTCAAAGCTACATACTGCATGCATTTCCTGTTAACATACATACAGGATAAAATCCAAAACGTTTCTTGCTTTACATCAGTAAGACTAAAAGCAAAAATAAACTTCCACTCTTTGTCTTGAGGCATAGAGATGCAAAGACAGAGCTTAGCTGACTGGCGTTAATCAGAGAGAAAATGATAAGCCATCAGAACAAAACTGAACACCCATTCACACACACATATACACACACATGCTGGCCAAGTAAGACATTGATTTTCTCCAAAATAAATTCTTGTTTTGTTGGTTGGTAGTGTAACAATAAGCCATTACATCTTAGCATTCAACCTACCTTCATTTCAAACTATTATAAAAGTGTAGCTACACACTGCATATATTACTCTGGTGTGGATACTAGTTTACATAGAAATAATATTGTGCAGGCACATACTTATTTCCACAAGCTTGTAACAATTTTATGTTCTGGAATAAATATGGGCAGTATTTACAAAACGTGTAAAAATGGTAATCTTTTTCTAAATTTAGCACATCCATTTCAATCCTTCTCCAGAGTGTCTGTCTGCAACCTACCCCTGAGTATACCTCTTCTTTGAAAGATATCTCAACAAGCTCAAGCATATCTTTATAAATGCACAAAAGCCAGCATATTATGTTTAAAAACTCAGGAAAGGGCTCCTATCTGAGAGAAATAAAAACATTTTTTTTCTTGACTGAAAAAAATAAACAGTGTCACAAAGCCACTCTGTGCCAGAACCCTATCACATTTTCTGCTCTGCATGCATGACAATCCTCAAACTACTGTGGTAAGTTATTTTTATTGATTTATTTTTTTTTTCTAAATGAGTATATTATTAAACATAAAATGTATTCTTATAATTTCAATATACATAGCTCCTTAAAAAAATCTTTTTATATCTTTTTATAACAGATCTGCATTTTTATACAAAGATATCAAAGTACTTCAGTAAATTCTTTATCAAAAACTGTTTTCCCACAAATGAGAAGAGACTATGCAAGGTGTAAATCTGGCTCTGGATACTGTACACCAGGCTGAAGTCAATTTGTCTGTCTGGGGCATGTGACTGTTTTGAGGGAAGACCACCACACATGGGAGAGCATGAACTGGGGGAAATGGTAAGACATGGTACACAAAGGACCAAAGGGCTGCAGAGTATGAAGCTACACTATGAGAAAGATTTTAGAGATGGAATAAATGCCATTATCACTCAGTAAGTATATTTTGGAGATTCCAAGTTTTTTACTGTAAATAGTTGCCGTAAGAATGGTTTTACGATCTCCCCAAAATAAGAGGAAGTATTTGGCTGCTCCATGTATTCAAAATGAAGAAGAAGAACTTTCCCCAACTTTCTTCAGAGTTAACTACTCGTCTTGCCCTCACAACAATTTCCTTATTTTATTTTGTGAGAATCTGATACATTGAAACTTTCCTAGTTAAATTATATTAAATTTCTTGTTCTATAATCTCCTTTGAACAGTGGATTAGCTATTGCAATATTTCAACTGGTAATAATTTTTTATCTATTGGTCAGGTTTTGAATACTAATATATTTCGAACAGTATGTTTGGAATTAGAGTCTTTCTTTAAAAAAAAGGCCTACATGAAAAAATGAATAAAAATACTACTTCTCAACACTTCTCTATTTGACAAAGAGCTAAAGTGCTTTCCAAAAAAAGAAAAAAAAAAAAGTTGATAGAATTATATCTGTTTTGAAGAGAAGAGGAAAGGACATATCCTACCCAGAACCATGCAGCAAATCATTTCTGGACAGGGAATTGACCAAGCTCTTAACTGAAAAGAATGCTCACAGTAGATGTATAAAACAGACCTCTTTTTTAACCAATGGATTAGATTGATGAGAACCTTATAACAACATTTTAATTCTGTAGTTTAGAAATTATCTCCAAAGTGAAAACATCTCATATTTCACAGAATTATATAAGCATTCAATATTTATACAAGCTAGGATACTTGCAAGTCTTGACTTAGGATAAACATGACTTGGCAAAAAACCAAAGCATCAGTGTGTTATCAACATCACCCTCAATACAAATACAAAATACAACAATGCAACAGCTACAGAGAAGAAATTATCTCTATCCTAGCTGAAAGCAGGACAATAATGTAAAAGTCAATTTTATTATGAACAAAGAGAGAGAATTTTATTAAAATATAATCAAAAAATGAAGACTAGTAACAGAGGTACCACACCAGAAAAAAAGAAAACAAACAAAAAAACCAAATTACTTGTATTTTGGAACATGAGCTGAGTGTCAGCCCTTACTTTTGTTTTCAGGTGAAACTGTGGTCTGAGAGTGTGACATGTTCAAACATAATGGAAAAGAAGAGGATGTGGCAGAGGGGTAGATTCAGGTATCCTGAGTCTTATCAAAAAGATAAGAAAGCATGCAGGGTTGCAGTCTGGCCTTATTAAGCAGGTGAGTGCTGTATTTGAGTCCATGGAGGGCTTTCTGAATTCTGACAAGTGCAGCACATCTGTCAGTCTCTTCATGTTTCCCTTGAAGCCTCGCCCAACAGCTGTTTTCCCTTGGCACTTCCTTCTGTCCTTCATTCTCACACTCCTCCATCTCTTTTTTGTGTTGCCTTCTGGTCCTGTTGCCAGGTTTTCAGGAAAATCCTATTCTCTTGGTAAAGGTAGCCCACAAATTGATGGTTTCAGAAAATGCTTTAAGTTTGAGGACATATGCTTTTAATCTGAGGATATATACATAAAGTAGCTTCTTAAAAAAGCTACTTCAAGAATTGGATATCAGTGTTCCTGTGATGAATATCAAAGTAAAGATATACAACTACTTTAAACTGAGAGGGAAATGGACTCTCTCTTTCAGACTTTATATCTTGTATGAATAGGAATGTAGCACATGACCCCAGGAATAAAAAGATAGATTCAAAAGTCACTAGAGTTTTAGCAGTAAAGGGAAAGAAACAATTATGTACATAGATAGATGAGAGAGAGAGAGAGAGAGATGAAAGATCAACAATTATTTTCACTGATTTTACTCATTATATATTCATTATATAAAAGGCTGTATGATTTTAACATTTCTAAGTTGTATGTGGTTTATTTTTTTTCCTAAAATCTAGCCAGTCATCAGAAATAAAACTCTTACTGGCACCTCTTACTTTAATTCTGATTACAAAAAAGAAACAACATAATACATATTTGAATTTCTAACATTACATACTTAACACTTGAAGGAAACGGCAAAGCAGCTTTTTTGTGAAGTTAGAACATTATTTCCATATATTCAAGCATAGGAAAAGCCATTTAAGTTTTAGCAAGTAATTTCATAGGTATCATGTTATGCTGCTGGAAAGCTAAAGTAGTTAAGAGGTTAGATGTGTCAAGTAAATTGAATTATTCACTAACTTCCATGTAAATGGAAGCATACATCTCATACAACACAGTCATTTAAGTGAGCCTGGAAAGAGTGGATACAAGAACAATGACAGCAGTGCATTTCCACAGAACATACAGAACATTTATCAGCATTTTTTTCTTTTTTAAATCACTATCATGCATGTCTATTTTGTTTAATGTGCATCTGCCTTCTATGAAAACCATGAATACACTCCATAGCAAATCATACCCAGCCCTAAATATTTTTGTCACCCTCCTCACTACATACATACTATGTGTGACAAGTTTTCTCAGCTTGAGGAAGCCTTTCCCACCCTTCTTTGCTTCACTTACAAGGTTTTGGGTTTTGGGGTTTTTTTTGCCTTTGTCCACACTCATATCCTCTTACTGTCAGGAATAATTTATATGGATTTATTCCGAGCACCCATAAGTACCGGATCTAATCCATTAGTTGAAAAAAAGATCACTTATTAAATATGTAGTGTGAGCATTCTTTTCAGTTATGAGCTTGGTCAATTCCCTGCTCATAATTGATTTGCTGCATGATTCTGGGTAAGATACTTCCTTTCCTCTCCTCTTCAAAACAGATGTAATTATTCTTCTCCAGAAAGAGTAGACAACCAGAACTTCTTGTAAATGATAGCAAGACATGCACAGTTCAATGTGTAACCACAGGCCTATATGTCAAAAATACAATCATCTTCAAGCTGCAGAAATATTAAACTGCAAAACAAAAAAATCTATTATATATATTGAATTTATTTTCAAATTTCAGTGCCAAAAAAACCTTAATTATTTTAAAGTACATCAAGGAGACTGAGTTTCCTTTGCTAACAAAACAAGGGTTAGTTCCAGCTGAGCATTAGCCTTACAGTAATCTCACTTAACTCAATGATAAAGAGTCCATTCACTTTAAACAGAGAGCAAGATTCCTCAAATATCTAATTATGCCACATTTCAGATTGTGCTGTATCATTAGAGAGCAAAATGGCTTTAGCTTTGTTTGCAAACCCACTGTTTGCATGTATACTGCTAAATTCTTCAGGGATATGGACTGGTCTCATACCCTGAGGATACCTGCAGTGCACCTACAGCACTGAGTTTGTAAGTGTGCTTTTAGTTTGAATATTCCAATATCATTGCATGTGTACATTACGTTCCTTCAGAGCAACATCTTTTAGAATGAAACTAATAATTCTTTGGATGGGTTAGGGTCCCAAGTGTAGTAGTGGGCCTCAATTTCCCTGGCCAGCCCAGGAGAGCTGGACAGGGTTTTAAATTTTTTTTCTGTCCTATTAACTACTTTATATTCTTCTTAGGAAGAATTACAGAGGGAAAACACATATCTGAAATTTTATACTTCTCATTTGACAACCACCATTAGATAAAGAGAAATCACCAGGGTTTAAGATTCTCAGAGAATATATGACAGCTCCCCAACTACATGAACAATAGCCAACACTGTTACTCATTTACTCATATTATAACAGTAATTGTGATGATATTCACTTTCAAACAGGAACTTTCCAATGAGCAAATATGGGAAATTTTCATGAAGATGACCAGCAAGCTGGAGCATCTCACCTACAAAAACAGTCTGAGAGAGCTCGGGGTATTCAGTTTGGAATAGAGAAATCTTTGGGAAGTCCTTTCAGTGCCTTTCAGCACTTTAAGTGGGCTTCTAAAAAGGAGAGAGAGGAACTTTTTTTGCAGGGAGACAGTGTCAGGACAAGGGGCAATGGTTTTAAACTGAAGGAAGGCAGGTTTACACTAGATGTTCAAAAGACAGTCTTTACTCACATGGTGGTGAAACACTGGAACAGCCTGCCCAGAGAAGCTGTGGATGCCCCTTCCCTGGAAGTGTTCAAGGCTGTGTTGCATGGGACCCTGAGCAACCTCATCTAATGATCACAGATTTATTAAAGTTGGAAAAGACATCCAAGATTATCGAGTCCAACTTTTGAACAAACATCACCCTGTCAACTAGACCAGAACACCAAGTGGCACATACAGTCATTTCTTGAACTCTTTCAAGGATGGTGATTCCACCACTACCCTGGGCACTCCATTACAATGCTTGACAGTCTGTTCAGTAAAGAAATTCTTCCTGATTTCCAACCTTAGCCTCTCCTGGAGCACCTTGAGGCTGTTTCTTCTCGTCCTGTCACCTCTTGCCTGGAAGAAGAAACCAACCCCCACCTGGCTACACTCTCTCAGTCAGCTGCAGAAAGTGATAAGGTCTCTCCTGAGACTCCTTTTGTCCAGGTTAGACACCCCCAGCCTCCTCAACTGCTCCTGACAGGACTAGTGCTCCAGACCCTCCCCAGCTCTGTTGCCCTTCTCTGGATACCCTCCAGCACCTCAATGTCTTTATTGAAGTGTGGGGCCCAAAGCTGGATACAGCACTAACTGTCCTTGAATTACATCCCTGCCCATGGCAGGGGGGGTTCAACTAGGTGAACTTTGGGGTCCATGTCCAACCCTAATCCTTCTATGACTCTATGAACCTATACTATTTTGAAAATATTTGCTAATTAATTGTCAGAAGATGCTATGAAGTTGGTATGGGTTATCATCTCCAGTATTTTTACTACAGATGAAAACACTTACAGAAGAACTGCTGTTTGGTTTAGATATTGCTTAACTGAAAAATCATTTTCTATTGAATTTGAACATATTTGGTGTGTTCAGACACCAAGAGACAGTAATCAGAAAAACTTCTCCCCACCCAGACTTTTACAGGCAGTGCCACATTTCACTAATTTAGCTTTCAATACAATCAATGTTGCCATCCCTTCCCCTTACTACAAGGAACTTTTATCTTCAATATAATAAATTTAAAAGTCTTGCACAGAGCAGAAGAGTTTTCATGGATATGAGCATGATTTTATATATTATTATATCCTATAAAAATTACACTAACGTAATGAACTTTGCATTTAGGGATCTAATAACCATCAGGGAAAGGGATTTACTGGGACACGTTTTCCAACACAAACTTTTCTGCTGGCAGAGTTGTGAAACAAGCATGAAGGCACTACAAAGAGACCAGCTGCAAGATGAAAACACAGGCATAACTGAGTTTTGGGAGGTTTGCCTTTCTATAAAGCAGTTGCATTTATAGTATTAATTTAGAGCATTTCTATGCACAATTTTTTTCTGAAAACAGTTGTGTTAATCAGAATTTGTTTTAGAAAACTTTCAATGACTGTTCTTCAGCTTTCTAAATAAAATGTCTGTGATTTCCTCTGGTATTAGTGTTGAGAAATAAAATAACAAATTACAGGTATTAATCTAAAGTCTGTTCATTCAAAGCCAGGGCACTGCACCCAATGTCATTGAGTCTCACTGAAGTATAAAGAATAGAGAGATCTCTCCAGGATTTAGTTTCTCTCAATTAATTGACAAAAATTTCGTCCATTTTTCCCTGGACAAGAAAAAAAATGCATTTTGATCTTGCTTTGCTTGTTGACTCCAACATATCAATGTCACTGAGTAAGGAATGTTAAGTCAGTGGCACAGAGGTAGGGATTTGTGCTCAACGTACTGGAACTTCAGATAAGCTGATAGAGCCAACATGCTTGCTAACAATTCAATATACAGCATTTTACTATTGATTAAATCATTCATTACCTTTCTGGTTTTATTACCAACAAGTCATGGTTATGCTTAATTGATGTTTCCATATTTTTGTCTACAGTTGCAGATTCACAAATATGAAAAGAGGCTAACTATCTTTCTCTTAAATTAGATAATCCTCTACATTGAAACCTCTACATTTAAGATTTGGCTTTGGTTCAAATTGCAGAAAGTCCTATTTAGACAATATGGCTTGATTGTCATACAGTAATTAACCAAATGGTCAGGAAGCATTTTATTAGACTGGTAACTGGCTCTACACTCTTTTGAGAGTTTAGCAGGCCATTACATACAACACGGTAGAAACCAGTACAGCATAGAGAAGAGGGACAATAACAGAAGAGTGAGGCTCTTTAAAATTCCCAGCTCAGGAAGATGGTACATACCAGTGTGTTCTTTCTTCTTTGTTCCTACACACCAGAAATCATCCTCTTTCCCCAATAAGTCTAAAGATGGTCCCATAGGGATGGGAAATTATTGACCTGCTATGCTATAACAAAGAAATCCTTCCTCCCCCAAAGGTAAGAAGTGCAAATTCTCCACTTTCAGAATTTTATATGAAGATACTGGGTTTTTCTCCCTTCCATAACATTGCTCAGGATATTTCAGCCAGAATAAGGAAAACATGGCACTGTCAGGTTCCCTTTCCAACTGCCCAGGTACTCACTCACCCACTATCAACTCAGTTTAAAATCACTACACAACCATACATGGGTACCCTGCCTTTAGCAGCAAAGAAAAAAATGGAAATTTTCAATTTAAATTTATCAGTTTTGTTTAATTATTAGGTATTATGAAACAGAAGACATTGGGAGCAGTTTTTCTTATTCATTTGTTGACAGGAGAAGATGAAAGCTGTAAGTTCATGCAATAGTACGTTACCAGGATCCTCCTATACCAACTGTTGTAAAAGCTACAAATGAAAGAGCTTATTTTCCACCCCAAAGAGTTTACGGTCTGTTTTTCCAATATCAAATTTGTGATTAAAACAAGACAAATCTCAGCATAACAGCCCTAACATCAGTTCTCTGAGAGGTTAGTGGCTATTAGATTTCTCACAGGAAATTTTTCATCAATAATTTAAAGAAGGTGGTGGGTTTTTGAGTATTACATAAAGCTCTTCCTAAGCGTGAGAGGTAACGTGACAAAAAGTGTGAAGCTAATAGAAAATTCAACATACAAGTGATCCCAACTGACATCAGAGAAAGATGCTGCCTGCAACTTGTCCTGGTGTATGCATGAGGACAGTCCTTGAAGTGTCTTAATGATGATAATACTTCATACATGTGTAATGTGAGCAGTGGTACATATCTAGAAATGAAAGCTAGATGAATACAATCTCAACACATTCAGGTTCCAATGAACCTCTTCATGACAGCTTTAGTCAGTTTGGTTATAAAAACAGTGAGGAAAATCAGAATGTTTCAATAGCAATAAGGAAGTAAAAACTTCAGACAATATAATATGTGACAAAATAAACATATTCTGTCTACAATATCTCATCTCCAACTTCCTTGTATTCCCTGGACTACTTCTACATCTTTAATTTTTTTGTTTTCTTCATGGGATCCCATTACGCTGAAGACAGCTGGAAGTTCTTTAATTCTGCAGACAAACTCCTTTCATACATAACTAATCAGAAATGCAACTCCACATGGTAGCAACAAGTCCCAGCTTCCAATTTTTAGAGAGGTGAGAACTCATAAGAAGATCAAAAGCATCCCTCTAACAAATTGATAATTCTTATTTTCAGGAACTTCCTAAGTTGTTTATTCCATAGCATGACAATTTCCCCAAGCTGAAAAGTGAAAGGAAGCAATTCCTTCCATATGTCAGCTTTTTAATAATCAATTAAGTTAACAAGAGCTCTGCCATCTGCACCTGATCCAGTGACAGAATAGCACTCCCAGAGGGGAAGCATCTTCAGCCTGCATTCACCTGAATCACAACTAATTAAGAAGATAAGCAGAGGAATCAAAGGGAATGAAAGAACAAGTAAAGTCCCAGATGGAGAGAGGAAGCAGAGATTGAACTTTACCTGACCAGCAGGAAAACATTCAATCTGAGGTGTTTCACTGCAGAGAAATAAAACTTCAGACTTTCAATAGTGGTAAAAGAGTAACCTCAGGCTGAATAAAAGGCCTCATTTAAAAAGGTTGGCCATACACCAGTCAGAGTTAGTTTGGGGTTTTTTTTAACTTAATAACAAATTTAAGCCTGAAGAGTATACACAAGAACAAAACACTAGTCCAAAGCTCAAAGTACCAGAGGTCAATTTGCTGCTCACCTGTAGGGATTTACTCAGCTGTAACTCTGTATGGCCTGCAATTGTGGATATTGTGTTGTCTGACTGATCTATTGTACTCCTAAGCACAAAAAAAAAATAAAAACCAACAACAACAACAACAAACCACAACCAAAAACTCTTGCAAAAATAAGTATGCCTGAATCCAAGTATAGAGAAGAGGAGCAACAAATGATACTTGAGAAATCTCACTGAAAATTGAGTTTATTGCCGAGTTGCTTTTTTGACCCTACATCATTAAAAAAAAAAGCCATGCATCTTAATTTTGCATGATCAATGAAGATATTAGAGTTGAGAATCCGCTGACAGCAAAAATAGATAAATTACAGGTGACTTCTGTCAAGTGGCTTCTGTTGTGGTTCAGTGCAGTACAATTGGAGAGCAGAGGACAAGCAGAGGCAGTAGCTGCTACACGGCCACAGCGAGGTAGGGTTCCTACAGCCGTGCCACACTTTGGTGAGTGAGCTGATTTTGAAGAGCACAAGGGAGAGGGAATTGGGTGCAAGAGCAGACACTGTACAGACACATCTTCACAGTTTGTTAAAGCACCAGCACCTGCACATGCTTCACGCTGGCTGAGTTGAACAGACTGCAGGTCAACAGCCCCTGGTGAGCTTCTGGCCTGAGCCAACTCACACTCCTCCAGGTGGATGGTCATGGTTCAGCACATGAGCAGCTCATGAGCAGCCTGTCCACTTTTGTGGTTGATACAAATGCTACCATAGGTGCAGGACGATTCCTTTATTCAGGAATATACCTGGACATATTGAACTTGCTAGCACAGAACACAAATGTGCTTCACATGATCCAGTTCTCTCTTGCAAAGGAACAGAAAACCATAAGGACAATCAAAATCCTTTCCAAAAACTTTCTGAAAAGGACATAATCACCAAGGCCTCAAGAGTGGCAACTGGGCCTCATGCTATAAACCACCAACCACAGCACTGTTGGCTTGGTGCTCCTTAAGCTTTTAAGTGAATGAATAAGTGCAGAAAGATTGAAGGTCTTGCTTCAAATCCAGATGGCTTTAAGTTTTTGATGTATGTGAGATCAAATCAGAGTTAGCATACTTCAGCTAGATTTTGATCCAAAATTAATTCACATTTTGTATATGTTCCTCACACTGATGACCACTGCCTCTTGGCTGTGGCTATGAGTGCCTTTTTAGAACAAGGCAAATGTATTTCACCTCACTTAATTAGGATCTGTTGCATTACACCGTATGAGAAGGAAAAGGACTCTTATTTATCAAGCCTTTACAAAAAAAAGAAAGAAGTTGTCCACATACTGAGATATATTGTTCCTAATTTCCAAAAATAAGATGGATGACAAGATGACCAAAATAACTGAAAGACATAGATACCTAAACAGAAATTGTAGGCAAATAACATGTGGAGCCTTCTTATGTTTTCTAAAAAGATGTGGTTATAAAATATTCAGAGCTTACCTTTCTCAAGTCAGCTGAGTTAAGGATAGAGAAATACAGCTTGGAGATAAAAAGCAGCAGCAGCAAACAGCAGGTATTCAATGTATATTAAAAATATATATTTCTCTGTGTAAAGGCCACATTCACTTACAAACTCTACTATAACACAAACCAAGCACAGACAATGAGAAAAAATATTTCTGATATGTTAAACTCTTTAGAGTGTCCAGGCAATATTTACTGGTCATTATCATATTTACAACAATCAAATAAGATTGTTCCAAGATGAGAAAACTGTTCAAGATACCTGCTTTTATTACAAAACATATCAAAAATTCTCAAATTAGGATTAAAATGATATGGTTGTGCTACTTTTAAAGTCTGTGCTAAAGAATTTATGGCATAAATTCACAGAATAGGAAGAAAACTCCCTATTTCTGTAAATTTCTGTTTCAGCCTTAAAACATACATGGCAATTCCTAACCTTAATTTTGTTTTTATTCCACCTACCCTTTAAACTTCAACAGTATATATATATTTTTTAATCTGAGTAGTTATAGCTTCAGTGTTAAGACAGTGATTTGAGTAGCAAACTTTGGCAATAAAAATAATCCTTAAATACCAAACTAAACCAAACCACAAAAGAACGCAGAAGACAAATTTTCAAGAAAATGTCTCTTTAATGGATATTTAAAATGGATATTTAAGCTCAACAAAAGTCTTTCCTCTGAGCCTTCAGTTGTTTTTCATGCAAAGGGAGTTCTTTGTTCAGATTCACAGGCAGACCTCAGACATACTCATGCCAGGGCAGCATCAGCATGATTCTATTTAGTGAAGATGAAGCCCAAAAGCTTATTTACTTACCTCAAAGTGTTTCTACAATACAAAAGAGAGAATTGTTTTCCAGTGAAATCTATCCCCACATCCAAGGAAGGACTTGGTAGCAGAGTATTGTCAGGTGACTCTAGTGTTAGACCATTTTATGATCTGGAATATCTTGAGAAATTCCATATTAGCTATGGCAAATAGTAATCTGCTTTATTTTCCAGAGACAAAAATATGCTAAATCTGAGTTTATTTCTTCACCTAGAGTAATTTACTTGTACTTTTTCAGCCTAGAACTTTTATTGGTGGTAACTTAACCCACCAGTCTACTTATAACCAAGGACTATTAGGAGTATAAATATGTTAAATAAATAATCCTCTCAATTTAGACCCATTCAGAACTCTGGAGCAAGAAGCTTTAGCATGAGACATGTTGTGTGAAAGGGAACAAAAAAAATCAACCCAAACCAAACAACAACCAAAACTAAAACCAAACCAAACAAAAAAAAAAATTTACAAACAAGCAGAAAAATAACGGATGCTAAAGATACCCCCTTATTTTAGAACACAATGTTTTGGTGAGTAGGCAGACTGACCTTTGTAAACAGAGTAGTCTTGATCTGCTTTATTAACAATTTTAAGAATTGAATCTGAACTGATGAGATCTGGCAGCTATGGCATAGAAGCGCTTGAGAAGCTCTAAAACCGAAAAGTCATTTTACAGTCTTGCGAATCAAAGCTAAGTAGAATCACAGATGTTTTTAGAAATAACTTAAACAATGACATATTCCATTCTTCCACCTCAAAAGAGATAATGCAGATTCCATTATACTAGGTTGAAAGGCAGCACACAGCTGCTGTGAGTAAATCCTGTCTGCTGTGAAAGCATAGCCTGGAAGTTTCTCACCTTAGTCTTCTCCTTTATGTTTTGTAAAAATTACACAATCTTTTCATCTTTTGCTATGTTAGAACACTAGCATGCCTTCATTCAAGGTTGAAGAGGTGGAAATTTAGGCAAGAGTGCACTGTCAGGGCTGTAGTCTCTTTATTTTGCCATCCCACCTTAAGCATACTATGTGGCAGGAAGAAAAGAATTTTTCACCTTCTTTCTAAGTGTTTCCACTTCAAAAGTTCCACAAATAGGGCTGTTCACTGAGATGAGAAAAGTCATGGACAAACTGCAGTATCCCAGAGATTCTGTAGTGGACTATAACATCTGCCCAGTAATCTCAGGGAGTTCACAGGTTCATCACTTGTCCCTGTAGCATGGTCTGCTATCACCCTGTCTGCAAAAGGTGGCAAACAACCGGGTCACAAAAGAAACACCAAGTAGCTGACCTCTAGGACTGACTG